>OZ038387.1:5116001-5716001 GCA_964036045.1 Eutreptiella sp. 'Long Island Sound 2002' | reverse complement strand
AATTTCCCCTGTTCCACGATAATTACCGAGATTGCGCGCCACAGGCGCCACAGGATTGACACCCCCTGTGGGCACGCAACCGCGCTACAGACTGAAACCCAACCAAACCCGGCCTTTTTGTGCCTCGTCGTACACCACCTGCCTTGGGCCCAGGCACCGGCAATGCAACGAATCACACGGTGGCATGCCCCGTCTCATTAGTGGTGACTAGTTTCGCGGCACCTGTGCCGGATCATCACCTTTTCCACGGCGGCGCAGCCACACAGAGAGACCGGAACACAACACCAGTCCACACAGGCAGGCTGTCCCAAAGACACTGCTGGATTCGGTTTCGCCCGAACCTCAAGACCACCGCACAGATACCATCAACCACCGTCGGTTGACGCCGGCCACCGCCATTTTCGCAAAGCTGCCGGAGAACACCAAGAAGTAAAATGCTCCGGAAAGGGGGGGGGGGAGGGGTGGCACAGAGGACCGCAGCCACCGACAGTACTGCACAGGGCACGGCACATACGAAATCAGCACAAATCTCTCTTCGGGCCTGCATCTCGTTCAGTTTGATGACATGGATGGCATTGGCGTGCACCTCGCTCTGCAGTGTGCTCTGGGCCTCAGCCTCTGTGAGTAGCAACCGTGACACTGCTCTTGCGTGCCCGTGGCCATGCAGCTGCCCAGGATGCCAAAAATGGCTCGTCCATCTGCTGTGTGGCATTAATTTTCAAGTGACAGAGACTTTTGCAGTTCTAAGTGAACAATCAGCCCGCAGAATGTATTATCACGCTACGACTTCGTCAGCAAAGAGATATCCTAAAAATTTGCATTGGGACTACTTTGTGGCCTGAGTTGAAGGGGGTCTGCAAAGTGACTGCAAGCCCTCATGCCCCATGCCCTTGTCCAGACTCACGCCCATGCCCATGCCCATGCAGGGACCCAGACCCATGCCCAGGCCCATGCTCATGCCCATGCACTTCCCTTGGCCCCTGCACCTCCCCACCCTTCCCACATCGATACGAAACAACACCTTCAGCCCCGATCTCTTCACGCCCGGCGGACTCTCGCAGCCTCAGCACGAGCAACGACTGGCCCTACGGCGAATAAGCGGCACCCGTCCCTCACGACGACGCAGACAGGGCGCGCGCGGGCAACAGCGGATGCCTGGCGGGGAGGGGTGGGTGGGTGATGCGGTCGGTAGGTGCGGACCATGCAGGGCCACTGCATGGCGCCGCAGAACCGTGGCACAGTGTGGCAGGACCGTCGCAATGCCGTTACTTGAGCGATGCAGAACCGGTGCAAGACCGCTGCGCAGCGCTGAAGAAGCGTGGCAGGCCCGTGGCACACTGCAATGCCGGTGCGTAGCATAGCAGAACTGTCACAGAACCGTTGCATAACATTCGCAGAACTGTGGCATGTCGTTGCAGACCCATCCCCCTGTCAATCAACATCCGCAGGTCTCGGAAAGCCCCGACCTCCCACAACAACGTGCGTGTGCTGGGCACACATCGAGCCCCGGGTGCAGAGGCACAAGGGACACATACTGCTGAGGCGCCCGTCGGGTCCTGGAAATCACGCACAGCGAAGTCCACTTGGTTCTGGGGCTGGTCAGCGCCTTGCAGACCCAAGAGCTGCAAGCACACAAAAGGCACCTGCACGCCCCACACTCCGAGACCTTGGGGTGGGTGGGAGTCATGCCGCTGCCCTGTGGCCGTGACAAATTCGGGAACTTTTGAAATGTGCACATGCAAAATTTCGAATTGCGAAAAACGATATCGAGGGAGAGCCTCAGCATGTTCCTGCGCACAGCCGGATGATTTAAAAACGTGGAGAGGACCACGAGGGTTGGGATCCGGATGGGAGAGAGAGAGAGAGAGAGAGAGAGAGAGAGAGAGAGAGAGAGAGAGAGAGAGAGAAGAGCCGGCCGATGCACAAATGCAAGAAGCGCACAGCACATCGCCAACCACGAATCATCGTGTAACCCATTCGATTGCAAGGCACTAAACCTAAATCCGGCTCAAAACCAGCAACCGCAGCCCCGCCGGGTGCCTGGTTTGCTCATCCTCAGATTAAGGCAGGCTGCAGGGTTGCTGCTGAACCACGGAAAAGGGGGGGGGGGGTCTGGCGGGCCCTTCCCAGCCCAAATCACCCACCCAGCCAAAGCCAAAAAAAATATTCCTCTGGGGGAAAATTGAATTTTGAATCGGGAGCCAAAAATGAGAGACCCCTTTTAGATACACAACCTTTTTGCCCCCCACCTCCCCCCCGCAGTAGGGCAGGCCACATACTCAGCAAAACCCTGGCGGGCTGTCTCGATGGGGCGTTACTCGACAATATTCTTGGACAGGTGGCCGGCATGCAATCACCGGAGGGTTCCAATGAATGACAATATGACAAGAAGACAGGTCGTCGAAACGCGCACCACAAAACAGGTGGCAGGGGACAGTTGAAAGAGGGCTGAGGTCAATGGAAGGAGGCACACCTTTGCCACGTTAGCCAACAGCTTTTCCTGCCTAATCAAATGAAGGCGGTGTAGAGCATTCCTGGAGAAAGGAGGGGGGTCGCAGGCATGAGACTCTTCGAACCCGCAGTAGCACTTACATGCAGACACACAAGTGTCGGGTGCGGACATATGCACATAAATCAAAACTTGTGGCTTTATGGTTTTGAGTGGCTTGGGATGGCTTTGCGTGGCTTTTGGTTTCTTGGGTAGGGAAGGTACCGGGGTAGGGCGGAGCTGCCAAAGACTGAAGACGCAACGGCTTTCAGTGGTGCAGCACAGCGCGCGGCCGCATGCCCTGGCCTTATCCGCCTTAGCCACCAACTCTGCGAGGCTCTGAAGGCTCTGCATCTGCACGGCTCAGCAAAAGCGCAAGATACTTCGCCTAACGCCGCTTCTTCAAACACACCCTTTGAGCTGCTCTGAATCGAGAATTTCCTGCCGCTCCTGGGCCTCTGTTGCAGCAAGCGTGGCTAGCGCCAGATTCTGGTCGATGATCCGCCCAGGCAGACCTGTGACGCCTGGGCCCCCGACGATCAGGCAATCTAAAGGTGAATAAAAGTAGACAGCTTCCAATACGATGTGCTGGGCTTTAGACTTACGTTGGGCTTGGGGTACGGGCTCATGCCACGCGAACCCAACAAGTGAAGCTTTACCTGACACACAGCCCAGTGTTCCACAAAGTAAAGCGTTCTTGAGAATGCTTGAGGATCGCAAATGGATTGAGGTTTGTGGAGGGTTGAGGAGTGTGCTCGAGGGTTGTTGAAGGTCGGTAGTGGTTGTGGGGGGCCGTGGAGGGTACGTTTGCCCGGCGCGCCCAGCGCGCCGGGCAAATGAATGTTCCGACCATCTATCACAATGCTTTACCCCCAAACATCACTCCCTCCTGTATGTAGCCCAGGAACCCTAAGCACAAGCACGTTGTATGACCGCTGGCAATCAAATACCTTTCCCATTGTTTCGCCCAATGGGACGATCACATGCACCCTGCCCTTGTAGGCCCCATCATGGCCACCCACCTCAAAATCAAAGAATCCCCCTCTTGTGCATGACGGACCACTCAAGTGGCCACCCTGAAGAGTGGGTGTCCTTAACCCCAACTCGAGGGGCCACACCAAAGCGTGGGAAAACTTTGCCCGGCGCGCGAACATACCCTCGTGGAGGGTGCCGTGCAATGTGTTGAGTATCGAATGGGTGTCTCCAAAGCTGCATTGTCTGTTTCTACCTTCCCTACCTCCCTCACTTACCGTTGCGACCGCCCTTGATGATCCATGTGCGCCACAGCTCTGTTGCCTTGCCTGCGCCGGGAGTACCCACATTGTCCCTGGTCGTGGGGTTGCCTCATTTCATCTCTCCAAGTAGCCATGGTGGTCAGATCAGGTGTTTTTTTCCTGCACTTGCTTTCACATTCCAAACAAATTGTTCAGGGTGGGTGTCACTCGGGTGTTGATGTGACGTCACACCATCGCATGACATTTACCCAGTTCGGGCAGGGATGGTTGTTTATGGCTGTGAGCGTTGAAGGATGTGGGGTTGTGCAATTTAACTCCATACCCTATCAGGCATCATCTGCCAAAGTGTGGCCGAGGCTAAGACACCTAGACGGCGTTAGCATTTGTGTCATTTCGCGCCAGCTGCCTGCTTGCTGCGTCCTTGCTGCTTGCTAGAACTTCCCCGCCCGCCCCAAAGGGGGGGTCATACCCCCTTGCTGCCTAAACACGCTCAGTGACCTCAATCCACAAAGGAAAAGACCATACCACGATATTTTTGCAACACTGCACGACGGTTTCCCCTGCGGTACACCCGAGCCTTGCGCCTGCACAAAAAACAACAACAAACCAAAGCCACAGGAATATGTGGGGGTAACTGAGTAGTAGTTGCAACGAGGAGGAGCAGAGCAATGTTGTCATCCAGTGCATTGCAGCCTGTTGCTTGAGCACACCGCAACACCTAAGCGAGACCATGCCACGCCAGCCCAACCTCCCCCCCCTCAAGGCTCCGCCCACACAAGAGCACACCACCACACAGCGAGCCCCCCCCCCCCCCCGCCCCCTCATATATCTAGAACCACATCACACACCACACCACACCACACTACACTGCACTGCACCACACGACACCACACCACACCACACCACACCATACCGCACCACATCACAGCACACCACACCTTCTGTGTAGGCAGTGGTACTCCTTCTGTGCACTGCCCCACTGCCTTGGGGCAGTGGGCAGTGGTACCCCTTCCGTTCACCCTCACTGCCTTGGGGCAGTGAACAGTGGAGCTCCCGCTGTACACTGCCTCATTGCCTGGGGGCAAGGGGCAGTGGAACTCCTTCTGTGCACTGCCTCACTGCCTGGGGGTAGTGGGCAGTGGGACTCCTTCTGTGCGCTGCGACACTGATGGGGAGCAGTGGGCAAGCGGGACTCCTTCACCCGACAGCCCCAAAGCACTGAGGCAATGCATAGAACGAGTTCCAATGCCCACTGCCCCCAGGCAGTGGGGCAGTGCACAGAAGGATTTCCATCGCACACTGCCCCCAGGCAGTGTGGAAGTGCACAGCGAGTCCCACTACCCACAACCCCAAGGCAGTGGGGCAGTGTACAGAAGGATCCACACTGCCCACTGCCCGTTGCAGTGTGGCAGTGCACTGAAGGTTCTCAGCAGCCCAAGTGCTGGTCTCATCAATGGCCAGTCAGGGCCCAGAGGCACAAAGGCCTGGGCCTAGCAAGCACTTCGGTAGCACCAGGCAAAGCGGCAGGGTATCCCCAGGGCAACCGTCCGGCACCAGAGACAGTGACGGCCCTCTGTCACAGGTGTGGAACACATTACACACAGCGCACGCTTGGACACACAGCTCTCCCGTTTTGCATTTTACCGTGTGCGGGAGCATCCTGGCCATTGCTATTTGGTAACAGCCCATTCGGCACACCACACCACACCACACCACACCACACCACACCACACCACACCACACCACACCACACCACACCAGACCAGACCACACCACACCACACCACACCACACCACACCACACCACACCTCCGCTATATGGGGACGGACATATACCTCCAAGGCACACCCACAGCCCCCCGTAACCTACCGGAAATCCGGGCGGCTGTCTGGAAGCAGCTCCGCCCCCAGCGGCTCTCCCCAGACGCAGCCATGATGGTGCTCATGGCCAAGCTCCCGAGTAAATTGCTCTCCCTGGCCAGCGTCTACCGCCCCAAGGCCCAGGTGCACGCGGTAAACAACGCTCTCATGATAAGAGCGTACAAGCACATAACGGGCATCTCCCGCCACGCCCACACCGACACGCTGTGGGGGCCATGGGAGCATGGCTGCCAGGGTTTAACCCGGTCAGCACACTCGTGGCAGACCGCGGTGGTCCGGGAATGGGTCCGGCAGGGAGCCTGGGCCAAAAAAGAGTTCCGGGACTCCCAGACCTATTCCCTCCAGACGCACTAGGCGCGTAGGGGAGGATGTCCTGCGGTGCTTACCCCAGGACAGTACACTCACCACCCGAGATACCCCCACCTTATAGCCACGCTGCAGCGGGTCGTGGACGACGTGGCCATGCCCATGTGGATGCCAGGCCCTTGCTCAGGAACGTCCCCCATCCTGGTGCGGGGCCCCGGCGGGCCCCGGGCGGGGGCAGCGGCGGCCCTTGTCCCCCAGGTGGAAGTGTACCCGACCCAGTATGGCGATGTCGTACACGTGAACATCCCCCCGACCATATAAACGGTGCAGGCCCCGGGTTACCATCACCTGGGTGACCTGTACACGGGGGACCACCGCGTCAAACAGGAACGTGCCCTGCAAGAGCGGGCACCAACCCGCAAGGGGATCCCGGGTCTGAGGGCGTGGCTGACCCGCCACGCTGCCATCCTGGTCCCCCTGCTAAGGGAGCCCCCGCCGCCGTGGCAGGCTGCGCCCAAGGACTGGATCCCGGGCGCCGTGCCCACGTACCAGGCGGACGTGGTCATCGGAGGCCGAGTGGCCAAAACCACCCGAGTGGTGACCGTGTACCACAGGGGACAACCCATCTGGGTGACTGCGGCCATGCAGGATACCATGGAGGCGGCAGACTAGGTGCCTGAACTCAGGGTGTGCCACCAGCCCCCAGGCACGCGAACAAGCGACACCACGCTACACCGCCTCTTGGTGGCCCTTCTGGGTATTCAAGTGCAGGTGAACGCGCCCCTGCATGCCCAGCTATGGGACCATCACCACCATGTGTCCCTGGCCCGGCTTCAACGCACCGGGGTCTGGGCGCCCACCATCGTGTGGATGAACGCCCCCCCGACCAACGCCTACTGGCAGTGGGCCTAGACGTCGCAGGCCCCCTTCGTCACCGTCACCGCGGCGCTGCCGCCGTTTCCGTGGGCCGTGGCGAGGTTCAAGTACCCGGCGGAGTGTGTGGCGCACAAATGCCCAGGGCACCCGAGCAAGGGGCCCCTTTATTACTCCCTCGATACCGTGGGAACGGTGCCGGCGGAGCTCAACCTGGCCCTACACACCCATCTCCGGGAGCACCATGGGGACTTAGCCCTCCTGGCGCCGCACGGCCGGGCTACCGACCCCACGAATGTGCTAACCCCCGAGGTCCAGCCAGGCATCTGGTTCCATGACCTGCCTGCGCTGGCTACCCTCCACGGTGCAGTCACTACGGTGGATGTGGGGGCCACGCGGGCAGGCATGTCAATGGCCGGAGTCGCCCAGAGCGGGCCCGCGGCTTACCGGGCCCACATGGCCTCGGGGGTGGGCACCTCCCAGGAAGGGGAGGCTATGATCCTCCTCTCATACATCCGAAGGCTGGCACAGCAGCCATGCGTATACTAGCTGGTACCGGACTCGGAAGCGGCAGTGGGGGCCCTCCGCACGTACCAAGAGGGGGGCCATTGTGGAGATGGCATCCACCACCTCTACGCAGCAGTCCTGGGGGGAGAGCGCCTCTCCCCGGAGTCCGCCGTCAACGTGGTTACCACGCCGTCGCACTGGATAACGGACCTCAATGTCCACATGGATGCGGCGACGCAGGAGCCGCCAGAGGTGGACCTGACGTGGCTCCTCCGGCGCCCTTACTCCTTCCTCCCCCCGGTGCCCTACCAGGACCAGTGTCAGCTCTCCCCAACGGCGCTGGGCGACTAGTTGCAGAATCGGGCGGCAATACCGGCGCGGGCCGGCTATGAGGCCCGGTGGGGAGTGAACTACATGTCGGGAGGAGGTCTTCCCCTTGACTGGTTCGATAATGACCAGCAGCGCACATCACGGCGCACCGTATGGTCAACGTCCCAGCGATGATTGTCCTGGCTCACCGGTCCTCCCACCGGGACACGGTGCTGGATACCACGTGCCTCCTCTGTGGGGCGCAGCCCAAAACAACGCCCCACCTTTGGGCCTGCTCGGCCCAGTCCCATGAATGGGGGCCGGCCCGCCGGCGGCTCGCGGCGTGGCTCGGCCAGAAGGTGGGGACGTGGGCGGCCCCGGTACGCCACCAGCCGTGGGAGCCGGCTGTGCTGGAGCAGTGGGCAGCAGCCCTGCGGACCCCCTCTATGCAGCGGGCCCACCTGGAGTGTGCAGGGCCCCACGCGCCGGGCACGGAGTTCATACGCCACGTCATCGATGAGTCCATACGGGTCTGGTACGCTCACGCCAATGCGCGTGCCACGTTGCTCAAGGCCCGCCTGGGCCAGGTAGCACGATGGCGTGGGCATTGCAGGAGCTACGCCAGCACCAGCAAGCGGAGGCTCCTGGAGTAAGGATGGTCGCCAGGGGGGTGACGACCAGGTCTTCCCGGCTCACCCTCTCTCCGCCTGGATCCACACACTTACACACAGCGCGCACACAACACACACAGCCCCGCCCGTTTACCTGTACCCCTGGGTAGACATCCCGGCCATTGCCTTCTGGTAACAGCGCCTTCGGCACACCACACCACACCACACCACACCACACCACACCACACCACACCACACCACACCACACCACACCACACCACACCAGACCACACCACACCACACCACACCACACCACACCAAACCACACCACACCATGCAAGACCACACCACACCACACAGCACACAAAGTGCTGTGTGTGAATCGCATCACTACTATATTGATTTTCGCTAGAGCACCCGTCACCCAATTGTGGGTTAGTGCCATCACACTATCCGTAGGATATGTAGAATACTCAAAATGTTTGAACACACATTCTTTTCTGCCACCCACGCAAACCCCTTGGCGGTGAGCAGGGTTGCTTGGTCGGGCTGGGCGTGCAAACCCCCACCTTTGTGCGCCGCATTCGGTGTTCCACTTGTGTGTTGACACTGAGAATACACGACAATGCACTCCCTGGTTCACCACGGTGCTTACCCCTTATGTGCTGAACTATCCCGTCTAGGACCTTTCCTTCTCAGTAGAGATCCACCTCTCAGTGACATGGCCCCTCAATGCAAATGCATGGTGGGCAATGACCTCTTGCCCTTTACCCCCAGCAACGCCATTCGCTACCTAGGAAGTCCTTTTGAAATCCCCTTCCGTGACCTGCAGCGAATGTCAAGTATATGCTCAATGATGATCACCTCAGCACAGCACACACAGTGCAGTGACCCCAATAGACCCTGTGTGACCGTGCACAGGCGTCGGCAGAGCAGCACCGGCCCAGTGCAACCAGCACTGGTCCCGACTGTACAACAACACACTAGCACACAGCGTGCACTTAGACACAGCCCTCCTGTTTACCTGTACCCGTGGGTAGACATCCCAGCCAATACCTTCTGGTAACAGCACCTTCGGCACACCACGCCACACCACACCGCGTCACTCCGCTCTGCATCACGCCGCACTGCACTGCACTGCACTGCACCACAATAAATGACAGTAACAGCTGACTGCCAGAGAATGACGGAACCACCTAGTGTGGCTTGGACAAGGGTGTTTTTGTGCATGTTTTTCGTGCACATGGCATGTCAGGCCCTTTATTGCCCTTTGCAGCACCCTTTTGCTGGCAGTGTTAGTGTAGGTTTTGGTGCTATTTTGGGTGCCGGTTTGAATTGGTTTCCCCTCCTGTGGGCTTGGCACTTGCTGCCTGACCCCGCCAAACTTGCGCCCCCCCCCCCCCCCCCGCCCCCCCCCCCCTCTCACACCACCGTCTGGTGTTCCCGCCCGCGGCAGTGATAGGCAACATATTGGCATGGACATGCCATGCTGAAACCCAAAGTAAACAATGGTAATGTCGTGTGACCAGGACGACAGCGCCGCCACCATGACCATCACCGCCGTCGAAAAACACAATAAAAAAAGGGTGTAGAGCACCATAATGTGCAGGGATGCATTCATGATCCACAAGTCAAAAGGATCTCGAAAAAGCATGACTCGCCACTAGAAATGGATTCTGACTCCGGATCACAAACTGAACCTGCATCAGAAACTCAGAGGCTTTCCTTGCAAATTGACCGTTGACCGTACAACGGCCAACTAGCCTTCATCTAAGACAGGGCACAGTATTCTAAAATCCAAGGCACAAAAAATGCTACGCATGTCATCATGCGCAAATACGCGTCCCACTTGGCACAAACCACAGCCGTCATGCAACTCAAGCCCAAGAAATCACGCGGCACACACACAGCACTCACTTGCAACAGTAAAACAAACAGGGTCACAATCCATGTTTCTTCGACATAGGTGTTGCTTTGAAATTGGGGGGTTTGTGTCACATGGGCACCTGCAACAAATGCACAATGACGCACCTTCTGCTAGAAGGCATTGCCTTGACTGGCAGGCGGTTGTCTGGCATCGGATCCCCACGTACTGAAGCTTCAATCACGACATCCTCAAGCAAGAAAATAGACCTCTGCAGAACATCCCAACACGGTGGACTTTGCAACCTTCATAATGCTCAACGGCACAACCTGGGTACCACTGCAGATCTGCCACGTCCAGTGTTCCCCCCGTTCAATTGGATTTAATTCCATTCAATGGCCAATGGTTTTCACCGAAGAAATCCAACAAAAATCGATCTAGGGCTCGGTTCAAGTTGGGCATGAATTGCCATAAGAAACATTGGGCCACACCCCAAACCTCTCAACATTATACCGCACCATGGTTGCCAAATGTGACAGTAACCAACCGAGACATGAGATATACAGGGGGGGGGGGGGGGACTTCGCGGCGGGATTATTTCGCCATGGGATATTTCGCAGCGGGTTTGTTTCGCATGCAATCTTGAATTTGCTGTGGGAAATTTCGCACCCACATGCTGTGAGCCGACCTTTGGTTGGTGCTGGCTGTGGACGAGACTGCTGTCAATTATTTTCCATCCCTGCAAAGAATGTAGCAAGCTGCAGGCAAAGTTCGCAAGTGTACCTTGCGTACAGCAATGAGAAACGTACGATCACAAGATCCCCCATTACAGATTCTGACGGCAACATTTCTCTGTTTCAGCTCTTGTGGAAGGGCACAACAGACAAGACATTTTGCTAAATTTCGCAGCGGGTTTATTTCGCACAGCGGCCTGAAAATTACGTGGGAAATTTCGCACAAATTTGAAATACGAAATATCCCACGGCGAAATAACCCCGCCGCGAAATTCCCCCCCCCCCCCTGTAAGTGTGGGCAAGACAAAGGCTCGCTGTGAGACCAAGAAGCGCATGTACAACATGAAGCACAATCAAAGGAAAAGAAAGGTGGGAAAATGTGGTCAATTGATCGTAATTGTTTTTCTGATGCCCTGGTTCACCACCCCACTTGAATCTCTGGGGGCTCTTAGGGGAACCTAGCCCACATGTGTGATATCTGCCCTCGCAATCGGGCCTGCCAAAATATGTGTTATCAAACAACGATGATGCCCCTAGTACCACAAAGTGTGGGTTTCTAGTACGGCGAGATGCCCAAACAGTCGAATTGCGCGCGCACTGCACGCGCACTGCGCTTAAGTCCCCCCTCTGGCCAACTGTCTACCAAGGTTCAGTCCATCCCTCTGCTGGACCCTGTTCGCTTAACCACAGGATGGCTTCCGACAAGTCTTTGTGCCCTCCCTTGTCGAACACCACCACCCGTGGCGGCGCTACTCAACCGACCATTCCATTCCCGCCTTGTATACATACTCTGAGCCCAACACCACCAACAATATCTCAGTCGGGTGCCACTGTTGGAGAGTGTGCAGGACCCCGCGCAACTCCCCACGACTGATACTCTGGCGCCCATGCGCAAGTACATGTATGGGGGAAATACGACTATTTTGCGGATACGAATATTTTGTGCAAGTCAAAAGTAATTAAAAATTAGCAAAATTTTCCATTCTGCCTGAAAATTGTGAAAAAATATGTTTGTTTTCTCATTTTTGTCACCTGAATTAATCAATTTGGCAAAATATTCGTATTTGCCCGGTGTGTGAAAATTTCCGGGAGACTGATCCCCAAACCACACCCCATAACCCGCTTCCATCCTTTCAACCTTTTCGCCGATCTGTGTGAACAATTGCCCAGCCCTCAGATGACATTTCTTCAACTCTTTCATCAGTTTTGCTTTGTGCTCCCCCCACTCGGCTTCCTTTAATGCCTTGGAATCCACCAGGGACGGCTTGTACGCGCTTGTTGCCGGCCGCGTCCTGCTTAAACATTGTTTTGTTTGCAGACCATCCGTGTAAGTACACGACATGTTGCGCTCCAAGCGCCAACTTTCCAAAGTCCCCAACCATTGTAGCATAAAGTTGTGTAGGACCAGCGGCCTCATATCCTTCTGGTCTTCGTCCTTGGTTTTTTCTGGCACTGAAAACTTCGGCAAACGTTTCAGCACAGAAAACGTCCAGTTATCAGGCGCGGACCCGCACAAACTGTCGCATTGCCTGCAAAATCCATCAGACAAAGATGGATGGAAATGCTTGGTAGAGTTTTGCAGGAATTCCGTCCCTTCTCGGCAATGACACACCCTTGAGCCGCTCCAAAGCAGCCAATACTACGTCTTGCTGCAACGGCTTCATCAGCCGCAGCAATGCCTCTCGTACCTTGGATGGTATCAGGAGCGCCCTGACAAGCCGTGACAGCTGACAATCAAAGCAACGCGCGCATCATGGCGAATGGTGAAAGAGCTTTGTCTACGCGCGACGTCTCCTCAGACTAGGTCTTAGTTAATTGGCCATCGTATGAAACATTATCATGACATCCATCAGGGTGGGCGAAGGGATTGGGGAAGCATGAGCACTTCATGTCAAACCGTACCAAACATGCTGCTTTTGGGAGCAACCAAGAAATGGGAACGCCGAAATCCATGGCTCCAAAAGCTGTGCAACAACGCTTGGTGTTGTTTGAACAATGCGTTGCTTGTTCAACCGGGGCAAGATGTTCCACAATGACCCCAAAAATGCAAAGATTAATCTACACTCCGTTGCATTTGGAATGGCATCAAACGAAAAAGGGAAGGAAAACGGCATCTGAGCATTGTGTGTCCAATGGTCTTCTTGCAACCGTCAAGCAGGCAATACAAAAGGGCCTTACCCACGGGCAATTTATTCTGCGGCGCCCGAAGGATAAATTCCGCTACCTTCACAGTCATGTTCGACTGCAAAAGTCCGTCGCAACACATTGGCACTGCACTTGTGTTCCACACCACATGGATACCCCGCCCCCCTATTGCGCAAACACACGAGGGTAGGAGAGGAAGCGGTGGACCTGAATGCTGGACTAGCTGGCCCATATATCCAAAGCATGAAGCTGTTCAGCGCCCCTTCCATTGGGCACCGTCAGAACATCATCAATGGGGTTACATAATACACTAATATTACACGAAGAGGTCCCGCAGGGAGTCAACTTTTAGGGATTCTACGCACACAAACAATTCCCTCTCTAATGCAACAAGGGCTTTGTGTCGACCCTCACCATCGGCTGTGTGTCGTCGACGCTCATATACAGTCCCACAAGCACCAGGCAGTCCATGCCGTAGGCTATCACACGAATTGCCTGCAATATTGAGGCTCAAGTTACGCCATTGACGCGCAACTGGACACAATGACGCTGAACGTGTATGTAGAGAAGGCGCATCCCTCAAAGCAAGTGCCAGTGGTGACATAATTCCATGAATGATTGAGGCTGAATATAGGGACGGCGCATCCTTCAAGGCAGCAAATGACACCACGGAACCCCACAGAATTTAACAGATTGAGGCTGAAGGTATGCAGAGAAGGTGCATCCTTCAGCACAGCAAGTGCCTGGGCATCATATCCCTCGAGATAATATGATATGTGTATCGCAACGCATCAACATCATCAATTGGAATGTGTCACATGTCATATACTTTACAATCCCCCCTCCGGGCACACAGATGCCTGTTGTATCACTGCTTCTGTAGCTTACCTCTTCTTATGAAATCCGAGCCGCTCGTTCCGGTGCCAATTTTCGCTTCTTTGAGACTCAGGTAAAAAGGGGTCACTGGGATCTTCAGGGACGGCTTCGTCAGGGGAAAAGACTCGTGGTCCCCCAAACGTGGCCGCATCAGAAGCAGCATCACTGTAAGTAGCGCCCTCCCATCCGGGGTGTGCAGCTGCATTGCCACTTGCCCATGCTGCGCGAGCGTCTGCAGCTTCCGATGGCAGGATTTGACCGGCCTTGACCGCAGCTTCCAGTCGCTTGAGGAATGTCCCTTTGTCCCCCTGTGCTTCGATAATAGCGCTTTCGACTACCGTCCGACCTTCCACAATGTGCCCGCGCATGGCCTGAGATTTATCCCTTCTGGGCATTGGGATGGAGTATTCTGGCAGTTCAGAGAATAACACGTTGAATGGGGGGGGGGGGGGCTGGGCTAAAGGCGAGGCCCTGGAACCTGCAAGTGCAGGCATTGATTGCCCGCCCCCTCAGCATGTGCCCTCCATCCTCACAATCACGACACTACACAAACATAGAGCGTGTTCCATGACTACACCTGCACAATCTCCACACAATGCACGGAAACACACCAGTGATGAATGCAGCAAAGCTGGAATGCATGTCTGCCGCAAGTGTGGCCAACCCACTGCAGCTGTCTGCAGTGCCTGGGGAACAAGAAGCTCCCATCACCAATGCCAGCCATGTCGCAACCTATGTCCCAGGAAGCCGTCTGCATCATTTGAAGGCCATTGTTTTGGAGTGCGATACCAACATTTTGCGGTGCAATGCCGCCGTTGTGCAGTATGATGCCATCTTTGTGCAATGAGATGCCGCTGCTTGACAGTCTGATACCACCATTTTCTGGTGCGACACAAGCGTCTTGCGTACCCCACCCCCCCCTTGTATAATCTACGCAAAAGTCCCAAATTAATATGGTCCCTACGCCTACTGTAGCTTGGACACGCCCGTAGCTTGCACGCGACACATACAACAACCGACACACACGTGAGCGAGCGCATGGTATGAGTGCACCTTAACCTCCACCCACACAAGGCACAAACATCCCCAAAATCAGGGTGCTGTGGGTTTAAATGGGCAAACACTCACAACAAATGCGTCCATGACTCTATGTAACTTGCAAATTTGTCACCAAACCCATGTCTTATGTGGCTGCACTACATTTGGTACCGAATTAAATTAGGTCCCAAATTAATACGGTCCCTATGCCCGCTGCAGCTTGGACACGGCCGTAGCTTATACAAGGCCATGAAGCAACGGATACTTAGCTTATACAAGCTTACACAAGGCCATGAGGCAACGGATATTGGGCTCGCATACGCCCCCATGTCACAGGCGCATGGTCATCACCACTCAGTTCAATGTTTCGCCTTGATGCACTGCAGCACTGACCTGTTCCGTACCACTCGAGGTGGTTTGTGATTGTGCTTTGGCTGCCTGTACATCTGGGTCAGCTCGCACCCACCACCCTCCCACAGTGCCGGTTAGTCTCTAACACTCGCTCTGCGGGTCTCTCTCTCTCTCTCTCTCGTTCTCTCTCTTTCTCTCTCTCTGGCCTTCCTCCCACTCTCTCTCTCTCTCTCTGTAACCCTCTCTGTGACCCGCTCTCCCTCTCTCGCATAAAGGGGGCTTCGGGATGTTCGGTGGGTCTCTATCCCCCCCGGGGTTCGAACCCTCCTCTACGAGACAGAACAGGTGTGCTATACCCACTGTGCTACGATGAGTTGCTTTCTGCACTGTAGCTCTGACCTGTTCTGCTCTCTATATGTGTCTCCCTCTCTCTGTCGCTGTGTCTCGCTCTCTCTCTCCCTCCTCGACCCTCTTTTGCTCCCTCTTCTCACCCTTCCCAGGGGTTTTTCTTGTGCCTCTGCCGCTTCCTACACCCCCCTGCCTGCTGTCCCCTGTCAGGCACATCGCCGTTCGCACGGCGGTGTGCTCAGCAGCGTGTAGAGGAACCGTACAGCGTCTCCGGATACCGGGTCTGTTTGCCTGAAGAGCGTTCTTTGGAACAGCCTTAAGAGACCAGCTCGGCCCGTCAGCCACACATGCAGGCAGTCTCCATTTCTGCTCACAGAGGAGGGCACCGCTCTGTGTCCCTCTGCCGTCGGACAGTGGAGGATCGCCTCCCATTGGAACAGGTGCCACTTGCCTGCACTCTTGGGTCGCCACTGAACCTGCATGTTCGTCAGAGCCTGGGTCTTCAGGGTCCAATTGATTTGGACCATCACCGAGTAGAGTTCTTGGCTGCTCATGAGCAATGGCTCTCCATGATTGTCCACAATTTCACAGTGCATCCTGGTGTTGTGTGGTTGGTCCAGTCGGAGCCAGATCTACTGATTGCGGGCCCAGGCCATAGTGGTCAGCTCGGCATTCACTGCTCTCAACCCTTCGTCCGCTATGGCGTCTAGCTGGCTCAGTGCTTGCACCTTGAAACGCCGGCGTTCTTGCTGGGGCTTGGCCTTCTTTGGGGCTGGATGAATTTGTGTGTAGGGGCCATGTCGATGCTGATGTGGTCCCTGCTTCTTCCATGGCCTTCCCGGCGGCATCATGCCAAGCTTACACAAGGGGGGGGGGGGGTACAATGCTGGCATTTTGCAGTCTGATGCCACCGTTTTGCAGTGCAGTGCCACTATTATATGAGGCCACCGGAGGTGTGGCGCAATGGCTGCAGGAGACGCACATTGACGCACTGGACCAGAGGTGCTCCTTTTCGGCCACCCACTTCTGCAAGATGATTTTGAAGCTGAAGGACTACTGGTAGCAGTCCATATATACTTGGGGGGCTGACTCCAGTAGTTCATAGAGTACTCAAGATTGTTCTTGGAAGGTGGGCAACTCGTGTGTAAGATACAGTGGATCCCCGCAAGGCGGTGCACATGGCGCCGACCAATTAGTTCTTACATGCGGGGTTAGGAGGGCTCTCTGGTGCGGTAGGCAACCGCCACGCCGAGTGGGCAAAGCCTAAAAGGAATAAAATTCTGCCACAAGGGCTGTGATCAGGGTGTCCATAGGTCCGGGGCGGCTGTCGCCGTCGCGTTGTCCGTCCTAGAACTGTCAGTAGTGCTTGGCAGATTGTCCAAGTCCTCGTGCCGCGCCGGTATTCTTGGTTCTGGTAGGTATGGTATTCGTGGGCAGTTGGGACACGATGCTGGCCGTCCACACGTCAATGTTCGAGTTGTGCCCACAGGTCCTCAATCGTTATTGCACCCGACCCTCGATGCGCCTTCCGTGGGGATGGGTCCGGTGGAGGCCTGGTGCCCAGGACCCTCGGCCGTGCGCGGCATTGTCGCTTTGAGGGGGGAAGGTCCGGTCTGCGTTCTTCCTGCCCCACCACCCATACTACTGGTAGCGTACTAATGAGTTTGCCCGTTGGTACTTGGGGTGAGCAAACTTGTGCACCTTGTTCGGGAGGGAATACTCCACGCCAAAGTGGGCTGGTTGTCCACTTGTTCAATTCGGGGGCAGTTGCCTCCTGAACAGCTCATTGGTACCTGCCGGTGTATGCACTGCTTTGGGGATTTTCAGCAATGGGGAAGTGTTTGCCCGGTGCGCCAGTTTTGTACCCCGCCCCCCCCCCCTTGCATAGCAAGCGGCTGGGCGCAACGATTCCCTCGCACCCCCGAGGGAATCGTCGCCAGTGACGGTTCCCTCGCACCCCGACTGTGGACGGATCTTCCTCCAGTCATCCAAGGAAGGGCGAGCATGGCTTCGAAATCCTCATCCTTTCCCACAATGAGCCGCGTGCTAAGGCCGGAGAGGTCGAGCTCAGACAACTCCCGCCACCTTGCTTGCTCCACAAGGTACCTGAACCGGCGCGGTGTGCACTTCCTGGCGCCTTCCTCTGCCCATGCGAAGAGACTACCGGCGAGAAAGATGTTCCCGGTGCAGCAGCGCCAGCCACCTTCCCCGGGCTGCCGGCGCCGCATCGCATTGAGGGCCCAACCGAAAAAATAATGTCACCACTGGAACAAAGAGGGATGATTTGTGGCTTTCAGAGCACAAAGTTGACACACCTCTTCATTCTTCAAACAGCTCAGCCGGAACGCCGGAACGGATCAACAGAGGAGCGACCTTCGCACCTACGTACAAATCCGTACCATTATACTCCTTTTTTGCACTTGGTGCCACACGCACGCATGCAAACCACGCACACGCTCCTCCCTCCGCACATGTACATTGCACGAATACTTACCACGAGCAGCACGCACACATCACACACAGCAGAGAAAGGGTCTTCAAAACGCCCCCCATCCCCCCCCACACACCTTCTCACACCCAGTCACACGCATGCAGATGCAAGCACCTGCACGCTTGTGCTTTTCACAGCTTCGCTGAAAGATATGTATAAAGTGTGTCTCCGCGTGCTATCCTCTATGTGGATGTCTGAATGTGCACGGTGAGCAACATGGCTGCAACGAATTATCCTTCTGATAGTGTGTGATTATGAGCACACTCTCGGCGTCTCGGCTTTTCCTGGCACCACAAGCTTGTGACTGAAACCTTGGAGCGCGTCTTGATGGCTTGGAGCCCTCAAAAATCTTCCGTTTCATACGCAATTCACCGCCGTCTCCGTGACGGATGCTATCAAGTAAATAGGCCAACGGGTGACCCCTGGACACACTGTGCAGTCAGGCCGACGATGTATGGTCCGGGAAGATGGAGACCCAAGCAAATGAAGATTTTGCATAGGACGTTGCGAGAGCGGCAACACATTGGGAGGTGCAGTCTATGCCGAGCTCATGGTCTTGAGCATGGCAGAAAATTGGAAGCGATTTTTGCACTGCTCCTTCATCCTCGGGTGCAAACATGATGACAGCAATCCATCTGAAATCGAGCTTTAGTGACAATTTTGGTGTTCATGTTCTGCATGGTGCATCGTTATGCCCACGCATTCAAACAGGGAAAACAAGAACTAGGATATTTCTCATGTCTCGTTTGTGGGTTTTGCATTGAAATGCAACCCATTTCAAGAATTTCAAGAAAAGCACAAAGTAGTGGGTGTCCAGATTGGCTGTTGTTGTTGGCCCCATTCCTAGCCCAAAGGTAGAGACACCGTGTCAGGAGAGGTGATGGCGTTGAAGGGGGTTTCACTGCATTGTGCACGTAGTGCACACACAGTGCAAACCCTTGGCCTTGTTCCACAAAAGGAAGCAAACAGTTTTGCATGTCAATAACTACCGGACCCCTAATTTCAGCCCTTTTGTGGAGATTTGTTGTTCCATAATAGGGTAATAAGCTTTGTATGCATTTGGGATATGACATATTTGATTTCTTATCCATTTTAACGCATTTTCACCTATTTGTACCCGTTTTCACCCACTCCCACGCTCCGGTGTGGCCCCTTGAGTTGGGGTTAAGGAGAGTACGTTAGTGCACTGGGCGCGCACTGGGCAAACTTGTCCCCAGTTTGTCCCAATCCTCCCCCTTTTTTTCCCCATTTTTTGTCCTTGTTTTGGGGACCCCCGAGAAGGCAGGGTTGATGTAGCCATATTGAGCTCTCCCCACCATGGGGACCCTGAGAAGGCAGGGGTTATGTAGCCATATCGATTGATGGAGCCATTTCGCCCACCAAAGACGGCATGGGGTTGATAGCCACTTCCGATTTTGTCCCTTCAAGAACCCACAAGAAGGCAGGGGTGATGTCACCATTCCACCCACACGTGGGCTTCTGAGACGGTAGGCGTTAAGCAGCTAGTTGTAAGTGACAAACGAAGCCGAAGTACGGACACAGTGCCCTTGTGGGGACATGTTTTGAGGAAGGAACGGCACCAACAGGGGAAAATGGTTGACATCTCCCTCACTGAAGACGTGTGGCAAAAGATTTTGAGTGGTTGGATGCCCAACCGGTGACAGCCAAGGGCGTCCCTTACACCAACTCATTGATTTCTTCTACGGTTCGACATAGTCGAGCGGGGACATGCGCAATGGAAGATCTATCAACAAGCATTTGGTTCCAAAGCCCAAGTCCGTTATCGGTGGTACGCCTTGTGAATAGAACACAACCTCTTGTTGCTTTGTGCACTGCCTTTTAGTTGTGGTTTGTGTTGTAGGACATGAAAGGGCGAATTCAAGAGCGGCGGCAAAGCACACGTGGCGAAGAAGAAGAAAGAGGACCCGCGGAAGCATGGTGGAGGTTCCGTTGAATTCAACCTTGGTATCTGCTACCCGAATCACACCAATACTATTGCAGTGGAAATGATGATTGTGCCCCACCCACAAGTGTCCAGAAGTGTCGACCCATTGAGCACGTTGTCTTTCTCAACAAATTCCGCAGAGCCCATCTTGATTTTTGGGAGGACAACCACTCGTCATACCCTGATTTTCCTCTTGGTTCCCTTCCCCTTCTAGTGAAGTGTATCTATCGTGTTGGGCAGGGGTACCACGTGCCCAAGGATGGACCCCCGCCCCCCGCTGCAAGTGGGCAACGTGGAACCAACTATTTGCCTAGAGATTCCCGTTTTTGTGCAAACCAAAATAAACGAAATGCAAAGCTACCGGTGAAGGCAGCCATGGATGCGGGCCAAAGATCCTTGACCGGCTTTCCGTCTTGCCCCGCCCAACCTTCAACCTCTAGTTCCTTCTGGTTGTTGTCCTAGCTCTAGCTCTAGTTCTCGCTCTCTAGCTGTAGCTCTAGCCCTAGCTCTCTAGCTCTAGCTCATCGGCCACTACAGCGATACCCAAACCCAAACTCAGGCCTAAGCTCGCCACTAACCCCGCTGAAACGGCAGAGGGGGGGAAATAATGACGGAAAAAGCGATGCACACTGAGTGGGATAAGAAAAAGGTAACATATTTGATGCGGGTGTATATTAACGGGACATGTCCACATCCACATGACCCCAAAGACGTGGATTGGTGCATTGATTAGTGCTCTGCTAAGCGCTCCAAAGAGTCTCGGATAGTGTAAACCCAACTCCGTAAACAAGTCAACCTCATTGATTTTGAATGTGTTACGGTGAAGGAATTCTACATGAAGTATGGCATGGAAGGTTTGTTGCCACATGAGGACATCTTGCAATACCTTGGTTTAAGCACAGTCCAAGTTGGGACAACTGCGCCTATATGCCGCGTTCAAGTTGTTCGGATTCTGTGTACACGCAAAATATTGCACGTGTTCACACACTCTTTAATGCAGTGTTGGATGAGGTTTGGTAGGATGAAAGATTGTTGCATACTCACCATTTTCCGTATTTAGTAACCCACTCCACCGATAGCATGCCCATATGCTTGGTGAGTGGATCTTTGTCGGATGTCCCTTTCAATCCCAAGTGCACGGGCCATGTTTATAGGGTAATGGGGGGATCCTTAAGCACAGTGCGCGCGCAGCGCAACTATTTGGGCGCCTGGCCGTACTAGAGACCCATACTTTGTAATACTAGGGGCCCCTAGGGACCCCTGGACTTCTGATTTGGTCCCCCTTTGTTTGGGGATCCCCGAGAAGACGTAGCATTTCCGCCCTCTTTTGGGCCCCAACCTTCCTTGATCTTCCGCGATCTCGCATCGAGCACGCGCGAGTCTGCAGATGTTAATATGAAACATCGTCATGGGAAGGACCTATTCAATCCAGCTATGTAAGATACTTCGATGTCTTTTGAACAGGGTTTATCTTTGGATCGTGGAATTGGTTTCGAATTGGTGCCCCGCCTAAAGATCCTGCGAGAGGTTGTTGAGGTTTGGGAAAACGAGACAATTTTCAAGAGAGAAACGACGATGGAACAGAAAGACAGTTGTGTGTTGGTGAGGCTGGCAACCAATGTGCCGTTCATGGCTTTTCCAGATGTGCATGATGTGTGTTATGTGAAGGGAAGGTAGTTTGCAACTTTCTTGAGCTGGGGCAGTTTAGGTCACCTAATTCTAAGGGCGCTTCCAAGGGGTGTGCTTGGGGGCTCTTCGGGGGGGAGCATAGTCTAAAAGTAGCGCGCAGTGCGCGCACAGTGCAAAGATTCCCCCATGGTTGACAACTTTGAGAACACAATATAGATATGTGATCTTATGCTAGAAACATCGGCGCATGTTACATTCATCTTCATCTTACTCAATTTTGCATTCGCAGACAAACTAGGTATCATCCCCGTGGACCTTGGGCTCATGTGCATGAGTTTGTGTGGGCACAGGACGAGGCTAACAAGGAAAAGGAGGAAAATGACAACGGTGTTTGCCAATTGTGTGGCCACTGTCCTAGTGATATATCAAAGTGTGGGAATTGCCACTTAAACATGCGTGGTGGTTGCTCGCCACTACATACTTGTACTCTGCAACGCTAGTTGAGATGTGTATAGATACATGTATATACATGTATGTCTATCCCGTTGGCTTTGTTGCTTTGCCGTATTATATTTCAGAGGAGGGGGGGGTTCCGGGATCCTCAAGGGGGGGCAGAGGCGCCAGCAGGGGGACACCTGGATGGACATCATGCGGGCTTTAGATCAGTTCCATTCATGTCCAGTCTCATATTGTTGCTGCAGCTTCCTTCATGTCTCATCCAGTTGTACCTTCCAACACAAGTGCTGACGTTAGAGGGATGTTGTAGTAAGACACATCCGTAGCAGTTGTCAACCTCCCTCACACATTTACAATTGCGAAGCCACCGCTACCAGCAGATGGTCTCAAAGCGAAACATCGACGGGTTTGTCGTGCATGGTGTTCACATGTGATGTATGCGCATATCACAGGCAAAAGCGAACCGTGAGCGGAATGCACGTCTGGTTAGCAATGGTCATGTGAGACACCAGCACATTGTTTCATGACCATAACTTCTTCACGGTAGCTTTGAGGCAGCTTGCCTCAAGTGAATCAGAGATTTCAAGAATGCCTTGCATGCCTTGCTTGCGCAATTGATTCTGCAATTGTTTCTTTGCCGGGTGCATTGTAGGCGGGGCATCAAATGGGTAAGTCCAACAAACATGGTCCCCTGACGAATTGCGGCGATGGATGTAAAACAAAACGTGGATTGCGGTGCTTCTCTTGACTTTATGGTACCTCAAAAAGTGTGCAAAGCGGGAAACCCGATCCAACACCGCACGGTTGAAAAGGTGATTGAACTAAAAAGAAACTCTACGCCATGTTACACCTCTGGAAATAGCGGCATGCCTTCAAGGGGTGCTGGACATGGACTGGAATCGCTGGGAATGGGGCCAGCAATCGCATGGTTCACAAACACCCTGTTGTCCCGTGGCCTTTGCATCCTGAAGTCAGCCTTCAGATACTGGATGGAGGAGTTTCGAGGGTTCGTAGTGCGAATTAAGGTTTACGTGGTACGAGTTAAGCCCATGATTGTGGCCGGTTATTCCGGACTGTTGGTGACTGGGTTGGGTGAAGGTTGTGTCGGGTTGTGCAGAGTTACGGAGGGTTGAGGGAGGTACAAAGGGTTGTGCAGAGTTGTTGACAATGCTGCTCTTGGGGTCTGTCGCGGGGTACCTTGGGCCAACCAGCGTCAACCCTGACAACCCTTTAGTCCAACGCCGTTGCATCCGCACAAGGGCCACAGTCCTTCGTTCCATTCTCTCATATTTCTTTCGTAGACGGCCGGGCCGAGCAGCATACTCTGCACGGAGCCCCCACGACCCCGAGACTGACTGCACACGCACCGCGAGCGGTGGGCCGCGCATCATGGGTCGCAGTGACCCCGAAGCGGTTCGCTGTCCCACCGCCCCATCCCGCCCCGGATCCCAAAGACGACCTTGCGGGGGCCGGTGGGGGGGGGCGAGCACCGGCACAGCGGAGGGGTGGCCGAGGAGCCGAGGAGGTCGATGCGTAGCACGGTCACAACCATGGGCAGGGGGTTCGATGCGACCCAGCAACTGGGCACGTGGTGGTACCAGGGCCCTGCGGTGTGCCGGAACACATGTTGTGTCACGAGGCACATGTGGTGTCCCCAGGGCCAATGTGGGCGGTCCGAGGCCCCAGTCGGCTGCCTTGGGGCCCGCGCACTACGCCTCCTCGGGCTTGTGAGTGACAACAGTACGCTCTTCGGCATTGAAGACCCGCCGCTCGACGCGTTTCAAATTACGGCCGTAGACGTGGACAGTGATGGCGGGTGTCTGCTCCACGTTGTACGTGTGCCAGATGTCCCCCTGGACACAAAAACGAGCATGTGCTGCGGGCACTGATCCAAAGTCTGGCGGTGCCGATCCTCTGGCCCCGACCGCATAACACAACCCCCACAAGACCGTCCCATGGATCCCGTCGGTGTATCTGCGGCTGTGAACACCACCTTTATGCAATAACAACCTGACCCTGCCCTGGCTCTACCCTTGCTCTGGCCTGACCTGTCGCAACGAAGAGCGGTAACACCCGTAGCACTACGCTCACGGCGCGATGTGTGCACACTGAGATATCTCCGAAGGCATCTCTGTGGGGGAGAGTTTGCCCGGCGCGCTACTTTTGCATTCCACCGTGCCCCACACCAGACAAATCGTGAGCTTCCCCATGGCCACTCGCCCCAATGCATGAGGAACAGCCCTTTGGTTCTTTTGCCGAAGACAACGGGTCCCACGTGGCAACTCTATCGTACTCGATCTCCCATTCAAACCTAAGCTTTGGGCTCGGGACGGGAGGTGGTTCTGCCACACCAGAAGGGGGGCCAGCCCTGCCGCATCAAACCCAAACAAACACGTCCCCAAACAAAAACCCGCCGAGGCCGCCAACATGCAGCAATTGGCGGCTTACGTCAATGTCCCATAAAAGTCACTGCGGCACCCGCTGAAAAACGGAAAATGGAGAGTCAACCGCCCTCCACCCACCCCCAATCGGTACAACACAAGGAAAAGAACCGTTTTGTGCCAACGAATCCCGAAACGGATCCAAATCAATCGGAGCGTCCTCGCATTGCGGCAACCTTTCGAGTGGGATGCCCTGGCAGTGCGTGGGTCTCGCAGACGCTCCGCCTGTCCCCGTCTCGCCCAAGACACATCGACCAAAGACATCGACCCGCCTCATCCCGCAGTCTTGGCTCCAGAGCCAGAGCGAAAGTCAGCATTCCACAAGTCGGCTGGACGGACATGCACCGGTTGTGGGAATCAGTAGGACCCAATCCTCAGCTGTCGGCTCGGCATACCTGTAGGAGGCACATCACGGGGAAGTCAAAGACGTGGCTGTAAACGCGGGACGACGCCTCGTTGAGGATTGCAAAGTCAGGCTTCAGCCGGTCATCGGAGCGCGCGTACAGACACAGCCGCTCCTTCCCCTGGATGACGCCAACCACAGCCCACGTGTCGTAACTGTGGATGGGGTATTGGGTCTGCCCTTGCGATGTGCAGACGTAAATGGCGATACCGTCGGGCTCTTCGTGCAGCAACCGCATCAAAGGACCGTCAGATGCGGGCGGCGCCTCCACGTCGGAAGAAAGCATGTGTTTCGGGAGCCAATGGCCCACGTTGTCAGGGCGGCAAAGGGATTTCATTGCAGGCGCGATGTCGTCCACAATGTCTTCATCCAAGAAATTGCTCGAGGCGGCCTTGGTGCACACCTCCACGAAGTCCTTCAATGAGGACGGGGTCTGGGAATCGTCAGTGGTCATGGCACCGCCCGATTGTGGCTATGTTGGACAGGGCAAATGGCCGACACGTGGCAACAAATTGGTTGGTGGACAACAAAACACCTGTGAAACGCGAGGTGCACGCGTGACAGGAATAAACACACCCCTCCCCTTGTCCAAGGCAATTACTACCTCGTTTGCGCCGGTAAACAGCGGTCAGCGGATGATTCGCCGTTTGGACAAGGCTGTGGTTACGTAGAGCCTGTACCGGGAGATGGGACCGGGTGCAGCCACAGTAGTCATAGCGACCAACCAGAAATAAACACATGGAAATTGGGTGCACGCAAACCCCACTCAAAGAGGAAGGCCTGCGGATAGCAAATGCACAGGCTCAACAGGAGCATCACATTCGGAATGTAAGAATTGCTCAGAGCTGCGTCATAGGGGGGCCTTGCCAACTTAACAACAAAGCACAATAAGCCAACACACCCTCAGGCCTCCCTTCTCCGCATGCTACGATAAGTTGAGACACCACATCCAGTGTTCCCCCGAAATCACTGAGCAGCAAATGTAACTCCTCTTAGGCTGGCCCTTTTCCTGTGGTGCCAGGCCATATTTCCTGGCCTTCCAATCTTTTGACTCAGACACCGCGATAGTGATCACAGCCCAAAGTTGAACCATCTGCAAACATGCCCTGCCCTTGGCCAATGGGAGGCTCCACCTCGCCCGGGCCTAACCACTAGACACGTGCAAGATCCTGGGCAGGAATTTGGCAATCGCTTGGTCAGCCAGTGCAGACATCCGCAGCCTTTCCCCACAGAACACTGGATCGTTTGGACGCTATGGATTGTATGCGGAGATGCAGCAGGATCAGTGAACTGGTCTGTACAACTGGTTGTCATAACCAAATCTCCGCACTTGTTTGGGCCAGCACCCAGCACGGCCACACGGCACACTCCAACAAAACGCACTGACCACGACTGTATTACTGTACACAAATGAGCCACTGGTCCAGTGCATTTGCGGATCAGCTGATTTGCGGAAGTGCCGCAGCAACGTGTGCATATCTTGTCCATTACGTTGCAGTCGTCCTGTTGTCAAAGGCGATAGGCTGTGAAACCCGTTCCGCAAGTTGGGACCAACCCATCCGGCCTCACGTCGAGTTTACCGACACAACCATCAGTTTAGAACATATTAGGTGTCACCGGATGGCCCCAGTAGGGTCCAGTCCCCCATATTGGTCGGCCGTACGCTTCGTCGGACCGCGTTCCATCGTTAGGGCACTCGGCATCAGTTCCACCCCCACCCCCCAACTGAGCAAGGGCCTTGTCAAGAAACACACACAGGGTTTCAAACGAATTTGCGGGACCGACTCCGGCTCATTCGAAACTGGAGCATAAATGGATGGAGTTTTTTCCCCGCGCGCGGGCATGCCCACTTCCCCCGCACTGTACCATGCACAAAGGTGTCCAGCAAAGGCCCACAGCACATGACACTGGCTGCGTCACTCAGCTCAGCCGGGGTGCTCCTGGCGGCCGTCCGTTATTTCGCAACCATCAAAGAAGGACATTTCGACTCGCCCCATCGCCCACACTGCCCAAGGATAACACGAACAAACGGCTATTTACAGCTTATGCGGATCGAAAACGGGAGTGCAGCACTGGAAGAAGCGTGGACCCGGTTGGTTGAGAATATACGCGCAGCGAGAGCCTGTCCACTTCGCAAGAGGTTCGTGGCGGAGAGGATCACCAAGCCCAATGCTTCCATGTTGTCCCAAGAGCACGCTTTCCTTGCCAGTATGATGCAGACACGTCGATGCTACAGTCCCCAGGGCAGTGCTGCAAATACCGTGGCCGAGATCGCGCATGGTGCCCACCTTTCTGTTTCAGGACACGCCATGGACAACACGTCGGATGCACGGGACACAGCAATCATGATCGGCGGGTCGCACGAACACGGACGCACAGACGCCCTGGGCGAGTCCACAACGCCCCACCTATCCGCCTCCGACGGGGCGTTCACCACGTGGCCCAGCCCAGGCTCATTTCACGGCATAAGTGGCGCCCGGGTGCAGGGCCTCTCGCCCGGGCATATCCAACGAGTGCGACCGCCAGAAGGCAAAGGCGTCGGCCTGGCAGAGCCCCCAAGCCTCGTCCAGGGCTTGAAGCACCGCCTGGGGCAAAGGGGCCGCCGCCTCGCACGCGCACATGTTGGAGTCCAGGTGCTCGAAGGTGCTGGCGCCCAGCAGCACGCCGTCACCCGCCCCGAGCGCCGAGTGCAGCAGCATCCATGAGTACGTGGCCTGAGGACAGTAGCAAGGCGGAGGGGGCACGGGGCAAAACAGCACACGCACTGCAAACACAGTCGGGGCAGAGGGGCGCAGCACGGCAGGGTCAACGTTTCCAGGCTCCGCAAACTCCTTTGACAACCTTTTCGGGGCCTGAACAACGCATTGAACCGGAAATGACGCGTGCTCTTCCTGCGGTGGCAATTTAGCGGAGCCAACGAGGGGAAGGACTGCCCCAGGCCTCCCTCAAAGGAGACGACCCTGTGACTCAGCGCTGCATATGTTTCCCCGCGCCTCCATCTGCAACACACTGCACTGTGCACAGCCTGCGCTGCTTCTGAGCTGCAGGAGCCCTTGCTCAGCCGGGGGCAAAACTGGTACCCCCCCCGCCCCTTGTCGTTCCCCACCCCAGGGAAGACGTTCCCCCACCACCCCCTGGGGGACGGTCACCAAGTGACGGTCCCCCACCCCCCCCTGGGGGACCGCACTACCACCGCACACGCACATTTGCAGGCACAGAAATCGCAGCATAAAACGAAAGAATTCAGCATAAGATACGTTCAAAGGGCTGCCCATGTACGGAGACCTACTCCTTGACCAGCTCGGTGTAAAATTTCTTGGTCCTGCTCCACTTCACCTTGAACTCTGGCACATGCTCTCCACTTTCCACTGGAATGCTTTGGGCAGCACTCTTGGGTGGTGGTTTTGCCTTCTTGGTAGGAGGCTTGGCAGGCGCAAGCAGATTTTTGGGAACCCATTTCCCTTCGGGAATGTCCCTTGTAAAATACAACTTGTTCCCAAAACTGTGTCCCATACCCCATACACCACGGGCACTCTTCACCCACACAACCTCCGTGTCAGAATTCAGGTCACTATCATCATCCGTCATATTTGTCCGGTCCCAGGGGGAAACATGGTTCTGCTGTCAAGTTCCATTTCAGCGAAAGTAAGCAAAATGTCCCGCCATGAGTGCAAGGGATACAAGTGGCAGTGCCCCACAACACAGTCACCCACACAACAACACAACGAGCCGCAACGAAAAATTTTGGGTTGACCAAGTGACGGTCCCCCACCACCCCCTGGGGAACGACAAGGGTGGGGAACAACAAGGGGGGGGGGGTACATATGTGAAAAGGAGGTCATTTGCCAAACATGTGTCAACCAGTGACAATTGCAAAGATCAATAACACCTGTTCCTGTGGCACTCGAATGGACATTTGTAGCGCCACTAATTGCAGTCGAGGTTCATCTGCATGGGAACTTTGTGGCGCACCACGTGTCCATGCGGATGCACCAGCATGTGAATGACCAATGCCGGGGTCGGTAAAGAACGACACTGGCAGCAACAGCAACAGCAACAGCAACAGCAACAGCAGCACCACAGCAGCAGTACAACTGCCGCAGCAGCAGCAGAAGGACCTAACAGCAACCGCGACAGCAAAAGCAACAACACCAATCATAGCAGAAACAAGAACAGACACAAGCCTGGTTTGGCACACCCATGAAATCCCACCATTGCAGCAGATCAAACTCAGGACTATCAACAACTTTCTGCTTCCAATACAATCGCCATTCACCTGATGTATGCAGGACCTTTTAAAGCTCTGGTGACAGCAAAGTAGGCTGGTGACAGCAAAGTAGGATAGGACTGTAGATCATGTGGCATGCTGTCCCGTTGCCTGGAGTCAAACACCCGAAGTTCATCCAAGAACGGCGGCTGGAACTTTTTGTGTTTGGCAATAACAGCCAGCACCTTCTGTCCAACATCAACAAAGTGCTTGTAGTTAAATTGCTTCACGTTAGGGCTGGTGAGCAGGTCCAGCACAGGTTTGACACCAGGTGCAGACAATACATGCAACCACTAACACAACAGGCCAGGAAGGTAAAAGCAGCCTGTCCACACGAGAAGTAAGACAAGTGGACACTAAGTACTGTTGATTATTACCAGGTCCAGGAATCCAACAAATCGGGAACAAAATCGGGGCAAATCGACCCCCCATTTGGGGGGGGACAGTTGGACTTCAGTCGGATAGGGTCAAATTGACCCCCATCCATGGGATTGCATGCAGCGGTGCACTTGGCACACACGCAGCCATACTGTGGCACATGTGGTGCATTCTATATCCATGTGGATGCAGCAGCCCCCACATGACCCCCCAGCCGCCTGCGCACCGACTGGCAACTGCATGGGGGTCCATCCCAGGGTCGGCAAAGGGCCGGCAAAGGGCCGGCAAAGGATTGGCGAAAGATCGGCGAGGGGGCAACGGGGCGTATCAGGGCAGGGTGCATGTACCTGCACCAGGCTGAGCCCTGCCTCGTTGCACGCTCGCTGTAGCAGCTCCAGGGCCTTGAAGTGGTCCTCTTTCCAGAAGCGCTCCAAGTAATTGGAGTTGTCCTTGAACCGGCCTGGCGCCACTTCGCTCAGGGACGTGTGCTTGCCCGTCAGGAAGCCCCCCGCCAGCGGGTTGTACGCTACAAAGTGCATGTCATGCTGCCGGAGCGTCGGTAGCAGCTCCGTCTCAATGCGGCGGTTCAGTGGGTTGTACAGGCCCTGGTACACAACCGGGCGCGTGAGCCCTTTCTCGGTGCACAGCTTGATGCAGTGCAGCACCTCCTCGTTTGAGTAGTTGCTGAGGCCAATCTGTAACAACAACAGCGACAACAACAACAACAACAACAACAACAACAACAACGACAACAACAACGACCAGAGCAGCGGCAGCAGCAGCAGAACTAGGAGCAACAGCAATGGTAATACCACGACCCGCAAACAGCAACAGCAACGCCAACAGCGACAGCAGCAGCAACAACAACAGCAGCGGCACCAACACCATCAGCGACCGCCGCAGCAGAAACAGAAGCAACTGCGATAAGCAAAATCAGCAATAGGAACCCACAAAACAGGCCTGTGTTTTGTGTTCCATATCGGGTCGGATTTGCAAATGGTGCTCTTGGCTGTACTGCGGGTATATCTGCCGGCGTCCCCTGATGCCTTTGTCGATAACTTCCGCCCGCCACGAAAGGGCCGCACCCAGGCCCCACCGGAGGGCTTTGGTAGAGCACACTGGCACACTGCACGGCACTGAACCCCCCAAACAACTGGCAAAACGCCCGAGTATGCTGCGCACAACCGATGGTTACCACTTTGTGATCCGGAAGCCCCCAGCCCTGTGTTACATTTCCCACATCCCACATCCAAACTCGGCTGCCTTGGGAAAGGCCTTGTGTGGTGCATGCCGGCGCCGGCATGGGAGCAACGCCAAGGGGCAGAAGCAGCTCTTATGAGTGCTGAGACAAATGTTTCCCTCGCAGGGGGGGGGGGGGGGTGGCACGAGGCCAAGGTGCTGGTTTGTTTGCCTTTGGCGGCGCCTATTAAGGTGGGGAGGGTAGTGCAGTCTGCCATTGGGGCCGCATTCGGCTTTACCACTGGCACACAGGCACTCATGCAACGCTCTCGCACGGCGGTGTTGATGGGCACAATGGACGATTCCCCGTTCTAGTGCGCGTGCGCACCGGGAGGAGGCCGACCTGCTTCACAAGGCCCGCCTTCAGCAGTGCATCGCACGTGGACAGCGACTCCGCAAGGGCGTGCTCGGTGTCGGGCTGGTGCAGGTACAGGGCCTCCACACTGCCCACGCCGAGGGCGCCGAGGCACGCGCGGAGCTGCGAGCGGATCCCCTCATCCGACAGGCCCCCCGGCAGCTGCGGGTTCACCTTCGTCGCAATTGTCACATCCTTCGGGGGCGCGAGGGCCGTCTCCTTCAGCGCACGCCCCAGCATCTCCTCCGTGGCTCCGCGGGCGTAGGACCGTGCGGTATCGATCGCGGTGTGCCCGCCTTTGGTGAAGCGCTGCAGAAATCGGACCGCGACGGCGTCGGTCACGGCCGCAGAGGCCTGATTCCAGGCGAACGTCATCGTGCCGAGGTGCAGAGCGGGGCGTGCGGAGGCCATGACGGTATCTGAAGCGACCACGCGATGAGCCCAGATCAATCGCTCCGCCCAGTGTTTTGCTTAGCCACCCTAGGGGGGGGGGGGGGGTTAATTCAGGGACCCACCCACCCAGAATTTTGGCATACCCACAGACCGACAAATGTCCCACCCCCCCCCAGGGGGGGGGGGGGGGTCTGACACCCACCCACCCACCCACCCATCCTAGCCCCTTTATGGGCGTGGGGCAGACACAGGAACTGTGGGGTTCTAGCGTTACCCCCTCCGCATCCGGCACAAAGCACAAACAATCCTAGCCCCTTTATGGGCGTGGGGCAGAGACAAGAACTGTGGGGTTCTAGCGTTACCCCCTCCGCATCCAGCACAAAGCACAAACAACCCTAGCCCATGTTACACGGAACCTGCAACAGAAGAAAGAAAGAAGTGGCACTGGCTCAATAGACCCAAGGCCCCCACAAAGTCCCACCCTACCCCGGGGGGGGGGGGGGGTGGTTGGACACCCACCCACCCTGAAATTCTGCCAGACCCACCCACCCACCCCCCCCCCAGGGTAGGGTAGGACGGACATTAAGCAAAACCCTGGCTCCGCCAGAGATGCATTGTTGTGTGGGGTGCGTTGCGGTTTCGTGGATGAGCGCGGTATGTCTGTCGTTTCCAAACTGCAAAGTTTGGAAGGTGCTCTTCACCACATCCCACGCAGGAATTGTGACATCGAGCCAGGGGATTCCGGATCACCACTTGTTATGCGGCAAATGTGGAGGGCGTAAATAGATGTGTGGAGACGGCTCCCATACATGGACAATCTATTTGTCACTCACGCCACGGCCTGACTAGCAATCATTGCTCATGCACCTCCTGCACAATGCGCCTTACCTCCTCCTAGGGGGAATGTTTGCCCGGCGCACGCCCGGCGCGCTACTTTTCTATTAACTATCCCGACTTCAGCCCCAGATTTACCCTCTCATGGAGAAGCCCCCCAAGTAGACCACGTTGCACTGCACACCTTCCCTACAAAGCACGTTGCATAATAAAGCAGCAGTTGTGAATTCAACAACTCCAACTGTCATTTGTATTGTACTTAACAAACAACATTGCTCCCACAAGTGTGGGTGTCAATACATTCAGTACAATAGTGCTCCTTACCTTCTTCACATACTGCAACGGTGGAGTGCTTCTGGCAACACAACACACACACTTCTGCCTCATCCTCTGCCTTATTTTGCGTGGCGGCCGAGTTGCTTTGGTCAGTCCAAACATGACGCGGGACATGCTCCCATGGTCCGTAGGGGGGGGGTGACGGATTTGCCTCCGGATGCAAAACTGCGTAAACTGCAACAAAACACGGACTGATTGGTGCAACTCATTGGGGCCGCCACGCCAGATGTTCCTAACCTAACCCCAATGCCACAACCGAGCAAACGGCTGCTCAATGTGTGCCCTAGGGGGAATCCTTGCACTGCGCACGCACTGTGCGCTACTTTTAGACTAAGTTCCCCCCGAAGAGCCCCCAGGTACACCCCTTGGAAATGCCCTTAGAATTAGGTGACCCAAACTCACCAATCCAGTAGTCCAACACTAGCGACATAACCTCGGTGATATCCAAAATACATCCAGCAGGCATTATAAATCTGGACATAGAAGAGCAAACCTCCATGCAAGCATGTTGTGGAAAAGCCATGAACAACGCATTGATTGCCACCCTCAACAACACACAATTGTCTTTCTGTTCCATTGTCAACTGAGTACACATTGAGAATACGCAACTTGTGTGCACAACATGACACAATTGCAGAATCAAAGAAATGTCACATTCTCGGGGATCCCCAAACAAAGGGGGACAAAATCAGAAGTCAAAACCTCCGCTAGGGGTCACCATGATGCCCCTAGGGGCCCCTAGTATCTCAAAGTATGGGTCTCTAGTACGGCCTGGCGCCCAAATAGTTGCACTGTGTGCGCACTGCGCTTGAGGCGCCCCCCTATACCACCCATGCACATCATTGTAACCCCAACTCAAGGGGCCACGCAAAAAAGCGTGGATCGAGAGTCCCTAACCCCAAGTCAAGGGGCCACGCACCAAAGCGTGGATTCAGAGATTGTCCCCGTTTCCTCAATAGCACCGGAAGGACGGGGCCCAAAAGGGGCGGAAATGCTACGTCACTCTGCATTCGCGGGGGTCCCCAACAAAGGGGACAAAATCAGAAGTCAAAACCTACACTAGGGGTAACAATGATGCCCCTAGTATCTCAAAGTATGGGTCTCTAGTACAGCCAGATGCCCAAATAGCTGCACTGCGCTAAGTGCGCCCCCCTAGTGCACCCCCTAAAAGGCCACTGGTGGGGCACGGGTCAAAAAAGATGCCCGGCGCGCTAACGTTCCCCCCGACTTGTTTCCCTCTGCCCTCCCTATGCCTTCCCGGCGGTGCCTTCATAGTCCTCATCCCTCATTCCTCATCCCTTCTATCAATCCTTGCCTCTGCGTTGGGGCAACTCGTGCGCCTTGCCTCGCTCCATCAATGCGAATGACGTGTCGCCAAAGGTCCTGGGACTTTGAACTTGGCTGTGCTTCAGGCCAAGTTTTTGCCCTGCGTGCACGGCATTCCCTCAGGCAGTCTTGGATACGGGGTAAGGCTGTCCTTGTGGGGGCCCCAAACACATGAGCTACCGGGGCCACATGGTCACATTCCTCCTTCTCACCGCTAAGCTCTGCATTGGGACTCAAAAGTATTGCTAGGGCGACTTCAGCGAGTCGGTTCTCGCTGCTTTGTGTCATGCCTAATGACCCCAGGGCCCACGGGGAGTGGCCGTCTGCTGTGATTGCTGTGACTGCTTCTGCTGTTGGGCCCTCTCCTCCTCCCATCCTCATCCTTCCACTGCCAATGTGGCATGCATTTTGCGATATTAGTGCAATGCCAACCCGCCCCTCGCCCCAGCAACAAAGAATCAACCCCCGCTCCCCCTCTCCCTCAGCAATTTTAGGTGGTTAGTTACAAGACTCTGTGGACAAAAACACACTTATCCAAATCCAGGTCTACCGCCAGAACCCCTTCAGATGTACTAAATGTCCTTGGAATGGATGAAGTAACATGTGCACAGCCCGCAAGTTGCGAACATCAAAGTGTATTGTATTGCACAGAATTCGTGTTGTTCATGCGGTTTGCAATGCATGAGCTCAACTATTTTACCTTTTGCCCTCTCGTTGCGGGCAAAATGGTCATGCAGACCGAGTGAATCACAAGCGGTGCATGCCACATGGGTATTGAAAGGCCATGCCAAGCCCACCGTGAGTGGGGGCTATGAATAAGAGGGTAAACCCAACCCGCCAAGAGGGGGGGGTTTGGTGCAGAGGCGCAATGGGTAGGTATGACTGGGTGCTCCCACCCACAGAGCTGCAGGGCCTTCACACCTGCCACCCCCCACGCCAATGGCCCGGGCCAAGATTGTTTTTGTAGGAGGGGCTACCCCGGGAGGCCAAACATAAAAGGGGTGTCGATGGCGCAGGGGTCGCTGGACTCGTAAGGGGGTCGCTCCCGCAGAGAAGCTGGCTCTGGTAGTTGCGCAGTGGAACTAAAAAGCATAGCAACCAAAAATATATCCCACCCGCTGGTAGCTAAGTGCTGACGCCTTGACCTATGATATATAGATAGATTGTCCGGCCCCGGTGGTGGTCACACTTAAACACCTAACAGAGTATGCTAGAGGACATTGGTCTGCTTGCGCAACTTCCAACTTCTCGAACACCTGGAGAAAAGTGCCCAAATCAGGGGGGGGGGGGTTGCTGTCCAGAGACAACCCGAACAAAGAAGCACAGCACATGAGACGTGAGCAAATCACGAGATGTGGACCACAGTACTACAGCACTGCCAATACCCCCGCCCCCACCACCACCTTTCAGAAGGAAGAAGCATGGCCCTCTTTGTCAATGGAAAACATGGCCCCTGAGAATGCATCCCCCGCCCACCCACAATGACTTGATCAATACACACGTTGATGGGCACACCACTTGAACTGCCTGTGAACGTACCGACTTTGTAGGACGATCCCTCCCTCCCGACCAGCTCTACCTCATCACCGAGGGGCCGGGTATCATGTGCAATGACAGCTGAGCGTTGTGACGCCGCCATAAAGAGTCCAAAAGGACCCAAGATCCTTTGAGCCCTGAGCCACGCGCCTTAGCCTGTGTATCTGCCCTGACGCCACAGGACCCCACAAGTGACAGAGTTTTAGTGGATACAGGGCCCAGCGCAACCTGGGCCACAAACAGGGTCTCTCTGTAGCACTAGGCCAACGCACTGCCGCACTACCGCCCCTGGCACCGGGCGGAATCCAGCCCCACCATTAATCACGCGCCAAGGATACTGGCTGCACATATGCACTGAAACTGGCCCCGGACTCAGGTTCAGGTTCAGGTTTGAGGCGCCAGCAAACCATCATCCTTTGGGCCTGCAGGCTCCAAGAACTGTAATCCCTGAGATGGGTGAGTGCTATGAGTATTGTTTTCTGATGTTGCAGACGGGTGCAACGAAAGCATCGATAAACAGAACAATGCGGCACAACAGTGAGACATGGCAATGGGATGGGCCAACTTCCAAGCCCTATTCTAGGTGACAGCGAGACACTGTTTAGCCTGCAGACACTGCGCCACGCAGTGCTGCAGCGAGACCTGGGTGAGCTGTTGGTACGAATTGAGTTCCTCAATGCATGGCAATGGCGATGTGGATGGGATGGTGATAGGTGTAGCTAGGAGACTGCCCAGGTTCTCTACCTCTACCTCTGCCCATGGGAAAACAAAAACTCACAAAACCAATGCATTCAATAACAACATGTAAAGACCCAAGAGGACCCCACAACCAGTCTCCACCAGCACCGCTGCAGGTTGGAAGATCCATGCATCCCAGAGAGCATTAGGAGTAACACATGCCATCGTGCATGTGGCCCAAATCTACCCTTGGCACAAATGCAACCCGCTAGGCATATGCCAGACGGTGGACGTCCTTAATCCCATACCCTGCAGATGTGTGTTCCCTCGTTGCTCCCAAGGGATGTCGTCAGCCCACAATCTATGCAATAAGTGCCGGTATTTTGCCCAGCGTGGGGTGGTGCTCCACATGAGGCACCGACCCACCCCTAAAACCAGGCGTTCTTACAACTGCAGGAAGGGTGGGCTCCAAATAGTTTGGCTGGTGCAACCTGCCAGGCACCGGATGAACATGCGACCCACAGACAACGCTGCAACACCCTCAGTAGGGGTGTTCGCTTGTGTTTTGGCTTGTGCAACCCCCGGCGTGCGGGGTAGGCGGCTTGGATTTGGTGGAGGCCTAACTCATACCACTGTTGGGTCCACCCCAATGCCAAGCATGAGATCCATGGATACTTGTTGCCCCAGCGGCTGTTTTGTTGCCAACAATTTGCATCCGAGGCAATTTCATTCCCAACGATCTGCAATAATATGAACTTTTTTCCTGAAGTAATCGGCATATGTGAAGACTCTTCTAAACAATCAAGTGTTCTGGAAAATTTCCCACACAATTTCCCCCTAGCAACCCTCCCCCCCGGGGGGGGGGGTTTCGTGCCAAGTCAATTCCACAATTGGTCTCAGGTCCTGACATGTGTTCAAACTTTGACAGAGGCAAGGCAACCATAACTCCCTGCAAAGGAGCTCCTCGGCCTTGTTCCTTTCTCTTTATGGGTTTAATTGTTTGCAGTGGCCCGCCTCATTTCAGTTCAAATTCATAAATAATGCATCGCATTGAACATCAAAATAAATACCCAAAGAGTTGGCAACCTGGGGCTCTGCACTGAAAAATACAGATGCTGATTCACCATACACACAACGCGAAACAGAATGTTGCAGAAGATTGAGACTCTACTTCTTTGAGAGTTGCTTCTTGCACAATCCTCATTCACACTGAACCAGTTCTGGTGTTCAAAGGTATAAAGTATGAACAATCTACCGGGGGGGGGGGGGGATTCTGTACGGGGTTTTTTCTGCAGGGGAAAATTCCGCACGGGGAATATTCCGCACCTGTCCCAAAAAATCAAGGGGAAAATTCCGCACCTCCCAAATCTTGAGTGCATTGCAAACAAAGGGGATCCTGGTATTGCGATCCCCAAAAGACACACAATACAACAAAGCAACCAGCAATGATTCTGCATATGTCTGAATTGTCGAAGAGTTGAACTCCACCATATGCGTTTGCTTGGTGAGCATCCTGTTTTTGCGTCGAAGAACACAAACAGAACAAGACTGGGTGTCGCTCAAAAAAAACGTAAAATGGGACATGTACTACGCACGTGCTTTACGCTTTGCAATAAAATCAGCTGGGATTGCCTTTGGGACAACGCCCAATGCACGACGTTTTTTCAGGTGATCGAAAATTCGCAAGCTGTGTCCTTCAAGAACGTTGGCAGCCTTCAAAGCCTTTGCAGTTATCAATGATAGTTCTGCCATGGAAGTAAATCCAGCTTCAGCCAATTTTCCACCATACTGCTGGTACCCAAGATTTTTCAGAAAGAGAACCACATTGGCATCTGGTACCATTTTTACAGCAGGGCTGGCGACTTTTGACCTTTTCTTTGGCCTTTTGCTGTTGGATTTGCGGCCTGCAAATGGTGCACCAAATCGGGCACAGCAGTGTTTTCGGTGTCGCCTTTGCGCACCACAAAGCGGTCCATGATGTGCACCTAAAAACATCATGGGGAATGCAAACATATGGCGCATGAGGAATCCAAAAGAAAACCTGCTGAGCTAACAACGACCGGATTGACAACGAACGGCAGCAGGTGGCTTGCCTTTTCGTTCAGGCATCACGGATCGGCGTCCATTGACAATCCTTGGCATTTTGGCACACAACGAGTGGCGGGAAATATTGCAGAGCATACCCACAAGCTTGCGCCTTGCTGCTGATGAGACACCAGCACACATTAGCCCCCTTATTCAGCATGATCACGCCAAGAAAAAAACCCAAACGGGTCCTACGGTGGCTTACACAGGCAAAATGATACCACGTATCCATCTGTCACAAGCATATCTCTATATGTACAATCTACAAATTGCTTCATGCGGGGGTTAGATAATTCACCTGAAATCCAGCGAAAACATCTGGGACCAGTAGAGTTCTTGCAACCCCCCCCCAAGAGTCCACAGTATCTGCCGTTAGTGTGCGGGAAACTTCGCGGAAGCCCCTGGATTTTGCGTGGTAAATTTCGCGGCCAATTTGAAACGCGAAATTTCTCACACAAAATTTACTGCCCCCGAAATCCCCCCCTAGGAAACAAACCAGGGCCTGATGACTGGTGAGCAGTGGAAACACGGTACCGCTATTGGCAGCCTGCAGGCACGCCTCTACAGCAGTTGGGCTATGTTTCCATTGGATGCATGGAATAGTGGGATAACTCCAAGGATCATGAACCCCTGCTCATTGATCACATTGACTGATGTTATGGTGCCAGCTTGTGGGGCCACCATTGTTTGTCGGATGCCATTGGTGACCCCTCCCCTCCCCTCTCGTTCTCATTCAGTGTTGGACAAATTCAGCCCGACTACTTTGTGGGAATTAGGGGAGCCTTCTGCAGTCTGGAGGGACGCCTCCACAAAATACAATCAAGTGCGTCAAACGGGCGTCAAAAGCACCCAAGTCACGCACAGCTGCAGAGCAAAGACATTGTATTGGCATCGAGAGACCATGTGGACCCGTCCCTCTTCCTGTTCTCTCCGAAGGAGAGCCAATGCGTGCTGTTGTGTTTCGTGGCCCACCAAAAAAGGGCGACAATGGGTCAGGTTTGCTTCAGCGCAATTAGCTCCAACCGCGCCTGCCTCATTGCTTTCAGTTCAGTGTTCCAGAATGTGTTCTCTATGTCCGCTGCCCGAAACACCAATGGCTGGGGTTAGGGGCCAGGACAGGGGGGGATGCCTCTGTGGAAGAGGATCCCTGCACCAATGAGGGCCAAAACACATGCTGGCGATTAAATGTTCAGAAAAGATGTTTGGGGGAAATTATGCAACTTTCCTAAAAAAAATGGGGGGGTTATGGTTCTGTGCAAGGATAATTCAAGGTCAAACTTGTTCCCCTCCCAAATAATGTGTCACCATGAACCCGAAAAGACGAAAAGGCCCAATTACCACCTCCCAAATGAGTGTTACCTATGGCCTGATGGCACTGTGACTGAGCAATGCTCAACCAAAATGCTCGTTGTAGTTTGGAATTCAATGGGCAGAGTCAGATTTAAAGTGGCTGTGGATGCGAGCCTCCTCATAAGGGCCGAATTGGGCTCGTATCTTTTGTTTTGAGGAGGCAAATGTCATTTCCGGCCCACCCCTCTTCATTGGAGCAACTGTAAGTTCTGAACAATTACAAATGAAATGCACAGAAAAGTCCTGATGAAAGACAGCAAGTTGTACCTCAAAATACAGTGCTCTAGAAAGGCAGTGACAATGTTTTCTGTGGCAGATACCCTCCTTGGGGCGCTTTGCAAATACTGGCAGCATGCAACTCCGTCTGAATACTACTGGATTCTACAGTCCACCTTGGGACGAGGTACCACTGCATGGCAAGTACCGTTAAAATATGCCTTTCACAATGAGGAACTGTCGGACTGGCTGGCTTACACAGGCATACACTGCGAGTAAGACATCAACAGGTGGCAAATGCCTAATTCAGACCGCCTTACATTACGCCACCTCCATCATAACACCCCCATCCATTCCCTCACATCTGGGATATGCACCCCACATGCTAGCTTGAGGCGAACGATGTCGGCCCTGCCGTATGGAACATGGACTCCTCACGCTTCGGCCTCCATCCAGGAGCTCTGAGAGCAGCTGCCGCCACCTGCAGAGCGTTCTTTTCTGGAGAGGAACAGTAGTGCGACGGCAGTGTCGTGTATTTCGTCCTGTTGATCGCCGAAGCCTTGTCATAATCCAGTCCGTCCAGCTCTCTACGTCGCGCGATCGCGTGCCACACATCCTCACACGTGTGATGCACTTGCTCTGGTGTAGCCGTTGGTGCCGCGGGCGCTTTGTGCGGTTTGGTCCTTCGGTTCATCTTCTTGCTCTTGTTGGCCTTCTTCACGGACCCCTTGGGCACGGGTGCCGGCGAGGCTGTCTTGCCTCTCGAAGCCCCATTTGCCGCATGTTGCGTGCCCTTCCTTTTTGCCGTGCCGATCTTGATGGCCTCTGTCGGTTTGGCGGTCGGTTGGGAACACTTACTGCCGCACATGTACAACTGCAGACGGTCGGTCTGCGGGGGGATCGTGGGTGCGGTGGGTCGGTACAGCGCCTGCGCAATGGCCCGGGCCTTCTCCAGGCTCGCCTTGCTGCAGCCCTGGGCCGCCCCCCCGACGGCCTGCCCCACATCGGCCCGGCTGCTGGGCGTAGGAGCAGACGCTGTGGGGCTCAGGGGGTCCGGGGCTACGGTCCACGTGGGCTTCGGGTCGGGCGTGGGCTTCCGCTCGCGGAGGAAGCGGGGCCTCGCGTCCGCATCCGTGGCAGACCCGTGGTCCGATGCGGGACTCTGGGCCCTGTGGGGGACCCCTTTGACCTGCAGCGCCTCCGTGTGCCGGTGGATTTGGCATTGCCTCCGGCACTGCACCTTCTCCACAAGACTCTGTCGCCGCTGCCAGGCCCCCAGATCAGGGGATGCGTTTTCCGTCATCGCGGTCCTTTGGGTGAGGTCCAGGAGGCACGGCTCTTCGTCGCCGTGCTCCTCGTGGCTCTTGTACACGGGCCGGGGCCCTTCCGCGCTGCGGGCCCGCGTCCACGACAGCGACAGCGGGGCGTCCCAGTTCAGGACGCTTTCGGGGTGCGCCCGGTCGCTCGGTGGCTCGGGCTGCGGGACAGGGCCGCCTTCGGGGCCGGGGCCGTGCCGCAGTCGTCGCCGGACGTGGCGCGCCTTGTCCTTCTCACCGGCCGCGATGTACTTCAGCAGCTTCAAGTACAGTTTGTTGGTCTGCGTGGAGTCCTGCACCGGGTCTTTGCAGGGCTCAAAGGGCCGGGCCACGGGCTCAGTATCGGAAAACTCGGAGCGGAAGCTGTCCGCGAACCAGGGGCCCGCCAAGGCCCAGTCCCAAGGGCTTTGGGGCTCCGACACCAGGTCCAGGTCCGGCCAGGTGCTGCTGTACATGTGGCTCCCGTTGCCTGATCTACGTCTTGATGCGAGTTCCAGGTGTGGAACCCTCCCCTCGGAAAGTAGTGGAGATGCAGCCCAATCCTGGAAGTTGGACGCCGCGAACGATTCGCTTCGTGTCTCTTTCTGACTGCATTCTGAATCCCTGGCGTCGGGAGGATGCGGGCTGCTGTTCGACTCATCGCTTGAGCCGGGGTTGCTTGGATCGACAGAGAGAAAGCTTGGTGTGGGGGGCGGGGGTTCAACAAATTCACTCTCTTGATCCTGAGTCAAGATCGGGCTTGGCTGCGAAACTGACAGACACCATATTTCAGATTCTGGACTTGCGGCCTCCGGTGGAACATCCGACGCCACAGAGCAGCAATCAACTGCGCCTTCATCAGACGACCTGCCAGTGACACCTGGGCTTGGCTGTGCTACTGAGAGTGCCCACAATCCGGATTCTTGGCTTGTTGTGGACCCCAAGCGCGAGGAGTGGGACACATATGCGTCTCCGGGCACCTCGGCAGTGTCATCCACAACTCCAGCATCGTCCACTACTCCAGCATAGCCCACGCCTTCAGCAGGCACAGTCTGGTCGGGAGTCCAGGGACTGAGACTCCAGGCACTGGCGACCCGGGGCTCCATCAAAAATCATCATGGGTGACTCTGTTGAGCAGCACGAACACCGTTTTGCATTGTATTGCACACTCGAGAGTAGGACGTGAAGATTCAGAATAGCATTCATGCCGAGGGGGGCAGCCTGTTCGAATTCTAGACCCCAACCAGGTGCGAAAACTTTTGGGGGTCTGGAGGGGGGGTAGGTGGGTCGGCTGGTCAGGCGCCGGGCTCCCCAGGGGGGGTCGGTTGGTACCCCAACATACATACCTCAAAATCATCCCCATGACACGCTGATCATTTGGAACATACACAAATGGGGTAAACTTGGCGCCGAATCTTTTTTGGCCTCCTGACGGGGTATTTTTTTTACCCTACGTGTCTATACTCAAAATACTCAGAATTTGGTGGAGAATTCACAAAATGGGTGAAAAACAAACAAAAATTGACACCCGACCTGACCTCCGGGTCGGACCTTGGCTGATGGGAGCCTGAGCGGATTGGCAAATTTTTTATGAAAATTTTTTTCACTTTCCCACAAAATCTCAGTTCGGAGAAAGACGGATTCGAAAACTTTGGGCGGTCTTGGGGGGAGGGGGGGGGGGGGGTGCAAGGGGGGGTTGGGTTGGGTTGGGCTGGCGGCCTCATGCAGGAGCAGGCCCTCGGGTGTGGGCTTCCTTCCCTGCCCCACCACGAGGCTGAACAACCTGACTGTCCGGTTCCAAGGCCGAGCGGACTATCGACAGCCACCAGACCCCACCGAAGCGCAGGTGGGCGGAAGATGCCGTCGTCCTGTGTGTAGGCGCGCGCGCGGGCAGGGGTGTGGGCGGGGGCTGGGCCTTGCGTGTGGGGGGCAAGTGTGGCCTGGTGCTCCAGGCCCGGTGGGGCAGGCCATGGGAGCCCGACGCTGAGCCCACCGGGGAGTAGTGGGCCAGGGCATCGCATCCTCCTGGTCACAGAGACACGCTGCCCGCCCGTCCCACGACTGCGTACGCACGGGGACGGGTGTGCGCCGGGCACGACTGGGGGGGACCCGCGCTCCTTGACTGCCTGTTGGCACAGGTGGCACTGCTGTACTAGCTGGGTCCCGCACTCCCACGGCCTGGGGCGCTGGTGGCAGGTGGAGGGGTCCCTGGGCGCGCTGAGCGCTTCCCTGCCCTGGGACCTGCCCGGGAAGGTTCCCGGGTGCGGCGCTGCAGCCCCGTTAGTCCTAGGGGCCCGTAGGGCACACCACCGGACTGGCCCCTCCAAGGGAAGGGGGGGGTAGGGGGCAGGGGTCGGCAGGTGGCTGTCTGGCCTCCAGGGGTCGCCCACAACTGCACTGCGGTGCACGGGGCTGTGCTGGCCTAGGCGTCTGTGATGAGGTTGGAGGGGCGCGTGCACACCTGGAGGTTCCCTGGGCAGGTCGCCCTAGGGATGCCCACAGCGGTCAAGCTGTGAGCCCTTCACAGCCTCCACTTTTCAGGCCCTGAGGGCGCCGACTCCGTGCACCCCTCCCGTCGGGGGCGCAGGCTGGGGGGGTTGAGTGGTGGATGGGTCTACATGTCCGTTCATTGGCCCATGGTGTTCACTTGTTTGGGAGAGGAGGACCACCTGCTGGGTTACCATGCGGGTCAAAGATCCCGACATACTCGTCATTCAGCGTCCGCCCGTTTTCCGCGAGGGGAGGGACCTCGTTCACCATGTGCCGGCCTGCAGTGAGGGTGCGAGGGCATGCTGGGGGCGGGGGGGGGGGGGGGGTCTCCTTTTGGTCCCGCCCCATTTCTGTTGGGGGGGGGGGGGGGTAGGGGCAGCAAAAAGTCTGCTCCCCAGTTTCCTGGTCCCCAAGGGGAACCAGCCCACGGCCTGCACCCTCGCTTTGTGGTGGCTGAAATTTGGGCCGACAGAGGGTGCAAGGGGGGGGGGGGGGGTCTGGAATTCAAACAGGCCACCCCCCTCGATTCATGCACTCTGCAAATCCGGATGTTGTTGGAGTACTAGGGTTCGCAGTGTTGATGTGGTATTGATTAGGCCCAAAAAACGGTCTGAACGAAGTGTTCGTGGGGCAAAGCATTCGTTGGACACGGGGTCGGATTGTGAGGAGCCTGTGTGGCACGTTGCTTTTTGGAACCATGTGCGTGCGCATGGGTCCAAGGTGCTCAAGCAGGGAGGAATCAAAGTGGATGCACAACCACTTCCTTCGCCCATTGTCACCCAATGATGTCACCCAACAGTGGCCAGCCTCCGCCCTGAGGGGATTTCTGGGCCCATAGGAGCAAATGGTAAGACAGCTTATGACAGCCTAGGACAGCTTATGACGGCCTAATACAGCTTATGACAGCTTATGCCAGCTTATGACAGCTTATGCCAGCTTATGACAGCTTATGACAGCTTATGACAACTTATGACAGCTTCTGACAGCTTATGATAGCTTATGACAACTTATGACAGCTTCTGACAGCTTATGACAGCTTATGACAGCGTATGACTTATGACAGCTCAAGACAGCTTATGACAGCTAATGAAACTTAAGAGGGCTTGTGACCGGCGGAGAGAGCTTATGACAGCTTATGACAGCTTATGATAGCTTATGACGGGCCATGACAACTTCTGACAGCCTACGACAGCTTATGACAACCAACACCTAAGACAACTTATGACAGCTTATGACAGCTTAAAAGAGCTGATGACAGTTCAAGACAGCTTATGACATCTTATGACAGCCTACGACAGCTTATGACAGCTTAAGACACCTTATGACAGCCTAAGACAGCCTATGACAGCTTATGACAGCTTATGACGGGTTATGACAGCTTATGATGGCTTAAGACACCTTGTGACCGCCTAAGACAGCTTGTGACAGCCAAGACGGCTTATGAGAGCCAAAGACAGCTTGTGACAGCTTATGAGAGCTTATGACGGCTTAAGAGGGCTTATGACACTTTCAGAGGGCTTATGATAGCTTATGACTACTTATGACAGCTTATGATAGCTTGTGACCGCCTAAGACAGCTTGTGACAGCCAAGACAACTTACGACAGTCTAAGACAGCCTATGATACCTTAGGACAGCTTATGACAGCCTATGACAATTTAGGAGAGCTTATAACAGCTTATGCCGGCTTATGACGGCTTATGACAGCTTATGACAGGCCATGCAAAACAACCGATGACAGCCTGAGAAAGCTTACGACGGCTTAGGCCAGCTTGTGACAGCCTATGACAGCTTATGACAATTTAAGAGAGCTTATGACACCTTATGACAGGTCAAGACATCTTATGACGGCTTATGACAGCTTAAGAGACCTTATGACACCTTATGACAGCTTATGACAGCTTATGACAGCTTATGACAACTTAAGAAAAATTCTGACAGCCTAAGGCAACTTATGACAGCCTACGACCGCTTATGACAACTTAAGGCAGCTTGTGACCGCTAAGACAATTTATGAGAAAATAAGATAGCTTATGACAGCTCTTGACAGTTCATGGCACCTTCAGAGAGCTTTTAGCAGCTTATGACAGCTTATGACAGCTTATGACAGCTTATGACGGCTTATGACAGCTTATGACAGCTTATGACAGCTTCTGACATCTTATGACAGCTTAAGAGAGGTTATGACATCTGATGACAGCTCAAAACAACTTATGACAGCTTATGACAGCTTCTGACAGCTTACACCAGCTTAAGACAGCTTATGACAGTTTAAAACAGCTTATGACAGCTTATGACGCTTATGACAACTTAAGGCAGCTTGTGACCGCTAAGACAGCTTATGGGAAAATAAGATAGCTTGTGACAGCTCATTACAGTTTATGGCAGCTTAGGAGAGCTTATGACAGCTTATGACAACTTATGACAGCTTATGACAGCTTATGACAGTTTCTGACATCTTATGACAGCTTAGGAGAGGTTATGACAGCTGATGACAGCTCAAGACACCTTATGACAGCTTATGACAGCTTCTGACAGCTTACAACAGCTTAAGACAGCTTATGACAGTTTAAAACAGCGTATGACAGCTTATGACAGCTTACGACAGGCCATGACAGCTTATGATAGCCTACGATAGCTTATTACAGCCAACACAGCTTATAACAGCCTAAGACAGCTAATGACAGCTTGTGACAGCTTCTGACGGATTATGACAGCTTAAGACATCTTATGACAGCTTAAAACAGGTTATGATAGCTTATGACGGGCCATGACAGCTTGTGACAGCCTACGACAGCTTATGACAACCAACACAACATATGACAGCCTAAGACAACTTATGACAGCTTATGACAGCTATGACGGCTTTTGATAATTTAAGAAAGCTTATGACAGTTAATGACGGCTTATGAGGGCTTATGACGGGCTAAGACACCTTGTGACCGCCTAAGGAAGCTTCTGTTAGCGAAGCTAATTTATGACAGCCTAAAACAGCTTATGACAGCTTATGACAGCTTATGACAGCTTATGACGGCTTATGACCACTTATGACAGGTTATGACAACGTACGACAGCTTACAACAGCTCAAGACAACTTAAGAGAGCTTATGCCAGCCTAAGACAGCCTATGACAGCTTATGATTGCTTATGACAGCTTATGACAGCTTATGAGAGCTTATGACACCTCAAAACAGCTTATGACAGCTGGTGACCGCCTAAGACAGGTTTCGAGAGCCGAGACAACTTATGACAGGTTATGACAGGTTATGAGAGCTTACGACAGCTGATGGCAGCTTGTGACAATTTAAGAGAGCTTATGAAAACTTATGACGGCTGCTGACGGCTTATGACAGCATATGACAGCTTATGACAGCTTAAGATAGCTTATGACAGCATAAAACAGGTTATCGCAGCTTATGACAGCTTATGAGACCTTATGACAGTTTATGACAGTTTAAGACCGCTTAAGACAGCTTGCGACAGGTTGTGACATCTTATGACAGATTATGACAGCTTATGTCAGCTTATGACAGCTTATGACAGCTTATGACAGCTTACGACAGCTTATGACAGCTTCTGACTGCTTATGACAGCTTATGACAGCTTATGACAGCTTATGACAGCTTATGACAGTTTATGATAGCTTATGACAGCTTATGACAGCTTATGACAGCTTTTGACAGCTTATGACAGCGTATGACAGCTTATGACAGCTTCTGACAGCTTATGACGGCTTCTGACAGCTTATGATAGCTTACGACAGCTTATCGCAGCTTACGACAGCTTATGACTGCTTATGACAGCTTAAGACAGCTTATGACAATTTATCATAGCTTAAGACAACTTAGACACGTTATGACAGCTGAAGACAGCTTATGACAGCTTATGATAGCTTATGACAGCTTATGAGAGCTTATGACAGTTTATGACAGCTTGTAACAGCTTATGACAGCTTATGACAACTTATGACAGCTTATGATAGCTTAGGATAGCTTAGGACAGCTTAGGACGGCTTATGACAGCTTATGACAGCTTATGACAGCTTATGACAGCGTATGACAGCTTACGATGGTTTATGAGAGCTTATGACGGCTTATGACAGCTTATGATATTGGATGACAGCTTATGACAGCTTATGACAACTTATGACAGCTTATGACAGCTTATGACGGCTTGTGACAGCTTATGACAGCTTCTGTCAGCTTTTGACAGCTTATGACAGCTTATGACAGCTTATGACAGCTTCTGACAGCTTATGACGGCTTCTGACAGCTTATGATAGCTTACGACAGCTTATCGCAGCTTAGGACAGCTTATGACTGCTTATGACAGCTTAAGACAGCTTGTGACAATTTATCATAGCTTAAGACAACTTAGACACGTTATGACAGCTGAAGACAGCTTATGACAGCTTATGATAGCTTATGACAGCTTATGAGAGCTTATGACAGTTTATGACAGCTTGTAACAGCTTATGACAGCTTATGACAACTTATGACAGCTTATGATAGCTTAGGATAGCTTAGGACAGCTTAGGACGGCTTATGACAGCTTATGACAGCTTATGACAGCTTATGACAGCGTATGACAGCTTACGATGGTTTATGAGAGCTTATGACGGCTTATGACAGCTTATGATATTGGATGACAGCTTATGACAGCTTATGACAACTTATGACAGCTTATGACAGCTTATGACGGCTTGTGACAGCTTATGACAGCTTCTGTCAGCTTATGACAGCTTATGACAGCTTATGACAACTTATGACAGCTTATGATAGCTTATGACAGCTTAGGACAGCTTATGACAGCTTATGACAGCTTATGACAGCTTATGACAGCGTATGATAGCTTATGACAGCTTACGATGGTTTATGAGAGCTTATGACGGCTTATGACAGCTTATGATATTGGATGACAGCTTATGACAGCTTATGACAACTTATGACAGCTTATGACAGCTTATGACGGCTTGTGACAGCTTATGACAGCTTCTGTCAGCTTATGACAGCTTATGACAGCTTATGACAACTTATGACAGCTTATGATAGCTTATGACAGCTTAGGACAGCTTATGACAGCTTATGACAGCTTATGACAGCTTATGACAGCTTATGATAGCTTATGACAGCTTAAGACAGCTTATGACAGCTTATGACAGCTTATGAGAGCTTATGACAGTTTATGACAGCTTGTAACAGCTTATGACAGCTTATGACAACTTATGACAGCTTATGATAGCTTAGGATAGCTTAGGACAGCTTAGGACGGCTTATGACAGCTTATGACAGCTTATGACAGCTTATGACAGCTTATGACAGCTTACGATGGTTTATGAGAGCTTATGACGGCTTATGACAGCTTATGATATTGGATGACAGCTTATGACAGCTTATGACAACTTATGACAGCTTATGACAGCTTATGACAGCTTATGACAGCTTATGAGAGCTTATGACAGTTTATGACAGCTTGTAACAGCTTATGACAGCTTATGACAACTTATGACAGCTTATGATAGCTTAGGATAGCTTAGGACAGCTTAGGACGGCTTATGACAGCTTATGACAGCTTATGACAGCTTATGACAGCTTATGACAGCTTACGATGGTTTATGAGAGCTTATGACGGCTTATGACAGCTTATGATATTGGATGACAGCTTATGACAGCTTATGACAACTTATGACAGCTTATGACAGCTTATGACGGCTTGTGACAGCTTATGACAGCTTCTGTCAGCTTATGACAGCTTATGACAGCTTATGACAACTTATGACAGCTTATGATAGCTTATGACAGCTTAGGACAGCTTATGACAGCTTATGACAGCTTATGACAGTTTAAGACAACTTATGACAGCTGATGACAGCTTATGATAGCTTATGGCGGCTTGTGACAGCTTGTAACAGCTTATGACGGCTTATGACGGCTTGTGACAGCTTCTGACAGCTTAGGACAGCTTGCAACAGCTTATGACAGGTTATGACAGGTTATGACAGCTTATGACAACTTATGACGGCTTATGACAGCTTATGACGGCTTATGATGGCTTATGACGGCTTATGACAGCTTATGACAGCTTATGATAGCTGATGACAGCTTATGACAGGTTATGACAGCTTATGATAGCTGATGACAGCTTGTGACGGCTTATGACTACTTATGACAGCTTATGACAGCTTATGACGGCTTAAGACAGCGTATGACAGCTTATGACGGCTTATGACACCTTATGACCCCTTCTCACAGCTTATGACAGCTTACGACAGCTTATGACAGTTTATGACAGCTTATGACAGCTTATGACAATTTATCATAGCTTAAGACAACTTATGACAGGTTATGACAGCTGAAGACAGCTTAAGACAGCTTATGACAGCTTATGACAGCTTCTGATAGCTTAAGACAGCTTATGACAGCTTATGACGGCTTAAGACGGCTTGTGACGGCTTATGACGGCTTATGACGGCTTATGACGGCTTATGACAGCTTATGACAGCTTATGACAGGTTATGACACCTTATGACAAGTTATGACAGCTTATGATAGCTGATGGCAGCTTGTGACAGCTGATGACAGCTTAAGACGGCTTATGACGGCTTATGACGGCTTATGACGGCTTATGACGGCTTATGACGGCTTATGACGGCTTATGACAGCGAATGACAGCCTAAGACAGCTTATGACAGCTTAAGACAACTTGTGATAGCATATGACAGCTTCAGACAGCTTGTGAAAGCTTATGACAGCGTATGACAACTTATGACAGCTTATGACGGCTTATGACAGCTTATGACGGCTTATGACGGCTTGTGACGGCACATGACAGCTTATGACAACTTATGAAAGCTATGACAGCTTATGACAGCTTCTGACAGCTTAAGACAACTTATGATAGCTTATGACAGCGTATGACAACTTATGACGGCTTATGACAGCTTATGACAGCTTATGACAGCTTACGACGGCTTAAGACAGCTTATGACAGCTTATGACGGCTTATGACGGCTTATGACAACTACTGACAGCTTGTGACGGCTTAAGACAACTTATGACAGCTTATGACAGCTTGTGACACCTTATGAATGCTTATGAGAGCTTATGACAGCTTGTGAAAGCTTGTGACACCTTGTGACAGCTTGTGAAAGCTTATGACAGCCCAAGACGGCTTATTACAGCTTATGACAGCTTGTGAAAGCTTGTGACAGCTTATGACAGCTTATGACAGCTTATGACGGCTTAAGACAGCGTATGACAGCTTATGACGGCTTATGACACCTTATGACCCCTTCTGACAGCTTATGACAGCTTACGACAGCTTATGACAGTTTATGACAGCTTATGACAGCTTATGACAATTTATCATAGCTTAAGACAACTTATGACAGGTTGTGACAGCTGAAGACAGCTTAAGACAGCTTATGACAGCTTATGACAGCTTCTGATAGCTTAAGACAGCTTATGACAGCTTATGACAGCTTATCGTAGCGTAGGACAGCTTATGACACCTTATGACAGCTTGTGAAAGCTTGTGTCAGCTTATGACAGCTTATGACAGGTTATGACAGCTTATGACACCCTATGAGAGCTTATGACAACTTATGACAGCTTATGACAGCTTAAGACAGCTTGTGACAGCTTAAGACAGCTTGTGACAGCTTGTGACAGCTTATGACAGCTGATGAAAGCTTATGACAGCTTATGACGGCTTATGATAGCTTATGATAGCTGATGACGGCTTATGACGGCTTATGACAGCTTGTGACAGCTTATGACAGCTTATGACAGCTTGTAACAGCTTATGATAGCCTATGACAGCTTATGACAGCCTATGACAACTTATGACGGCTTATGGCAGCTTATGACAGCTTAAGACAGCGTAAGACAGCTTGTGACCGCTTGTGACAGCTTATGACATCTTATGATAGCTTATGACAGCTTATGACGGCTTATGACGGCTTAAGACGGCTTATGACACCTTATGACAGCTTATGACAGCTTGTGACAGCTTGTGCCAGCTTATGACAGCTTAAGACGGCTTATGATAGCTTGTGATAGCCTATGACAACCTATGACAGTTTAAGACAGCTTGGCACAGCTTATGACGGCTTATGGCAGCTTATGACAGCTTACGACAGCTTATGACAGCTTATGACAACTTATGACGGCTTAAGACAGCTTCTGACAGCTTATGATAGCTTATGACAGCTTATCACAATTTATGACAGTTTATGACAGCTTATGACAGCTTATGACGGCCTATGACAGCTTATGACAACTTATGACAGGTTGTGACAGCTTATGATAGCTTTTTACAGCTTGTGACGGCCTATGACAGCTTATGACAGCTTATGATAGCTTATGACAGCTTATGACAGCTTATGACAGCTTAAAACAGCTTATGACAGCTTATGACGGCTTATGACAGCTTATGACAGCTTATGACAGCTTAAGGCAGCTTAAAATAGCTTAATATAGCTTATGACAGCTTAAGACAGCTCATGACAGCTTATGACATCTTATGACAGCTTATGACAGCTTATGAGAGCTTAAGACAGCTGAGGTCAGCTTATTATAGCTTATGACAGCTTAAGACAGCTTATGACCGCCTAAGACACCTTATGACCGCTTATGACGGCTTATGATGGCTTAAGAAAGCTTATGACAGCTTAAGACAGCTTAAAACAGCTTATGACGGCTTAAGACTACTTATGGCTGCTTATGACAGCTTAAGACAGCTGATGACAGCTTATGACAGCCTAAGACAGCTTATGACAGCCTAAGACAGCTTAAGACAGCTTATGACAGCTTATGAGGTCACCGGGAGGGTAGCAATCATGGAGGTCAATTTGATTCATCCCCAGAGCTTCACTTAACAACTCAGAGGCAGGTACATGCACCGCGCGCACCGCGCATCACACCGCGCATGTTCTTTCCATCGTAGCCTCGAATAATTTCAGTGATTTTTGAGGTTGTCAGGGACGCGGTGGCCTAAGGGTTAAGCATACAACAACGAAGGCCTCCACTCCATGCTCCAATTGCATGGTCGTTGTAGCCGCCCACACCTCTTGGCGGAGGGGGCCATTGGTTGAAAGGAGAAGGATCCGCTCTCTAGCACGGCCCAACACCGCGGACAGATTCACGTCAACAGATCGTAGACGGTGGCGTTGCGATTCGCACGGTGTGGAGGTGGCATCGAAGAAAACAGAAGAAAAGAATGTGGAACACTTTTTGGGGGAGAAACAATGGCACGAAACAACAAGCAACAATTACCATTTGGCACACACTGCAAACAATGTGCACACCCTCGCCCCCTCACCCTGCGTGCACTTCCGCGGAAATGGTTTGTGCCTCTGGTTGTGGGTTGTGGCTTTACCTGCGTGGGAGGGGTTGAGGCACCCGTGGCTATTGTCCACCATCCCGACAGCAAATCGCAACCTAGCTTGGTGCTCTGTCCCGCAGCCACGGCAGCCGGGCTCACCGGGGGGGTGCTGTAGGCCCGTGAGGTACTGAGAAACAGCATAAGGGGGTATTATGGGAAAACCATCAGCCCCACTACCCAAAAGACCGCGCACCACGCGTTTTACCTCCGCCTGAGCACCAGTGGGGGCGGGTGGGGTGGGGGTCCCTAGACCATCCACGCACCCTTGTTGGACCCCCCCCTTTAAGTCATTGAGGAAATTTGTTCTAGGTCATTTAGCTAGCATCTTTGGCATAAGTCCATTTCAGATACAATATTCCACGTGGCGTGCATCTACACACATGGGGTGTGGGCACCTCGACATATCATGTGGTCTTGCGGTAACTGCTGGCACCCAATTGGCCAAACCTCATGGTTTTGTCTCAGTGTGTTGACATGTACTAACCCTAGTCCACTCCCTCCCTGTATCCTGTCACTACTACCGGTATGCCTAGACAAGTTGTGACTGCTGTGAGGGGGCCGAAGGCCCAGCCTCCGGTTCAATGCTAGCGGCTCAGAGATTTCCTTCATGAGTGCTGTGATGCATAATGTAGGCTTGTGGAGGGGGGGGGGGGCGACCCACCCACCCCCTTGGACCCCCCCCCACCCGTGTCCCACAAACAATTCCGTTTGGACCGCATTTTTTGACGCCCCCCCCTTCGTCCTTCCGATCCCCTTGTCCTTCCCCATGGGGGGGGGGGGGGTCACCTTGTCAACCTGAAATTTTCGCTGCGGGTAATGTTTGTCCGGCGCAGGTCCGGCGCAAGGCCGGCGCGCTACCTTTGTATTAAGTATCTTATCTTTAGCCCCAAGTTTATCCTCACCTTGGGAAGTCCCCCAGGTAGACCGCACTAGACCGCAAACCTTCCATGCAAGGCACCTTGCATAAGCTGAAATATGAGAATTCAACAACACAAAATGTTACTCCCACCACTTCCAACCACCACCCTTGCCATCATCATAAACTGGGTGCAAAAGATGGTCCAAATTCTTAGACATGGCGGGAAAGTACTCCAAATTGTTTGGTGAGGTGGGGGCAAAAACAAGCATGGGTGGGGAATGGTCAAAAAAAGATGCCCGGTGCGTGCCCGGCACACTAACGCTCCCCCTTTGGTAGCACTCTCTTAAATACTTTCTGTGAAATGGAACGTGATGCCACAGTCATGTTTGTCTGTGGGGTCTGGGACACAATTTTGGTGACAAATTGTATTTCACAACCGAAGGCAAGTGGGTCCGAACAACCCACTGGCACTTGTTTCTGCCAAGCGTCCTGCGAAAAAGGGCCAGACCACCGCCCAGGGGTGCGGTGCAAAAATCCTTATGGAACGTGGTGAGCATATTCAGGGTTCAAGGTCAAATGGAGCAGGACGGAGAAATTTTACATGAAGCCAGTCAAGGAGTAATTAAATTACACTGGCAGCCCATTGAGTGCATGCATGATTTTCATGTTGGTGCAATACTTGCTTTCACTTGTCGTTGTCTGTTGACCGTGACAAGCTCTGCACACCAAAGTTTCCTATGCTTTGTTACTTCGTTTTTTACTGCAATTTCTGTGCCCCATTGTGTGCATGTACGGTGGTAGTATGGCTCCCCGCGCGGGGTGGGGGGTGGGGTGGGGGGGTCACTTGGCAACCGTCGCTCACGGGGAGTGGCGGGGGACTGTCTTCCCTGGGGGGGGGGGGGGATGTAATGAGGTACCGACCTCTAGAACTGTGGTTTCTGGCCAAAGGTTTGGGGAAATAAGGGGATGTTGTGATGCATCTTGCAGTAATGGTTGGCAAGTCTGTGAAGCAAGTTGTGAGCAAATGGTGTCCCTCAACTACAGGACCTCTATTGCCCACCATGACTGATTCTCTGCTTGCACTTGGCCGGGGGGTGCTATACAAGCGGTACCACACACAGCTTGTACAAGCCACAGGCCCGGGAAGCATGTTCAACTTTTCTGCAAAGTGGCTGCATAAATCCTGACTTCTTGGGGTCCCTGAAACCAAAGCAAATCAAAATGGCTTCAAATTTGCTACCTTGCCAACATCCCTACAGCAGGGGGGGAACCAAGGGTACAAAACCCGTGCGTCTTGGGTTCCGAGAGCAGGGAGGAACAGAACCCCCCCCCCCTCCCCCTCCGTGTCCAGCGAACAATTTTGTCCTTGAAAAATACGGTCCAAATGGGAGTGTTCGTTGGACACGCCATGCGGGGCGCGGCACAATATTGTGAAACGGCGGTAACACGTCAGGCACAAGACATCCAGCTGATTCAAAGCACAATGCAATGAAGGCCGCCAATCAGCGTTTTCAGAGTAGAAGCAGTTGTCGCAGTCCCGCTTCATGCACTTTGGGTCCTTTGCACTTTGGGGACCCAAAAGTACAGGCTTTTTGTCACCATTCTCTTTCCCACTCTGTGTACCGCGGAAAAATTTTGATTGCTCTTCACCCAGGGCGCGGATCATGCTGCCATGTTGTCTCCTCCCTGTTTTGAGGGCATTGAGAACAGGGTCCACAAAGCGGGGGAGGGAAGGAAAAAGGCTGCACAAGCTCTGCTGTTTCGGGCTCTCCAGGACGGGCAGTAATCTTAGGTGCTCTTGTAACCTTGTCATTTTGCCCTCAATACCACGTACTTGGCCTTCTTCCCTCGAAGAGCAATCATAGGGGCAAGGGTCTTTGCAAAAAGTTGTTTCCACTGTTGTGCAGTCGCCGCCACATCCGGGCGTTGGTTCTCCACCCAATGTTCCCGTATGCGAGTGTAGTCTTTGCTCCTACATTTGAAGGTCCTTCACCATTGCTCCATCCTTCTTTCTAAACCAAAAAATCTCGCAGCTTCTTCTTCGAAATATCTTGCAGACACCTCTGGATTTCACATATTTCCTTCTCAAATTGAGGAACGACATCCACGTGCAGGGCACCCCCAACCCCATGTGTCCGCCGGTTGCTTCAGAAAACAGGGACTCACGTACACTGGGCAATACGCGCGTGCAAAGGTCTTGTTCGATGCAGTCCCGGGATCGCACCTCGAGCAAGGTACTAGGCTGCCCGTGCACCTGCTGGCGCCCTGGCCATTGCCCTTGCATCCCCTGCCCTTGCCTCTTCGTCTAGTACTCCTCCTGCCTCTTGAATGCCACCGACGCTTGCATCAAAATGGACATTGTGACTATGTTCTCGAATGGAAGAGTGACAGGGCTCGAGGGGTTAGTGAGGACGGCCGCCAGGCAGTTAAAAAGCCGTCACAGCGGCAAGTGGGCAGAGGTGTGCTGGGGACAGGACATATGGCCCGAGAACACTCAAAAGGTACTGTACAAAACAATGGTGTGTGTGTGTGTGCGCGCGCGTGTGCGTGTGTGATGTGATACGTCACATTCGGCCAGGGCGCTGAAGGAACTGTAGGCTTGGGGGCAGGGCAAGGGCACGCCGATGGAGCACCGCAGGGCCAGGCAGTGCACCGCCGGGACGTGCACCAAGGTAGCGCTTCCGTTTTCGGCGTCGTCCCGTACCAAGCACGCGTTGCCCCGTATTCGCCCCGCCACGAGTCCCCGCCGCTGCAGCAGCCGCACAGGCAGGGCAGGGCGGCACGCCGCATGCTGCGCTGCGATGTGCCTCCACCGCACCGACGATGAGAACCGTCTCGCAATGCCGCTGTTGGCACTCGCATGACACAGTGAGTGTGAGCACGGGACACACGCCATCCCACGACGTGTCCAGTCTTGACTCCGCACAAACTTCCTCGCGATTACCCCCCCACCCCCCCACCCCGCCCCCAGGCAACGGTAAATGCCCAGAAACTGACGGAACCGACGCCTAGTGTTGCCTAGACAAGGGCGGTGCTTGCGCGCCGCACGGTGCATGGTACACGTGCAAACAATCCTCGGTGGGTTTGAGGCTGAGACGGTGGTGCACATGGAGAGGGTAGGCAGTGCAACAGAAAACTCGTATACAGTGATCACTGAGGACCCAGATAGTGGCACATACAGTTTTAGATAACGGTCGTTACGCGTTCACAGGCTCAGAAACGGCCCAGTTACCAAGCGCACCGCCAAAATCCACGGTGCAAGAATTGACGGAACCAACGCCTAGTGATGCTGAGGCACAGGCGTTGGTTGTGGTATTTTGCCCGCGCTCATCTCTGCAGGGCGTGCAATGTCCTCGCCGTGCACTTGGGACCAACGCATAAAGAGCATCATCTGTCCGGAAGTGCATGGCACTGGCGTTCTGAAGGGGAAAGGGAAACCGTTTTCGGGTGAACTCCCGCAGAAAATAAAATTTCGAGGGCACTCAAACGCCAAGCGTCTCGTCACTAACGGCGCTTAAATTGTCAACCAACGGCGGTTGGGGATCAACCAACGGCGGTTGAAGGTTTCGCTTCGCGAAAAAGTGAAAACACGAATGAAATGATTCGTCGACCCGGCGCTTCCCGCTACCCATCAAAGACTACGAGAGATTTTGTTTCTTTTTGTTGTGGGGGGGGGGGGGGGGTCGCAGATAAGCAGGGGGCCATCCTGGGGCACCCAAACGGGCGCGGGGGCGTTGGTGGGCCGGTTTGGAACACTTCGGGGTTCGACCACGGGCATGCGGGGCCACTTGGCACTGCACACGGCATCCGAAAGCCCAGGGCGGATTCGCTGTATGCACCAAAAAAGAGACGTGTTGTGCCCTGACGCTCCGCTGCTGTCCAGCGTGAAATTCCCCATCATTTGGTATGCCAGGGACTTGGGTTTGCAGCCGAATACGAGGGGAAGGGTCCCACGTCCGGGAGGTGCAACAAAGGCAGATACCGTCACTTCAGGGAGCCCCACGTGAATGAACAGTTACGTGGTCACCTGTCGGGGAGGAGTGTCCACATGCACAACCGGGACTGGGGAATGGGCAGTCGCATGCGCGGCGGGATATGGGGTCAGTCGCATGCACAACACATAAGGGGGGCCGGATAACATACAGAGGGCTTTCAAGAAGAATGCAACCGTATGCCCAGGTACGAAACTGGGGCGGCGGAGGCACATGTCAGTCACAGGGGGAATGTTTGCCCGGCGCGCGCCCGGCGCGCTACTTTTAGACTATGTTCCCCCCGAAGAGCCCCCAAGCACACCCCTTGGAAACGCCCTTAGAATTAGGTGACCCAAACTGCCCCAGCTCAAGAAAGTTGGGGTACACAGTACCAGTCTCGCTCCTTTAAGGGCGGTCTTGGTCAACACCTTAGCAAGTTGGGAGAATGGGGGGTTAGGATAGCACAACCGCATCGATCTCCAGTAGAAGCGATAGGCGTCATTGAGGTATCGCGAACAGTAGAGCTGCATCATAACATAACATTGGTCCCACAAAAGTGGGTGTCAATACATTCAGTACAATAGTGCTCCTTACACTCATCCCAAACTACAACGGTGGAGCGCTTCTGGCAACACAACACACACAGTTCTGCCTCATCCTCTGCCTCATCTTGCGTGCCACAACCAGGCAAACAGCTGCTCAATGCGTGCCCTATACCACCCGTGCACGTCATTGTAACATTGTTGGCGGGCTGTCAAAGTGCCATTCTTTCTTCCAATTAATGGCACAATGACATGAATCCGGCCCTTATAAGCACCATCATGGCCCCCAACTTCGAAATCAAAGAAATCACCTCGGGTACGAGAAGGTCCATACCCATCCCAAATCTGCTGATGTCCCGGGGGCCAAGGGGCAAATCCGTATAATGTTGCCCAACATATCAACGGCAACAGTCCACCGGTAGGGCACGGGTCAAAAAAGATGCCCGGCGCGCGCCCGGCGCGCTAACGTTCCCCCACGGCTGCTGTATTGCCATGGGCGAGGCAGAGTGTGCAGGTTCGGAGACGGAGGGAGGAAAGGGTTACGAAAGAAAAGCAACGATATGCTCCCAGGGACACTGCGGTTCACGACATTTTGGCTGAACTGGACCAGCGGTTTTGGGTGTTCAGCCCACACATGACATTGTAGAATATCCCTGAAGCTGAGGCTGAGGCTGAGGCTTGAGCTGTGGCTGGGGTAAGACGAGCAGGTGGTCCGTGCACTGGCCAACAGATGGCTTGAACTGGAGCTTTGGAGACGCTATGGTCATGGTCATCACGGGGCACAAGGGCCCCCGGGGGGGGCGACCACAACTGGTCCTGATGCGACACCCCCCCCCAGCTATCTGTCAAAACTTGCCGGGGGGGGGGGGGAGCAGTTGGGGCGGGGGGGGGGGGGGGCGGCGGGAGAGTGGGTGGGTGGGGGGGGGATTGGCAGCTTGGCCCAGGGGGGGGGGGCTGCGTGCAACCCGCTACTATCACATGCATACCTCAAGGGGGTGTCTGGGAGCATGGGGGTATAGAGGTATGTATGCCATAATAGCGATATCTTGTCTTTGCCAGGAAGAAAGTCTTAAGGGTCTTAAGGACTCAAGGCATAGTACCCCCTCTCAACTGAGCATGGGACCAAAAAATTGGCGCCTTTGGCGCCATGGCCCCCGCACCGCTATCTTTCAAAACTGGGGGGGGAGGGGGGGGGGGGGGGGGCTGGGGGGTGTCGCATACAAAGACCGGGCCTGGCCGCCCCCTTGGGACAAGGCTGGCCTGCGATGCAGGTTGTGAAGGTTAGGGCCAGCAAAAGTCGGCAAAAACCATGGGGTGGACTCTGTCAGAAGACGATGCAGATCTGTACTCCCCCCCCTCCAAACCAACCTCCTGCTTCCCTTCGTTGCTGTCTTGTGTGCATGGCTCTGTAAGGCCCGGATGCTCAGTGGTTGGATGAATGTGAGTCCCATGTTCCCCCGTTCAGGACCCAGGACGTGTGTGTATGAGTCTGCACACATGTATGGTGTGCATATGTGTGTGTGTGTGTGTGTGTGTGTGTGTGTGTGTGTGTGTGTGTGTGTGTGTGTGTGTCTACTGTTGGGACTTTGACGCTTATTTCTGGCCATGGCCATATGTCCTTGTAATGTGCTTTCGTCTTTGGTATCTGGTTCTGCAGGTCTAGTATAGTTGGTAAATTCTGCACATCGGCCAAGAGTTGTTGTTTTGCGGTAGGGGCCACAGGCAGCTCTGTCCCAGACTGCAAAGCGTGAGTGCCAGCCTATGTCCACTGCCCGGGTTTGCTAGCTGGTGTGCTGTGGCATTGCGCAACTGCTCCATAATTTTGGAGCCCAAAGTGGCATGGTCGGGGTCGCCGCAGCCAAATATTCCGCTGCTGAACGTGTCTATGGCTAGTCAATGGGTAATGGCTCTTGCCTTGCCTACTCAAGATTTCTTGACCGCTCTGATTCTTGCTCCACCGTTCACACCCTTCAATCGGTTGGTGCGACTTTGTTGGGCTTCACCATATTTGGATAACTGTGCACAAGCATCACTTCACCAATGGTTGTGATGGTAAATATTGTGGTAATTAAGGTTCTAGCATATGGATGGCACAGCTAGGCTCACTCCGCCTGAATCTTAGCCCTTGCAAAAAGAGATTTTGTGGGCAAGTGGTGCAGGTGAGAGGCAAATGCTAGCCCCTTCATCAATGCCTCACTCTGTGTCTGCAATGCTGGTCTCTTATTGTCTCCTTAGCTCTCTTTTGTAGCAATAGAGAGCGTGCTCCACCATCTTAGCCCCAAGACATTGCATCTACCGGACTTACCGCCCCCACCCCATCCACAGCCTGCAGTCAATGGTTGACCGAGTAGCCTTCCTTGTTTTGCTCTTATGCACTTGCTCACATGGGGTGAAGCTACCCTCTTGCTCTTGTTCTTGCTCTTGCAGCCCGAGAACAAATCAACAGTATCCTATAGATTGGTCCTTGTAAAGTTACCCCAACAACTAGCGCTGTCCGCGTTGTGCCATAGTCAAAGCTGTGGCTATGCGTTTGACTTACCGGAGGAGGACAAGCTACCATGTGTCTTTTGGTGGCTGGGTCACTGCAAGCCTACAACAACAAAGACCTTTGGGGGTATTTTTGTGACTAGGCTCATGGCAACATCCGGGCATTTGCGTTGGTGCAGCTATACTATTGCATGGCCAAATAGTCCTGCCGGGGCTAATGGAATCGAGGTTTGGCTTTGTACTGTTGTACCGTTGTTGGCAACCCCCTAAATTGGGATCTCGCAAGCTCTCGGCCCTTTGGGGAGAGAATTATTTTCAGCGTTGTGTGTTCCTTCATTCAATGCACCATATCTGTGGTGCTGCAAGAAACATGAAGCCGCACGCATCATGATGCGGATCCACAACACCATTGTGGTTGCCGTGTGAGTAGATGCGCACGGATATCTAGGGTCCCCTCATTGAGCAGTACACGGTTTGACAAACCCTCTAGGTTGAGTTTGCCAGCTGCAAGGTACAGTAGGGCTCCAACCCTCTAGTCACAGAGGAGGCCATGCGTGGGGCCCCAGTGTCTTATACCCTGCAGGATCAAGAGGACGTGCGGCCAGGGACTATGCTGGTACTACTGACCACATCAAGGCAACCATTTCAGTACAAATAATGCGGGCTTATCATGGATATGGATGCCAAGGAGTGGGACTGATGGGCTTGGTCTGGGCATTAAAGGTGCAAGTGTGCCATTGCGGCTGCAACTCGCACCCCTTGGATGCTGCTCTAGAGCACTGTGAGGTGCTGTTCTTGGATTGGACACTGTAAAGGGGGGGGGGGGGGACAGAATGAGCCATCCATTTGGGTAAGCACTCGGTATTGTAAGCACTAGGTAAGCACTAGGTGCAATCCTAGAAAAAAATGTAAAGCCGAAGTGGTGGGCCAGGTGATGAGTACATCCACCAACACCCAGTCCAAGCGGGCAAAGTAGTTCACGCATTATGTGGCCACTGGAAACCGCATGGAGGGAGGTGCACTGCATGCTGCCCATTGGCTAGGGCCCACCTAGGGCCTTCTCACATACCTCTGTTTTTCTTGGTCGCTGACCAAGGGAAGAAGAACACCCAATGCCACGTTTTGATCCAGCTGGACAGGATTTTCCGTGTGCACATGTGCACGTCTGTATGTACACGCGTGGAGACACATATGTGTCCTTGGGTGCGCACCCAATCGCAAGTGCAGACCTGGTATCAGGCTTCCCTGCATCTGTCTGCCTATCTTGGTTAGTGTTTGCTTGCGGGCCCAAATCCATTGCGGGGGCAGGGGCCTGAGACGCCCTGAGTGGTCCGTGTACCCGGCGAGGTCAAAGGGCGTGCTCCAGCCCGTATCACAACTGGGGCAGGACAACAACCCAGCCCAATCAGAGCAAGCAAGAGGAAAGGCAAAGCCCGATCGACTGACCTTCCCTTCGCAACGTCCTCATGGTTCAGCAGGGGGGGGACGGGAGGGGGGGGGGGGGCTGCGTAACACGTAACACGTGTACGTAAAATGGAGCATTCAATGAGACGGTGCAGGAAGTGCTCCCGTGTTGCCGTTACTGTGAGGCCATGCGCTGTGCAACAGAAAATCACGCTGAGGTGGCGGGCAGAGATCAGGCGCTGAGGGCGCAGGCTTGGCCAACGGGGACGGAGGGGTCCAGATAAATTACAGGAATTGGCTGCCTGAATGAAATGCCTGAATCTGCTGTTCGGTCGTCATTGCACATGACACCTGCGATCCGCGTATCCCCCGCCGAGGGGGCAACGGGCAATGGCGGTGAGGCGTCCGAGACACCCCGAAACCCTGCTCCATCAGTGAGCACCACCTCATAGAATGCCCCATTAGGAGGCAACGCGCTTGAGAAGGGTGGTGAGCTCTCCGAGACTTTCTTCGAGGTCCACGAGCTTGCGGCTGCGAGCGGTTTTGCGGTTGCCCACGGCATCGCGTAGGGGCTCGAAGAGGATGGCAAGCTTGCCCTCGTTGTACTGGGACACGGCGTTGACGACCTGGGGGCAGCGTGTACGGGGCAGAGCCGACGACGCACGGGGTCCGCCTCGGGGTTTTGCTTGGCCACGGGAGGGGGGGACGGGGGGTGCGCTGACACACCCACCCACGCAGAACTCACCCGGGCCGGCACAAGACCCGGGGGGGTGCTGGCCCCAGGGGGGGAGGGGGGCGGGGCTGGGCTTTGCTTGAAGGGGAGGGGGGCCATCGGGACAGTCCCAGAGCGCTTGCAGAGCGGTCACAGGGGGTGTGAAAGCGGTTGGGGGGCGGTTACTGGCGGTTGGAAATGCGGTTGGGGGCTGGTGTTGGGGTATGGGAATGCCTTTGGGGTAGAGTCAGGGCAGTGGGGAGGGGGGAGGGGGGTACCCCCCCCCCCCTTCAAGCGATTCCCTGGGGCGGGGGCTTGACCCATCGACCCCCCCATCCCCCCCACCCCCCACCGCACCCCCCGCCAATCGGAAGCGTGCCTCGCGGGCATTGGTGCTTATGTGTGCTGTCCAGGGTACACGGTTCTCATTCCCTTCTCTTCTCTGTACCCAGCTGTCTCCATGCCACTGATTTAGGGCACTTGTGGCGGGGGTGGTCCCGGCGGGGGTTGGAGCTCTTGCCAAGCTGGAGGAAAATGCAATGCATTGAAGCTGAAGGAATCATACAAACATCGAGCGAATGTTCCTGTGCACAACTGGACTCCGGGTTCCCAAAGATCCGGGTTTGCTCAACGGTGCAGAGCCGCAATCAGACACTGCTCGGCCCACTTGGTGCTACTGCGCAACGCAACTGTTGGGGCGAAAACAAGCGGATGGATTGAGTTGACTGAACGAAGGGACAGTGTACTCTGGACCCACTCGCCCCGTAGGGTACGCCACGAACTGAGCGAAACCCTGGGTCCGACATACAACATCAGCGGAATCGCACATCACAAGACCACAACACAACACAACACAACACAACACAACACAACACAACACAACACAACACAACACAACACAACACAACACAACACAACACAACACAACACAACACAACACAACACAACACAACACAACACAACACAACACAACACAACACAACACAACACAACACAACACAACACAACACAACACAACACAACACAACACAACACAACACAACACAACACAACACAACACAACACAACACAACACAACACAACACAACACAACACAACACAACGCAACGCAACGCAACGCAACACAACACAACACAACACAACACAACACAACACAACACAACACAACACAACACAACACAACACAACACAACACAACACAACACAACACAACACAACACAACACAACACAACACAACACAACACAACACAACACAACACAACACAACACAACACAACACAACACAACACAACGCAACGCAACGCAACACAACACATGCAACGCCATGCAAGGCAACGCAATGCGGGTGGTACATGCAGTTATACGGTCATATGCAGTGCGTTCTGATCACGGGGGGGCGACTACAACCGGTCCTGATGCGACCCACCCCCCAGCTATCTGTCAAAACTCGGGGGGGGGGGGGGGGGGGGGGGGGCAGGGGGTAGTCTGGGGGGGGTCAGCTGGGGGGTGTAGGGGGGGGATTTTGGCCATGGGGGGGGGTTTCCCAAGGTGGGGGGGCTTGCGCGCGACCCACTATTACCACATGCATACCTCCTGGGGGGTGTGTGTCTGGGGGGTTGGGGGTACGGAGGTATGTATGCGATGATAGCGCTTTCTCGTCATTGCCGAGAAGAAAGTCTTAAGGGTCGCCGTGTTGCCCCCCTCCCCCCTCCCCCCTTCCCCCTCCGCCCTTGTTCGTCCCCCACCCCCCGGTTAGTTTGTGAGAAAAATTCCTGAGGCTTGGTTAGAGTTGGGGGTTAAAAGAAGAAATGGATGGACTTCCGCTTAGAGGTCCTTGAAAAGTTCCCCCTCTGAGGAGGAGGAGGAGGAGTCTCGGCGGGCGCGCTTCGAATGAAGCTCACGTTGGGCTTCGTCCCGCATCTTTTTGTTGCGCTTCCCAACGCTCTTAAGAGGCCGAGATCGCTCAGCCCCAGAGGTCGTTGCCTCCGACTCACTTGGGAGCGGGCGGGCGGGAGGCTTTGACTGGGGCAAAGGCAAGGGAGGCAAGCTTGACGACGATGAAGCGACGTCGCCAGGTGCAGATGAGGCCGCTGCATCAGACTGGGCGTCATCAGCCTCTGCAGGAGAATTGCCCTTCTTTTTTTTGTTTGCCTTATGAGGCACCCAATTCAACACCGCCTCTTGCTCTGCCTCTGCAATGTGCATCAAATCAGGGTGCCGTGCAGTGTCATGCACATCAGCATAGTGCTGTGCCATGCAGTATGACCAAACTGTCTTTGTGCACAGAGGACACCGCACAGGATGATTCGTGCACGGGCTGCTTGCAGATCTTTTTGCAAGCGTGTTCCAGCGCAGCTTAGCTGGTTGACTAGGACAGTCAGAGATCATGAGGGTGACCAAGGCATGTGTCCGCTTGTTGCGCATGACGACCTGTGTTGAGCAGGTGACACGATCGCCACAAAACCCACAAGCGGTGGCCAGATTTTGCAAGGAGAAACGCCCCATGGAGCACTTGCCTAAAAAAACGCGGAAAAACGTCGCATGAGTCCCTAACCCACGGGGTTGTGAAACAAACAAACAAGTGGAACACCCCACATTTCACATTGTGGGTGGCAGCATCCCGTGCCAGGGGCCCCTTGTCCGCGGGCTGACGTTTGCAGTTAACATGTCTGGGCAACAAACGACATTTGTATAGCGCCTCGTCTTGCGAAATCTGGCGCTCACACTAGAAAAGGGGGCGCCGTTGGCGCCAGGCGGAAAAAAGGGGGGCGCCGTTGGCGCCATGTCCCCAGCCCACCATCTCTCAAAACCCGGGGGGGGGGGGGGGGGGGGGGGCTGGGGGGGGTCGCATACAAGGACCGGGCCCGGCCGCCCCCCCGGGGTTCTGATGACAACCCCTCGGCCTTCGCTCCTGGCAGGCGACGAGCTGCACCTTTTCACTGTGCATGTACCGCGCCACAAGCTTCCGCTTGTCCGCGTCCGTACGATTATGAAAGCGCCTGTGGTCGAACCCATCGAACGACGCGTTTACTTCGTCCGGGTCCAGTTTTACGTGCGCCTTCAAAATGGAGATGACCTCGTCCATCATCGGGTCGCGCTCATCTTGCGTGTCGTGGACGTGCGACACTTGCGCGAGCGCAAACCTGCCACAATGCGAAGACCAGAAGACCGGGCCTGCGGGACGGGGCGCGGCGGGGCCAGCCACGTGCCGCAAGTCACCGTGACATCGACGGTGCGCTGCGTGCCCAGGCCTTTGGCGTGTCGTGTCGCTGGACCGCCCTTGCACGTGCACGTGGATGCCCTTTGGGGTTGCCCTGCGGAGCCTTCCCCGGGGCGTTCGGGTGTCGGCCGAGGAGGGGTCCCGAAGGACCGAAGCGCTTGGGGGTGAGGGCAATGGCCACTGGCGGCCGGAGCTGAGTCCCTCTTCAGAGTTGAGGTGTGTTCGGTCTTCGTGGGATATTTTTGTGGGGGGGGGGGGGGCGTCAGAGTTCTCCTTAACGGGGGGGGGGGGTCCTGGAAGCCAAAAATCCAACAGTTTGTGTACCAAAAACAGCCAAATCAATGTTTCCTTTTGTGAAATTTCATTTTTCTCACGATGAAATCCGGGTCCGAGGGGGTGGGGGTTAGAACCCCCCGCCCCCCCCCCCCCAGACGCTGAGTTGTGAAGCAAAACTCTTGGGGGGGGGGGGGCATTTCTCTTGCTTCCCTCGCACCAGCATGTATCAGAATGAGGAGGGAACCGGAGAGGGGATCCGGAAACAAAAATTCTGTGTACCCAAAATGGCCCACATCATGTTTCCTTTTGTAAATTGCGTTGTTTCCCATTGTGAAATCCCTCTTCCCACGGTTGTCAGCCATTCCACTACATCCCTGCCTCTCACACCACATACCCTATGCCGTATCCGACCCCCCCACCGTTCCTGTGTTCAAGGGGGCGATTGGGCTGGGCAGCTTTCCGAAGCCCAAGACACCGCCATTTGCCCCATTGATCGCGCATGCCGCCGCTTTGCATATCGTTCGTAGGTCGCACGTTGCACAGCCCGCACACACGGCCTCTGCTTCCGGGCCCGCACAGCAGAACTAACCTCCACCCGCCCACTCGAAGCGGCGGGTCCGTCCACGGCGGTCCCCCACCCCCACCCCCCCAAACTGAAACCCCCAGTGGCCTGCAGTAAGGGGGGTGCCTGGACGGCGCGCTCGGTGGCACCCGTTGCCCCGATTCTTCGAGCATTGGCCCCGAAGCTGCAAATGACGCACCTCCAAATTCGCAAAACCGGCGGGGGGAAGGGGCGGAATGGCAGCCTGAGCCACCCACCCACCCACCCACCCACATCAGCAAGTTTTTCCTCAGGAAAAAAAAGAAAATTCATGAAAGGGGCCCGAAATTGAAGGTCGACTTTACGTCCACAAACTTTTTTTTTTGACCTCTGACCCCCCCCCCGTGTGACATTCCGTCGGGTTGTTGTTTCTTTGCGGGGCCCTGGACAGTCACCCGTTCTTCCCTTCGCATGTTGCGTCGGGTCGCTGCGTTCTGTCGGCCGCTGCGGCCGGTGCTCTTGCTGGTGTCGTTTCCGCGTTCGCGGAGCCCAGTGGTTGGTGTGCCGGGGCTGTGCTGGATGTGGCGGGCTGTGCCGTTTGTGTGTCAGTGGCGCCCAGTAGTTGGCGTATTGGAGTTGTGTTGGTTGTTGCGGGGGTCGTTTGACTGACCCCCCCCCCCCCCCCGCGGTATAGGCCACAAACGGGATTTGCTTCGTGTCGACCGGTTTGCGGAGGCGCCGACCACCATCGCAATCCCCAGCCACGGCGCTGTGAGGCAGACCTGCCACATTCGGTGTCCGACAACATTCTCCAGACGGTGACCAGCAACAAGTGCAACTGCTGCTCGTTCAGAAGGCGCAGGGCGCTCTCCAGCCCTTCGTATTGCTGCATTTCCACTGGAAAACAGGCGATGGAAATCCAACACAACTCGATGCCTGTCCCACCCAATCCCCCTTTCATGCGCCCTGCATCGGGAACACTTTGGAAGGGAGGAGCTGGGGTGGCAGGGGCAAAGAACCTCCTCCCTGGAAATGGCACCGGCAGGTGTAGGGCAGCACCCCCTGCGGAGGGGTGATGACGGGTATACCCACACATTGGGGCCCTACAACTTGCAGGGATGGGTGGATTGGGGGGGACGGGGGGTTTGCTGCACCCGCCACCACTGGCAGCGGTCCCCAAGTCTCCGTCAGGTCCAGTGAGCTGCAGGTTGATGGGCGTCGCAGTGACGGGGAAATCCTCCAACAACACAGCCCCTACGCCAGGCAAGGGATCACATCTGAAAGCCGGGCCACTGTGTGAAGGAGGTGAAGGAGACAATTGCTGGGATGCGCACCAAGTGATATGGGATGAGGGAATTTTCACAGTCTTCTACACCCTCAACAGACACTAACAGCCGCCACAACCTTCACAATCCTCTAGCCACCCTCGCCTTTAAAGAAGCCGTGATTGCAGTTTCAGCCCTGATCATAACGAATACCACAAAAATGTCAGGTTTGCTCCATGTTAAGGGTCGCCGAGGTTTATGCCGGTCTGCTAAATGTTGTCGACCGTTTGCCAGTCTAGAAAGAAATCTCTTCCTCGTCTAACCCCCCCCCCGCCCCCATTTCGGAGGGCTCTACATTCTCTTATCGGAAAGACTGCTGTGATGAATATTGATTAATTTTTTTCACCCCCCGCCCCCCGACTCATTGCTGCCTTCCGCTTACCTGTACCGTCCACCCCCTCCCACTCCTTCATCCCACCCCTACCACTCCCCCCGCTCCCACCCCAACCGGACTACTGACCGCCGCCCTTCTAGCCCTCACCCGCATTGCCCCACCCCCCGCTTACAGCGTCTCCGAGTCGAGAAGGGCACATGCCGATGACTTGCAAAATCTTCTTCCGCCGGGAATCCAAGAAAGGGTCACCGTCGTTGATGTCCTGGCTTAGCATGCCCCTCAACACAACGATGCAGGGGACGACCTTCCGCCGCGTGAAGGGGTCAGCAATGATGCTGCGCAAGTCAAACTCGGCAATTTGGGTGCAGACGCCTGAACGCGGGTAGCAAAGAGGTCGAGGATGGTGACGGGGGTGGAGGTGTTTCGGGATGAGGGATGGATAGGGATGGTGAGGGTGGTAAGTAGCCGGATAACATATGGGCAGCGTTCTTGTCGTTACCGATACCCCAATACACATCCGGAGGAGCAGCACCGCAGGCCCGTGTTGGCGCTCAGTCAAACACGGCACAGGAACGCGGGACTCGGAAAACGATGCACAAGGGTTGCTTTCCAAGGCTGACTTTGCGGTATTTTGGGCCCAAAAAGAGGCTGTTGAGCCGACTGCTCCCCCGGCGCACATCGCCGGTGACAAGGCTCAGGCTGTGGGGCACCGATAGCGCCTGGATTTCCCCACCGGAGGCCGAGGCAGCCGAAGCAGGGCTCTGACCCACCAGAGGACAGGGGCCGCTGGCCAAGCCGGAGCCCCACCCATCGCCGCGAGGACCGCCGCCGCCGCACCCACAGTCCAAGCCAGACCCCCCCGCCATCACCGCCAGAACCCGCATTACATCACCGAACGCATGATCAATGCCTTGCAGGACGAATGGTGCACAGATGCACAGAGAACGTCGGTCATGAGGATGACGGGGATGTTGAGGAGATCGGTCGCGCTGCCCGCTTGACACAGGATTGCTGCGTGACTCTTTCCCCCGCCTACGCAAGGGGGCGGCGGGGCATGCAAAATGATGCGGCTGTGCCCCAGTCTGCCTGTCCAGCTACAGCCCACGAGATCGGGGAACCCTCGGCAGAGGGGCGGCAGGAGGGCACCGTTGAAGAGGCGGTATGAAAGTGACGACTGCAGCTCCGCAAAGGTCACCCTCACCAACTCCAAAATGCCGTTGCCGTTGTGGAAGTCCTGGAATTTGGGCAGGAATTCCAGGAGCGCCTCGCGGTGCTTCTCAAGCCGTGCAATCATGCGGTCGGTGAGCTGATCGACCGTGACGCTGGCCATCTCTTTCCTCCCGAAGGAAATCAAATTGGTGTTCACAAGGCCCGCCATGAACGCCTGAGTACCAAGAAGGAGGGGTGTGGGGAGACACTGTACGGCGGGGCTACGCGTCTGTGTGTGGCAGGCAGAAGGGCTTGCAAGATGACCGATCCCATTCATTTCAGCCGCTGATGAGGACGTGGGTAAGGCCGAAACCAGTCCAACTGTGTTGCTTGGCATCCGTGTTGCTCGAGTACAGCTGCTCAGGATATCATTGCAAGCCTCGGGCTGTTGGACTCACATTGTTAAGGAGTGATTTTATTGTGGCTTTTAGGAGTGGTTTTATTGTGTATTTTATTGTATTACTATTTTATTGTTTTATTGTATTATTATTATTTTATTGTGTAGTATTATTATCATTTATTGTATTTATTTATTTATTGTTATTATTGTATTTATTTATTTATTGTATCTATTGTGCATTTATCAAAAACATAACCCAGAGATGTGTGTATATTGGAACGCAGGGGCAGTAAGCGGTATAGTTGTCTCAGTGCGGTGAAGGGGGCCAGGAATGTCCGCAAAACAACGGGCCGTGAGCTGCAGGAGTTGGCACCCGAGATGACCGACCACCAGAGGATATCACATCGAGGCGCGGCGCCCATGCCAATTCCGACATGTCTACGCCCACCGTCCCGCTTTCCATTGAACATGCAGACGTCATATGCTGCTTCCCTCTCTCTCGCACTGCTCCCAATGTCCAATTCAGGTTTGTACGTGTGCCGGACCTCGCAGTCAGCCATACCCTCGAGTGGAAGCAGATGAGGACTGCGGGCGGAGCAGCAGAGGAGCGGAAATAAGATGCGGTGGGGCAGCAGTAGAAGGGAGGTACGCCCACCACTGAAAGAAATATCTTGCTGAATACGCCATTGCAACTACCCCGCGCCCCTTGACGCTGACTTGGCAAACAACCGAAGATTTACACAACCAGAGCATCTTGGTACACAGGTACAAACCAGGAAATTGGGGGCCAGAATTAATACGGTACATACCACGGGGGGCTCTGCAATTCAGTTCTAGACCCCAACCCCCGCGGCGTGGGCGGGGCGGGGTCCGGAAGGGGGGGGGGGGGGGGTTCGAAAATTTTTCTCCGTTTTGGGGGCGGTTTTGAATTCCCTGTTTCGTTCTGAGCATTTTGGATAGAAACCAGTGGGGGTGAAATTCGGTTTTACCACTCACAACAAATGAAAAACAGTACCACAATTATTCCAACAGATGTAACTCTGAATCAGCAAAGGCATCCCGGGCAGCAGAAGAAGACGTATGGCACGGCATTCCCTAACTCATTGTGAGCATTTTGAATGTAAACAAGTGGGGGGAAATCTGTTCCGGGCTCAAAAAAAGATTTCCGGGCGTCGTTGGCGCCCAAGTTGCCAGCCCTAACCAGGTGCTAACTTGTATGGGTTGGGGGGGTCCAAAGGGGGATGGGGGGTGGGGGGGTTCAGGCCTCATAGGTAAGCGCCCCCCGTTGGTACATACACTCCACATCCTGGGGACTGCGCATTGCGGAGAAAGGGAGTCTCCACACGCCCCCCAGGACCGACGGGCTGTATAGGGAACACCTCGCGATTTCTGCGCTCCGAAAACACCTCCAAAAACATTTTGGCCATCTTCTCGTCGGCCATGTCTTCGTGGATCTCATCGAAGATTTTGAAGAGAGTGTAGTCCCCGATTTCCTCTTGCAACACCAGAAACAGGGCCTGCGGAAGTGGCCAAGGGCAGAGACAGGGGCACCAGCAGCGGACGGCGATGAGCCAAAAGATCGGCATTTCATGCGAAGCGAACACTTGTGACTGGGGTCCCGAAGGGTCACGGTGGGGGAGGGGGGGGGGGGGGGGCGCTTGATGGGAGTCTCAGAAGAGGGATCATCGGGGCATTCCTGCGGGGCAAAGGAAAGCGCTGGCGCTGAGCAGTTGCAACCGAACCGACCGTCGGGACGAAGCGTGGTTTCAGGGTGAGGATCCCATTTCCGAGGACCGACACCCTGGAACTGACTGTGCTTCCAAATCATGGGAATCAATCCTGGGATTCGAACCCTCGTTGGCGTCTTCGGGAGAATTCGAAGGCTGCGGCTCTACACCAACAATACAGTTTCACCAACAATACAGTTTCCTGGCCCGTGTTTGCACACTAAGAGACTACTGAAAGTTGGGTCAGCCAACATCGATACAGGGTTGCCAGGTAGTGTGGTTGGTTGCACATTGCCGCTGCTTTGTATCAGAGGATGATGTCACATTCTCCCGACGTTAAGCGGGAAAACCATTCAAATTGTTCATGAGCACACACAGACATCGCAGCTGACTTATGTGGCTGTGTGGCTATTCGCCTTCATGGTCCAGCACTGTGCAGCCCTTGGCTGCACAACCCTCACTACTGCCTGAGCCTTTCGCCGTTCGCCAGTTTTTGACAATTCCTCCCAGTAGACCCCCGGGCCAGGGAGGGTGGTGCTCCTCAAGCGCCTCCTCCGCAAGCGAATCAGTGAGGGAGGGGGGCGGCGGCTGGGAATCGAACCCGAGGCGAGATGCCGACGGTTTTATGCCTCGAACTGCTGAACGACGGGTAAAGCTGAGCATGCACCGGAGACACGGCACAACCTACTCGATGCCCAGGTCCTTTGCGGCCCACTCCAGATGACACATCAGGTCCCCTATGGAGTCGGGGTATGATCCCTTTTGCATTCAATTGGTTGTTGCCGTGTGACCCTCCGCAGCACACGTGCCATAGTCCACTGTGGCCCCATTCGTGCCGGAGGAGGGCACACACTGGGGGATAGAGCGGTTGCGGGATACCGAGGAGATCTACTACGACCCGGAGTACTTGGACGTCTAGCACCACGGTGCATGCTGCGGGGGTACAGGGCGGCAGGGGTGGTGTGGTGCCAAGGGACTGCAATGCATCAATCAGGGAGGTCGCCGACGTCGCCAGTTCGGCCAGAAGCCAGTGAACCCGTCCTGCCCAACCACCCGGAGTTTGATCCCCGATCCTGCGTTCCGTAGATGACGACCCCTGGCCGATACCAACGACGAGACGTGTATCCAACCATCCAAATACGGCATGAAGTCCTCCAGGGGGATGCGGGGGGCGGGGGGGCGGGTGCGGGGGGGGGGGGGGGGGTGCGGGAGGCGACATCCTGCCGACTATCCAACCATCAGTGCCGAAACTGGGGTTCGAACCCTCGACCTCGTGGCAGGGCGGTCCTTAACGAAGAAAAAGAAAAAGAAGTGTTCCTGTACCCAGGTTTCCCAAAAATGCCCACGGGCACACCAAGTGTTGGCGGTTGGCAGTTGGCGATTGGCGACTGGCGGTTGATGGCGGTTGGTGGCGGTTGATGGTGGTTGGCGGCAGTTGGTGGTTGGGGATTGGTGGTTGATGGCGGTTAGCAGTGGTTGGCGGTTGGCGGTTGGCGGTTGGTCGCCGCTGGCGGTTAGTGGCGGTTGGCGGTTGGTGGCGGTTGGTGGTTGGCGGTTGATGGTCCCTTGGGGTCCTTAAGGGCGGTCCTTACAAAAAAAAAATCTCGGTCCCAAAGGACCGCCCTGCCTCGTGGCCTTCAGGGGAATGCGAAGGCCGCGGCTCTACTCTGACGCCGGTGGAGAACGTATCTCGAGTCTTGGGGCTCGAGTACGGGTCCCTGGGACAACGGGTATGATTGACATGTGCTCTAGCCTCCCGACCGGCCGGGATCCTGTGCGTAAGGGGCTACGGACGGGGCCACCCAAGGCTCCGCGGCCTGGACACGCCGGCAGAGGTTTTGGACCGGGGGTTCGATCGTGCACCTCTCGTCGGGAGGGGCTGTAGGCACGGCACCAACCGACGAGTTCAAGAGAAAAACGGCACATTCGGAGAGGGGGCACAAAGAAGAAGAGGCCGGAGAGAGGGCCACTGCATTCACGGCCCTGCCACGCTCGCGGTGTGCTTTGCATGTGGACGGGACGGGGGCCTCGGGGGCCTCAGGGGCCTCAGGGGCCTCAGGGGCGTACCTCAATCTCCTTCTGCGGTAGATCCCCAAAAAGCTGCGAGACGGCGCTGTCGGCAGTGAACTGCAGCACCTCCTGCGTCGACTTGAACTTGTTCTCTCTGATCAGCTTCAAGAACGTTTGGTTGTTCACTTGCATAAACAAGTTCAACGTCAGGTCGGCCACTTGATTGGGCACAGACCCCAGACTGAAAGAGGCGGAGATTGGCAGTCAGGACCCGGGAAAGGGATGTGGAGGGGTGAAGATTGGGTTTAAGGATAGTGTTGGGGTGCAAACTGGATAAAATTTGCCTTAGGGCACCTTTGGTGTTCATGGAGCACACCGGACGGCCCCGTTTCACTCAACAAACGTCGTCAGGGGTGGTCCCCTTGCGTTGGTGCACCCCACGGGGGGGGGCGACTCCGCGGGTCCGAGGACGCCAACTACCCCTGCCCCCCCCCCCCAGGGGCCTTCGGCCAACAGTTAGTTGCCCAAGGTGTTGCCCTCAGGCGTCCATGGGCGCCTAAGGCGCCCGATCCCATGCACAAACAGAGAACACAGTGGTCTCTTCCCCTGGCATTGATCTGGGGCTAATGACGACCGCTCTCAGGCAGGCGGCTGTGATCCGACCGACGCGGTTGTTGGCCAACCGGCTGCAGTTGGACGGGATGGCTTTACGGTGGTACGGCACGTGTCCACGGCAAAGTGCCCTCGAAGGCCTTTACATGGGCCGCTCCGGGGCAGTGCACCTTTTTCACAGCCTTCGAACGCGCAACCCCCTGTGTGACATTCCGTCCGGTTGTTGTTTCTTTACGGGGCCCTGGACGGTCACCCGTTCTTCCCTTCGCATGTTGCGTCGGGTCGCTGCTTTCTGTCGGCCGCTGCGGCCGGTGCTCCTGCTGGTGTCGTTTCCGCGTTCGCGGAGCCCAGTTTGTTGGTGTGTTGGGGCTGTGCGGGATGTGGCGGGATGTGCCGTTTGTGTGTCAGCAGCGCCCAATAATTGGCCTTCCCAATGTTGGACCGCGTAATCTCCGTTGGATCCGCCCGTCAGGCCCGGCCCCTCCGATACGGAACAGCCGCACCCGTTCGAGGGTACGCACGTCGCAGCTGCGCACTCACATCGCGGCCCCTCAGGAACAGACCCGCTGCGGAGGAGGGGGCGGCGCGGGGCCGGCAGCCCCGAGCGCCACGACGCCACACACACCGTTGCACGACCGCGTGGTTGTTCTCCGCCACGAGCCTCTCGACCGCGCGCTGGAAGCTGCGCAGCTGCAGGGCATCCGCCGAGACCAGGAGGTGCTTGTTGACGAGTTCTTTGATCTGCGAGATCTCCAACTGCTCGAAGGACTGGATCATGGGCGGGTACCCTGAGGCAGGGCGCGAAATGACCGCTGCACGTCCCTGGGCACAGTCCCGCTGTCGAGTCGCACTGCCCGTGACTGTCACATCCGCCCCACCCGCCAACCTACTGCTCCGACGCTTGTGTACCCGCCAGGGCTGTAACGGGGGGGGGGGGGGACAGCAGGGCTCGTAACGCCAACAGACAGGAACGTTCACGGGGACGCTCTCTGTTTCATGGTCAAGACATGGGCAAGACACAAAACCACAGAAACAGTATTGAACAGCGGTTGGCGGTTGGCGGCGGTTGGCGGTTGGCGGTTGGCGGTTGGCGGTTGGCGGTTGGTACTTGGGGGCTGTCCTTAACAAAAAAAAATTGGAGTTCTTAAGGACAGCCCTGGTCACCGCCGGATCCCGGCCCCCAACCATTTGGCCCGTCGCGGCACCGCAGCTTCGTGCAGGCGTTCGCCTCACCACCGCGTGGCCTGCTTCAAGTGGAGGCCCGCCACTCCGCCCGTCCCCAAAACCCGTGGACGGGTCGTGAGGCGTTGCACACTCACGCCCGGTCCCCCAGGCCGTGACGCTGCAGTATCGGGTCCGATGCGAGGCCAGAGGCCAAACGGGCGAAACGGGCGAAGAGGCTTGGAACTGAGCAGGACGGACCTAGGGTCGCCAGGAAGGTCTCCCTCGTGACCGAGTTGCTCTGCAACGCCGAAAACTGCCGGAGACGTCTGACGAATTGCAACCTGCGGGAAGAGGACGTGGTCGGTACGAGGAGGCGGGGTGGAGTGGGAGTGGGGCGGGGGCTTGAAGCGATGCGGTGGGGAATTTCGCGGGCCAACCGAGAAGGGGCAGTGGTGCGTAGCGCTTGGGTGGACGCAAAACAAACAACAAACAACTTGCGGGGGATGGCTCAGTTCAAATCGGGCCCCCAGTCCCCGCAGCGGGAGCAGGGCGGTTTGGAGGTGGGCGGGGGGGAGGGGGGGACACCTCGCAGATGATGTTGCATAAAAGAAAATCAAAACCAGGCGGGTCTGCATGTCTGGGGAAAAGCCGCGTAACCCCCGTTGTGGACCCGTTCGCGTACCATATCCCTTGGGGCTAAATTGGTGGTCTAACCCCCTTGTGATATTGTTGCGCTATTTAACAAAAAAAAAAGCCGCCCATAAGTTTTGAGTTTTTGGTGAGAACCCCCCGAAACCCAGTTTTTAGGGGGTTAAAAAATGTCCAAAAAAAAAGACACTGCCCTGTTTTGGGTGGAACATCGCACATTTTTGGCCTTTTTCGATGTTGAGTCAAGAAGGTGTTCTCGGGTTCCAACTCCGTAAAAGTGGGAGCTGGAACGTTTGGGGCTTATTTGCACCATCCTGGGCAACACCTGGTAGGCCCAAGCCGTCACCAAAGACACATGCATCCAGACCCTGGTCAGATCGCCTCTTTTCTTCTATGTGGACTGGGGGCCATGGGCCTGTGAAGGTTGCTTTCAGGCCTTAGCAGCCCGCTTGTACAGATGCGCAGGCACAACTCTGGGGGGACTTGGTGCTGCATTGCTTGCAGCAGTTCTCTGCGAGGTGGACTTGACGAAGGCAATGGAATCACCTCACAACACCAGTGACTAGATCAAAACCATGCAGGACCGCATACATGCCACACCCCCCCCCCCCCCCCGCGTGGGCCCGTTCGCGCACCACACCCCAAGCGGTGAAATTTGGTGGTTTAACACTGAAGAAGATGTTAATTTTGAAAAACAAAAGCATCCCGCAATGAGTTTTTGGTCCGGACCCCTGAGACCCCCGCCACCTGAGCCCCACGTTTTAGGGGCGAGGGGCTGAGGTCTGGGCAAGTTAGCCCAAGGGATATCAAATTGGACCCCCTGGTCAGGGACGGGGCCCGTTTCCCTGCGCCTCGTGCGGCCTCCTTCACAACACGCAGGCAAAGGGCGCGAGCGAGCGGTGCACGGTGAAGGAGGGGTGTGCCTTTGATGGAAAGGGACCAGTTCCCGGATTTCGAAGGTGACCAATTCGTCCGCGAGGCTGTCAAAGATCCTGCCATAAAAGCTATTGGACATGGCCGCTTGCATCATGGACAGCGTGGCCATGAAATCCGCATCCTCCATCATCTGAGGCAACAGACACACACCGCAATGTGCCGCACCCATGCCACTGGCGACAGGGAGGCTGCTTGGCAGGTCGGAGGGCTCAGGCAGGGCGCTGCCGCATGAACCGTTCACTCGATTGTAAACGGGTGTGCCCGTTTGCAATGCACTTCCCTCAGAACGATTCAAGCAAAAGCAAACTGCGGCCGAACGCCAAACTCACCGCGACGCCTACACCCGCCATCGACGACTTTCCGCCCCCACTCAGTCGCGGTGGGCGCACATTCTGGACCACTACCGCCAATCTGTGCTAAAAAGCAAGGCCCAGGTCCACAGTTTTGGTTGATGGTAGCATTATTTTTTGTGCCTTGCCAACTCTTTTCCCCAGATTGTCAAAAGCGGTTGCCCAATGAGATTCAAGGACTTCCCTGAGAGCATCCGATTGGACGAGATGCACGCGTCATGAGTCAGCATTGCAGGGCGTGGTAGGCGATGAGGCCTACGCCACGAAAGGCCGGTTTGGCACCCGCCGCGCACCCGGCACACCTCCAAAGTGTCGGAGATCTCCTTCACAAAGTACGTGTCGGAGCGGATGCGGCGCAGAAGACTGGCTTTGCTGCTCCGGCAGATGTCCACTTGGTTCAGTTTGCACGTGGCCAACACAAAGCGTTCCCGCACGTCCGCAGGTTGGCTCCTCAGCTCTCTGATGGCCCTACCGACAGGAACATGTGATGGGGCTCAGGGGGACACAAGCCTCGAGGTAAGATTCGGGCCCGGGATCCGAGCACGATGCCTTGCGGGCACGCCACGCAGGAACACACTGTGTGGGTGCGCCGCTGGCGGTGTCGGCCAGAGTCTCAAAGAGCCGCGAGGCGCTGGTGCCGGTGGTCAGATCCTTCACGTACATGGCCAACTGCACTTGGCTCTTGTTCTTCAGGTGCTCGTGCATTTCGGTGGGGAACAGTCGCAGGATGTCCTCCTTCGGCATCATCGCCGGGACCAGACCTGCCAATACAACGCGAGGGACGCAGGTCAGAAGAAAGGCAGCGTTTGGGCGGGAAGCCCGATGTTGACGATTTCCGGGACTTGCGGCCCCCCAACCGGCACCAGCCCACGGCGTCGGGAATGACGTGGAGCCCGAGACTACAGAAAGCGGGGAAATGGTATTACTGGCACCACCGCAACAGGGGCCATGGAAGTCTTCGTGTGCCATGCATTTCGTGGAAACATTCGCTTGGGTTAATTTTGCCGGAAAAAACAATTGGGGACGCCTTCGACCCGGAGACTGAGGGCTTATGCGCGGAGAATGGCCCGATGATGGGGGGATGCAGGGGGGGAATGGCCCCCAGAATCAGTGATTGATTGATCACTGGCCCTGTCACCCGAACCCCACTGCCTAACCTTCAAGTTTAGGGTACTCTTCTGTGCCCCTCCCGCAGGGATGCATTAGAAGGCAAGGGCCCTCCCAGGCGGCCCCAGAAGCGGTTAGACAAGCGATTGGAGGAGATTGCTAGGGCGGTTGAGGGCGGTTACGGTCAGTTACAAATGCTATTGATCCTGGCACTCGCCGTCAGGGAGACAGCGGCTGGGCGTGAGCTGGGCGCCCTCCAGGGGAGGGGCGGGGGGGGTTAACCTCCCCCATTCCAATGCATCGCTGCCCTCCCCCCGTCCCACACCGACTTTCTCTCAGCAGGCACTGGCTCCAAACTGAAGGATCTGCCCGGGGCTGCGCCTGGGGGTTTGGTTGGGGGCGAGGCGCTGGCACATGACGTGTGACTGCGGGACGAATACCTGGGCCCAGCTTCCAGATGTTGGTCATGGCAGTGGTCAGCAATAGTCCGTTGGGCTGATGGTACAGCTCATTGATGTCCAAATCGGTGATCTCGGAGTAGATATTGTCGAAGATTGCCCGAAGCCGAGTGAAGGCTCCGCCCTCGTTAAAGACGTTGTCGGTGGCGGTCGCCAGACTGCAAGCCACAGCAAACGCCGTGCGTCAAGATGTGCGATGCGTGACCCGGGGGGGGGGCGGGGACATGCGCGCATGGTGCGTGTCTGGTGCGCCTGCTCAGGAGTCGCACCGGGGATTAGCCCAAGCCCCTTCCAAGTGGCATACAGAAGCAATGCCACCTCCTGCACTGTCGGAGCACCAAAAGAGGCCGCAACGACCCTTCCTTCCGGAGATGCGGACGGATTGCGGACCGTTCTCACAAACGTGCTGCACTTAGATAAGACCCCGTCGAGCAGGTACAATGCCCGTCGATCAGGAAGGTATGATGAGGTACTGCTGCCTGGCTTTTTGCAGCAGTGGCGAAGGAACTGGCACAGGCACATCATTTGCCGTGATGACCGCCGGACGGCAGGGGTTATGTGGCCAAGCCGCCCATTTGCGGGCTACTTCTGATTTTGTCCCCTGCTCTGAAGCGTTGGGAACCACCAAGACGGTAGGGGTTATGTAGATCCGCTGCACCAACAGACTCCATAGACCCGCCGATTGTACCACCTGATGAGCTGCAGCAGATATTTTTTGGTTGTTGCTCAGGGACTTCATTGACCCCACGTGCCCTTGCTATCGTCAGCCCACTGAACTCATTTAGAACCATCATGAACCGAAGTGTTGTGTGGCTTGCCGTAGCCCCTTCAATTGCTCCCCACCAAACATCACCCAAAAGCGTCAGCACATGCACTGAAACAGAGAATCAACGTCAGAATGGAAGGCTCTGGTGGTGAGCATGGGGTAGTGGCGTGCAACTTCGCAGGTACTGCGCACCAAGTGATACCTTTTTAGGATCTTCGCCCGTTTCTCGTCCGGCAGTGGGAGAAGCGTGTTCTTGATGTCTTGATTCTTGATCAAGTTCACAAGGTTTGAGTTGTTGACTTTGAGGACGTTGGGGTCCAGGGTCAAACTCCGGAACTCCGCCACCCACTCTTCTTTGTTGACCACGGCTGCAATCGTGTTTGATGTGCATGTGCACGACCAGAGAGAGGAATGGGAGGACAACGGCACGACCATGAGCATCGGCATCAGCAACCGAGTAGGCGAGAACAGGGTCACGGACATCAGCGCGTGTGCTGTGGTGTGCTGTGGTGTGCTGTGCTATGCTGTGCTGTGCTGTGCGTGTGCCAAGATATTGTGCTGCACATGGTGCACTCCAGCAGTGTCTATGACGCTGCGCTGGCCGTGCCAGGTTGAGCTGTGCTGCACCGTGCTCAAGTATGCCATGTCATGCCATGCCACGCCATGCCATCACATGTCATGGAATGAGATCCATGACATCCATGACTGCCTTATCATAACCTCTGTGCAACACCAAGTGTAATACGAAGCCGATGCCCTACCACTCGGCCGCGCAAACACCAACCCCCTGCCCAACATCCCCTAAAACCTGTCTCCCAAGCCCTACTGCCCCAATTTCTTCTGGACAATACCAAGCAACTGCTCCTCCGCAATGTCGTTCAGCACCGACTCCTGCATCCTCCTGAAGATCGACTCCACCACCAAGACCTTGGCGGTTTCCAGCAGTTGCCTCTGTGGAAGGCTCTCCAGCTGCTTATAGTACGCCGGGCCCATCTTGCGACCCACCTCCAGCACTTCCAGATACCCGAAGGTCGTTGTGAGTTCTGGAAGGTTTACAAAGAACTTGTCCCGGATATCAGCACTTGTCAGCCACTCCTGCCAGGGGCACATGATTTGGGGCCATCTATGAGAGCCCAACACAGCACTCCACACCACAACATAATAAACCATGCCCAAAAGGTGGCAAACCATTCACAAAAACACATCTAAATGCCTTCACCACACTACCCTCTGATTGCTCTCGCATCCGCTTTGCCCTAAAACATTCTGCCGTCAGAAATAGAACACCCAGGCAGACAACCCGGCACAACATCCTGGCACAGCAAACCCGGCTGCTACGGGAGGGAGGCAGGTTCTGACAGGCCCCTGTGGGCAAAAATGCGATGACCGGCCCTGTTCTGACGGCTGCCTGTGGTCAGGCATTCTCGTATCATTTTCCTTGAGAGCCGAAGGAGCGAGGCTACCTCACCGCCTCCGAGGGGCTCAAAAGCCCGAAGGTCCAAAACACCGTGATGCAGGCCAGTACATAATATGCAGCCCAGCTACTACAAGAGCAAGGGTCCATCATGGAGGACATTCCCCGGAGCACGGCTGCCACTGTGTACCGCCCCAATAACACACCCGACCGTACAACGCCCAGGCCCCTGCTTCGAAATGCCTCTGTGCACCACGTATTGTTCTCCAACCTGTAAACCAGAAATGGGACAGCACCGCAAACCAGAGTGGCAATTGCAGCCGGTCACAGTCCTCGTTTGACCTTCAACCGCCAATCGCCGGACCTCCTCCGGTCTCCTCCGGACACCCGGAGGCTTCAAAAAATACATCTTGTCCTTTACGAACACCCGTCCGTCCACCACCACTGGTCTACCAATCGGAGCTGTCGTGAACGGACAGAACAAACCAAACTCCTTTACCTTCAATACCGGACTGGGCGGTGTACCTCGAGGGCCTGTGGTACTTTGTCCGCCCAGCCCATCGCCGCGTTCTTGATCATCTTAAGTCGGCTCTCCCACTCTCTTTCAACGTGCGCAATCAGGTCTTCGGCCTTGTCCAACGCCGAGTCGACCTCGCCAGCGACCTTGTCCGCGACGCCTTCGACTTTCGCAACTACCTCCTCCACCTTGTTCTTGGCCTCCTGCAGCCCGCCTGAAATGTTTCCGCAAAAATGACACGACCGCGCAGTAGACTTGCAGCAAGTTGTCGAAAAGGAGGATGTCAGCGCCATGGCACAACACATTACGAGTAGCAACACGCCGCAGCCCACCAGAAGGTGACGTGTGGGAGGGGGGAGGGATGGCGAGAAGTATGCAACAGCCTATTCCGACGCGCCGGAAAAAAAAGCGCAGCAGTCGAAATTTGCCCGTGATGAACCGTAGAGTGCTTGGCCGCTACCATGGCCACTCTGTTGTGAGGAACCTTGAGACGTAAGTTCTATTGCCTTCGGGAAGGCACCTCGAAGAGAGACGTAGGGGGCCTACCCCTAGTGGCTGGAGGCATCGTTGGGGGCGGGGGGCGGGGGCGGGGGTGGTTTGCTGTTGGGGATGGGGCAGGCCCTCACGCGGTATGCCACCCGCCTGCCACGAAAAGCTTAAACACCAAGAATTTCGGTTGTGAGGAAGCTTGAGACTTCAATTTGTACGCACGCGGTGCCTTGTGTTCTGGCCTGAGGTGGGGTCTGTCCTTTCAAACTCAACACTGGCCTGATGCACCCCTGGCACACACACAGTCCGCGGCCACTTAATGATGATGGGGTGACGCTGAGAAATTGCGCACGTCGCTGCACAAATCCTTCAAGCAACTGGACAAATCACGTGCCAGACGTTCACACAGAAGGTGTTCAACAGAATGCGTTCCCGGAAGCCCGAGTGCTGCATGGTGACTTCAACGGAATGCGGCAAAGACAAGATATTGCAGCACAGCATAGCACAACATAATCCGGGGCACCGCAACGCAATGCAACACAACACAACACAACACAAAACAAAACACAATGCAACGCGACGCAACGCGACGCGACAGAACACGACGACGCCACAACACAACACAACACAACACAACACAACACAACACAACACAACACAACACAACACAACACAACACAACACAGCACAGCACAGCACAGCACAGCACAGCACAGCACAGCACAGCACAGCACAGCACAGCACAGCACAGCACAGCACATCACCACACCACACCACACCACACCACACCACACCACACCACACCACACCACACCACACCACACCACACCACACCACACCACACCACACCACACCACACCACACCACACCACACCACACCACACCACACCACACCACACCACACCACACCACACCACACCACACCACACCACACCACACCACACCACACCACACCACACCACACCACACCACACCACACCACACCACACCACACCACACCACACCACACCACACGTCACAACACACCACAGCACACCACAACACAGCACAGCACAGCACAGCACAGCACAGCACAGCACAGCACAGCACAGCACAGCACAGCACAGCACAGCACAGCACAGCACAGCACAGCACAGCACAGCACAGCACAGCACAGCACAGCACAGCAGGGCACAGCACAGCACAGCACAGCACAGCACAGCACAGCACAGCACAGCACAGCACAGCACAGCACAGCACAGCACAGCACAGCACAGCACAGCACAGCACAGCACAGCACAGCACAGCACAGCACAGCACAGCAACGTAAAATGAGTACACAAATGTTGCACACTCTACTCTCGTCCACTGATATGCTGCACAGCCCAGCGCTTCAACGAATCCATACCCAACTGCGATGCCGCATCCGCCAACTTGCCGAATAATTTCTGCGCTTCTGGTCCCTTGGGATCGTTGATGGCCGCCATGACTGACTCGGTATCCAGCCACTCCATGCCCAGCTCCTTCATGGCGTTCTTGTACCCCTCTTGCGCTTTCAGGGTGGCCATCAATTCCTCGTTCTGTTGCTTCTGCTCATTCTTCTGCTTGACAAACGCCTTGAATCCGCGAGTGGAGCAGTGTGAAGTATGGGAGGAAAATCGGACACAGAGCGGTGGAATCAAACACTGAGGTCTCCACAGCACAGCACAGCACGACACGACACTCGCATGGCGAATTTCAGCGTGGCACAGCGTGTCACCTCTTTTCTGATGTTTGAACTACACACGCATAACCTTACCAGGATTTACCACAGATCCGTCGTTGTGAAAATTTATTGATTGGGAAACGATCGGAGATCTTCTGACATATCGGGACATATTCGGACATGTTCGGAAATCTTCGGATACGTTTGTAATGGCAGGAAAAGAAAAAGGCTTTTCGCAACTCGGCAAATGTGGACTGGGGACATCCCTCCCTATGGGACACAAGCGTGCACAACACGGTTGGTGAACGCTGTCGACAGACTCATGATTGCCGTACCGCTTGGCAAAGCATCCCTCCAGATCACCATTGCAAGCCATGGCCACGGCAGTGGCTCTGAAAGCTGCGATTGTCTTTTGCTCTGTTTTGGCATTAACCAGGCCTGCCTGAAGGGGCGCTGCAAAAGACCTGCAATTGTTGGGGCCATACGTTTCGTCATTTACCAACTACCCACTAAAGCAGTACACGTGGAAATCGGACTATAACCCACCGAATACTGGAATATTCGGAAATGTTTGAGAAAATTCGGAAATATTCGGAGATACGTGTGTGCGGATGGGCGGGAAAACCGTGCGGAGAATGGCTGCAGGCGAAACAATTCGTCATAAAACTTCAACCAGGAGCCTCGGCTGATCAAAAGTTCACAATATCGTCGAAATCGGTTTGAATGAAACATTCTGGCCTCCGTTTTGTCCGGCAGTGCTATGGAAACTGAGCGTGCAAACCAACACAGACAGCTCCAGGGCCGCATGTGGCATACCTTTTGCATCTGCTGGCCCCACGCATCCACCTCCTCAGAAATGAAGTCCTCCGTCAGGGACACCAAACGGTTGCTGTGGATGCACAAAGGCAGGCGCCGGGCCTGTGGCTTATCCGCGCGTTGCCCTTGCACCCGCCCTTTCGGGACCCTTCTTGCAAGCAGTCCTCCACCCCACCCACGTGCACACACACAAGATTGAAGGGAGACGAACAGGCAGACAGACAGAGCACTGCACTGGTCGCTAACGAATCTCGTCAGGCCGTAAGAAAGTAGAAGATGGTGTGGAAGAGCATGCGGCTAGGCGCCTTTCGAAAAAAAATAGAGACTCAGAAAGTGCACACACGCACGCACACAGCCCTCCAGCCACCCGCAGCCTGCCGCCGCATTCGCTGCCCTGCAAACTGCCCTTTGCATAGAGACACCCATGCCCTGGGCGCTGCAGGCGCGCGGTGCAGAGCAGAGCAGAGCAGGCAGCCGCCGGGTCAAGCGCACACCGTTTCTTGAGAGAATCGGCCCCCGAGTCCAATGAGGACCACCAATAGCGCACGTTCATGAGGTAATGATGCGTTCTGTTGTACTTCTTCAGGGACCATTCCGTGCGGCTGTAGTCCAAATATCGCGTCAGAGAGTTGACCAGACACGTGGTGAAGGCCACCCACGCCTGGTACGATTCTGCAAGACACAGTGAAGGCTTGGGGTTGTGTGGAGCCCGAGGGACTGCTTGACTCCACGTGTCTGAACGTGTGGTACCACAGCCCCACACGGCCACACAACGCCACACAGAGCCACACAGCAGCTATTTTCGGAGGGGGGTCCAGGCTCTTGGGTTGGGGCCAGGGAGACCGAGATGCCGCCCTCGGGAACGTTTCACGTCACCCTTTGGGATCCAGGGTCGACCCCATCCTTCAGGCAGCAACATCAGCAAACAAGGGGGCCGCAGCAAGCCAGCGGGCGCGATGCTGGAGACAGTCATAGCTTCGGTCTGGTGGCTTACATTTGGCCTGAGGTTGTATGGGTGATGCCGTAGATCCATTTCAACACCACGCCTCGACGGTGGCGGCCAACCACCGTGACAACCTTGCATGACTGACACCCATGGGGCAACTGGGGGAAACTGCACCGAATGGAAAGATGCGAAGAGGTGAAGATCGGAAAACACGGTGATTATTCAGCACGATGATACACGATGAAACAACATAACCGAGACCCCCCCCAAAAAAAAGAGCAGCACCTCCTTCCTTAACCCGCGGCCCCCCTCCGCAGTTGTGTGGGTGTTGTGTCCGACCACAAAGCAAAGCGAAAACACCAAAACACATGCACGGGGGCGAAAAACCATGAAAAAAAAAGCGTTCTTCCGGCTGTAAACTCCAAAGGGAACGGCAATTAGCACAAGCTTGGCCCCTGCTATGAAAGGTGCACGATGTTGTTAGTGGAGCAGTTCGCGAATTGTTTTTGGGTCAGGTGTCTCATGCAGCCCGTATGTGTGAGATCAGTGACGCCCAACGCTGTGAGAGGAGAGAAGTACAGACCGAATTTGTAAGCGGCCAATGCAGCAAACACAGTGCCGAGGGTAGTGCAACAAATGATTCCAGCCTGCAATGCATTCAGTTGAACCTGCAAGGGAACCCAGGAAGCGTGACGATAAATGCAAAAGCTGCATAAAGACGCAGGCGACACAGTGCACCAGCCAACCCAAGACGGTGTGACACATGCAGATGCACAGCCGTGCACGGAAACACAGACGGGGTACAATACAGGCAGAGCGACGGAGCGTGGCTGTTGGGGTGTATGCGAGCACAAATGTATTGAGCATCAAGGCATCCTGCGAGAACAGTTGGACACTCGCACACCAGGGCGTTTTTTAAATGAACATTACGTGACTCATTTGTCCACTGTAAAATGAAATCCATTGCCTTGGTTGTGTAATTTCACTGATTGAATTGACTGATTTAAACTGATCAAATCATTGAAATTGATCAAACAACCAATTTGCACGGGTCCGCCATCTGAAGGTCTACAAACCACATAAAAAACATGTCAACTGAAACACGCCCCGAGGCACACAGATACATCCGCCCAGGCCTCAAAAACCCACCCCTAGCCCACTCTGCCTGTGCCGAAGGTCCCAGTGTAACCAAAAGCACTGCATCTGCACAAAGATGGGCACGCGCAAAGGCATGACCAGAGCTGCACATGCATACCGGGGGGAATATAAGCCCCCCCCCCCCCCGCCCCGTCCGCCAATGACAAATTACGAATTCCGAAATTCGGCTGGACCAAAAATGTTTCGTGGCAGAGCAGCAACGCCTCCCCACTCCCTACACTCGAGGATGAAGCATGCAACAGGGATCATTGTGCAACGATTCCACAGAAAAGGTTCGGCAAGTCCACCTCGCAGAGAATCTACCCCAAGCAACGCACACACAAAATAGGGGGAAAACAACATAAATACGGCCTAAAACATGCTTTACATAGGTTGGATGGTCATTTTGAGTGATCACGGTATCAGAAAAATAAGTTTCGAAAACTTCGATTTTTGAGCTGCCTAGGGTGAAAAACTGAAGAAGCAGGTTGTGTACCAATCCCTTGGGAGACCCGCCCCCCCCCCCCCCGGCCCTAATACCCAAATAGGGTGAAAAACACGTAAATACGGCCTAAAACATGCTTTACATACCTTGGATGGTCATTGTAGGTGATCACAATATCAAAAAAGTAAGTTTCGAAAACTTCGATTTTTGAGCTGCCCAGGGTGAAAAACTGAAGAAGCAGGTTGTACCAGCCCGTTCACTATTATTGGTGGAAACAGCCATTTCGCGTCTTTGGCACGGGCATTTGACCGGCCCTCGGCAAGGCTACAAACTGCAAAAAAAACCGTCCTTTCGTATTCTCGTAGGCACATATTGTCATAACATACCCACTCACACCCCTCAGAGTGGGTACCACGGGATCACCGAGATCGCCAAAACCGCCAACATAGCAAAAATGGCTGAAAAATGCATAAACTGCATTAGCGCTCGTCCCACTCCGCCCCATACAAACCCCATGGAGTTGGGACCCGGAAACACTTTTACGGCTCAAAATCGAAAAAAACCAAAAGATTCATGATTTTCGAACCAAAAAAAGGGGGGGTGTCATTTTCGACATTTTTGACCCCCCCCCCCCACCCCACAGCTCCCTCAAAACCTCAAAAAAGTGGGTTTCAAGTGGGGGGGTCGGAGGGGGGTCCGGACCAAAAACGCATTAGGGGATGTGTTTATTGGACAAAATAATGATTTTACAAGGGGTTAAACTAACAATTCAACCCCTTGGGGTAGGGTACGCAAATAGGCCCAAAAAGGCCCAAAATGGGGGGGTATGTGGCGTTTTCCCCTATATACGCCTGCCTGGCTTTGATCTAACAACCTCTGCGAGGTGATTTTGAAGCTTTTGGGGGGCCCATGGCTCGGGCTAGATGGGCCCAGTGGCCACTACATGGGTCCCCATGGGTGCTCAAGTACCCGTATTGTCACCAAATGATCACCCAAACCCATCCTAGGGGCAACAGAAGGGTTTCGGAAAAGTGGAAATGTGAAAAACTTTCAAGTGTCACTAAACAACCTACGCAACATCAATTTTGGGGCTTTCGGAGGGCCCATGGCACGAGCTACACAGGCCTAGCGGCCACTACGTGGGTCCCCATAGGTGCTCAAGTACCCGTATTGCCACCAAAGGATCACCCAAACCCATCCTCGGGGCAACGGAAGGGTTTCATGAAAAAACGAATTTCAAAAAACCTTCACGTGCCACTAAACAACCTCTCTAGTGTGAAAACGGCTAAGTCCTCAGTGGCAAGGGGCCATATGCGGGGGGGGGGGGGCGATTGGGGCTACTGGAGTTGGGACCCGGGACCCCGCCATGGGTTAGGGGGTCCATATACAAGAAAAAGTTCTTCAGGACCCAGGTCCAAATACACACACAGTAGCCACAATACGCAAAGAAGTTTTGCCCCCCCCACCCCCCCCCCTCAAAAAAGGGTACCCAGGTGCGGGGGGGTACAGGGGTCAAAATCCAAAAAATCGTTGGGGGATCATTTTTGGTCCTAAAATGATGATTTTACAAGGGGTTAGACGTCAGAAACCATACATTGGGGTATGCTACGCGAACGACCCCAAAAAAGGGGGGTATACGACGCTCGCGCCTGCGCTTGATCTAACAACCTCTCTTCGAGGTGATTTCTGCAACTTTGGACGCATCACTGTCTGAGCTGGTACCAGAGCTGGAACTGCTGGGTCCATCTGAAGATGCACATGAGGAATCACTGCAGGACGCTGCCACAAGCTGACCTGCTGTCAACAGCTCTTCCAAAGCACCATCTTCACAAATCAAAAACATTATTGCCTTACGCAATTTGCCGCTGTCGCTGCAAGTTTGTCGCTTCCTCTCGTGCGCCTACAGCCCTGCTGCCCATGCAGAAGCTACACAGGCTACAGGATAGCCCTGTGGGGGAGGTATATCTTGTTTTCCAATGAGATGCATCCGGATGCTATCCCATGACATCATTCTGCGCGGTGCTGTCTGTAGCAATGCTGTTCAGTGCAGAAATTGCACGCTCGGCGTCAGCACTTGAGGGACAAGACATAATAACAGCACCAAACAGGTGCAAGCAAATAGGATAAGATTTGGTTGCAACCACCGCCGTCCTCTTGTGCCAGCAACTCAGCCACTTTATCTGCCAATAGGTGCGACGTTCGCATCACCTGTGGCACACCTTTTAACGCCAAAACAAGGTCAAAAACGGACGAACTTTTCGTTTCAAACGACGCACATTGAGACTGATTTCCGCAAATGGCGATAAAACAGGCCTTGCTGATTTCTCTTACGGTTTCCACAAACTCTGCATGATAAAAAACCATCTTGGGCGCCATTTCGCATGACTGTTTCAGTCTCATGCGCCACATCAATGTAATGAACCGCATCTGTAGCTATCAGTGTCTCAGCGCACGTTGCCTTGTTGTGGCCGGGGACTGACCGTTGAAGCGGAATTCAGGGAACGGGCAGAGCCCTAACGAAACTGGGCATCGGCCACTGGGCCACACACTGGTCTACTAAACTTGGCTCTGCCAGCTCCCTGCGCAGGGGCGGTTGCGGGGTTACCGGGGGTACCCATTCTGGGCAAACAACTTGTTGTGCTCCAATTTACCATCTGCAGTCATCAATGATCACACATCCATCGTTCGTTGCGCCTGTAAAGCACACTGTGAGGGCAAGTGCAAAAAGGAAGCACGCAGCTCACAGTGAAAATGGGGATTTTCGCAATACGTCATCACAGCCCTTCCAGAAGCCCCCCCTCCCACCGCCAAAACAATTAAGTCATGAATATATTCCCCCTTGACACGTACACAAGCACAAGACCCGCTGGGCGCAGGGCAGCACAGCCTCCCACAGATGTACGGGCCCAACACACAGGGCCACAAAGCAGACACACGGGCCTGTGCAGTCACAGTGCCTGTCTGTGCCTACGGATGTGCTTCTGCCTGTGTCTGTGTCCGGGTCCGGGTCTATCCCTGGGCCTCAGTATGTCCGCGCGCCTGTACCTGTGCCTCGCTCAGGGCATGGGCCTGCGCTTGTGCCTGCGCCGGTGGCCTGTGCATCCCATGTGCGCCGCAGGCATCGACTCACGCTATGGGGGCATTTGTCTTCCGGGGGTGGGCAGGCTTTCAACTTGGGGCGTCGATAAGCCCTCTGGCTAGCCCGCCCCCCCCCCCCAAAGGGTCAATTGACGGGCCCCCAAAATCCTACCGAGACTGACCCCTGGGCCCAGGAGGTGACCTGGACCCAAATTCGGCAAAAAAAATGGAAATGAGATTTTTGGAATCAGCACATGGAGGGGGTTCAGAAGGGTCGTCATTCGACCATTTTCAATGCTCAAAAAATTGTTCGGCGCCTTCGGCATCAGTGATAAATGGTCCTGTCAACTGAGCCCTTTTTCCGAACCCCCCCCCCCACAGCTTTTGGGGGCTCTATTGACCCCATCTCCCAATTGAAAACCCCACTTCCCCACGCAGGAACCGCCGCATAGGCACACGGTGTCCCTGCACACCTGAAGGGTCTCCGCGCGGCGCTGGTACCAGTCCACTTTCGTCATGAGCCGCAGCCTCACGTAGTCATCGGGACCCAAGAACGTGAAGCCGTCGTCCCCTTGCTCCGTGAACTCCTTCGGCGGCAACGGCCCTACAAAAGCCATGCGCTCCCCGCTCCCCGAACCCCAAACCGCCCCACAAATGCCTCTCCCCCGGGGGGCGAAGTGCAAAACGGTAGTAGACCCTCATATTCCTGTGGTGACTGTGCCAAGGAGACGTGGTTGGTGCATGCACCACTTCAAAGACGATCCCATTCTTCGGTCTGCCGTCGCGAGGCTGGAAAACCTGACCCGAGAGAAACTCCTCCAACGCCGCTAGATTGCTGTACAGCGACCCTCCACACACACACACACACACACACACACACACACACACACACCGAGTGTTCCTGGGGCACAGTGTTCCGTGGACACAGTGTTGAGGGAGAGTGTTCGGGAGGCAGTGTGTTTGTGGCGCATAGCGTTCCGGGAACACAGTGTTCCGGGGGCACAGTGTCCCGGGGGTACATTGTTCCGGCGTCATCATGTTCCGGGGGGGCCCAGGCGTCCCCGTTGGTGGGTGGTGGAAAAAACATAAAGACGGTCCGGTATTTTAGCTCCGGCGCTGCAACACGGCCCCAGTTGCACTGCGGATGGTGACAAGCCACGGGGGCCCGCGGCAGGACGACAGCACGACACACGCCCCCCCGTTCCAGGGCTCCACACCGTCGTAAGTGGTGAGGGCGATGCCTTCGCCGTCCTTGCCCAGGAGGGTGGAGGTGATTTCGCGCAGGTTGATCTGCAGCACGTCGTCGGCCGTGAGGACCCCGGCCTTGGCCTTCTCCTTCGCCGTCTGAGCGGCTGCTTTGCGCGACACCACCAACTCGTCTTCACTGTAGTCTTTGGCTATCTGGAGCAGCCCCTGCGAAAGAAATTGGGACATATGCTGCACCGGCCTGTGCTTGGGGAGGGTAGAGGGGGACGACCAGGAGGTGGGGGTCAGCGGGAACAATGAGTGCCAGTGACCAAAGGCATCAGACTCCTTCTGAGGATAAGACAGGGTGCCACGATTGGCACCGCCGCGCAGGCTGTATGAAGCACTGACAAAGAGTGCCAAAGATAGCCAGAGTGTGCCGGGGAGTACCAAAGAGTGCCAAGAGGTGCCAAAGAATGCTAGAGAGTGCCAGAGACGCCATGTTGTAGCGGGGGCTGGGGCAGGACCGGGTCACTGGGTCCGATCCCCGAACCGTCGTTGAGGACCAACGGCGGTTGCGCGCCAACCGACGGCGGTTATGGGCCAACTGACAACCGTCGGGCTCGACACAGCACGCGCGGCTGGCAGACCATCGTATGACCAGCCACCCCCCATTGCACATCACCCAACAGCATTGTCGCCTGCCCTTCGTACCCCACCCCCCCCCTTGCGGGAGCAACACTAAAATCCCAAATTCTATTGCCTTCGGCAAGGCACCTCGAAGAAGGGAGAGGGGCCAAAACATGCTTTACATAGGATATTTGATCATTTTGGATGGTCAAAGTATCAAAAAAATCAGTTTCGGAAATTTCCATTTTTGAGCTGCCGAGGCCTGAAAACTGCACAAGCAGGTTGTGTGCCCTAGACCCCGTGGTAAACCCCCCCCCCCCCCCCCGCGCCACACCCAAATAGGGTGAAAAACACATGGAGAGGGTCCAAAACATGCTTTACATAGGATATTTGATCATTTTGGATGGTCAAAGTATCAAAAAAATCAGTTTCGGAAATTTCCATTTTTGAGCTGCCGAGGCCTGAAAACTGCACAAGCAGGTTGTGTGCCCTAGACCCCGTGGTAACCCCCCCCCCCCCGCGCCACACCCAAATAGGGTGAAAAACACATGGAGAGGGTCCAAAACATGCTTTACATAGGATATTTGATCATTTTGGATGGTGAAAATATCAAAAAAATCAGTTTCGGAAATTTCCATTTTTGAGCTGCCGAGGCCGGAAACACACCCAAATAGGGTGAAAAACACATGAAGAGGGTATTGCGCTTTTACTGTCCACGTGGCTATGCACAGAGGTCGAGGGGCTGGGGGGAAGGGAAGGGAAGGAAAAACACATGAAGAGGGGCCAAAACATGCTTTACATAGGATATTTGATCATTTTGGATGGTCAAAGTATGGAAAAAATCAGTTTCAGAAATTTCCATTTTTGAGCTGCCGAGGCCAGAAAACTGCATAAGCAGGTTGTGTGCCCTACACCCCTTGGTAAACCCCCCCCCCCACACCCAAATAGGGTGAAAAACACACAAAGAGGGTATTGCGCTTTTACTGTCCATGAGCCTATGTACAGAGGTCGAGGGGCTGGGGGTAAAGGGCCGATCTCGGAGTTCTGCGCCTTCCCCCCGGGCTGATTGCCCCCCGCCTGTGGTGCACGGCGGAACAGAGGGACGAGCCGGTCAAGACTATGTCTCCTCCGAGCTCGCCCTCCCGTGCGCCAGGTTAGGCATGGATATTCCCCCATGTTCACACAAAGAGGGTCTAAAACATGCTTTACATGGCGTATTTCATCATTGTAAGTGGTCACAATATCAAAAATGTTTTTGCAAAATTTTCCATTTTTGACCTGTAGAGGGTGGAAAACTGCTAAAGCAGTTTGTGCACACCCCAAATGCCATTCAACCACCGACAAACAGCAATTTGAAGCTTTTGGGGGGCCCATGGCTCGGGCTAGATGGGCCCAGTGGCCACTACGTGGGCCCCCATGGGTGCTCAAGCACCCGCATTGTCACCAAATGATCACCCAAACCCATCCTAGGGGCAACAGAAGGGTTTCGGAAAAAGTGGAAATGTGAAAAACTTTCAAGTGTCACTAAACAGCCCACGCAACAGCAGGTTTTGGGGCTTTCGGAGGGCCCATGGCACGGGCTACATAGGCCTAGCGGCCACTACGTGGGTCCCCATGGGTGCTCAAGTACCCGTATTGTCACCAAAGGATCACCCAAACCCATCCTCGGGGCAACGGAAGGTAGTCATGAAAAATCGAATTTCAAAAAACCTTCACGTGCCACTAAACAACCTATCCAGCGTTAAAACGGCTAAGTCCTCATTGGCGAGGGGCCATATAGGGGGGGTTGACTGGGGGTACCTGGAGTTGGGACCCGGGACCCCCGCCATGGGTTAGGGGGTCCATATACAAGAAAAAAGTTCTTCAGGACCCAGGTCCAAATACACACACAGTAGCCACAATACACAAAGAAGTTTTGCCCCCCCCCCCCCCACCCCCCCACCCCCCCCCCCAAAAAAGGGTACCCCGGTGCGGGGGGGTACGGGGGTCAAAATCCAAAAAATCATTGGGGGATCATTTTTGGTCCTAAAATGTTGATTTTACAGGGGGTTAGACGTGAGAAACCATACATTGGGGTATGCTACGCGAACGACCCCAAAAAAGGGGGGTATACGACGCTCGCGCCTGCGCTTGATCTAACAACCTCTCTTCGAGGTGATTTCACGGAAACACCGCCTACTGTTGCTCTGACAGAGGGTGGCATTCATAAAGGGCAAAACAGGACATGATTCCAAAAATTGCGGAAAAAACACCTGCTGTTGCTCTGACACGGGCGTTGCTCTCCGAAGAGGGCGGGGGGGATTGTCTGCGAGCACTGGACTGACCAAATTTCGACACCCCCCCCCCCACGTGTCCCTGCCTCCGTGTGTCCTTGTTGGCGCCATGTCCCCGTCATGCTTCAACATCAACAAAGATGAAAGAAATGGCTGCCATCGGTAACAATCGTCGTGGGACATGGTCAGCACAGAGGCCCATTCATCTCGCCTGCAGCCTTTTGTATGAATGCATGCTATGACGCAAGGCAAAGCATTGTGATGTAAAATGTAATAAAATGTAATCAAACAGTAATGCAATCTCAACGCACGGGAGATTGTGGATGCACGGGAGATACATTGTGGATACATTGTTCATGTTGTTGGGATACATTGGTGGGACACTGAAAAAAACAAACAATTGGACGGCAGTGGATACAACCGAGCAGAACTTAGACTGATACACATGCAGGGATTCGGCTGGGAGGCTGCAAGGGTGCCCACCTGCGGACTGTAGTCGCCAGTGCGCATGCGGTAGCAGTAAATCTCCCGCAGCAAATTCTCGGAGGCCATGGTCAAGAACACGTATTTGGCGCCGGGATCGATACGTCCGTCGATGGCCTGTGGACGGTACGACCAGGGCATCGGCGCGGACGTCGTCCAGGCCCCGTTTGTAAGAACGATGGGCCCGCTCCCATATTTGGTTGGGGGAATGGGGGGAAGCACGGGGATCAACGGCAAACCCCCAGGCCCGACCCCTGTGAGGGGATGCGGCCACGTGTGCCAGACCATGTGGTTCCGCCTGGTTTAGGGGACTGTTGTTAGATTTTGTTTTAGGGGAAGGGGGGAGGGGGGGGTGTACTAAAAGTACAAAACTACAAAACTACAAAAAGTGCTTTCAATGGTGTTTGGGGTGTCTGAGGTGTGGGATGTGCAGGCTGAAGTGCAGGTTTGGGTGGAGAGTTCACTGTGGGCTCTGCTGCACATTCAGTTGCAGCTTATGTCGTCACTTCTGTGTTGAGTTCTGGTAGTGGCTGAGGTGCAGGCTGGGGTGCAGCGGTGCTGCTGCTGCGAGGGCGACCACTGCCACTGCCAGTGGCCGGTGGCAGTGGTTGTTCTTAAGTTTAGCCTCCCCGACGTCGAGTCGAGACAAGTTGCACTCGTGCCCAATGTCCAGCGCTCTTGTCGTGTTCGGGCACGTGCTGTTTGCGTGACCCAGGGACCCGAAACGGTGCTGCCTGACGAAGCCGAATGGATCTGGGGTCTGAAGCGACCAGAGCAGACAAACGAAACTACAACTTCCGGGAAATGGCGTCAGCGTTGCCATGTGCCGCCCGAATTTAGGGTGGGCGTGGGTGTGGGGAGGGGCGGGCAGAGGTGTCCGTCGCACTGTGTCAGCCAAAGCACCCCCCCCCCCCGGCCCGGGGGGACCTTCTGAGGGCCGGAAGCAAGTCACAAGGCGCTCTGCACACGCACGTTCTGGCGTTGCAGCCCATGTTCGGCGATGTCCTCACGACGGGTCTGGACAGGCCTCTTCTTCGACTGATGTGCCATGCCGTTCTGGGAGCACTCCTGCCGGCCGCTCTTGTCGGCACAACGTGCCCCCCATGAGACAACACAGAAGGTGCCCGAATCCCTTGTGCCCTAGAAGGCCTCGCCTTGCGCGCGGTGATCCCATGCAATCAAGTGAGAACACGATCAGAGCTGTGAGTTTAGAAGAGGAAATGATGACAACAAGGCCCGGGGGGGGGGGGGTCCAACCCACCCATTTGGAGCAGAGCCGAGACACAGGGAGACCCCAGTCCCTTGAAAAAGCGTTCGTGTAAACGAGGCCTGACGTGGCGCGGGGCAGTGACGAGTGGTATCACAGAATGTGGAGGGGGGGGGGGGCGTCGGGCATATCCAGTGACTACGTGAAGCAATCCCAATCGACTCACCGCGCGGGGCCTGTGTGCAGAGACGCGTAGACCGTACAAACCCCGACAGTTTGCGGAGAACGAATCTGTGCGCTGCGTGTTTTGAATTTTTCAACGCAAAACTGTTGCGATCGCACCCAAACTTGGGAGACGTCATCTCATTTTGGATTTTTGTCTGCGGAATTCAGTTTTGCGGAGCTGCTTTTGGTTGACTGAGTCCAAAAAAAAAATTTATTTTGCGTTTTTGTTTGCGTTTGACCTCCTTTTTGGGGAGGTCAGGGTTCAGTCGTTTCGGTGCCACTGAGAAGGACCAGGAGGACCTTGGACACTGGGATCGCAGTTGATAGCACAGGCAAATAATCAGGATTGGCACGGTACCTGCAGGAGAGAGATTGCGATGGGCAGCACGATGACGGTCCACTGGATACACGTCCAGGTCGCCACGAGCCAGTCCAGCATCGGCACCTGCTGCGCCGGCACAATGGACTCCCACTGGATCAGCAGGAACGACATAAACACCGCGAAGAACGTGGCGGCAATGCCCATGCACAGGATGAACAGCTGCAGCCACTCGAAGGCCTTCTTCTGCAGCACGGCCGAGGCTCTCCAGGTGCTGTACTCCTGCCAGGCCTTCACCAGGATCTCATTGCCCAGCAACGCCTTGTCGATGAATTTCGTTGTCTCTTCGGGCGATGACCCTTCGGAGAAAACATCGCGCATTTCTGGCCCCAGAAGAAGCGGTGCAATCCAGGACACACCACACCGCACCAGAACGTACCACAGGGAATAGCGCGTGCGCGCGTTGGAAAATTCAGCTTCGGCTCGGTGGCCAGCGAAGGGCCATTTTGGCACCAGTTGGGTATATCGCGGGGAACACCCCACCTTGACCGGGTCCACCTTGGTTACAGACACCCCGGAAGCCAAGGAGTGAGCCCTGCGGCACTCCACAGAGCTCCAACCATCCCCTGTCCTTCGGTACATGGGCACCGATATTTTCCTGCAAGGGAAGCCCACGGCGCCCCGCAACATCTCGGCCATGAGGGCGGAGATCTAGGGGCAAATGAAGCCGCAACGCCTAGCCCCCAAACGCAGCCATGATGGTCATGGAGGCCAAGGTCATGCATGCCAAAAGCTGTTCCGATCATTTCAGACGCACTCATTTCCCCATTTTTCAGCCGAATCCACCCAAATCAGTTTCCGAAGAAAATGCCAGGGCACAGAAGGGCGAGCGAGCGGATGCGAACACACGGTGCGCAGGCTGCTGTCACCAGCAGGAGTCTGGCCGTAGCCTCCGTGGGGCGTCCCTCCCTGGGGGCAGCTTCCCGAGAGGCCAGCGACGAATTGGCACCTGCGCTGTCAGGCGGCCCGGCGCATCGGCTCTTACTTCTCCTCCGCCTTTCCGCAGCTTCGCTCGAGGGAGTTGTGCTGTCGCAGGTACCCCCCTCCAGGGCACCCTGCCTGTGCCAAGCCATGTCTCTCTGACGGCAAGTGCCAGGCTCAATGGCATTTGTAACCGACAGTAACCGCCCTCAACTGCCTTGGCAACCTACTCCAACCGCCTAGCTAACGGTTTCTTGGGGCCGCCTCTGAGGTCCCTTCTCTTCCAATGTATCCCTGCCCCCCCCTTCATGCGGCGTACACGTGCCAAAACGTGCCTTGTTGGGTTGTGTTGTGTTCTGTTGCAGTGCCCCCGAAGGGTAGCGTCTGGGTGCATGTTCTCCACGGGCGCTCAGTGCAACGGGTTTCGGCGGTCCCCTGCGCAAATCGCCTATTTTGGGGGTTGGTCGGTGTCCGGTGGTACCCCGTGCCTGAGGTCGTGCCTGCAGCCACGCGGAGGGTTTGTTTGGCGGTCCCTCCTCGGCCCACAGCAGTTCGGGAAGGGGGTTTGCCCCCCCTCTCGCCACAATCGCTGCCCAGGCGTTGGGGTAGGGGGGGGGGCGTCCCCTTCAAGGCAGTTGAGGGCGGTTACTGTCGGTTACAAATGCCATTGAGCCTGGCACTTGCCGTCAGGGAGACATGGCTTGGCACAGGCAGGGTGCCCTGGAGGGGGGTACCTGCGACAGCACAACTCCCTCGAGCGAAGCTGCGGAAAGGCGGAGGAGAAGTAAGAGCCGATGCGCCGGGCCGCCTGACAGCGCATGGTGGGTGCGCCCGAAGGGCCCTGATACCTTTACGCGCAGGGGACAGCAGGGGACGCGAACGCACGGCACACACCCTTCGGAATGAGGATGACCTCCCCGCGATTCAGGATCTCCGCCGTGAGCGAGTCCACAGTCCCAAGGCAATGTCGAAAGTCGTCGACTCCGGCGGTTGGCACGAGCGTGCGCACGCGGTGCACGGTCCGGCAGAGAATATCAGCGTAGCCACCACTGCCCTCGACGACCAGAATGGGCCAGCCGCGGTTGACCGCATGCATCAGCTCGTACTTCACCATCTGAGGCGAGCATGACCGACAACGTGGTGGGTGGTGGTGGTAGGGCTTTGTGGTGCAGGCGAGGCAGAGACTTGGATGGGGGGAAAAAAGATCTGCGAGGGGGAGGGTCGTTGGAGCCCCGTTTCCAGTGCCCCCCCCCCCCCTTTTGCTTCAGGGCTCAAAGGTCAGGCAGCCCGAAAGGGTCTGGGAGTGGCTCGAGAGGAGAGCCCCACATGCATACCTCAAAACGAGGCCCACGACGCGCTGATCAGTTTGAGGTACGAATCGTGGGGCAAAGAGTTTTTGGGAACATTTTTCGCCCGGGCCGCTTTGCAGCCGCATCCCGAGCCATCTTCAACTCAACAGACTGCCTTCGTGTCTGGGCTCTGACGTTTGAGTCCATTTTCCAGACCCTCCCTGGGCCCCTCCAGCGCACCCCTGGGCAGCGGCACAGCTGCGGTGCCCACTGGCGGGCTCACAACTTCCAGCCCAGCGTCCGTCACAGCCTCGGAGTTCCCACAGTTTTCCTTCTCAATCCAGATCTTTACCCTCCATTTTCAACGGGATGCAAAAGCGCTGGTTGCCAAAACCGGGTCTTGCTCTCCAGGGCTGGGGGGGGGGGGGGGGTTGGCACAAGGCCTCGGTATCTGGGGTATCTGGGGAGGGGGGGGGGGGCGTGGGGGGGGGGGGGATCGGGGGGGGAGGGATAAGAGAGCCAACCCCTTCAGTAAATTCAGTTCTCCACAGCCTAACAGTCTCCCGATGTGGGGGTGAGGGTGGGGGTCGGTGGGTGAAGCGGACCAGGGCCCCAAACCCCCCCACAGCCCGGCCGGGACGCGCACTTTCTGGCGGGTGGAAGAACACAACAGCGCATGCAAGTACAGCTACACCAACACTTTGCCACCCACATTGACCCTTCCTGCAGCCCTGCACAACGCGACAAGCCACCTTCTCTATTGGATTGGAACCGCAAAACCGATGGTTCCAAAAACGGGGTCGCCGTGTTTGGACAAAGGGGGGGGGGGGGGAACACGATGGACCACGGCAACCCACGACAGCGACACGGGAAGGCCGAAGCCGATATGCAGTGCACTCTGGGATGCCACGAGATCACGAGATGGGGTGACGTGGGCAAGGCACCGAACCCCGTTTCGCAGGCAGAGGCTGTTGCGATCGCCGCTCCCGCGCTCGCTCGCGCCCGGTTTCGCTTCGGGCCTTCGCCAGGGCGGAGGTGCGACAGTACTGCGAAAATGATTTGGCCAACACGCGAGGGCGCGACGTCCTGCGGCCCCGTGTCACACCGGCCACATCGGGGCCGGAGTGCATCCTTCGGCCACGGAGAAAGTCCGCGGTCAGCAGGTGTACCCCTGGCGGTACACCATCCGTTGTTGAGGGGGGGGGGGGTCGTCCGGCTGGTGGAGAGGTCACAAGGAGGGTACAGCCCGTTGGTCAATCACACGCCGGCAGCCAAGAGCCAAAAGGACGACTGGGGGGTGGCCATGAAGGCCGAGGAAGTGTAACGGCGCGCAGGGGATTGGCTCCATCGAGACCGGATGCCTGCGCTTTCGGAACTCTCGACTGCCTTTGCCCCTTTGGGGGGGTGCCAGCCCTGCGGCGCCTGCAGCGTGCAATTTGGGGAATGATGATGGAACAGGGGATAGCGTACCCTTTGTGAACCGTGCTTTTGTATGGGGGTTGGTAATCGCAATTGTTTTGTTCGTGTTGAGTCTTGTGCCTCGCCATTGTGCCCGTTTGACCTGCTTCCCTCACCCAAAATGGAGGACAATCAATGCGGTGCTCATTCCCCTCGCCCTGCGGCCCGCCTGCGGCGCGCGCGAAGCGCTCCCTTTGGCGCAGGGAGCAGGCCCCGCAAGGGCAAACGACGACGGGGACACCACGGCAAAGGCCCGGAACACCGCGGCCCACGCGCGGTGTTTGGCCAACCGTCATCCCGTCGTGCCGCAGGGGCCGCGCGCTCCGTGCCGCAGCCCGCCTCCGGTGCAGCACACACCTTCGTGCTGCCCCCGACCAGGAAGAAGACCACGCGGTGGATGGGGGCGCGGGTGGGGACGTCCTTCGCCGCGTCCGCGGGGTGCGTGGTCAGCTCTTGAATGATGTTCTGCGTGTACTGCACGACGGTCGCGGGGCCGACCCGCTTCGCATGGCCGTCCCCTTCAGGCGGACACGCGTGTCGGGGTCTCGCACACGCCCCACAACTCCCTCCCCCTGCGGGGCCGCCCCACTAAAGCCTCCGCAGACCCCTGAGGCGTCGCTCGCAACGCCCCACACGAGCACACGCGGGGGAAGGGGGGGGGGCATGGGTCTCTCACCCAACGGGGCTTGAGGCGCAGGTCGAGGACCTGGTACGCAGCCACACTCTCGTCTCAATCCCCCGATGGAGCGGCTGTCTGGGCCAAGGGTAACCCCACTTCCCGTCGTTGGATACCCCCCCTCAGCTGCTCCCGGGCTGAGGGGTGCTCTTAGTCGGTAAGGAAGCACACCATCCCCCCGCGTGGTCATGTGTAAGAGGTACTCTGGCCTTGTGCTGCTCCCTACCACAGTAGCAGTGCTGGGGTGTACCCGGCAAAAATCCTTCGGTACACCCGGGGCTGCACCCAGAAACCCCAGCCCCGTTTCCCCCCATTTCCCCCGCCCCCGCCCCCCACGCCCCCCCCCCCCCACTTTCCACCCATTTTTCCCCATTTTCCCTCATTTTGCCCCAGTTTTCCCTCGTTCCCCCACCCCTTTTTCCCCGTGTTTCCCCCTTTTCCCCCAGGCCTTCCTTCCCCCAGGCCTGTCTGGGAGCTACACGAAGATCCACCAAAGCCGCTGTGTTGGCCCACCGTTTCGCTGTGTCCATCGATGGCGGGCCGTGGCACCAACACATGACGGATCCCCACGACAACAGTCTTCAACGCAGAGCGCAAGCGCTCTGCGCGGCCCGCAACTCTCCAGGAGCGCCCACAGCGGTGCGGTCTTGACTTGCACAGTCAATGCACCGGTCCTTCCGCTTGGACGTCACAGTCACAGCGCGTTTTTTCTCGGTAGGCCCTCCCGCGCGGCTCTCAAACGTGCATTCTCGGAGTCTGTTCCTTGACCCCCAAAGGGGAACTCCAGCCCACGGCCAGCAGCCTCACTTTGTGGTGGCTGAGAATGGGGCCGATTTGTGTGGAGGGGAGGGGGAGTGGGTTTGCTGGTTGGTGCTTCCCGTTGTGTGTTCTGGAGGTGCACAGTCGGGCGGTGTATAGTTCTGGGGGAGTGTGCATGTGCCCGGGGGGGGGGGGGGGTGCGTGTGGTTTTTGGGGGGGGGGGGCGGGGCTGCAGTTTTGGTGGTGTGAGGGGGACGTCTGTGGCTCACACTTGCAGCTTTCTGCCCTCATGGCGTCCACTCCCCTGGGGGTGGGGGTGGGGGCTGACAAGAAGAGGCAAAGCCCCAGAAATACGCAGAAAGACAACCCCGGGCGACATGGGTACCTCAGGCGCATTGAGGCAGGGGCACAGGCACAGGGCAGGGGCGCAGGGGGGGGGGGGGGGGCGGAAGTGTAACCCGGGACCCCCTCGTCAGGGGAATCCCCAGAGCGCAGATCCGGGCCATAGATAGAGCGGTCATGTGCTGCAACCTCTCGACCGACCGGTGTCACTACTGGCGGCCAGTGGGGGTTTGAGGGCATTGGGATTCATCATTGGGCCCTCAGCCCGGGGGCAGTGGTAAGCGGCGGGGGGCGGTGGTCAGAAATAAAGTGGGCCAGGGGTGCCTTGACTATGCGCGTGGATTCTGTGGGGCCCCTGTCGCCACCCACACTGCCACACAGACACGGTGAGGGACGGCACAGAAAACTTGGGCATCCGCGGCACTCATCCCGCGGAAAGGGCGGAGGTGTTTGCGGAGGTGCACCAAACCGCCGGCCGCGCAATGAAGAACTGGTGTGTGTAGTCAGCGGCGGTGCGGACCCCGCCCCTGCCGCCCTTGAGGGAAAGGGGGGGGGGCAGTCTGAGGGCCATTCGGAGGGCGGTTCGGGGGGGGGGCTTCTCCAGAGGCGGGCGTCCCGGTCTGCGAGGCGTGCGTCCGTGGCACATCCCCCAGAACTGCAGAGTGCCGGCCCTGTCCCCGGACCAACGACGCTGCCAAGATGCTCCAAAGACGAGCCCGAATCCCATGGACACGACCGTACGGGACACCGGCAGGCCCAATGACGTCCAGTCTGCGGGGGGGGGCGGACACAAAAAAGTCAACACAACCGTGAGAAAAAGACCCGCTAGTCTCGCTTTCCCGACTTTTTTTGGTCCGCAAATATGACAGAAATCGCAGAAACAAAAGATATCGGCGGAGCTCGGACGCGAAAAGTGACAACTCCACAAAATCTTTTGTATTCGTACGGGACGGATTGGGATTGTTTTGTTCTGCGAGTTCGGCGAATGTCTCGCACTAACCCTCCCAACGATTGCTCGTTCCCCGTTTTTCATTCGGGTTTGGACAATGAAACTGGACACTATTCTGCGCGTACATGCTCCGCTGAACAACACGTCGCCCAGTCACATCCCCATCGCTCAAGAGGGCCCGTCCATCTCCAATGCCTGACCCAGTAGCAGTCAGCCTCATGCCTCAGTGCCCGGACGCGAGCGGCACGTCTGGCGGGCAGTGCTGGGGTCACACTCCGATCGCTCGCTTGTGCCTGCCTTCCACCCGCGTGGGGGCGGATCCTACGGTCCGATGTGAGTGGGCCGGACTCAAGCACTCCACTCCACACTGTAAGGGCAGGGGCGAAGGGGGGCTACGGCCACGAGATTCGCAGGACGCAAGAACAACGCTGTCAATCCAGTTCAAAAACAAGCACCGAAGCATCTTCCGGTGACACTAAAGGGGAGGGGGGGAAGATTTCGGCACCCCAAATTTTGGGGATCAGCGGTACTTGTCCCACCTTATGCAAAGGTCTGGCCCAGGTTGCACAAGAGCTTTCCTGCGGAAAATTTCGGCACCAATCTGAACACCGAAATTTCCCCCACGGAACAGTCCCCTGCCGAAATCCCACCCCCCCTCAGCCCCCTGCACAAAAATCACAACAGACGCGGCCAAGCGGTACCTCCGGGCTCCAGGATCAGATGGTGCGTGTAGAAGGGGTTTGAGACGTCGGGGCTCGAGTCGCTCTTCGAATGAACGCCCAACAGAGTCAAAGGCCTGGAGTCCTGCTTGGACGCGCCTTCGACGGCCACCTGCCGGATGCCTGAGGCGAAGAGCGTACACGCCATGAGGCAATGCTCAGGTGAGGAACAGGACCGGGCGATTCCATGGCCCGCTGCAGGCACGGCACAGCGACCAGCGACTGACTCCTCTCTTGACCGCCTGCATGCTTTCTGCGTCCTACTTCACACCATGGCGCATCCCTCCCTCACGCTCACGGACCTCCTTCTCGTGCTACACCCTCTCGAGTGCCCCTCCCGCGGTGGTTCTGGCCCGTTAGGTCACATGCCGCGTGCAAATCTGGGTGATGGTCTCCGCTGGTCGGCTCTCCCTGCCCATCACCCCCCCCTCCCTGGACCCAATGGGCGGGCAATGCAACGTTTCACATACGTCCCCAGCCACGCGCGGCCGTTCCCTGCCCAAGCCCCTCGTCCTATTCACCCATTCGCCAGCTGTAGTACGGGGGAGGGGGAGATTAGGGACGTGCGAAATTTGGAATGGCGACATTGGGTGCAGAGAAATTTTGGCACCAATTCTTAAACACCGCTGCACAATTTGGTACCAAACCCGCAGATTGTGGCACAAGAACAGGCATAGACGGTGAACGGTGATTGCTATTTCCTACGGGCCTTTGGTTGGTTGATGTTATTTGTTGGAGGCTTCTGGATGGTGGCTTGGATGGTTGCTCTGATTCCTAGAGGCTGGAGGCTGTCGGGCACAATGGAAATGTACATGCCAAGAGAGCTCAAAATGACACCTAGAAAGGTGGCTCCGGACCTTCAAACACCCTGCAATAATGTGGCACACTTTCGTTGTGTCAAATTGTGGCTTGCCGGATGTCGCCTGCTCTTAATTTTCCCCTCCGAGGTCGCTATCCGGCCGATCCTGGGACGGGACCATGACACCCTCGCAGTGCAAAATCATGGTGTCCTCTAGGACGCCTACTTCCTCCTCGTGGCCATTGGCCATGACTCGAATCCCACCGTGTCTTGCACGTGCCCGCCCGCACGAACGCTCGTGCCCCCACCTTCCACACTCCACAGACTGCCCAAGCCAGCGAGGCTGTCAGGGGTCAGCCGTACAGCCCGACACAACGCCGACCACGACGACTGGCCCCGACACCAAACAATACCAGGACACCAGCAGCCCGGGGCACCGCACGCACCGCACGGCGACTGGCAGGCGGCTGGCCGTACGCAGCAGCACGCACGTCCGCACTTTGGGGGGCGTGTGCCCCAACCAGTCACCCGCCTGGGCCTGGCAGCATGTGGTGCGCCCATCGCGTGACCCGGGGGAGGCCGGGCCACTGGCCCCTAAGCCCTTGGTGGTTCGGGAAGAGAAGCCCAAAGCCCAAAGCCCCTCCGGGGGATGGACCTCACTGACACACCCACCCCTTGACCAGGGCTGTCCTTAGGGGAGGGAAAAAAAGGGGGTTCGCAACGCCCACAGACAGGAACGTTCACGGGGACGCTCTCTGCTTCATAGTCAAGACATGGGCAAGACAGAAACCACACAAATGGTATTGAGCAACGGCTGGCGGTTGGCGGCGGTTGGCGGTTGGCGGTTGGCGGTTGGCGGTTGGCGGTTGGTGGTTGGCGGTTGGCGGTTGGCGATCGGCGGTTGGTGGTCCTTGGAAGATGTCCTTAAGGGCTGAACAAAAAAAGATTGGGGTTCTTAAGGACAGCCCTGCCCTTGACCTATCCCCTTTTTCTCGCGAAGCAATGGCTTGGTGGGTGCATTGTTGGAGCATTCCGCGCCCTCCTGATCGGTGGGATGACACCAGTTGTCACAGTTCGTTGACCAGGGCACAGATGTAGCGCGCTTATGAAGGGGGCACACAGGACCGCAGGCATCGGCACCTGCAACTCCCTTGGCCAGCGCCTTCGTCACGTCGCCCTGGGCGCTGTTGATCACCAACGCCCTGCATTTGGCGGCACTTGAGATAACGGAACGCGTCAAGTATTGTCGGATAAGCCGCGTCACTTCCTCTGCAATGGCGGATGCAGTCAGACACTGCACGGGCCGGTGGGTGTGGGGGAGTGGCGAATGTGGCGGGGTGGTGCCGCACACGGGATCAGGGGGCATAGTGTTGCGGCGGCTTAGCGTTCAGGCATGGATGTGTCGAGGCTGAGGGGTTCTAGATGGTTGTCGACAGGGGGGGGGGGGTGCAGGGCTTCTTTTGAGCAGGGGGGGGGGAGGGGGGGAGGGGGTTTTGGACCCAAAACTTGGTGTACCAAAAATGGCCTGACCAGATTTTCCCTATTGTAAATTTCGTTTTTTCCCACTATGGTCACTTTGGTCTGGGGAGGGGGGGGGTTTTGGGGGAGGGGTCCCCCCCCTTGGTTTTTAATTATTCTAAAGAAGCCCTGGGGGGGGGGGGGATGCGGTCAGGGAGGGTCAAATCCAATTGCAAAAAATTGCGGAGAAATTGCGGAAACTTGCGGGAAAATTGCGGGAAATTCCGGGAAAATTGCGGGAATTTGAGGTGCCGTAACCAAACTTTCCGAAGCTTCAAGGAGCAACACTCCTGGACAGGTGGCCCTACAACCCGTTCAAAACAACCGAACAATGGGAAACGGTTGATACACCCCACACCCGGTTTGACTTCCTCGTGCCTTCTGGTGCCCCCGAACTTCACGATATGTCCAAGAACCGCCCCAAAACGCTTATTGTTCTGCAACAGTTGCGCAAAGGAAAGGGGCACCAAGCACACAAAATGGACCGTCCAAAAGCAACTTTTTTTTGCAGAAAAATTGCGGGAAATTGCGAAAAACTGCGGACCTCAATACCCCCCCCCCCACAGCTGCCGATGATTGCTGAAGACTGTTGAAGGTAGTTGCAGATTGACAAAGGATAAAGTGGGGGTCATGGTGGCGGTCGGTAAATAAGTTGCCGTCCGGGAGAAGGTGGCGGGATTTGTAAGACTGGACGTGACAGGGGTGCTGTGGGTGAGTGCGCCGGTCAGGGACAGGGTCGTGGTCAGTGTGACCGGGTGGATGGCGGAGGGAGTGTATGGTGGAGCAGCACTGGGCGTGAATAGCCGGTTCAGGGGAGTCTCGGGTTGAGCGATGATGCGTGCGTTGTCAACCAACGGGAGGCTGCTGTTCAGCCGCTGCCCCTTGAACACGTGACGGCCCCCTCGCCATGTTCCCCAAAAGAACATGGCCAAAACGACGGTTCCCTCGCTTCCCCGAAAAATCAGCAAACACATGGCGCACAGCAAGAGATTTGCTGACCGGTGTGCGAGGAAGCAGGGGACACCACTGCACGGTCGCAGACACCGGCCACAAGCAACGGCGCGGGTGCCGCAATGACTTTGGCTGGCATCCGCAATAGTGATCGCCTCGACACGGCGCAGCACAGAATGACTATGAAGCCAAATGTCGGAATGTGTCCCCAGGTCTCTTGAGAAAGGGGTTCCGTGTGCCCGTTGCTGTTTCGGCACGACATATGCCATTCCCAACCGCTGTGATCCAGCGGGAGGGTGGGCAGGATCAATGAACCCCGACTACAGCAGACTGAGGTGCTGGGGCCCAGGAAATGTGTGCGAGCAAGCGGTGTATGAGGGCGTGGACAGACTGGGGCGCGGTCTGCCGCAGTGCGACGGGGATCACAACGGCACCACCGAAAGGGGGTCGTGGAGCGGTGGCCACACCGGCGTCCAACGGCTTTTGTTTGGAGTCCTCGACGCGCTCCTGCTGCGCCTGCGCGGCGTTCGTCTTGCGTTTTGAGGCCACGGGGACCGTGTCGATCAGGCGCTGCGTCATGTCGTTTTCGTTCTCGTAGGCGTCATCGACCTCACCACCGAACCTGCGGGCGTACGAGAGGTGAACGTCGGTACGTGGGGCAGAGGCAATTTGGCACTAATTCTCAAATATTAGTGCAAAACTTGGTACAAAATTCCGAGATTGTGGCACACGAACAAACATACACCGCGACTGTTGGCTTCTGGATGCTTTGCTGTTATTTCCTAGAGGCTGTGCATACCACGAACGCTACAGATGACCACTAGAGAATGGCTTCGGAGCTTCAAATGCCACGGCACAATTTGGCACACTTCTGTTGTGCCAAATTTGCCATCTCAAATTTCACCCATTGCTCATTCCCCCTCCCCCCGGCACCATCGCTGTTGTGCGCAACCCAAACACTTGATGGTCGACCACGGCAACCCGGACGTGCCGCGCGGAGGAGTTGGGCAAAAATCGACATTTGGATGTGGCGGATTTCACCCGAGACGTGACTGATTCGGCCTTCGTGCGGGGTCCTCCCAATGCTTCTCCACTACTGAGACGTGCTCAGCTTTCAGAATTCAGAGTTCAGAATCTCCCTGCAACGCTCACCCATGACTCAATACGTTCAGCACATCCCGAGCATAGGTCAGCGGTAAGCGGCGCGGGCCAATTGTCACAACAAAAATTGGCGGGGAGTACTGTGACTGTGCAAATGGATCTTGTTGGGGGCCCTGTCGCCACCCACACTGCCACACAGATAAATTGAGGGATGGCACAGAAAATTTTGGCATCCGTGGCACTCATCCAGCGGAAAGAGCGGAGGTTTTTGCGGAGGGGCACCGCCGGCTGCGCAGTGACAGCCGAGCAGCCCTTTTACTGATCCAGCTGCCATCAGCCCGGTCCCGATATGCAGGTCGTGATACCCCCGGTGTACTGCTGTGGGGGCTTCCTGTATCTCGGACCCCGGGCCTTCAAGCACGGCGATGGGCATCACCCACATCGTCGCGGCGGACGAGGCGGCCTTCACACCGCAGCCGGTCATTGACGCGCCCACGACGACTTGCGGTTCCGCTTGCGGTGGCGGTTGTGGGCACGGGAGGGCGTTGGTGATGAGGGGGTCGCAAGTGGTCAAGGCGGCCATGGGGTGGTCACGGGCGGTCATGAGCGGGTCGCACGGGGGTTCAGCAGGTGGACGGTGATGGCCACACAGTGGTCAGAATTGCTCACAGGCAGGGGGGGGGGCGGGGGGGACGGAGGTGTGTGGACAGCAAAAACAGTCAGACGACCCCCACAACAACCAGCACAACCCCAATACGCCAACTACTTGGCGCCGGGGACGCGCAAACCGCACATCCTGCCACATCCAGCACAGCCCCAGCACACCAACCACGGGGATCCGCGAACGCACCAGCAAGAGCACCGGCCGCAGCGGCCGACAGAAAGCAGCGACCCGACGCAACATGCGAAGGGAAGAACGGGTGCCTGTCCAGGGCCCTGTAAAGAAACAACAACCAGACGGAATGTCACACAGGGGGCTGGACCCCCCCCAAAAGTGGTGCTGAGTTGGGGTGGCCCGGAGAGAATTGTGGCCCGATCACTTAGGGGATGGGGGGTGGGGGGTCCAGGAGGCGTGGGTGGGTGGTGTGGGACCCCAACCCCAGCCCCCCAGTGATGCTGAGTTGGTAAAAGGAGCCCTGGTGACAGGGGGCTCACAGGGTGGTCAATAAGGCGGGCACAAGCTGTCAGGAGGTGATCACAGAGTGGTCACTTGGTGGTCATCACAATGGTCATAGGATGAGGCGATCACCAGAAAAGAAGAAAGCACGTCACCTGACGGAGACGCCCCGCATCGCGTCGCTGTAGCTGGGCTGCCCGGCCACCGCGTTGGGAATGTTGGCCGCCCAATCATTCAACGCCCCCGACGGGCTGAGGGACAAGCCGTCGATGTTCACAGCCGACGCCTGAAACACCAGCAGTCGGGGAAGGTATGGCATGCAACTCCACGGCAGCTGCGCGAGCAGCAGCCATCACAACGCGGAAGGGGAGCTCTTGGTGCACTACACGCGCCGTCCAATGGGCTACTTCAACAACCTCGATAATCCTCTACAGCTCTTTAACACTCCTCAGGGCTGTCCGTAAGGCGGGAAATAATAAATGGGGGGGGGGGGGGGAAAGGGGTTCGTGACGCCAACAGCAACGAACGTTCACGGGGGCGCTCTGTGCTTCATGGTCAAGACATGGGCAAGACAGACAGCAAAGCCACAGGAACACTAATGAACAATGGTTGGCGGTTGGCGGTTGGTGGCGTTGGCGGTTCGCGGTTCGCGGTTGGTCGTCCTTGGGGGCTGGCCTTAAGGGCAGTCCTTAACCAAAAAAAATGGGGTTCTTAAGGACAGCCCTGACACTCCTCAATCCTCAGCAGCCCTCTGCAGCCCACAGCGACTTCACGACCATGTGCCAGGCTTGACAACCTTCAGTCCTCAGCGACCCTCAACAAGCCGCAGTCATCCTCCACAACCCTCAGCAACCCAATCCTTCACCGGCAACAGACCAAACCGACCCGGAAGCCCGCAAGCCTCTTCGACAATCCTCACAAGCCCCCGTGTGACATTCCGTTGGGTTGTTGTTTCTTTACGGGGCCCTGGACAGTCACCCGTTCTTCCCTTCGCATGTTGCGTCGGGTCGCTGCTTTCTGTCGGCCGCTGCGGCCGGTGCTCTTGCTGGTGTCGTTTCCGCGTTTGCGGAGCCCAGTGGACCCCACAATCCCCCACGACACAAACCTGCGCGACGCTGTCGGGGGATCTCGAGAGCACATCCACGGGCTCTTGGGCCGGCGCGATCTCTGGTCGCCCGTAATCCGCCGGCACGGGCCGGACCCTCGACATCGTTTTCGGCTTCGCTGGGCCGCCGGGCGCGTTCTTGTGGTTCGTGAGCCGGCGCTTCCGGGGGCTTCTGGTCCTGGCGCTGGGGCTGCCATCGCCATCGAGTGTCCACAGGCTCCCAAGAGGGGCCAGGCTCGAAGGGGGTGGGGCCCCATGGGGCAGCGTGCCAGGGACGTCCCGGGCGCCAGATGGCTCCGGGGAGCCGGAGGTCGGGGCGGCGGCCGAGGCAGGGGCCATCAGGGCGTTGAGGTTCAGATGGCCGACGACGTGAATAATGCCGTTGGGGACCTGCGTGCGGCGGGCGGGGGGGTGCGAGGCTCCCAGACCCGGGGGCATCGTGTGGAAGAGGGCAGACGCCTTTGAGAGGGTGCTGCTGCACCGCGCGCCCACCGCGTCCGCGCCGCGCGCCAACGATCAGCGCTCAACCACCGGCACACCGTCCCAAGATGCACCCACCCAAACAGCGCCTTAGGACCCAAGGCAAGCTGAGTTGCAAGCACACGGCCTGTCTTCCCAGGCCTTTTTTTCTGGTTGCCAATGATCCCAGAGGCTTCTGGTTCATTCCGGGAGGCCTCTTGATGGTTGCAGTTATCAATTGGAGGGCCCCCAGAAAGACCCAACGTTTGCACCGCGCGCACTGTGGCAAGAGCGCCATCTTTGAAGGACCAAATTGCCCTGGTGCCTGGGGGAGGGCTGAAGGCTGAGGGAACGGGGCTGCCCATGGCCTCACCCCCGCGGCGGCCCAGCGCGACCGAGGGTCGAAGCAGGTGCATCAAGGTCCAGGACGCAGACGTACAAGGGTCGGTCTTGAGGTTCAATGGGCAGTTCGGGGCCCATTTCCTGCAAAGTTCGTCGGGGGATTGCAGCCGGGGTTTGGGGGCCTAGGCCTCTGGGGTGGGGTCCGCTGCAGAGCCGGCGAGCCCGCCCGCCACCGCGCCACAACAAACACAGCGCCAACACACGAACGGGAACCGGGGAAGTGGTGGGAGCAACACTTCAAGGGACGTAGAAGAGAGCGGACGCTGCCATTGAAAGCGAGGGATCAGGCAATAGGCAATGGTCCCGGAGCACTGAGGAGGATTACGATCTGCTTCGCATGGGGGTTTGGCACAGGGCTGTGCTTAAGGGGGGGGGGGGGGAATCAAAAACGGTTCGTAACGCCAACAGGAACGAACATTCACGGGGACGCTCTCTGTTTCATGGTCAAGACACGGGCAAGACACAATACCACAGAAACGGTATTGAACAATGTTTGGCGGTTGGTGACGGTTGGCAGTTGGTGGCGGTTGGCGGTTGGTGGCGGTTGGTGGTCCTTGGGGGCTGTCCTTAAGGGCTTTCCTGAAATAAGAATGGGGTTCTTAAGGACAGCCCTGGTTTGACATGATGTATGGCTGTCTGCAGCTGGCGGCGCCTGTTGGCCGCTCGCCACTTACCCTTGCGCTTTCCTTGAACCCTTTCCCTCCGTAGGGGGCGGTGCCCATCGGCCTCTCACGGCCACGTACCCTCCCTCTGCCCGTGCCTGGCCCATCCTGTTCTCCCGACACACCGGAGGGGGGGGGGGGACCAGGGCTTTGCTTGAAGGGGAGGGGGGCGATCAGGGCAATTCCAGAGCGGTTGCAGAGCGGTCACAGGGGGTGTGAAAGCGGTTGGGGGGGGGCGGTTTCTGGCGGTTGGAATTGCGGTTGGGGGCTGGTATTGGGGTATGGGAATGCCTTTGGGGTAGAGTCAGGGCCGGAGTGTTGGGGGGGAGGGGTAGCCCCCCCCCCCCCCCCTTCAAGCGATTCCCTGGGGGGGGCCCATGCAGCGACGCTCTCACGCACGGACCTGGTCCACGCGCCCCTTCACTTTCTCGCTCGTCACCGCCACCGCGTTGCCGGTCTTCACGTGCGTCCACTGGTCCGTGTTGGCGTCGTAGCGCAGCCTCTTGCCGAAGCGCCACCAGCCGCTGCGGCCCTCCTGGGCGATGATGCCCAGGCGGCGCAGCGCCGTGTCGGGGTGCGTGGGGGCGGGGACCATCACGGTGACCGGGGCCCCGTCCGTCGCCTGCATGTCCGTGAAGAACCCGTTGACCACGACGGACCCGTTCGACTTCGGACCGTTGGGCGTTGGCTTGGCTGCAGAAGGGATGGCGACGGGTTGGGCGGGTGTCCGGAAGCGGGCGGAGGGGGTCCTCCGGCCTGCCCCCGGGGGCTAGACGAGGCCGGAGCAGGTTCTGCGGGCGACACCGGGTGTCTGGAGGAGGCGGGTAGAGGTCCTCCGGGCTCATCCGGGTTTCCGGAGGGCAGGGCGCAAGCATGCGTTAGAAGTGAGGAGGGGGGAAGGGAGGGGGGCTGGAACCCAAAAGTTTGTTGAGAAGTGAAAAATTGGCCCAAATCAATATTTCCTTTTGAAAATTTCATTTTTTGTGACCATGAAATCTGGGTCCAGGGCGGGGGGATACCCTCCCACTCCTCCGATGGTTGTCAGCCGTTCTAACACGTCCCTGGCAGGGCGGTCTTAGCGCAGGCCCCTTCACCTGCGATGCGCCCTGTCGGGGGGCGACCGGGGGCCCCTCTGCACACCAAGCGACATCCAATGCTCTGATACCGGGCCCTGAGCAATCCCCCCCCCCACAGGGGGGCGACTACAACGGTCCTGATGCGACACCCCCCCCCAGCTATCGGTCAAAACTTGGGGGGGGGGGGGAGTTGGGGGGGGGGGGGTCGGCTGGAGGGTCTAGGGGGAGGGGGGCAGCTGGAGGGTGTGGGGGGGGGGGTCGGCCGTGGGGGGGGGGGGGATTCCCGAGGTGGGGGGACCTACGCGTGACCCACAACAACCACATGCATACCTCTAGGGGGGGGATGTGTGTCTGGGGCGGTTTGGGGAAGCTGCTGGTGGCTGTTGTGAAGCAGGGGCTGCAGATTGGCAGGTGTGTCCACAGTGGTTGTGGTGATCGTTCACTTTGCAACAAACGGCATTTGTTTAGCACCTCGTCTTGCTAATTTGGCGCTCAAAACATGGATGGTTTGATGAAAGGGAAGCATGCACAAAAAAACTTCGGCGCCGTTGGCGCCATGGCCCCGACACCAATATCTCTCAAAACCCCGGGGGGGAGGGGGGGCTGAGGGGTGTCGCATACAAGGACCGGGCCCGGCCGCCCCCCCTGTGCCCCCCCGCCCCCCTGCAGCTGCCCCCCAACACAGCACAGGGCCAGCATGAACCCAGTCCCAGCGCGAGCATGCCAGCACCACGCACGTGGCGCCGCCGCGCACGCCGCATGGCACAGCACTTGGAAGGCGTGAGCCCCGCCGACCCGCTGTGCGGCGAGCCCAGTGCGTGTGGCACACCTTGCCTGGCTAGCCCACTGGAGGCAAAGCCATACAGTCCACCACGACAAACCTGCCACTTGGGTGGGGGTGGCGTAGAGGCCACTGGCGGTGGAGCGTACCCCCTCCTCCCCCACAAGACCACACCAGGACACCCCTTCCGTTCTGCACGTACCTCCGCAGTGAAGTCGCAAGGGGTGAGGGACCCAGGGGATGAGGGCAGAGGCCCGCGCACACCCTCTCGGCTCGAGCATTGCCCCAGAAACAAGGCCACTCCCTGCACCCTCAAGCCCGTGCCACCCTGTCGCCGCATCCCTCGTCCCGCCCTACGGCACCTGGGGGGGATTTGGGAGGCTTGGCCCCTTTCGCACCCTTGATGCCATCGTCGGCCCCCATTGCCGGCGGGACGGTGCCCAAATGCTTCCGCCGAACTTTCGCTTGGTCGAACGCACACCACTAGACCATGTGAACTGCGCAAAACACAAGGCGGAGCAGGTGCGTCTGAAGAAAGTCTGTGCGTGAGGCTTGAACCAACCCGCCCCACCCTTGCAGAAGCACCTGCTTGTCCAAGGAGGAGATGACTGCGCTTTTTGGAACGTACGCTTTTGTTGGTGCTTTTTGCAATTGCAGGCCAAGTCGTGGAATGATTTTCGGGTCATTCTTTGCACTGGTGACTGTCTTGGCTGGAGGTGTCTGAAGGTGTCATGGCTATGCAGTGGGAGTGGAAAAGTAATCGTTCCCTGGGGGAGTGTGCGCACAGCACCCATTACTGGTGCTTCACAATACAAAGCTGCACATAGGAGCACCCATGCTTGGGGTACGGGGCTGCACCGCCTGTCGCACCCCGCAGGTGTCACACCTATTGTCAGGATTGTCACAGATTTGAGGGTTCTCATTCACATGACAGCTGGCATGTCCGATGTGGACGGGACCCAGATACGCGACATGGTCTGGAAAATGGCACTCCTCACTGCACAGATGTCAGACCAAGAAAATGGGATGAGTGTGCCACCACGCCATCCCTCAGCGTAGCGCCAACTGGCACAGACTCGGCTTTGGCATACTCATTTCCTCCGTCACCCAACAAACCGGGTTGGTTCTGGCCTTTTATTGGGGGCTCACTGATGAGTGCTACACAGCCCAGCAGGGATAGGCACTGGTGCTGGCACCATGCTGGACAGCAACATCCCTTCCCTTGGCCCATGAGATTCCATGCCAATATTCACGTTTCGGGGAACATTAGTTTTTGCATTCAGTGTTTTAAATTGTAGATTTGCAAAATTTTTTGTTTGCGAAATTACCCCAAAATGGAAAAAGAATAACTTTTTTTGTGAGTTTTTCTGTGAAATTTATCTTTGCGGACCTGTTGTTGGTTACCTGAGGCGAAATGCTTTCAAATTTTTGGTTTTTTTTATTGCGTTGGACCTCCTTTGGGGGAAGGGGGGGGGGGTTGTTCAATGCAATTTGGTGCCACTGAAAAGGACCCGGGGTAGCTTGGACCCAACTACCTACACAGGCACACAAATGTAGCACAGACATGCGAAGCAACAATCAAGAGCATTGGGTGCACCGAGGGCGTAGGGCGAAGCTTAAAAAGAAAGTTTTAGAGGTTAGCTCAGAGGCACGCGGGAATATGGGATGTTGCTGGGAGGGGGCTCTGGCGGGGGGGGTTGGCTACGTGGCTGCATCATACAGACACAACAACTAGAGGATCCGAAGGCACCTGCAGCCCAGAGTCCACTGATTGGAGGGCTGACAATGAGGTGCTTGAAGAACGACGGCTGAAGAACGCACGGGGGCGTGCAGAGCGAACACACAATACACAAACTGCCCCCTGACCAGCATCAGGGTACTTGTCCCACAGAAAAAATTGATCATCGGGGGACAGGGAATCCCAGGGGACCACAGACGGGTACTTTTTGTCACTTGTCCTGAGGATAAAAATGGTTTTCACTGCACAAAAAAAGTAAAAACACTTCATGGTGCCAATCTGAACAATCAATATTGAAAGAAAAGTGTCACAAAGTAAATGATGCACATCTTAGAGTGACCGGACACGGTATGGCTAATCAGGGACCTGCACCACCAAGAAGAATGTGTCCTGCCCACCCCCCGTAACTGTGTGGCCTCTTGCTGTCACTGCTGAGGCAAAACTAGACTTATTTGCATCACTAGACTGGTTTGCATCACTTAAGTTTTGCTGGCGTTCTAACCCACTGGAACAAGACCTGTGGCAGACCATGACACATACAAAAGGGAGGGTGCTTATTGGGATTGTTGGGACACGGGGGCGCTTATTGGACTGGATCACTCAGAGACAGCGTCAGCAGAAGCTGATACAAAACGCGTCGATGGTCGTCCTCGGCACTCTCTAATACCCCGTGCTGCGACAAGCGCGTGCACATGTGAGGGCAGTGCGGCCTGAACCCCCTGCATTCAAAAACCAAAATATCAAGAGGACTACTGAAACACTCATATGTAATTCGCAAAAGAAGACATACAGCAAGGCCTGCCCTAGGACTGGGACAGATGTCTGTCACTGATGTCCGTGCTAAAACCATCCGAGCTGCCAGCCCATGAAATGGTGGAGGCTGCATCAGAAGCACCCGAATCTATTCCAGAGTCTGTGCAGTCCGTGTCCGGATCTGAGAACATTTCGAGCTGCACAGATTGCAGAATGTCAGCGGCCTTCTGTCAGTCCAGAGGGGCAGCCACTCGCGAGGCTACGGAAAAATCGATTTGCTTGGACACATCCAGTGTGGAAGGCATGTGTGGTTCAGCTTGAAACGTTTGCATGGTGTGCACAGTTGCATGGCTTCTTTGTGTGGTTTGGGGTGAAAGGGATACAGGGGCAAGCAGGCTTGCGATTTGGGGGGGGGGGGGGGTCGATAGAGCCCCCTGGCTAGCCCCCCCCCTCAACCAAAAAAGGCTCAATTGACGGGTCCTACCAAGACTGACCCCCCGGGCCCCGGAGGTGACCCGGACCCAATAATCGGCAAAAAAAAAAATGAAAATTGGACTTTTGGAATCAGTGCGTCGAGGGGGTTCAGAAAAGTCATCATTTGCCATATGTTTGGTGAGGAAAAAAAAATTGACCATTGACCATAGTCAAAAAAATTTTCGGCGCCTTTGGCGCCACGGTTCAAAACAACTGATTAATGGTGCTTGTCAATTGAGCTCTTTTCCCATCCCCCCATCCCAGATTTTGGGGGCTCTATTGACCCCTCCCTCCCTCACTTGCAAGCCCGACATGCCCAGTGGATGGGAGTGATGGCCATCACAGGGCCATCACCTAATTCGCAAAGTGTACAGAAATTGCTCACCCTGCTTCTGCATGTGTTTTCTCAGACAGACGTCACTGATGCTGTCGATGCTCTCGGCATCTGGTGCTGACCGAGCTCCTGCGAGTACTGCGCATAATCCCGTCCAAGCCCCAGGGCCAGTTCCTTGAATGTGAGTTCCTTGTCGAACACACTGTTGGCCCCGCTCCGAAAGTACAGTTCTTGGTCAGCCTGCGAGACATTCCCCGAGCGGATGCAAAGCATGGCCGTGCAACCCTTAGACCGCAACTCTTTGATCAAGTCAGTGCCAAATACATTCTTGCCCGGGAGGTCGATGTTCTGATCCAGAATGGCAATATGGCATCCTGTCAGAGAGGCAGTGAGAGCAAGGGGGGCCACACAGAGGTCATGCAATGCGCACCACAGCTCCATAGAAAAACAACACTTCCCCTGGGATACACACATGATGCATGGTGCGCTCCCTAATCGAAAAAAAAGACAGGAAATGAAGAAAAGTACGGAACGTTGAGCAGTTGTTTCGGGCCCTGCCTGAGGCCGCTCCTGAGCATAAAGGAAAAAAAGGAAAGATGGGGTGATAACAGAGTGCCCTGGATGCACCCTTAATGAAAACGATGATGCCTCTGTGATCAAGAAGCACTTGGGTGCTAGAAAAATGAATAACTGTTACAATCAAACTCGTACACTCCTGCCCAAATAAGAGGATGTGCGTCCTCTTATTCATTTATGTCTTTTTCTTTGGTGTGGCTTCTTATTCTGACCACCTCGCCAAGCATGCTTTGCGTAGGATTCGTGATCTCGCTTTTGAATCCTTTTGTGGTAGTGAAATGCGACGCACATCATGGAAGCATTTGATGCATGTGTTGTGGATGTGGATGCAGCAGCATGATGAACTTGTTGTGGATGACTGCTGGGAACTAACCACAGATGGAGAGGAGGCTGGGAGTCTCAGTGAATCCTCTCCTGCATAGGGTGATAATGAGGATGGCAACACAGAACCCTTGGACAAACCATCTGAAGTTGCTGGTAGTTTTCCTGCTACTGCGGCTGCTTGTGATTATCCCAGCTGATTCAACCTCATGCATTTAAGCCATCAATGTCTTGTTGGAATCTCATTCTACAGAATGCCACAACCCTATGGACATAAGTTTAACTGAAGGCAAAAAACCAAGTCTGACAGCATGTGGTCCCGTCAAAAATCAGTATTTTTGATCTTCAGTGGTTGTAAGGAAAAATAACGGCATGGGACTCTGTGCGTGTTCTGATGTGCAACTCCAAAATAAGCAGACATGTGCGCCGTCTTACTTTGGCTGTGTCTTCTTTTTGAGGGGGGGGCGCCCAAAAGTAATTCCAAATTGGCACCTCTGTAGCTCTTGGGTCAAGGTCCAGTCCAGCCACCACAGGTTGGCGTTGGTTGGCCCACAACCTGCCAATGGGCATTGGCCATTCGGGAGGGGCAGAGGCGGAGCGGGAGGGGACCTTCCATGACTGCTTGAATTGGTCGACCTCTTCGAGCGAACTACCAAATACAGTGACAGTGCTTTGATCGATCAATCGCAACAGCGCCCCATGCAGGCCTATGCGGGCGACCTTGCTGTCATCAATGCACGCGATGTGCAGCCCACTGGGGAGCGTCTGTGCGTCGTTTTGGTCATTTGCGAACGCACAGTCGGACGACTGACGGCTGGCAACGGTGGTAGGGTAGGTTGCCTTGAAGAACACACGATCGTCTTCCTGCCACAATTCGACATCGATGTTGCATTTCCCGGCTGCCATGACCACGTGCTTCAATCCGATCCCATCGCTCATGGACATGGGGGCTTGCTCCTGCTGGGGTCCGTCGCTGATGACAATGGGGCCGGTCCCATTCCATCGCTCGATCCGGCCTTTGACATGCGCTGAAGTACCGTGCGGAGCCATGTTCAACGTGCATGCCAAGCCTGCGTTCAGCAGTTCAAACGGTACACAAATTGCGAACCGTGCAGCTGTAAGAACCAAGATGGACCGAGGGGTCGAGAGCAGGGGGGAGGGGTTGAAGGGGTTTCTTGACCTGTGACTGCCTGATCCCCCCCCCCTTGCGGGGGGGGGGGGGGGGCAGCAAAGACTGCACCCCGCCCCCCTTCTCACCAGGTGTCCCAGAATCCCAGAAACCCCAACAAGTCAACGAATCGGCAAAATCTCAGAAATCCCAGGAATCGGCAGGACAAGCAAAATCCAGAAACCCAACAAATCGGCAGACCAAATCGGCGAGGTCGGCAGGAGTCGGGCGCCGATTTTTTTTGGGGGGGGGGTTGGATGGGCGGTAAAAGCTAGGACCAGGGGGGGGGGGGGGCAAGCAGCGGTATGGGGTTGCGGCAGGCAATGTCATGTGTTGTGGGGCAGGACAGGGGTCAGGCGCGCAGTGGGACCTTCCCGCAGCGATGTTCAGAATCGCTTCACGCATGCGGCACCACCATTTCCCCCGAAACAGAAGGGCCTCGGCTTCTTCCAGCATGTCGTCGGGTGCGCTACCTTCCTTGTGCATTGGGATGCAGTTCGAGACGTCCACCATGATGTTCTTCAGCACATGGTTGAGCACGCTGTCTGCCTGCTCCTGGCTCTTCTTACTTATGGCCAGCTCATCTTGTGACCACAACATTTCCCTTCCGATTCTCGATACGTCCAAGTGTAAAGCTATGTTGATGAGCCACAGGAGGATCGCCAGCGGAATCCACAGTACGAGGTTGTAATAATTGTGGGAAAACGTCTGGACACAAGGGGGCAATGGTTCCGGTTGAAAGAGGGGAGTGGAAGGTGCGTACATTCGAGGACTTTCCTGAGCAAAACTATTCTGATGTGGAAAGCACAACGAATCCCTTGTTTTGGGCGGACTTGATGTGCATTGCCTCTAACATTGTGTTTGACATATTCAGATGGTGAAAGAAGATACATGACCCAAGAATACAGCAAAGAGGGGTCAAGGAGAGGATTCTGTGGCATGCAGATGAGTAAGACAGTGCTCCCTGCGTCTACTTTGATTGAACCTTCCTTTTTACCAACGGTTGCATTGGCGTACAACGCATGTGGGCGTGGGGAATGTGCAAAGCATGGAGGTATTTTTGACAGGTGGTGGTGGTGGGCATCCTCGTTCCCTACTGACATACCCTGCCACCCGGGGGGGGGGGGGGGAGGGGGACCTCTTGGGTTTTGGATGCCAACTACCCCCCCAACTAACCGTTGGCCGGAGGCCCCGGGGGCGGGGGGCGGGTTGGGAGGGGGGGTCTAGGGGGGGCTTTTGGCCGGGGGGGGGGGGACGGAGTCCGCGAGGGTTGGTTGGGGGGGGGGGGCTCCAGGTGGGGCAATTTGGGGGGTACTGTTGTTGCCGTATTTAAAACACGGTCAAATTTTAAAACGGTGCCCTTAGCGTTTTTAATTATGGCGTTTTTAATTATGGCCACCCACAAGGACACTACACGGAGCACGAAAAAGCCGCCACGGATTCCAACTGATGACCCCAGTACAGGTTTTAATGGCATTGGACTGTGTGATTAGCGAGACAATCGGAACACAAATGTTTGCTGCATACAACACACTGCGGTGGTGGAGAAGGCTTTGAACATTCAGCACATGGGACCAAATCCGCTTCCGGGGCTGGAACCAAAGCATCAGTGTCCGGGGTGTGGGAGGTGATGTTGCCGTACCCTAGGGCACGCATCACCCAACCTGCTCAAAGCAGCAGTTTGATCATCCAAGTGTGCACGAGTGCGGTTAATATAAGGTATGAATATTTTTTCCCGCACCGTGATTGTGGTCTTCTCATTGCTCCAATGGTTTTCAGGTTTGTGCACATAAAAAAGAATGTCAGAATGATCAACACTGGGGTGCACAGCACAAGTCTTCCCATGGAATACGAATTGAGCGCCGATGACGCCTGCAGCACTGATGACAAAACAGATAGTGCACCCATCCTTGGTACTTTTAAGCTGCACACCACGGGTGTCCTTCTTCTCCCACGTGAAACCACGGGTGGGATGATATTTCTGAAATGGTTGATCGAAATCAATGACCATGTCTGATGGGGGGATCCCATTCTCTTCAACAGTGTCCTGCAGTGCCCAATAAAATTGATCTTTGGCCGTTTCCAAGTCCTCAACGGCAGGCAAAATCTTGTTGTCCAAAGGTGGTTTTTTGATGGAAGCATTTGTTGTTCTAGCAAATGTTGTTTTGGATTTGAAGGACAGTGGCAAACGCAAGAACAGTGCACAAAAGTGGCTGACCGTTTTAAAGTACGGCCAATTCTGGAAATCCTCTAAAACCCCCGGCGTTTTTAATTATGGTGTTTTTAATTATGGCCGTTTTAAAGTATGGCAGCTACAACACATGCCCCCAAGACAGGTCCATCAGAGACTCCCCTTACCTCCCCTTGCCCTCCCTCTAACCATACCATTACCCTAAACCCAACCCTAATCTTTGCAGCGAACTGGTTCAGTCATGCTAGCCATGTTGATTAGGCTGAACAAGATCCCCCAAATTTCGTTCATGGCTGCTTTTTGCCACATCATTGCTCTCCATTTTGGACCCCCAAAATAACTCTGACCCTAGCCTAAGGTTAGATGTAGGGCTAGGGTTTGGGCTAGGGTTCGGGTGGGGGCTAGGGCTAGGCTTAGGGCTAGGGCTAGGGCTAGGGGTAGGTGTAGGTTTTGGGTTAAGACTAGGTTGAGGGTTGGGGTGGGTGTTGGGGTCAGGGTTGGTTTTAAGGATAGTGCTGGGGTGCAAAGTGGACAAAATTCTATTGCCTTCGGCAGTGCACCTCGAAGAGAGGCTGAAAGTCAGCCAATCAGTCACTTGGTCAGGCAAGCAGTCAGTCAGACAATCAGTCGGGCAAGCAGGCAGGCAGACAGAAACACACAGTTTGGGTTGTCTCGGTGGCAGACTCGGCAACAAGCAGTAGGGAGAGCAGTACCTGTCAGAACAAGCAGTGGTCGAATGGTAATGCATCCGACCACAGACTTGTAAGCCGGCGATTCGAATCCCGCCGAACCGACCGGCGGGGGGGGGGCAGGGGTAGTTGGCCTCCTAGGACCCGCGGAGTCGCCCCCCCCCCCCCCCCCGGGCCCTGCCAGGGCTCGCTGGCAACCATTGCCTGGTTTCGGATGGGGACTCAGCCTGCCAGGAACCGAAAGAAAAGCCCAGTGTCGGACCAGTGTGTGAATTGGGAGTTGGTGTGAGTTCGGGGATGGTTCTGTTTGCCTGCTTGGCGTCAAGTTATGAGCCAGACCAACCATCCGGCACCTGCCCTGCAGACAAGCAATCGGGCTGGCCACTGGGGTTGGTGCGTGGGGCTGGAAGCTTCGGTTGTGGCGTGTTTCATGTGGTGCGTGTGCAGCTGGTCGTTTTGTGGAGCTGGAGGAATGTTGAACCTGCAGCCCAAAATGGCGGAGCTGCCCCGCTGTCTCCCCCAGACCTCTGGGCTTTAGCATTGCCCCTCTGGTGTTGGCTCTCTACCAAGGAGATGCCCCCCTGCCATAGAGCCATGCCACATGGTGGCAGAACCCTGAAAGTCTGTGGGACAAACTGGGTTCTGTCTCAACACCACATGTCCATGCCTTTTCCACCACAGCAGGGCAAGAACCCGTGCATACGTTGCACAGGAACAGCACGTGCACCATATCTGAAAACGCATTGTGCATTGTTCAAGCCTCACGACAATTGGCGTGGCAGGAGTGCACATCGACATCCGCAGCAAAACGACGTTCAGAAACAAGCAATTGCCACAGGGTTCAGCATACCATCGTGAGCACAAACACTAAACAGCCAACGGTGGGGCTGAGCAAACTCCATAGAACTCTGTGTCCGCTGCAAGGTCTATCCTTCACGCCGACCATTTGGGGGAAAATGAGGTACTGGAAGGGGAGCATACTGGAAGCGTACAAGAAATTCAGAAGCATAAAGGGGAACACTAGAGTGCTGCTTATGGGGTTGTAGGACATGGCCTGGTCAGCCACAGCCGCCACAAACGTGTTCTCGACATTCTGTGCGAAGGTCACTTCCCCGCGCGCGGTGAATTCACCAATGGTATCAACAAGTTGTGTTCTCCACTCTTCATTCCCAAAGCTGACCATGGACTCCAGGTTCGCGGCCAGCATTGCCGTCATGCCACATGAGAAGACGCACAGCATAAGACCCGTGTACTGCGCCCGCGACTCTTTCACAATGAGCTTCAGCAGAAGGACCATGGCAACGGGGAACAGAAAGAAGAGGAGCTGAACCGAATAAAAACTATGCTGGAAGGCACGGAAGGCAGCGATGATCCCCAGAGTCAACGTTGTCGGGATGCAGGGGATGTACTTCACGATTGTTCGTTTGATGGCAGCCATGTCAGGAGATGGAGTGCAACACCGAGCTTTGCGTGACTTGACCTCCGCCAGAGGTCGCACATTGTGGGACCTCACAGGCATGTGCAAGGTGAACTCTAGGATGGAGAGGTGGGGACGTGCCTGGGTTTCAAATCGCACGAAGGAGAGCATAAGCCTACACATACTGAAAGGCTGATCGCGCACAACAGACGCACGTCGAGCACAAAAGACTGAGAGGCAGACACTATGTCATCTTTATCTGCCTTTTCGCTCAAGGGTAGCAAGGTCATGCCCCAGTGGTCCTCGAGCCCAGGTTGCCTTGGATCCGTGGTTGGACCGATGGACTACAGCCCCCCGCAACAGTCGCCAGTCTTTAGTGCTGGCTGGGTTCGGACCCCCCGACCACCTGCATCAGAGACTCTGCGCTTCCACCTTGCCAACTCCACGGGAGACTCGAGCTGCAGTTCAATTTCGCATCTCGACGAGGACATGTGAGGCACATTGAGAATGCATTGAGACAACGTTGAGATAGGGTTAACAGAACATTCAGACGGTGTTGAGACCGAGTTGAGATAGGTTGAGACAAGGTTGAGACAAGGTTGAGACAAGGTTGAGACAAATTGTGACAAGTTGGGAGAGGGTTGAGACAGAGTGAGACAATTTTGTCTCAACTAAGTGTAGCTGGATCCGTCAACCAGGGGTGCACTGCTGTGGGTTGGCCTCATGGTTCCCTCTCCTTTCTGGTGGACTTTCCCTCAGCCATTCGTGTGGAGGCCGATTGTAGCTTGCATTCATGCGGTGGGTAAGTGGTGTGGTGTGGTGTGCTTTGGTGTGGTGGTGTGGTGTGTTATAGCCGTGGCATAGGCCCTAGAATATCCGCAGATATCCATGGTATATGACCCGGGGTGGTGTTTGGATGTCCTAGATGGCCGATGCATGTCTGAGATGGTTTGGATGCGGCATCTTTCTCCACACACACACACGCTAGCTCACCTCGCCAAGCCAAGCCAAAGCAAGGCGTGCCTGGCAAGGCATGGCATGGTTTGGTATGGTGTGAGTTTCCCTTATTGCCAATGTCGTCACTTTGGAGGCCATTTTCTCCACATTTCCCATAAGTTTGGGTCAAATCATGTTTCCACAAGCGTACTGGCCAAGGACATGTAAATGTGGAAAAATGAACCACACATTTAGCATTCAAATTTTAGAAACAAGGGGGTGTTTGGATGTCCTAGATGGCCGATGCATATCTGAGATGGTTTGGATGTGGCACCTTTCTCCACACACACACACACACACGCGCGTGCTCGCTCGCCTCTCCTCGCCAAGCCAAGCTAAGGCATGGCTGGCATGGCATGGCATGTTTGGTATGGTGCGTGTTTTCCTTAACGCCAATCTTGTCACTTTGGAGGCCATTTTTTCCAAATTTCACCTATAATATTTGGTCTAATTATGTTTCCACAAGCGTATTGGCCAAGGACATGTAAATTTGAAAAAATGAACCACACGTTTAGCATTCCATTTGTGGCAGGAGTAGAAGACTCTGCAACAGACACTGAAGACACCACAACCCCAGATTCCACTGACTCTGTGGCCAAAGACGGGGCTGCATTATTTTTATTTTTATGTTTATTTTCTAATCTTCTACAACATCAACTTGTTCGTGGGCTGACGTCCCCACTTGGGGTGCCTAGGAAGTGTCGACCAACAGGCATCTCTAGTTGTAGACGGTTGTATGTATCATGGGCACAGGTTCAGCACTATCGTACAACGCGCTGCAGAGCTGCAGGGAACAAAGTGGTTGCATGTGTGCATGTGCGTGTGTATGGGTGTGTTGGATGCGTGCTTGGTGGGTGCTGTCGTATGTGAGTCTGAGGAGGGTGGACACGGGTCGCAAGGAAAGCAAGAGCGGGGGGCAGAATCAGAAGTGGCCCACAAGTGTGCAAGGTGGCTACATGACCCCTGCCGCCTGGGGGGTCCACCCGCTTCAGAGCGGGGAGCAGAATCAGAGGTGGCCCACAAGTGGGCAAGGTGGCTACATAACCCCTGCCGCCTAGGGGGTCCCCACCGCTTCAGAGCGGGGGGCAGAATCAGAAGTGGCCCACAAGTGGGCAAGGTGGCTACATAACCCCTACCGCCTGGGGGGTCCCCACCGCTTCAGAGCGGGGGGCAGAATCAGAAGTGGCCCACAAGTGGGCAAGGTGGCTACATAACCCCTACCGCCTTGGGGTCCCCACCGCTTCAGAGCGGGGGGCCGAAACAGAGGTGGCCCACAAGTGGGCAACGTGGCTACATAATCCTTACCGCCTGAGGGTCTCAACCGCTTCACAGCAAGGCGCAGATTCAGAATTGGCCCACAAGTGGGCAAGGTGGCTACATAACCCCTGCCGCCTGATGGGTCCCCACCGCTTCAGAGCAGGGGGCAGAATCAGAAGTGGCCCACAAGTGGGCAAGGTGGCTGCATAACCCTTACCGCCTAGGAGTTTCCCACCGCTTTAGAGCGGGGGGCAGAATCAGAAGTGGCCCACAAGTGGGCAAGGTGGCTACATAACCCCTACCACCTGGGGGGTCCCCACCGCTTCAGAGCGGGGGGCAGAATGAGAAGTGGCCCACAAGTAGGCAAGGTGGCTACATAACCCCTGCCGCCTGGGGGGTCCCCACCGCTTCAGAGCGGGGGGCAGAATCAGAAGTGGCCCACAAGTGGGCAAGGTGGCTACATAACCCCTGCCGTCTGGGGGGATCCCCACCGCTTCAGAGCGGGGGGCAGAATCAGAAGTGGTCCACAAGTGGGGAAGGTGGCTACACAACCCCTACCGCCGGTGCGTCCACACCGCTTCAGAGCGGGGGGCAGAATCAGAAGTGGCCCACAAGTGGGCAACGTGGCTACATAACCCCTGCCGCCTGGGGGGTCCCCACCGCTTCAGAGCGGGGGGCCGAAACAGAGGTGGTCCACAAGTGGGCAAGGTGGCTACATAACCCCTGCCACCAGGGGGTACCCCACAGCTCCAGACAGGGGGGGAAAATCAGAAGTGGCCCACAAGTGGGCAAGGTGGCTACATAACCCCTGCCGCCTGGGGGGTCCCCACCGCTTCAGAGCAGGGGGCAGAATCAGAAGGGGCCCACAAGTGGGCAAGGTGGCCACACAACACCTGCCGCCTGGGGGGTCTCCACCGCTTCAGAGCGGGGGGCAGAATCAGAAATGGCCCACAAGTGGGCAAGGTGGCTACATAACCCCTGCCACCAGGGGGAACCCCACAGCTCCAGACGGGGGGGCAGAATCAGAAGTGGCCCACAAGTGGGCAAGGTGGCTACATAACCCCTGCCGCCTAGGGGGTCCCCACCGCTTCAGAGCGGGGGGCAGAATCAGAAGTGGCCCACAAGTGGGCAAGGTGGCTACATAACCCCTACCGCCTGGGGGGTCCCCACCGCTTCAAAGCAGGGGGCAGAATCAGAAGGGGCCCACAAGTGGGCAAGGTGGCCACACGACACCTGCCGCCTGGGGGGTCTCCACCGCTTCAGAGCGGGGGGCAGAATCAGAAGTGGCCCACAAGTGGGCAAGGTGGCTACATAACCCCTGCCACCAGGGGGAACCCCACAGCTCCAGACGGGGGGGCAGAATCAGAAGTGGCCCACAAGTGGGCAAGGTGGCTACATAACCCCTGCCGCCTGGGGGGTCCCCACCGCTTCAGAGCGGGGGGCAGAATCAGAAGTGGCCCACAAGTGGGCAAGGTGGCTACATAACCCCTGCCACCAGGGGGAACCCCACAGCTCCAGACGGGGGGGCAGAATCAGAAGTGGCCCACAAGCGGGCAAGGTGGCTACATAACCCCTGCCGCCTGGGGGGTCCCCACCGCTTCGGAGCAGGGGGCAGAATCAGAAGGGGCCCACAAGTGGGCAAGGTGGCCACACAACACCTGCCGCCTGGGGGGTCTCCACCGCTTCAGAGCGGGGGGCAGAATCAGAAGTGGCCCACAAGTGGGCAAGGTGGCTACATAACCCCTGCCACCAGGGGGAACCCCACAGCTCCAGACGGGGGGGCAGAATCAGAAGTGGCCCACAAGTGGGCAAGGTGGCTACATAACCACTGCCGCCTGGGGGGTCCCCACCGCTTCACAGCGGGGGGCAGAATCAGAAGGGGCCCACAAGTGGGCAAGGTGGCCACACAACACCTGCCGCCTGGGGGGTCTCCACCGCTTCAGAGCGGGGGGCAGAATCAGAAGTGGCCCACAAGTGGGCAAGGTGGCTACATAACCCCTGCCGCCTGTGGGGTCCCCACCGCTTCAGGGCGGGGGGCCGAAACAGAGGTGGTCCACAAGTAGGCAAGGTGGCTACATAACCCTTACCGCCTGGGGGTTTCCCACCGCTTCAGAGCGGGGGGCAGAATCAGAAGTGGCCCACAAGTGGGCAAGGTGGCTACATAACCCCTACCGCCTGGGGGGTCCCCACCGCTTCAGAGCAGGGGGCAGAATCAGAAGTGGCCCACAAGTGGGCAAGGTGGCCACACAACACCTGCCGCCTGGGGGGTCCCCACCGCTTCAGAGCGGGGGGCAGAATCAGAAGTGGCCCACAAGTGGGCAAGGTGGCTACATAACCCCTGCCACCAGGGGGAACGCCACCGCTTCAGAGCGGGGGGCAAAATCAGAAGTGGCCCACAAGTGGGCAACGTGCCTACATAACCCTTACCGCCTGGGGGGTCCCCACCGCTTCAGAGCAAGGGCCAGAATCAGAAGTGGCCGACAAGTGGGCAAGGTGGCCACACAACACCTGCCGCCTGGGGGGTCTCCACCGCTTCAGAGCGGGGGGCAGAATCAGAAGTGGCCCACAAGTGGGCAAGGTGGCTACTTAACCCCTGCCACCAGGGGGAACCCCACAGCTCAAGACAGGGGGGCAGAATCAGAAGTGGCCCACAAGTGGGCAAGGTGGCTACATAACCCCTGCCGCCTGGGGGGTCCCCACCGCTTCAGAGCGGGGGGCCGAAACAGAGGTGGTCCACAAGTAGGCAAGGTGGCTACACAACCCCTGCCGTCTGGGGGGTCCCCACCGCTTCAGGGCGGGGGGCAGAATCAGAAGTGGCCCACAAGTGGGCAAGGTGGCTACATAACCCCTGCCGCCTGGGGGGTCCCCACCGCTTCAGAGCGGGGGGCAGAATCAGAAGTGGCCCACAAGTGGGCAAGGTGGCTACATAACCACTGCCGCCTGGGGGGTCCACCCGCTTCAGAGCGGGGGGCAGAATCAGAAGTGGCCCACAAGTGGGCAAGGTGGCTACATGACCCCTGCCGCCTGGGGGGTCCCCACCGCTTCAGAGCGGGGGGCAGAATCAGAAGTGGCCCACAAGTGGGCAAGGTGGCTACAGAACCCCTACCGCCGGTAGGTCCCCACCGCTTCAGAGCGGGGGGCAGAATCAGAAGTGGCCCACAAGTGGGCAAGGTGGCTACATAACCACTGCCGCCTGGGGGGTCCACCCGCTTCAGAGCGGGGGGCAGAATCAGAAGTGGCCCACAAGTGGGCAAGGTGGCTACATAACCCCTGCCGCCTGGCGGGTCCCCACCGCTTCAGGGCGGGGGGCCGAAACAGAGGTGGTCCACAAGTAGGCAAGGTGGCTACATAACCCAGCGCCTGGGGGGTCCCCACCGCTTCAGAGCAGGGGGCAGAATCAGAAGTGGCCCACAAGTGGGCAAGGTGGCCACACAACACCTGCCGCCTGGGGGGTCCCCACCGCTTCAGAGCGGGGGGCAAAATCAGAAGTGGCCCACAAGTGGGCAAGGTGGCTACATAACCCCTGCCGCCTGACGGGTCCCCACCGCTTTAGAGCGGGGGGCAGAATCAGAAGGGGCCCACAAGTGGGCAAGGTGGCTACATAACCCCTACCGCCTGGGGGGTCCCCACCGCTTCAGAGCAGGGGGCAGAATCAGAAGTGGCCCACAAGTGGGCAAGGTGGCCACACAACACCTGCCGCCTGGGGGGTCCCCACCGCTTCAGAGCGGGGGGCAGAATCAGAAGTGGCCCACAAGTGGGCAAGGTGGCTACATAACCCCTGCCACCAGGGGGAACGCCACCGCTTCAGAGCGGGGGGCAGAATCAGAAGTGGCCCACAAGTGGGCAAGGTGGCTACATAACCCCTACCGCCTGGGGGGTCCCCACCGCTTCAGAGCAGGGGGCAGAATCAGAAGTGGCCCACAAGTGGGCAAGGTGGCCACACAACACCTGCCGCCTGGGGGGTCTCCACCGCTTCAGAGCGGGGGGCAGAATCAGAAGTGGCCCACAAGTGGGCAAGGTGGCTACATAACCACTGCTGCCTGGGGGGTCCCCACCGCTTCAGAGCGGGGGGCCGAAACAGAGGTGGTCCACAAGTAGGCAAGGTGGCTACACAACTCCTGCCGTCTGATGGGTCCCCACCGCTTCAGAGCGGGGGGCAGAATCAGAAGTGGCCCACAAGTGGGCAAGGTGGCTACATAACCCCTGCCGCCTGGGGGGTCCCCACCGCTTCAGAGCGGGGGGCAGAATCAGAAGTGGCCCACAAGTGGGCAAGGTGGCTACATAACCCCTACCGCCGGTAGGTCCCCACCGCTTCAGAGCGGGGGGCAGAATCAGAAGTGGCCCACAAGTGGGCAGGGTGGCTACATAACCCCTGCCGCCTGGCGGGTCCCCACCGCTTCAGAGCGGGGGGCAGAATCACAAAGGGGCCCACAAGTGGGCAAGGTGGCTACAGAACCCCTGGGACCGGTGGGTCCCCTGCGCTTCAGAGCGGGGGGCAGAATCAGAAGTGGCCCACAAGTGGGCAAGGTGGCTACCTCACCCCTGCCGCCTCGGGGATCCCCACCGCTTCAGAGCGGGGGGCTGAATCAGAGGTGGCCCACAAGTGGGCAACGTGCCTACATAACCCCTACCGCCTGGGGGTCCCCACCGCTTCACAGCAGGGCGCAGATTCAGAGGTGGCCCACAAGTGGGCAAGGTGGCTACATAACCCCTGCCGCCTGGGGGGATCCCCACCGCTTCAGAGCGGGGGGCAGAATCAGAAGTGGCCCACAAGTGGGCAAGGTGGCTACATAACCCCTGCCGCCTGGGGAGTCCCCACCGCTTCAGAGCGGGGGGCAGAATCAGAAGTGGCCCACAAGTGGGCAAGGTGGCTACATAACCCCTACCGCCTGGGGGGTCCCCACCCGCTTCAGAGCGGGGGGCCAGATTCAGAGGTGGCCCACAAGTGGGCAACGTGGCTACATAACCCCTGCCACCACGGGGAACCCCACCGCTTCAGAGCGGGGGGCAGAATCTGAAGTAACCCAGAAGTGGGCAACGTGGCTACATAACCCCTGCCGCCTAGGGGGTCCCCACCGCTTCCAAGGGGGGGCCAGAATCAGAGGTGGCCCACAAGTGGGCAAGGTGGCTACATAACCCCTGCCGCCTGGGGGGTCCCCACCGCTTCAGAGCGGGGGACAGAATCAGAGGTGGCCCACAAATGGGCAAGGTGGCTACATAACCCCTGCCGCCAGGGGGAACCCCACCGCTTCAGAGCGGGGGGCAGAATCAGAAGTGGCCCACAAGTGGGCAAGGTGGCTACATAACCCTTACCGCCTGGGGGTCCCTACCGCTTCAGAGCGGGGGGCAGAATCAGAAGTCACCCACAAGTGGGCAAGGTGGTTACATAACCCCTGCCGCCTGAGGGGTCCCTAGGCATTTGATGATTGAGTCATGGTGTTGAGGGGCGGCCGCATTTCACACAAGTATTGTTGATGATGACTTTGGTCCCAAGAATCGTAAGCACAAACCAATTCCTAAGCCTCCGGCCAAAGCCGCCGCCCTGGCCCAAAGCTTACGCCGTTGGTCATCAGGGTCATCAGGGTCTAATCCGCTGCAAACGGGGTCTACGCCGTTGGACACAGAAAATGGGGTCCCTCAAAAATGGTCACTCCATTGAAATATGTGGCATGGTGCATTGGGAATGCGGGTCACTCCAGCACAAAATGAGTTTACTTCACATGACATGGGCTTGGTCCATTAAAAATCTGGGATTGACACACAGGGGTAGGGATCTCGTGCATTGGCAAATCGAACTCCAGCCAACATCACATTTCCACATGCCCTGAAAACCCCGTCTCAGCCCCCCCAAGAATGGCAACTCTGGGCGCTGCCTTTTGATTGTGGGTGCCTACCCCCCCGTTTTGTTTCACGCATGTCTGCGCCCCTGCCATTTGCGAAATGGCCTTTCGCTGCGTGTCGCTGCAGTACAACATATACCGGCGAGGCACCGTTGCCCCGCGAGTCATTCAGCTTCCCTGGGGCCCTCCAGTGCCTTGGGGGTATTAATAGGGGCACCTCTGGTGCCACGGTGCCACTCATGCGGGCATCCGTCGTGCAATGGGGGTGCTTCGGCAGCTCCTGCAGCGCCATGTGTATCCTCACCCCCCAGTTCACACGGCATTGCAGAGGCTATCGATGCAGTCGACATTTGATATTGCACACCGCCCTGGTCACCGGGTCTATCCCATATACACTTTTTTTTTGGGTGGTATGCACCGTGCGACACTGACGCTTTTTCACGCTTTTCATGCTTGGATGGGACATGGAGCTGCGAAATGGGAATGTCATGGCTTCACCCCAGGGTCACTTTTGCTGTGGGTTTTTGATGATGTGTGGTCTTGTTAACTGAGACATCTTCGTAATATTCACCAAATGTAGCAACAACAAGTTGCAGGAAAACAGTGTCAGTTGGATTGAAAGACAAATAAAAGGACTTTTCAAAACCCAAAGGACATCACCAATGCTCCCATTGATAGAGATTGATCATGGTTAATACCACAAAACTTTGTCATGTTGGCGTGGAGAAAGATGAGATGATTGGACGGCAACGCAGTGAAATCAGTCAAAAATACAATGAATCTAAGATGGAGTCATACAAAAGCACTTTCTCTGATTTTGCCCCACTCACTTTGCGGTATTTTTTCTCTGCAATTGGAAATCCTTTGCACGGCACAAAAACTTATTGGTACTCGCTCTGGGTTCTTCTATGCTTCCCTTGGTCCGTGTGGCAGCTGTATTTGGTACGACGGGAGTGGCATGAACCCAATTTCCAATGCACCCCGATTGCAATGGGCAAAACCCATTCCCAATGGGCCAAAAACAATGTTCCCGAGATCTAAAAGCACATTTGCATTGGACGACACAAGCCATTCCCAGAAAGTGCAACCCGCAGTTGCAATGCACGAATCGGGGTAAACGCCACTTCCAGTGGACACACTCCCTTTGCACTGGTGTAAACCCTATCTCTGTTCGAGTAAGCCGTTCTCAATGCACAAAACCCCAAGTGCAGTGGAATCAACCGCATTTCCAGTAGAGAAAGCCCCATTGCTATTGCGGTCCATTGGAGAAAAACCCTCGTGCCATCAAATTACAACTGCATTCGCAAAACCCTATTTGCATTTTCATCAACCCATTTCCAATGGCACATCCTATGAAGTAACCCCATTTCCAATGAAGTAAAACCCTTTCCAAAACGAAGGACCGTTCGTATTGGGCAATAGTCACTACAGCAGCTGAGCTCAGGTTATCTGAAGATTGCGCAACTCCATGATGCTCCTCTGTCAAAAGACAGTTCACGAAGCAATGGCTGTGGAGGAACCGCCAATCGCCATCAAAGCAACCGCCTTCGGGCGCCTGCAGAACGGCAGACCTCCCATGTACTGTGGAGGTCCTGCACTGAGACACGGCCGCACGGGTGCTCAGTCGTGAAAGCCCCACTCATCAGAAAACTCTACCACAGAATGATAAAAGAACGCGCAAGAAGCGGGCAGAAACGGACCAACACATGCACAGCTGCAGCTGTGACTGCCCCACTTGTAACCCACTATCAGATCAGACCCCTTCACAGTCTGGATTGGGGGGGCAGCCGGGCGTTTTGGGCCCGAATGTGTGCGGTGTGGGGGGGGGGGGGGGTAAAGACCTAATTCAAAACCAGACTGACGCAAACCAGAGGTAATGCACTCCACAGTTCCACAGTAAGGCGTAAGTGCATCTTTTTTGCGTGTGGGTGTGGGGGGGGGGGGGCTTGCCAGCGCAGAATGTGGGTCGATTGTGTGGTCTGGCAAGTCCTCCGGTGGGCGATAGAGGGTGTGGGCTGAGGGCGTTGGCTGTGCCTGCGGTGGGTCCCGGGCCGGTGGTGTAAAATGAGTGTGAGAGCAGAACGGCGGTAACAGTCATCAAAATTGCAGCATTCTGCCCCCTTGGCGTCCAGTCACTGCGGGCGCCCTTGGGCCTCAGTTTGGGCCCCGCCCACAACAATGGGGAGGGGGAGGGGGGGGGGGGGGGTCACTGTCAGTTCTACTCCATTGAAAATATCGGGAACGGGGGAGAGGGTGTTCAGTCCCTTAGACACGAGGGATGATGTCCATGAGCAATGGAATTCCCCCCATTGGCCTCGGGTGTGTTCCAAGGGATGCCCTTATGCCTCTTGCGCATTCTTGCGCATTCCTCCCACCCTGACCCTTCCCCACCCGAGGGAAAGCGGCGCTTTGGGGAGGTGCGCTTTTGAGCAAACCCCACCCTTTTTGGAAAAAAGCCATTGATTGGCGCGCGGTGATGGCACTGCATTTGTGAGGGGGGGCCTCGTGATGGCGGTGGGCCAGCACAGCTCGAGCACTCGGGCGTTGGGGTTACGGTTAAGGCGACAGTCAACGATGTCACAAGAGAAAGTCGATGGGCATCAGCAGTTGCCTGCGGGTCAGCTCGAGAACATCCACAACAAACGCAATCGATACTGGACAGTGCGGTGGGCCAGGGGGTGTTGCTTCATTGGGTCGTGGTGGTGCCTATGGCCGCTGACCAGCAGACCTGCAGTACGGCAAATGCCTTGCAGTGCCGACCACAATCAAAACGCGACGCGCAGCACAACAACAAATCATCGCCAGCGGCCATTGGCAGTACAGGGGCTGATCAGCAGCACATCGCTCTGCATCGGGGGGGGGGGGATGCATGGTGACCTGGGACATGCAGGTTATGGTGACAGGGGAAAGGGGGGGGGGGGGGCTGGCAGGGAAAGCGCAGGAGGCAGGAAGGGGAAGGCAGGAGGGGGCTGCTAGCTGGACTAGGGTGGGGGGGCAGCCCCACAACCCACTCCACAAGCTCAGGACGGTCTTGTACGGCGTTGCTGCCCTGATACCGGGAGACACGGGGCCCATGTGGCAGCCCCGAGTGCGGGCACGTGTTTGGCACACGATCGCAGGGCCCGGACTGGCGCGGGCAGGGCCTGGGGTTCGCCCTGTTGTCCGCTGCGGGGCCACTTCTCGAAGGGGAGGGTGGGGGGCGGTGCGACGGGGCGCAGTGGCGAAGGGGGGGTGGGGGGTGGCACAAAGGGGTCAGGTCTGCGGCATTGATTCAAACGAGGCGGGGCATCCAATGAATCAGTCCAACAAACATGGTCCCCTGACGAATTGTGGCGATGGATGTAAAACAAAACGCGGATTGCAGTGCTTCTCTTGACTTTTTGGTACCTCAAAAAGTGTGCAAAGCGGGAAACCCGATCCAACACCACACGGTCGAAAAGGTGACTGGACTTAAAAGAAACTCTACGCCATGTTACACCTCTGGAAATAGGCATGCCTCCAAGGGGGGTTGAGGCAATAGGCATGCCTCCAAGGGGGGTTGAGGCAATAGGCATGCCTGCAAGGGGGGTTGAGGCAATAGGCATGCCTCCAAGGGGGGTTGAGGCAATAGGCATGCCTCCAAGGGGGGTTGAGGCAATAGGCATGCCTCCAAGGGGGGTTGAGGCAATAGGCATGCCTCCAAGGGGGGTTGAGGCAATAGGCATGCCTCCAAGGGGGGTTGAGGCAATAGGCATGCCTCCAAGGGGGGTTGAGGCAATAGGCATGCCTCCAAGGGGGGTTGAGGCAATAGGCATGCCTCCAAGGGGGGTTGAGGCAATAGGCATGCCTGCAAGGGGGGTTGAGGCAATAGGCATGCCTCAAAGGGGGGTTGAGGCAATAGGCATGCCTCCAAGGGGGGTTGAGGCAATAGGCATGCCTCCAAGGGGGGTTGAGGCAATAGGCATGCCTCCAAGGGGGGTTGAGGCAATAGGCATGCCTCCAAGGGGGGTTGAGGCAATAGGCATGCCTCCAAGGGGGGTTGAGGCAATAGGCATGCCTCCAAGGGGGGTTGAGGCAATAGGCATGCCTCCAAGGGGGGTTGAGGCACATCAGCAAGGTTGGTGCAACGACAACAGCCACACTTCGTTGTTGTGGGGTTTGCCGCGGAGACCCACTACTTTGTGCTTTTCTACTTTGCACTTTAGGAATGTCGCGCACACAGTGCAAAGTTTTGCATGTCAGTAACTACCCGAACCCCAGTTTCGGCCCTTTTGCGTCTCCGCAGGCCCCGGAGCCGCGTGTGCGTGCGGCCTCCGGCACACAACCGCCTCCCTCTGCAGTGAGCAGGGGCCCGGCCGGCCCTTAGGCAAAAGTCTCGGACATGATTCGGTGCTGGGGCACGCCAGCCCCCTGCAGCCCCGTCTTCAGACTGTCCATGAAGGCCTGAGGGCCGCACATGAGCACCGCGCGGGAGGCGAAGTCGGGCACCGTCGCCTTGATCATCTCCAGCGTGATCCGCCCGGAGAGGCCGCTCCAGACAGTGCCCTGCGGTCGAAACACGTGGAGAACGGGAAGCAGGTGTTACCCACGATATACCCAAATGGTACCAAAATGCCTCTGGGCTGATGCGCGCGCGGCGCGACGCGCAAAAATGTTTCCGTTTTCGCCGGGATCAAAATTTGCGTGGATGCGACTTGCTGAGAAATGGCGGGAAAAGTAGGTTTCAAATTATGGGGCACCCACGGGGCCCCAGTCACGTGCGACCTGCCTTGCCCTAAAAGGCGTGCGTTGTTCGAGCATGCGCATGAAAGGGGATGGGGAGGGTACCCCGAGGGACGCCGTTCATAGGGAGGCCCGCACCCGTTCTCGAGGGCGCATGGGCGCCACGCCGACGCAGCGACCGGCCACAGTGCGACACGGCGGGGCTCCACCGCTGCAAGCGCTTCATGACACGCAGAAGTGAGCCCGAGGGTGTGGGGAGCGCTGACCGCTGCTCTGAACCGGCAACGCGGGAGGCAGCCGCCAGGAATACCAATGGTGTATGATGCCTCCGATGTAAGTCCCTCCCTCCCCTCCCGCCCTCCCTCCCCTCCCGCCCCCGCTCCCAAACGAAGCAGAACACTGCCGCACGCCGGTACGCACGGGAACGGACAAAAATGACGGGTGAGGGAGTAACCGCTGTCGGTTATCGACCAACCTGCCATGGGTTGCCGGCCAACCGCGTCGGTTACAAGTAAAGCAAAAATTACCAAAGGTCAAAATTAGCAAAAGGTGCCTATTTTTTGGTTAATTTTTTTTGGTAATATTTTGGTACCGTAGCAAAGGGGACGTCATCCTTCCCTGCCACCATGCAACACAAAGCAATGGGAAACCATGTGAGTCGCACCATACATGGTTTTTAGTAAACGGTGGGGCAAATGGTTGTGGTGTGATCCAACCAACAGCCATCACACACATATTCGGAGCAAGAGAGACACTTTCGTGCAGTCAAAGAACCACACTCACAAGAGTGTTGTGTCTCTTCACCATGAAGCTTCTTGAGAACGTCGAACATGGGTTCGATAGAGGGCACATCTCCCCATAGGGCTCGCGGAATCCTCGCGGAATCTTGGGGCCCAGGAATCGGGGGGAAACCACAGTTACCAAAACAACCTTAGTTTTTGGTTAATTTTTTTTGGGTAATATTTTTTGGGTAATATTTTTTGGGTGATATTTTTTGGGTAATATTTGCCTTGGGTAATTTTTGCTTGGACTTTAAGAGCAATTTCGCCTGGAACCTCCGGCCGTCCTTTGTGGAAAAACAAAGCCGAGGCCCTGCATTCCGGAAGACGGCCATGAGCACGTGGCACACCTTTGTCCCTGTGACACTGAAGTGCGTCTGCAGTTTATGAGCCCCCGAGCCGCTGTCCGACACGCCAAATTGCCATAGCTCCTGCAACGCGGGAAGACAGTGTTCCTCGAAGCCAGACGCAAGGCAGTGTGTTGCTTGTGCGAGCACGCCGGGAGGGGGTAGCGCGAGGCAGGCACCAAAGGTCGACAGCCACTCCATGCGCCGGTGGGAGGCACACCCAGCCCTCGGCCCGAAATCGCTTTTGGTGGGGATTTTAACACAGTTGTCATGAAGCTGATGTTCGTGCTAGCGCTGATGCTGGTGCTTGAGCTTGTAATGATGCTGGTACTGACGCGGCCACCGGTGCTGGTGCTTGCAGTGACGCTGGTGCTGGCGCTGGCAGGCGCTGGGGCCGGTGTTGGTGTTGGTGCTGGTGTTGGTGTTAGTGTTGGTGTTGGTGTTAGTGTTGGTGCTGGTTCTGGTTCTGGTGCTCGTGTTGGTGTTAGTGTTGGTGTTAGTGTTGGTGTTGGTCTTAGTGTTAGTGTTGGTGTTGGTGTTGGTGCTCGTGTTGGTGTTGGTGTTGCTGTTAGTGTTGGTGTCAGTGTTAGTGTTGGTGTTAGTGTTAGTGTTGGTGTTGGTGTTGGTGTTGGTGTTGGTGTTGGTGTTGGTGTTTGTGTTGGTGTTGGTGTTGGTGTTGGTGTTGGTGCTCGTGTTGGTGTTGGTGCTCGTGTTGGTGTTGGTGTTGGTGTTAGTGTTCGTGCTCGTGGGGATGCTGGTGCTGATGCTGCTGCAGGTGCTGGGGTGCCGGTGTTGGTGCTGGCGCTGGTAATGCACGCTGTACTGTACTCACAGACCTCTGCCGAGGACCTCTGGTGTAACCAGGGTTTAGCTTGTGCGGGCTGAGCGCTGTGACTCAACCCTGCGATCCTGCGCACCGGCACATACCTCCATGAACACAAAATCCTCTGCATTCCGCTCGGAGTACATCAAATGGATATCAAAGCTCATTCCATTGGGATTGGCTGCTGTTGTGCGTCCACCAAAAAGGGCTGCAAAATGGCACAACGCGAGAGACGGGGTGGCAAATGCCAAACGGTATGCGGCTCTTATCACCCGCGCGTGACGTTCTCCCATCGTCTGCTTCGATGGACAAGGCCGACGCTGTCAACAATGCCCCAAAACCCGCCCCCAAACAAAATGCGGACTCGATACGCCCGAGAAGTCTACTGGTGTCGGTTACCGGCCAATCGACGACAGGCTCTGACTCGTTGAGAAGCACTTGCAGCAACGGATCCGGGGTCAAACCCGAAGGGGCACAACTGGTCAACCGGCGCCGGGCGCAGGCCGACGGATTCGACCACCGCCCGAAGACATACACAGAGATCGTGGGTTCGAGCCCCGATGGTTGCGTTGCAATCCAGTGCAATCGTCCGCTAGCGTGTGGCCGAGCGGTCCTCAGACGCAGGACTCATGCCCCAAAATGCGGCCACTCGATGTCGGTTGACCGCCAACCGTCAATAGCCAAGTGCGAATCTGCCCCCATCCCCCCCCGCTTCGATGACGAACTACACATTACCATTTTCGGGCCCACAACACAGCCCCCAAAATGGCGGAGTCCCCAAACATAGACCCCTCAAAATGGCCCCACGACGCCCGATCCTTCTGAGGCATGGATCATGGGGCAGATTGTTGCAGAGCATTCCCCTCTGGACAACATCACTGGCCCCCACGCTGACTCATGTGGGTACTTTGTGGTTTGTACTTCGTCATCACAGCCACCAACAGCCCCAGACCTCACTCCCACCCGAACACTGACGTCGATACCACGTCCCTCCCGACTGCTCCCTCGACCTTCGGGTGTCCTTCGCCAGCAAACACTCTCACTCCAGCAGAGCCCTGGCAATCCGCCGAACTCAACTGTGATCTTGGTGCATCCGACGCGTATTAGCAGGCCCCAGGAACAAGCATGCGCCTGAAGGGGCGGGGGGGACCCACCCTGCGGCGTTACAGGTCGTTCCACCTCCACCCGCTTCTGGTCACCTCTGCCACCAACCGTTCGCTAACCGCCAGCCCTTGCCCCTTGGGTGGCCAACTGGCCGGAAGTGATTTCGGCAAAAATGTTTGCGTTTTCGCTGGGAACAAAAGTTGGTGGATTCGGCTTGCTTAAAAATCGGTTATGGGTCAAGGTGGGGTGTTCCCCGCGGTATACCCAAATGGTCCCAAAATGCCCCTCGGCTGGCCAACTGGCCGGACCTGATTTTGGCAACACGCGCGCGCGGCGCGGCCCAACGGCTTTTCCAACCACCAGTAACTGCGACCGCTTTCGAGACCCGCCTTGCGCCTCCCCCCGCCGCATCCCTGCCCCACGGGGCCTAGGACTGTGCGAGCCGTTGCTGCAGGCAGGGCCATACCGCGGAGCATGCTGGCCAGAGGGGTGATCCCGATGCCCCCGGCCAACATCAACAACTTCCCCTGGGCCTCGGCAAACGCTTTGTTCGAGAACCAGCATCCGAACGCGCCGCCCACGGAGGACACCTGCAGCTGAGACCCTGAGCAAAGGGACGTGCCATGCCCGCGGGGAAGGCGCCGCACTCGACATCGGGGACAGGGCCGCCGGGACCGCGTCAGTGGGGGATGATGGGGAACTCGCCAGTGCCACGCGAGCCATGGGAGTATCGAGCGCCTGGGACGTTATCACTTGCCGTTGAGAAGGTGTATCACATATCCCCAGAAACAAACACACGTTGCGTTGGGCGGTGCGTGGGGCACAGGCTGCCGCAGGGGCAGGATGCCGCAATCATGAGCAATGCCCGGAACATCCCCCACCGGGGGATGCAGATGCTGAATGCTGACCTGTGCGCTGCAACGCACAAACATCCCCAGACCCTCCCCCTCTGTGGGATGCGGACGCCGTTTGCTAACCGTTACCACCGACGCTGCAGAGCAACGAAATCAGAACAGAAAGCTCGTCCGTGACATTGCCACAGGCGCCTTTCCCTGCGAGAGGATGCAGTGCCCCGTTGAAGGATCACACAGACATCACGATGCAGCCTAACCGACAGTACGCCAGGCACTCGTTACTTCCCGTTGCAGTCCGGTCACGGGGCCGGTCGGTTCCCTCCGTCGCAATCCCGGCATTTCCGGCGCAGTACCGTCGTCTCCCCGTCACGCTATCGTCACATTTCGGTACTTTTGGCACGGGTTCAGGGGCCGTGTGGACCAGACGGCGCTTTGCATCGCCAGCACTGAAGGCGCGTATGACGGCAACGTGGCCAAAAAACTCCATCCCGGCGGCCTCGTCCTGTGCTGCGCCCAACACCGGGGCGATGGGGGGGGGGGGGGGGCAGTAGACCCGGTCCCGCTGCGACCCACTCCCGGGGGAGGGGAGGGGAGGGAACCTCCGATCAGTTGGTCACGCGGCCCAGGTCACCGGACTCACGCACCGACCACTCACCAAAAGGAGATTCATGACGTGTCACTGGGCTGTACAAAGAGAACACAAAGAGACGGAACAAAGCCACAACGTCCACAACTTTCAACAACTTTCACCATTACATTCTCCCCTGTTTGGGGTTCCGGGCCGAGTGAGACCAATTATGGTCCAGCCTGTCACACCGCCGGGACCGCTATCTTTGAAATAGGGGGGGGGGGGTTGCATTCAAGGACCGGGCCCGGGTGCGCGCGCCCCCCCTTGACCGGGGCCGGGGGGGGAATAATTTCGTGCAGGGATCATTTCGCCGGGGACAATTTCGGAAGCAGAAAATTTCGCCACCCTTGCAAATCCAAAGTTTACACTGCCTCACGCACGCACTGCACTGCCAAAGCCCCCAGATTTCGGAAAGAGGAAATTTCGGCACCTTCTTTAAAGACAAAATTTTCCCACGAAACCCCCAGCCCCTCTGTACACTCCATTCTGTGCACACCAGTCGCCCCCGCATACCCTCCCGCACGTTGTCGTGCATCCATTTGGAGCACAGCCCCGTGTCCGCTCTTTTGATGGAGACGGTGAAGGTGCGCGAGTTGGTCTCGGGCGCCGAAGAAAGGGTCCAGCTTCGGGATACCGGGGGCGCCCCAAGGCCATACACGGGGACATCAAAGACGGCGTGCTGCCCCGCGACGTAAGAGAAGGCGGGCTGGGCCCCGTGCCGCGACTGATCCGTGACGTTGAGCACCTGAAGACAGGCAGCGTGGGGCAAGGCCCTGGCTCTGGGTGCGTTGGCTGATCTTGCAACAAAGGCGGGCACATCGCGGCATCTTCACTCGCGGGCCTTGCCATTTGCCATTTGGCAACCCTCCGTCAAATGTATGACCGGAGATTGTGGAGGGTGGTACAGCATTTGTCGTCGCATGGAGCCGGTAACGGTGGCCGGCACCGAGCATTTGTGCGTCAAGGGACCCCCGTGCGATGAGAAATATGCCCGTCCATGCAGAGGCCCGGGTGTTTGCCACTGATGCAGCTGGAGGCAGGGGTCTCCAAGCCTCGGAAGGTCCGGTGGGCTACACCAAGCGGGAATTTGGGGGGGGAACCGGGGCGTAGCAATGACAGAGGGAGGGGGGGGGGGGCAACGTACACCGTGTCGGTATCCCCAGGGGCATGAAGCGCATTGGGGCTGCGGCACAGTGCCCATCGGGGGGTACGGGCACAGCTCCTTTTGGGGGGTGGGGGGGGTCCAACCTCCCCACCAGCCCCCACTCCCCCCCGGCGGTGCGGTTTTAGAGGCGCCGAAGAACATTTTTGGTCTAAACGGGCTGGCGCCGGAGGAAAGTTTTGATTGGCCGAAGACCCGGAAGCAAATTAGGGGCCATCTTTGAAGGCGGGGGAGCGGGGGGTTGATCCCCCCCTCCCGCTGGTGCCGAGTTGTGAAAAAGAGCGCTGGGTATGGGCCCCTCTGGCTCTGAGGGTGCCGTGAAAACCAACCGATGAAGGCCTGTGGCCCGCACGATGGGGGCCTTGGCGTTCACGGGCTCACAGCCGCGCGGGTGTTCAGTGGGCTATGGGCCTGGGCTTTGGATCCGCCTGAAGCAGGAAGAGGGGGGGGGGGGGGGAGGGGGGGATGTAACGCGATGAAGTCCTGGCGGGCCATGTCCCGGGCCGGCAGTCCCTCTCCGGCCCCCGTCCGTCCCAGTCTGCCGCCCGTCCAGCGGTCCGCTCGGCCTGGCCCCCCCGTGTACCGCGGCCCGGGACGGACGCACACCCTCCGTCCCGCTGCCTCGCCTTTCTGGCCCGCGGCCGCTGGTCCGCACCGGACGCCCGCTGCCCCGGCGTCCGTATCTCTGCCCATTCCGCACGTCCGTCCGGCGCTGTTCCCGTCAGAAAATGGGTCTGTTCCAATCAAAAAAAAATTTCCAATGAAAAATTTTTTCCAATCAGAATTTTTGATTGGAAAAAAATTTGGATTGGAAAAGGAAAAACTTTTGATCGGAAAAATTTTTGATTGGAAAAAATTTTTTGATTGGAAAACGGCGCTGTTCCCGTCAGAAAATGGGTCTGCGGCACACGACTCTTGCCCACCGAAAACGGTCCAGAAAACAGGATTTGTTTGCAAGTTTGGCCGATGTTTTGGAGCCGGCCACCCACCGTCGCAGGACCCACGGCGGGGCCGGCCACCGCTGTGAGGCCAGGAGCTTCGGATCGCCCCGCCATCATCAAATGGGGGGGGGGGGCACCCTCGGCATTGCCCAAGACAGCGGAGCACGCGACGTGATATGGGGAAGGCAGAAACATGAGGCACGGGGTCTAGGGAGGGCACGTGTACGCGCGTACACGCGATCTACGGGTACAGGAACGCCATGTCTATGTCGGGCGTATACGCGTATATGACCACGGACGTATACGCGCATACCCCCCCCCCGCGCGTCCAGCGAAGAATAAAGTCCTCAAAAAATACGGTCCGAACAGGAGTGTTCGTTGGACACGCCGTTCGGTACCGAATCAATTCAGTACCGAAACCCGGTGCCCAATTGATTGGGTCCCAAAAAAATACGGTCCGAACGGCAGTGTTCGTCGGACAAGGCATTCGTTGGACACGGGATGGGGGGGGGGGGTATACGTACACATCTGATGTGCAGAGGCGTGCGGGAGGACAGCGTCTGCGGGCGTACCTCGAAGTCGAAGGACCGGACCGCGGCGCTCTCACTGCGCACGCCTCGGCACTTGACGGTCCAGTACGTCGTCTTTGGGGTGAGGGCACTGGAGGAGCCGGAGCCGGACCGGTTGAGCACTTGGCCGCTGCGGAAGTCCGACGCGCCACTGTGGGCGTTCATCGGCTGCGGAGACACAGCGCGAGGGGCAAGGGAATGCAAACGGTCACTGTGGCCCAAGTGGGGCATAAGAAAAATGGTGATCGCACATGCCATGGCCCAGGGGCTGGGGGGGGGACGCAGGTGAGGAAAAGGGGGGGGGGCAGAGATATATAAGAAGGGGCGGCAGGGCGGGTGAATGGGGGGTCTGAAAAGGGGGGCGGGGGGTTGGCTGGGACACCCTCTTCCGTGGGTCCCCCTATGGTCCCCGCCGAAGCCTAAATCCTCTTGGCGCCGAAGGGGCCGAAGCAAAATTTTGGCTGTCAGCCTCAAACATTGGAGGGGGGTCTAGGGGGGGGGGGGAGGGTCCAGGGGCGGGGTCCCCCCCCCCTCCTCCGGTGTACATACATCCCTGCGGGGGGGGCGCCGCCTTCCATTCCCATGGGCATCAGGCGTTCCAAACCCTCCTGCCCTCCGGATTTCGAGGAAGAGAAGCCTCCCAAACGCCCTTACAGTACGTAGACGCCGCATGCGCTCGCCAGCACGCAGCCCCTGACTTCCAGGCCTCCGTCTTCAAGTGCCAAGGCGCTGGAAAAGGCAACCAAGTGCCACGCGGTCCGGCAGGTCTCCGTCAGACCGGAAGATTGCCCTCCCCTCGGGTACGCCGCATGGCCGGGGCGTTCCTCCGCAACGGGTGTTGGGGTAGACCCCACGCCCGTTCCAGGGCCTTCCCCCGCAGCACACGGCGGAGGTACATGCGCCGCACTGACAACACTGACAGCGCATGGGTCGCACTGGCCGACTTGGCAGTACCACTCATTTTCCGGTTGTGCCGTGGACCCCCTTCCCGGTGCTGTGCCCCGCAAGCAACGCCCTGTCCCGTTCTCAAACTGGGGATTTCTGTGCCCGATGTCCAGGAATCGGACAACGCACTGAACTGGTCGTTTGAGAACCGGAATCGGGGGCTCCTCCCGAAAGGACAAGACTGCCCAATCCCCAAACAAAAAATCAAAAAAACGCCCCTCCTCTCAAGTTCTCAAATTGGCCACTGTGGTCCCAACACCGGGGAATCGACCGGGTTCTGCAAACGACTGCTGGGCGGGCCCCTGCTGGTGGGCGGGGCGGGGTCCAGCCCCCCCCCCCCCCCCCAAAGTGGTGCTGAGTTTTTAGAGGCGCCGAAGAAATTGTTTGGTCTAAAGTAACTGGTGCCAAAGGCGCCAGAGAGAATTTACGGTTTTTGATTGACCGAAGGCCCGGAAGACAATTTGGCCCAATCTTTTAAAGGGGGGCGGCGGGTGGCTGGTGTGCCAACCCCCCCTCCATCCCCCCCAAAGTGCTGCCGAGTTGTCAAAAGGAGCTCTGGGGTTGGGATCCCCAGGACAATCACGCCCAATTTGACAACCATCCTCCCGCATGGACCCTGCACAGCACATGCCATGTTGCTGCCTTTGCTGGCCCCCGACTTCTCCGAGTTCGCCAGGGCCATCTCCGCGTACTCATCGCTCGCGAAGTCTCCACTGCACATTGACAGAGGGGGCCCGTCAGCGAATGCCTCCCGCACCGCACCATGAGACATGCGGTGAGCAACATGCGCGGGCGGCCGTCGCGAACCCAAAAAGCACCGGAAACACCAGACGATAGACCACACGAAATGCGTCCGTGCTCCCAAGCAACAGCGGAAGCGCGGGCCGACCAGCGTTCCAGGGCACCGGGCCACACCTCGTGTCAAACAAAAGCCAAACGTCCCTTCCTCTCACTTCCACTTTGTATGTGCGTTGCTTGGGACCTGCGGCAAAGCGAGCGTGCGCGACACTGCCCTTGCCACAACCTTCATCCCCCTTACCCCCGCCCCCTGTCCAGCCAATCACCTTGGCCCCGTGTCCCATTTTACAGGATGACAGGGGGTCGGAAAGGGCCTCAGTTACCGCTGGGGGGCTCTGCTGGCGATCATCACGGGACGGATGGGACGGAGAGGGTGACAAAAAGTTTTCAGAAGGGGGGCTGGAGGGTGGCAGGGGCTGAAATAGATCCACTAAGCGTCCCCGAGCACTACCGTTATGTCGTTCCCTCTGGCTCGCGGGTTCACCGAGGACCCTCCAGAGCATCGGCCCATTGAACGCTGTCATGTTATGCCCAACGCGGGGCCCCATCTCGGGACTTGCTGGTCAGGAATGTGCAACGACAGCTGAGCCTCAGCTCCTCTGGGGTCCGTACTGCAGGTTTGCTTGAGGAACGGAGATGCAATGCATGTCTCTTTTCAGAACGTCCCACTCTGAACAATCCCACGGGCCCGGGCCGGACCGGTTCCGCTGCCAACCACCCCCTAACGATCGGTCGAAAGGGGGGGGGGGGGCAGGGAGGGGGGCGGGCCGCCGGAGGGAGAGCGCAAGATGCACAAATTGAACAGCACAGCAGGTGTTGACGATACATGTTGGGGCCGAGCTGACGGAGTAAGGTTCTGCACAATGCACTGTGGGCAATGTGCACAAATCACCATACACTATGGAGGAGGGGGGGGGGGGGGTTAGACTTGTTCCTTCGTGCGCTTTTCGTCCACCGCTGAATTGTCATTGATTTTTGGGCATTTTGAGTGCGCTGAGGGCGGACAAGTGCGGCGAAACTAATGTCTTACTACTTAACGTCGGCAAAAACAGAAGCATTCCGCTGCCTTTGGCGCGACAGCCCCGGAGCACTGCGGCTGCCCATCAGCTGTGCACAGTTGATCGTTGTGGGGGACGGTTGCCGACGTTGGGCAGCGGACCCTTTACAACATCTTTGTGGCAGCTGACAGTGATTTTTGCAACAGACACCCCGGCACCAGAGGCGATGCAAGGACAACGGCTGCAACTCGTTTCCATTTGCTGCTCAAGACGAAGCCCAAGGCCCTGGTCGGGACCGAAGGCCTCCGCCGTGTTGGGCCTAGACGTTGGGAGGGGGCCTTTCACGTCCAGTGCTTGCCCCCCAGCTCGCGTGGGTCGTGTAGCAAACGTGTGCAATCGTGTTCAGGGCTTTGATGGTGTCGGCGTTGATCTGCGTCGCAATGGTCGAGTTTGCGGCGGCGGTGGGGAGGGGGGCCCCAAAATTGTGTACCAAAAATGGCCCAACTAGATTGGTCCAATTGTAAATTTCGTGTTTTCTCACCATGGTCACTTTGGTGGGGGGGGGGGGGTCCAAGTGAAGGGGGGTTTAGGTTTAGGTTTGGCGTGGCCGTGCGGTATTGGTTCGCCCGGGGGCTGGCCTCACGCCTGGACGGTAGGAGTGCGGCAGCCGTCAAGCACTAGGAGGCACACCACCCACCGGCCCCCCACGCGCTGTGTGGTGTGGCAGCCGGCCGTTCATCCCGCCGCACCCTACGCGCTCCGTCGTCGCTCCGCGGGTGCTTCAGGCACGCCGGGATCCACCGCGTCGGTGCGGCGCCTTGTCCCTGACTATCCGCTCTTCGCCGCTCTCCCGGCGGCCTCTGGTGGCTGTCGGTGTTCGTCCTCCCCGTGGGCTCCCTCACCCGCCCTGGCACAAGACATGCACTAGCCGGTGGTGTCAGGTGTTACAAACTGGGGTCCGGTAGTAGAGCTGCATCCCAGGGGACGCCATGCGTGATGACGACCTGCGTGCCAGGGCTGCGGTGGGGGGGGTACCCCACTCCTCCTACGGTGTACGGCTATTCTCATACTTCCCTGGGGAGCGGGGGGGTGGGGGACTTCCCATGGTGCCACTTCCATTCCTGCCGGGTTGTCCCCGTGGCTCCCAAGGAAGAAGGTCAGGAAGGGCACAGGGAACAGGAACTTAGAAGCGGGGCCAGGGTACAGCTTCGCGACCCTTGGGGGGGCTCATTCTGGGCCATAGGCAGAGTTCGGCCACCCATACACCCATCCACCATTTCAACCCCCGCCAATTTAGAGGTAGAGGTTCACGTTTGGCCGTACGATCCCGCAGTGTGCCATACCTGCGAGCCCAAAAAATCCCCATGCATCACGCCATTCGGGCACAGGTAGCCCCCTATGCCCCAAAATGATCCCTTGGCTATGGGCATGGATTGTACGACTCCAAGTGCTGCCCATCGGAAGAAGAAGACGAGCTCCGAGCCTCACTGTCCGAAGAGGCATCGCTGTCGCTCGTGAGCACGCCAGTCCCATTACCTTCGAGGCATTCCTGCTCAAGCCCTCTCCGGCGCCTCCCAACGTGAAAATACATAAGATGGCCCCTTGGGAGCAACCACAACCCTCGTTTGGGGTCTCCCTGCTGGATTGTTGATTTGCCCTACCCTTGTCCTAATCGCGGAATTATCAGCCTAATACGGAAATTATAGCTCTTCCGTTCTAGCCACCACTTAATCTACAGCTGCTCGGGCCAGACGGCTAAATCCCCGCGCCGCACGCGCGCCGCGTCAGGTGCTCCCCCCAGTTGCAGCACCACTGCTCTGGCTGCGGATGGCCCACCGCATACGCAAACCTTTGGATCGCACTTCTTGGGTCTTCATGTCCTTCGCAAGGCCCATGTAGATGCCCTCGCCAGTCTCCAGCTCCAGCAGGTACCCGTGCCAGGGGCATTTGATGCATTGCCGCCCTCCCATCATTTTGATCGGACCGTCACGGATGGGCATCCCGTGGTGATAGCAAGCGTTGTCCATGCCACTCATCTTGCCCTTTCAAAATCCGCAGGAAAGGTCAGGGTACGGTCAAGAGCGGGGGGGGGGGGGTGGAGTGATGGGGAGGGTGCGGGGGAGTTGGAGTTGGAGCAGGGCACGTGATACAGTGCGCACACCCCTTGTGCGACTGCTGTGCAGGAATGAATCCCAGAAACATGGTGCTGTCTCCCGCTTGGGTGATGGAACTTGGAGAAGTGCCGAATATGAAATGCAAGGGGCATGAGAGACCTGCAGTCGGCGCCTTCTGGGCTCACTGACAACCCTCACAGACTGTAGGCATTAGGCTAAACTTGCAAATCGAGCGAAGAAGTCGCGTTGATCGGTTGAAAAAACACTTCGGGCACAGCATTCAATCCTCGTCTGGAACGGATCACGGCTGCAGCATGTGCATGGTCCCCACTCCGCGACCTCATTATTTGCACAATGTGCAGACCGTGCGCAATTTTTGCTCTCTTTTGAGGTAACCCCGCCGCAGATTCCCCACAAGTTGTCTGAGTTGCTGACTGGGCGAGCCATGCGGACTCCCCCTGGAGGCACGCAGTGCGCAACCACCGTCGAAAGGCCGCAATCGTGCCACCCAAAGCCTCGGGCCATCCTTCGTAAGGAAAAAGAACAAAAGAAAAAAGCACAGGGAAAACGACCCTCATTCCCAAAGGACATCGCCGGCGTTGCTCCCGCTAGGCCTCCACTGATCCTGAAAAAGGAATGGTGACTTCTCTTTCAGGGTCTGCCGTCCTACACTACAGCCCAGCAAACCTGCGGTGTGTGAAAGACCACGATGTTGCGTCCATCTGGCGCCTTCACCAAAAAGGTGCTGCCCGGCGGCAACTTGTCCACGTGACACACATGAATGCTCTCGCCTTTGGGCTGTGCCGTCTGCGCCATGCTGCTGCTGGATTTGCTGCTGCTGGATCTCTGCCCGTGCGATTGTGGACGGTTGGACACAAGTTTGGTCTCCGTAGCCTGGGGTCGGGGCTCAGGGCTGCATCCGTTGCCCATGCACAGTACGCGGTGGGGACAGAGGGGCCGCCGACTGGTACCACAGGGCGAGGGCGGGGAAGAAAAGCTGCAGAGAATGCCCGACAAACGCAACGACAGCAGCCAATGGAGCCCACAGCGCATGGGCATTTTCTGGAGGCTTCAAAGACCTTGAATGCATGGCACACCCGCAGTGTGCCATTCTGTTATGCACATCCCTCTCACGCATTCGTATGACGTGCACAGCCACAGTATAAACCGGCCCCACCTATAACCCTCCCGGGGGTTATAGTATTCTTGATGAATGCCCGAGCCAAAGGGGGGGGTAATAAGTCGGGGGGGGGGGGGGGTATAGGTCAGCCCTTTGTCCAATTTTGCTTTAGGCGCTTCGCGCCATCTGTTGTTTCTTCTGTGTTTTCAGCTTCTGCTTATTTTCCCCTCATGGATATTGATTTAGATATGCCCCACGCCGTGCCTGATGACAGTGATGACGATGATGGTGATGACCCTTTTGATGAGCTTCACGATTTTGGCGATGGGGATGAGGAGGAGGTTGAGGATGAGGACATCGCCACCCTTGAGCAGGCCATCGCTGCTGTTGCGGCTCTGCAGTCCAACTCTGCAGAGCCGGCACCAGATATGGTTGTGCCTGCTACTGATGTGGCTGTGCCTGCTGCCGATGTGGCTGTGCCTGCTGCTGATGTAGCCGTGCCTGCTGCTGATGTGGCCGTGCCTGCTGCTGATGTGGTTGTGCCGGCTGCTGATGTGGTTGTGGGTGCCTGCCGTTGATGTGACTGTGCATGGTGCTAAGGCCGCAAAACCTGCAGGATGTCACTGTGACATTCCAGAAGTGTGGTGTCATTGACACCAATTGGATGTTGCGGCACTACCTTCCTAAATGGGGACTAGGGCCAGGGAAGCGGCTCTTTGTAGTGTATGACAGTGCAACAGTGCAACAGCACATGTAACACAGGCTGTCAAGGATGCTTTCGCAAACCAGAATACCTCCATTGCGGTGATCACTGGGGGTTTGACTGCTATTTTGCAAAGCCTTGACTGTGATTTCATTTTTGTATACAGGCATCATTAGCAGAAAGTGGCTGATGAGTGGGCTTTCAAGAACTCCAACACAAAGCTCACTGCAGCCCAGAGGTGGATTTTAGGCACACACTTCACTGCTGCTGCCTATAAATATGCTATTTCTGTTGTGAATATCGCCGAGTCATTTAAAAAGCGTGGTTACATCTGGCCCACAGCAGATGGCAGCCACATTCAGCTGCGGGAGCTCCCAAACTATAAATATGATGTCTCCTCAGCTTTGATTTGGTTCAGGGCTACGTGTGTCCCTGAGGCGGACAATTCTGCTGAACAGCCTCCAGCAAAAAAGAAAAGGGCACAGTCCTCTTTGATGCAGATGTGGAAGAAGTAACTACCAGCAAAGTATCCTGAAGTTGTGGCCCCCACGCTTTGCTGCTCCGTCTCTTTGCACAGCTCTATCTTTGAAGTTGGGTTAGAAGCGGGGAGCTATAGGTCCCCGGATGACTGAAAACAACGGAGTGGGGGGGGGGTTATAGGTGGGGGAAGGAGGTTATAGGTGGGGTGGGGGGGGGGGGTTACGAACTTTCTCCTCCAACTAAGCCCGCGTTGCATTTCAAAGCTAGAAACCAACAAGCCCTTTCGCAAATGCAAGTGCTGTGATGGAACATGATTTTGAATCAAGGCAACCGAGTTTTAGCCGCATGCATGCACAAAAGCATGGGAAGGGGCCCAACAAAACATGTACAAAGCAACAGCCTCAGAGGGAGGTCGAATGCCAGTGCGTCCAACCTAAATTTGAAGAAGGCGGATTTGCCCTGGGAAATTGTTGACGAAAACGGAAATCAAGATATCTGGTGTAGGCAGGGGACCCCCCAGCCACCTGTGTCACATTCCGTCGGGTTGTTGTTTCTTTACGGGGCCCTGGACGGTCATCCGTTCTTCCCTCCGCATGTTGCGTCGGGTTGCTGCTTTCTGCTGGCTGCTGCGGCCGGTGCTCTTGCTGGTGTCGTTTCCGCGTTCGCGGAGCACAATGGTTGGTGTGCCGGGGTTGTGGTGAATGTGGCGTGGTGTGCCGTTTGCGCGTCAGCAGTGCCCAAAGGCCCCTGCAAAGGGCAAAACAGTGCTGGTCGTCGCACGAAGTTGGGGTGGGGGGTTACTTCAGGGTCCGTCGTGTAAGGGGATATGCTTGAGATTTGAGTCCGTGAATTTGGGAGCATATTGCCCAATGCAAACTCAGTGATGAAGAGACCTAGTAGGCACACAAGGCAAGTGGGTGGGATACGCCGTGCCCCGGGTGAGGACCGAGAGGATGATCTCCTTGGCCCAGGAGCGATCCTGTCAACGCGCGTAACGGCGGGCATCAACGCGTTGCACCGGCTGCTACACCTCCGCACCTTCCACCAGGGGTTGCCATCGCCCCGGAGGGGCTCAGTGGCTTAGAAACCACGGTGCTGCGGGCAGTGTGGGGGTCGACACGACTCGGTCCGGTGAGCCGTGCCGCACCGAGGGTGAGGTCCACACCCTGCTCGAGGAAATGGGCCGCGCTGGGGATCGGCCAGGCCTGCAGCAGCACTAAGGGGTGTCGTCCTCCCCCGGCACCCAGGAGTAGGACTTGTACACGCAGACATCCTGCCCCGTGACCTGCAGCCAAGTCTCGGTCCCGGGCATTGTGCGCTAGAGCGCTGCCATCCCCGGAGTCACCGCCTGTGTGTCGACAGCGTACCCCCATACCCCAGGGCAGCATATTCCGCACCCCGATCCTCCAATGGGCGGGGCTCCCCCGGCTCCAAGTTGTCCAGGTTGACCTCCGCCGAGGCCAAGGGAATGAATAATACATACGGAGGGCTGAAACATACTTCACATGTGATATTTGTATTTGACCATTGTGTGATTGGTCAATTTTTGAACGGTCGAGGCAGGAAAATGCATAGATTTCATGCATCCCTGGTCCTTAGGGGGTAGCACAAGGTCACGGAGGCCACCAAAAAAGCCATCTGATAACAATGCCCGTGACGCATATGCACGGATAAAGAAAAATGTTAGAATCTATCAACAACCCTCAAAAGCCTTGTGTTGCTCCAAACATTCTATTCCAAGCTGAGCATCTACAGCATTCATTTGATGTTGAACCTCTCAATGCTTCTTGTTGTGCCACCATTCCGTCATTTTGAGAGGATTGGCTGCGTGGTGCGTCGGCAATAATTTTGTCACAATTTGCCATTTGGTGCTCCAGGGGGAGTGTTTGCCCGGCGTGTGCCCGGCGCGCTACTTTTCTGTTAACTATCCCGACTTCAGCCCCAGATTTACCCTCTCATGGAGAAGCCCCCCGAGTAGACCACGTTGCACTGCACACCTTCCCTACAAAGCACGTTGCAGAATAAAGCAACAGCTGTGAATTCAACAACTCCAACTGTCATTTGTGTTGTACTTAACAAACAACTTTGGTGCCACCAGTGTGGGTGTCAATACATTCGATACAATAGTGCTCCTTACACTCATCACAAATTGTGACAATGGAGCGCTTCCGACAACACAACACACACACTTCTGCCTCATCCTCTGCCTCATCTTGCGTGGCGGCCGAGTTGCTTTGCTTAGTTCAAACATGAGGCACAATTGGCTGCCTCACCCCTGCCTTCTCGAGGGCCCAAAAGAGGGCGGAAGTGCTATGTAACCCCTCCATTCTCGAGGGTCCCCAAACAAAGGGGGGCAAATCAGAAGTGGCTGCCTAAACCCTGCCTTCTCGGGGGCCCACAAGAGGGCGGAGGTGCTATGTAACCCCTACATTCTTGGGGGTCCCCAACAAAGGGGGCAAAATCGGAAGTCAAAACCTACGCTAGGGGTAACAATGATGCCCCTAATATCTCAAAGTATGGGTCTCTAGTTCGGCCACACGCCCAAATAGTTGCACTGCACTAAGTGCACCCCCTTAGTGCACCCCCTAAAAGGTCACCAGTGGGGCACGGGTCAAAAAAGATGCCTAGCATGCTAACGTTCCCCCTCAATTTCGCGGTCTTGCATTATGACTTCGCGATTTTGGATTCCGGCAGCAGAATTGTGGTGTTTGCTCTTGGCCAACACACCGCGCATGCCTTGCAGCAAGCCTCAAATAAACACTAGTACGAGGCTTTTTGACCAGCGACCAGTACCTTGTACATTTGGGTTTTGTTTCTCCTTGTTGTCTGAGAAATTGTTTACAAAAAAGAACATTTTTCCTGATTCATGCCTCCTTTTTTCCCTATCCTTCCATGATAGTTTCACAGGAAGCAGTTTCTTGCATGTCATCTCTGTTTATTTTCCGCAGATAACATCCGAGAATAAACAGCATACTATCAGATTTGTCCCAAAAATGATCAGTGAGGTCCAAAAAAGAAGCAGGAATAAACAGCATCCAAGCACATGTAGAAAAACTATTTCCAAAAAAAAACTGTCCCAAAAACGTCCCAAAAAGGAAAACCATTCATCAAATGTCTCCCATGAACAAAGAAAGGTGTCTAGAGCAGATGTAGGAATTAACATCCAGACACCACTGTTTATTTGACTCCCCGGTGGGCTTGGCGTCATGCTCCCAAGCCTCACCAGGCCGCACTTACTCCACATGCGCAACGCCCTCCCACCGGTCCCACACACGCATGACACTACAGCAGCCCAGCGAGCATGTGAGGAGCGCAGGTGAATAAGACATGGTACACCAGCTGGGCTCAGGCATGTGGGGCCCTCACTCCTCCCCATCCGCCAAAGTGGCACTACCTGACGTCTGGGCACAGGGCCCACGGATGCCCACGGATGTTGCTTCCGCGACGTTTTGCACCATGTCCTACTTTGCCCGTTATAAATGCATAACCAATTCCTACCCCTGTCTAGGCACTAATGTGTGGAATGTCCAACCAGAACCATAACAGAATAAGCAATGCACGGGCTTGAACACGCCCCTGTCCCCTGCAGTGCACACCAGCACTATTATGCAGAAAGTCGAGCGGACCAAATACGTGGTGATCTGACTGCCTCAAAGATAGGCATATCGCTGTGAACAGTGCCATTTTGCGGCGAGTGCATTTTGGATTCATAGGGTGAGAATTGCCCAGCCCCTAACCCCCGAAGGACCTCTGGGCTGTTGCGCATGTGCACAAGAAGCAGTCAGCACAAAGCGCAGAAAGAAATTTGGCTCGTCAGTGGCCTAGAAGACCATAGGTACCTTTCTGTAACAAAGAATGGGACGCAAAGATGCCAATGGGCCGGCCACCAACATGTGCACATATGGTGGCCATGCAGCGGTACGTCGCTGACCACCGCCACACAGGAACCAACGTGCCGTACCCGATTGACTCGCTGTTGGGGGAAACACCCGCTGTAGTACTGCACCTCGTTGTCCATCAGATACCATTTTCGGCCACAACAGATGGAATTTACAAATGCTTTGTGCAAGAAATCCCAATTACTTGGTATAACTACAACGCACTTCTGGTACTGAAAATGGCCATTGGGGGCGTTTTCGCACAGCGCGCGCAAAGCGCGGGCACAGCGCGCGCACAGTGCGCGCACAGCGCCAATTATGATCGTGATTATCCAGGTAACAGCCCCAAAAACCACCCACCTGCGGAATCATGCACAACCAATTCAAATCTCAAAAATTCAAACATCTGATGCTTGCCATGGGTCCCAGGGACCTAAATTCTGCCCCCTATAGCCCCGTCCACTGCAGCAGCCATTCAATGACATCCTTCCAATCTTCTGAACTTACCGAACTCCCGGTGGTGGAGAACAGCCAACTTTTCGCACAGCGCGCGCACAGCGCGTGCACAGCGCACGGTACGCCCCCATTGAAGCATTACGGTACGGCCAGCAGGGCGAAAAAGGTGGGCGCCACTACTTACTATTCTCACTCATAAAAAAACTAAGCCTCTTCCTGGTTAGTGTATCAGCAGAGCCAACTGTGTGATGGGGTGACCCTAGACAGCTGCACAAATGCAGACTGTATTATGCATCAGTACCAATTGGGCGGACCGGGATTTTGGGACGTCTCTTCAGGCCAGAAAAAGGGGCATGCGTCCTGAGGAAAGTAGCTGAGAGCAAGGCCCACGACCTCCTGCTCCGCATCTTGCCAGATTCTCTGCTGTGCTCTTTGCCCACCGCCTCAGCCTTGCACATGTGGAGATGCGTCTGTGGCTGAAGTCGTGGTGCCGTGCGCCACTAAACCGTTCTAGAATTGCGAAACAGCTGGTTCTGCACCACCTCAGCCAAACAAAACTCATATTTGAGGCCTTCATTTCAGCTACATCCGCACAGTGTGCAGACCCTTGGGTGTAGTGGAGTCAGTGAAGGGGTTAGCAAGGGTGAAAAAATGTACGCGAAACAGAACGTCCCAAACCAGCCATCAAAAGCCACGATTACCTGCCCTATCCTTGGAGGTTGGCACCTCTCAATGTCGTTTCAGATGACCCCTTTTTGAGAGCAAAAAAACAGGGTGCAATTGGTTGGGGGAAGGGGAACAGCGTTCATCCCACCATGTCGCTGATTCACACTCTTAAGCAAACCCATGGCCCTGCCCACCCTTTAAATATCCAGCTTGTGCGAATATCCCTCGTGGAATCTGTTAAACCTTTTCTTCGGATTTGAACATCGTAGCCTACACACGCCTGTGCGCATGCAAGGACCGGGCCCGGCTGCCCCCCCGTGGCCAAAAGGCCCGAAAACGTTTGTAGTACACCTTCCATTCACCGTAATCTGGTCGTCGATTGACCATCGACTGTCGGCGGTTGTCAGTTAAACATCGGTGGTTGGGGGCAAACTGCTGGCAGCGGGCAATTCCCTGACAGTGAAGTGGTCGGCGGTTCGCTGCCAGCAGCGGTCCTGGCCTTGCCTTGACCAAAAAAAAACCCATCCTCAGAGGAACCCACTGTCCTGTCATACAAACCCTGGACAACCACAATGCCTTCACGAGATTGATCAGGGCTGAACAATTTTCAACACCACCTTCAACTGCCCAGAGTTCACCATCTCGTCTCTGTTGTACTGCATAGACACTGGCAGAGTAACCTCAGAGGCTATCCCAAGCAGCAATGCGCTGATGTCGTACGAGCACTCCCCCAGCAAGTCATCAGACGAACGCAGATCACTGTCCCACAATTGGAACGCCACTGTTGTCACTGTCACATCCTCCATGGGGAATGTAAACGATTGGTTCCACTGCGGAGACAGTGTTTTCGTCTTGACTGATGTGGATTGTGTGTTGGACCCAAGCCTGCACGACGAATGCAATCAGCCATGCAGAGAATGTACGAGCTATGGTGGTGTGAAGGTGCTCTGCAAACCATTTACGGGCCTACGCAGTGACCCGTGCACTTCTTGGGTTGAGGTCAAGGTCATGTCTGCTTGGGTTGCACACAGGGTGATGCCTGACAGTGGATGAAGCTGGCAGTAAATGACTGGCATCACCAAGGGGGGACCTGTCCGAATCTTGACAACCAACAGGGTGCGAATTATTGGGGGTATGTGTTGCTGTCGAATTTGGCTTGCACGAGAACAACGCTACCCCTACTCCGGGTGCTCACCCGCCCCATAACCTTTCCACACATTGCCACCCATGCCGCAGGTGGCCGCATGCCCAGTACCGCACGCACCACATGCACTGGTTGCACCATGTACGTACCATGTTGCTGCATACCACACATTGCACGCCTTTCGGAAGTGTGAAATCGTGCCCACCCTCCCCCCAAGCTGTAGAAGGCGGAAAGCCACAGAAACCTTTCACAAATTTGTTTCTTAAATGCAACTCAGGTAGCGACTATTGTGTGCTCCTGCCCTCACATTTCTGATGGCAGATGTGCGCACAGTCGCACGAAAACACGGGCGGCTAATGGCGAAAGCGCCATTCCTCTTACCTCTTCTGACAAAACCTTGCGTTGCAAACGCTGCCAGGCAAGGACATCAGACCCTTTATGACTGGTCCACAACCAACTCCTTGGATAGGTGTTAGACTTAGGGTCACCCCAGGCCAAATTGCCCATTTTCTTTGGAGAATCAGGGCTTTTTGTTAAAACAAAGCATGCATCTTTGGGATGCAAACACTGCAATCCATCTCCAAGGTTTCAGAAAAGGGTAACTGAGATCTGGTCTAGTGTGTCTACACAACAACACACACCTTTTCATTCACACTGCACGCTCACATTGCGTTCACAACCTGATATTGCATTCCCAATCGTTTTTTTTGTGAAATGAGTACATGCAAATCTCAAATTCATATGAAATTCACGCAAATCTTATACGAATTTCGTGCAAATTTCACAAGTATGCACCGCACTCCCAGCCAACCTTAAATGCTACACAAGCACCAGTCAACGTGTATTGATCAAATTTGGCTCATTCTCCATCACAGCCAACTTATTCGGTAATAATTGGGAAACCACTTTTGACAAACTTGTAGATTTCGCACGGATGGTTGATTGTTGCAAACCTAAGGGTCCTTGCCCATGCATAGACTTCTTGTTGCATCCCATCACCAGGCTGTTGATATGCTTGTAGCTAATGCTGTCGGCTCTACGGGAGACTAGGCAGACTGGTTCCGCTGCAATCCATGCGCCAATGATCAGGCCAAAGGGGGGGGGGGGGGGGAAGCTGGGGGTCAAAGCATATAAACCAACAAAACTGCTGGAGTGGAAGTTGGGGAGGCGCAGTAAACAGGCCCCAAAAAATCTCTAGCACTTTGGCGCCGGGTCCTTGTGGGCTTTTGATGTTCGGCTTCGGGCGATAAAATCTCAAAGAGGGGAAACGGGGGGTTGCATCCACAGGCTGGGCCTGCAGGCATCCATATCGGTAGTACGGCACAGGGCAAGAATGCCATGACCGAAAAAGGCTTGAATTCCCAGGCAGGCACACAACCAAACCTTCTTGCGGAATTGCAACACAGAAATCCGAAATGGTGAGCATTACTTGCCGTTTCCTTTATTCGAGCACCATGAGCCATTGGGGGGAAGGCAGGAATGGGAATAGTGGCGGAGAGCACATACGTAACTTTGCAATATGGATCACTGGTTCCCCAAGGGTCAGCTGCACGCAATCCATTTGCCTCACAAACTTCGACATGCAAAATGTTACCCACGCTCAGTGCCACTGTGCTGGGCTCCTCTTTGACATCGGCCTACAGATATGGAATACCACAGAGAGCATGGAGGCAATGTAGAGGAGCAGGATGAGGACTATGACCCGGCCATTGCAACCCAAATGACGTGCAGATTCCTAAACCGCCAGTCGTCTTGCAATCCTTTTGGTACTCATCGTAATGCGGGCGGTTGGGCCAGCAACGGCCTTGCCCTTAAACCCAAGGATAGGGGCAGTGGCTCTCAGAACAGGGCCCCTGACACCAGCCAAAAGGCCTAGCACCATCAGCGAAGGGGCTGGGAAATCCACACACCACACCGCACGGCGTGGTGGGGTAAGGTGCAATACAGGGCGGTGCAGGAGGATGCAGTAAGGGTGTGCTGGGATGAAGTGCGGTGTGGTGCAGCGCGGTGTGGCACAGTGTGGTGCAGAGTGATATGGCGGGATGAGACGCGGTCAGATGCAGTGGTGAGGTGAAGTGCAGCGGGTGCACGTCGGTGCAGTGAGCTGTGGTGGGGGGCAGTGCAGCGCTATGTGGTACGGTGCAGCACGTGAGTGCAGTGCACTGCAGCGTGCAGGTTGCAGTGTGGCGGAGTGGGGGTGCGGGTTAGGCGCGGGGAGGAGCAATGCAGTATGCTGCGGTGGGCAGCGGTGCAGTGGAGTGGGGTGCTGGATGGCCGAGTCAGGGGGGAACAAACCGGTTCCCTGCCACCAAAATAATGCTACCAACATTGTATTCACCCTTGACCCCCCAGCGCACACTTGGTGGCCGTAAGTACATAGGCCGTTTAGAACTGTGGTGACACCAAACAAATAGGAGGAGCCAGACCGTTGATGCTGTGCACATTTAAGGGTCACAGTCGCAATGCTTCAGGTGCGGAGCGGCGGACAAAGGCAGGGCCCGAAGCCACAAACCTGCAGGGGCTCTAAACCCTGTTCTGAGCTCTTGTTCCAGACAGCCAGGGTGGAGGGGCTCTGAAACCCCAGCCCCCATGTGGCCTGCCCGCTGCACAAAAGCACCCCTGCAGCTACAACTCGACTGACAAGAGTGCCCCAACCCCAAATGGCCCGAAAGACAACAATTCCGGTTGTTTGGGAGGGTCTTAGAAGGTAAGCCGCAAATGGAAGGGACAGAAGCAAACCGTATCTGGCTGCTTCTTGAGCAACAGGGCCAATTGTTGTTTCAAGGAGTCTTCCCGCGAGGTCGCATCCTGCACAGTGCAAAGGTGTAGACATGAACAAATGACTGTGCCGAATGGCATGCACTGCTGGTGTGCACCCTGGGAGTGCAAGGCATGCACTCTTCCTTTGCTTCATTTACAAGGCCAACCAGGAAAAGGTGGGGGATCTAGAGGGAAAACGAGGAATTTTGAAGATGACATGCCTCAAACAAGGCTCTTCTCCGCAATGGGCTGGGTGCAGAGGGGTACATGAGTGGAGTGCAGCTCCACTACCCACCTGCCCACAGCATTGGCACTTGTCATCACTTTCAGCAACAGATTAGTTGAATATTGCTTTGACTGCTGCTGTTGCCAAAATGCAGGATTTTGCACCATTGCCCTTCGCTGCGCATGCCAGAGTATTTGACTATAACAAAACTGTATCCTTCAATCCGAAGAGACCAATGTTGTAGCTAAAAAATGTCTCTGCAAAAAGTACGGTTGTGTCTGGCTGATGTAGTGGATCTGTGGATGTATGAGGGATGCGAAGTTGCTGCTCTGCCGGTTGACTGCTTCAGCCTCAGCCTTCGTTACAGTGTGGTGGTCACATAGACAAGGCACACCTCACTTTGCACAGGGTGCGGCACAATCCAGGAATCAGGATCAAATTCAGGGGGTTTCTGTTACAACGAGCAACCCACAGACGAAACTGGAGCATACAGCATTTCTGGGTCAGCCATTTGGCCACCCACCTCCTCCCCAACCATCAAGAAGATCCTTGTATTTTGAGCATTTCAGCCTCGAAGTTCAACATTCTTCCAAAAATCATCCGAAAATTCCCTTCTAACGCCACAGTGTGTAAGGGGCAGCGACCAAAAAAAAAGGCACACAAAGCTGCTGCACTGGTCCGACAACTAGTAAGCCTACATCCAAACCGGTGGGGGCCAAGAATGGGTGAACTGGGAACGGGGATCAATGGACTCCAGACCGTGCCTGCGGAGCCATGGGTTGTGCACGGGGGGTTGCCATAAAAGCTTAGTGTGTGGTTCGGAGGGCTTGTGTGATTCCTTGGGTGATCCATGTGTGCGTAGCACTGTGGTGGGCTGGTTTGCCCTGCTAAGGGGTGGAGGGCGGAGGCAACACACTAGGGGGTAAAGATCGGTTAGGTTGCAAGATGCTATTGCGAACGAAAAAAGAAGGGTATCTTCAATTTGTTTGGTTACTGCTACTGATTGCTGGCTTGAACACAAGGTCCAACGCAGTTCCAGCACGGGCCAAATGTGATTCTTTTTTTAGCACAACAGACAACTGAAGTGCTTTTGGCCCGTTTGGCCCAAGAAAATGGCCCAACAAGACTTGGGCCAATTTGGACCAAAAACGGGTCAACCACACTTCAAAATGCATTGTTCCAAAAAGGATGCCAGGCCACTCCTTTGTCCCACCTTTTTATGGCCAAATGGGTCAAATGCACACGTCGGGGCATTCCAAGATGCTTTGTATTACCTTTGGAAAACCTGCTTGTCATCCATTTTTCAGCGCTCCTTGGGACTTTGCGGGGAGATAGCACTAAAATGGGCTTGCAACAATTAGTTCCGCATCCTAAGAAGAGGTCGGATGGGAGGGGGGTGTATTAGAGGATACACAGGTGTACAGGTGTACAGGCGTACAGGTGTACAGGTGTACAGGTGTACAGGTGTACAGGTGTACAGGTGTACAGGTGTACAGGTGCCCAAATGTGTGCACAAACCCCAGCACTTGTACATCACGAACATCACTGGGAGGGGGGCGTGCATGAGACTTTGCCTCAGGCCTCAAAAGCGTTGGGGCTCCCGCTTGTGTCAGTTTTCCTCGAAATGCTCGGAATTCAAGGAGCAATTTAAGGTGATTGGAAAGTGAAAACCGAATTCAGTCCTCTTAGGCTCCTGAAAAATTTACTTGGGGGGGGGGGGGCTTGGAGCCCCTTTTCCAACCCCCCCCAGTGGAGGGGGCTCCAAGGGCCAGCTCTCTTCTTTCTATATTTTCATGCATATTTCAAATCATTGGTTTCTCATATCAAATCGCAAAACTGCCCTGCAACTTGTTGGAGTCATTAGTTAATTGCTGCATCCCCCTTGCCAAACTTGAAACGCAGGCCCAGACTTCTGCACACCCAGTCACAATGCTAGTGCCCATATGCCACAGAGGAGGAGAACAGACCGCAGCACTTTGAAATCGTTGGAGGCAAGATTTCAGGCATTTTTATTGAGGAAATAAGCTTGTGGCCCTCGGAGCCCCTTTCCGCAAGCCCCCCAAATTTGCGGGGGCTCCAACCCCCCCCCCCCCCCCCCCCCAAGAGTAAAATTTTCACCAGTCATTATCCCCCACTCCGACCACCCGCCCCCCGAGACACGCCATCTCATACCATGGGGAAAACAAAATGGTGGTCATCATGTTAGTCACAAAAATGTTTCGAGCAGCTGCATCAGAATGCTTCCAATGCAAAAACTTGAAAAAACAGTAGATTCTGGTCAACTGCGCATGACACAAGTTGCTGCTGTGTAGTCTGCATGGCTACGTGTTACTGTGTCCTCTCTGTGTTTTCAAGTTTGTGCATCCAAAGGGCCATTGTGATGCACTTGATTCGAGTGGACCAGAATCAACAGTGTTTTCAAGTTCCTGCATCAAGAGGGAGAACAACCGCTGGGCCCTTGACATGGAGGAAGGGGTCCAGAGCAGGCTCTGCTTTATCAGAGCCTGTACAGGGGGTGCTTCATCTCAGGGTCTGTCAGTGTTTCTGCCTCTTGAGACCGCTGCGGTCCCACGTAATTGACACGGCGACGCCTGCGTCGCCATTACTGTTACCGGAGAAGGGGCATCCTTGGCAGAGAGAAGAGCCCGGGGATCTTGGCTCTTGTGGGTGCGGAAGAAAATGTATGGCTACAATTCCCGAAGGGCCGGGAGAGGGGACCCAAAGTGCCTCCCACAGCGCATCTCAGCTCAACCTCCGGCAATATCAACAACAAAAGATCTTTGACGCCCACAAGACATGTATGCAACAACATGAACTGTACAGCCACTGCACATCCTGAAAAGCCATTGCATACCGATGGGGCCGAGGTGGGCGCGGAGCTGGACGCAAAAGCAGAGGTGGCGGAGGATACAGGACTAACGGGCTTGGCCCATCTTCGCCGTGGACGTTGCCGGGGCTGTTGTGCTTGATCTTGTCCTTGTTCCTGGTCATCCCGCACCGCCTCTTGAGCCAGCGCTGGCTCTGCAGTCCCTTCCAAGGATGCAGCAGCGGGTTCATCACTTGGTGCAGTTGCTGCAGTATCGCTCAGGGGATCCCCGGGTTCTGCACTGAGTAGTGAGGCTGGTGGGCCACCAAAACTAAAGGTCCCAAAAGGGTTTGAGGCAATGTCCGAGGCTGAGTCTGTGGTCGGCGCAGTGAATGTGAACAGACTCTCCTGCGATGACTGGACCAACACTGCCTGGTCGACTGCAACCCCTTGGTCAGGCCCCTGAAGAGCTGCAGCACCCGGGGCATCAGGCACAGGGCCTGCCATCGGTGTATCCTGGCTCACGGAGCCATCAACGGATTCCGCCGCATCCACTGACATCAGCGGAGCATCCTCGCTCGGCACCGAATCAGACGGCGCGGGTGCTGTGCCCTCTGCTGCATCCAAGGCATCCATAGGCACAGCAGCTGGGGAAGCGTCATCCGCTCCTTCTGGTGGCACCGGTGGTTCTGCTTCCGCAAATGGTTCCTGCGGATTATATGAATGGAGATACAACTGTGCCTGCAACAGACTTCCAGTTCTGGTCACTCCCCCTAAAACTGGTCTCCAATTAAAACTTGCAACTTAGAGGTGGGGGACGGGGGGGTCGCGCAACGCACAGATTATCCAATGTCCTTTCTGCAGGCATCTTTACGGCTGCTTTGATGCTGCTGCTAGCAACTAATGACTATTCACTTGCTCATTGGATCAACTCCTGGGTCCAGAGGGGTGGAGGACCCTGTGGACAACCATTGGAAACCAATCGCTTCGTGCTCCTGGGACGGGACACTCCCAGTCCTCCGACACACATCCATGGATCTGGCGTGGCAATGCTGGTATCTTGGCATTAACAAAAAAGAAGAGTGACATCAACTTACCCTCGACTCGTGAACAATGCTCAAACGCCCCCCCCCTGCAGACAGCCCTTTCAATACTCTCTGCCGTCCCCACACAGACTCCTTACAATCCTCTGTTGCCCCGCACTTGGTGGGCAATCTGATGGGTGGTTAGCACAGACCTTGTCAGCTTCAGTATCCGCGTCCACTTTCACGCGCTTTGCGGGACGTTGGGCCTCCTCGTCTTCTGCCTGCTGCTGACACCGCTTCTTGTCTGATCCCTCCAAAGTGTCTGCATCTGCAGCATCCTGGGCACTGTCCACTGCTGAGGCCTGCATCGCAGTTTCCTCTGGTGGGGGTGCCCAAACATCCTGTTTCACCTCCTGTTGCATGGCTTCCAATTTGCCGCACGTAGAGCCCACAAGCTGCCGCTGTAGATCTGCTACTTCCTGCTCTTTCGTCTCTTTCTGGCCTTTCAATTCCTAAGGCAAAAGGAGGGTAAGACCTGCTGCATTGAGAATAAAGAGGATGAACTGACAGACAGGAACAAGTGCAGAATCAGATGCAAATGAGGCAATGCACTCCGCAGACTTAAAAGAGTGCCTCTTTACTGTCCATTTCAGACCTGCGTAAAACTCGAAAAATCAAAATGACGGACAGAACAAACACCCAATCTGCACTCACTCTGACTTGGCGGAACGGGGGAGTGAGACTTGATTCACCTGAGCTAAGCGAAGGTGTAAGCGGAACCTTTGGTGGACTAACCTTGTTTAACACAGCCACCTACCAAGAGCTACTGGAGTGCTCAACCAACCACTCAAACGCACATGACTTCAAAAGGGAGTGGGAATGAATAATGATGCGAAACGGGGGCTGGGGGGTACATGGGCGCGAAAGGGGAGCACGTCCGCCACTGGGAACAGTTGCAACCCAGGTGCGTAAGCCGCTTAGCGCTGGTATGGCTCGGTGGGGCTCAACCTTGTCCAAGCTATCAAGCTCTCATGTATTTTGGTGCAGAGCACAGAGGTGAAATGAGACAACGATTCCATGTTCGGGCTGCAGGATTGACTGCAGGTGGGACAAGACCTGCAACACAAATGTTCTTCTGTTGTGGGTGTGGACACGAGATTTCCGGCTCACAACCCCGAGAGACAGACCCACTTTATGGGCGAGGCTATGGCAAAGCATCAAACAGATCGGACTGCGCATTCGACGCATGTGTTCGACGAAGCCGTAGCGTGTCAGCCTGGAAGAGCATTGTGGACCCCAACGCAGTTTGCTGTTGTCTGCCTGATCTCACGACTGCGAGCATGTGTGTGGAAAGCTTCATCTCAACAGAGGCTATCACTAGTCATCACTCTGTGGAATCTCTCCAAGAGGCAGCCCAGCCCCAGCAGTGTGAATAAGGCGCCACACGCGCCTGCACAAATGTCAGGTATAGGGATGTTGCCGTAAAGGCTGAGAAGGTTTGCCGGTCGGTACTTGTGGTCTCTTTCCTCCAAGGCACTGCCACCCGTTCCTGACCCGGTCCCTTGGGTGAAACAGACCCTGCTAAACATGGCAGGGCCCCCAAAGGTGCAGCTTAGACAAGGGGTGGGATGCACAGCAACAGGACCACTAATGCGACCAGAGGTGGCGGAGATGAGACCTGCACCGACGCTGTCAGCCGTTTTTTTTCCTCATCATCCTGTGCTTTTAGCAGTTGAACTTTCCCCAGCTGCTCTTGCAGATCGCCCACTTGCTTCTGCAGGGCAGCTTTGGCTGCCTCGGTAGCGTCCAGTGCAGACCGCATCTGAGCGAGCTGGTCGTTACTTGTCTGCAGCTGGCCGCTCATCTTGGCCTTTTCCGCTGCAAGGCCGGTCTTCTCCTTTACAGCCAAGTTTACAGCGCAGTCATACTTTGATTGCAATTCAGCCACTTGAGACATGAGGCGGCCCTTTTCTGCCGCCCACGCGTGCTCATTCTGCGCGTTCTGTTTCACGTGCGACTCGCACTTGGTGCTCAACTCGTCGATTCGAACCTGCGATTGCGCCTGGGCCTCATCAGCCTGAGCCCTGGCCTTCTGCTGTTGCGCCAGCGCCTCTGCGAGTTGTTTCTTCAGCGTAGCCTCGTTTGTTTTGGACTGCTGAAGGGCCTGTTGCAGTCGGGCAGCTTCTGCCTTTGACTGGTCCAGCTCCCGGGACAGAAGGTCCTTCTCACCTTTGAGCTTCTGTGCCGCATCCGTTGCATCGCGGCTTTGCTGCAAAGAACAGATGTGCCCATGAGCACAGGAGCACGGGGGCCGCAAGGGACAGGGGCAGGGGCGGTGGCAGGGACAGGCGCACGCAGGAAGGAGTGCACAGGCAGGGACAGGGGTAGCGAACAGGGATGGCTGAGATAGAGACAAGAGACCTGCGCAGATTGCGCCTGCTGAGTGCCCAGCTCAGCCATGTCTGCTGCCTGGGCCTGGATCTTCTCTTGTAGATCTTGCGTTTCCTTCGTCTTTGCGTCAAGCAACTGCTCCTTCTCCGCCACCTGCTTCGTCGCCTCCGCCAGCTGTTGTTCCGCCTGCTGAAGCTCCTGCTGAGCTTGTTTCAGCTGCAGCTCCGTCGTATGCACCTTCTTGTACCGTTCCGACATGGTATCCTGTGCCTGCTGCAGTTGGGCGATGCCTTTGGACAGCTCCTCGATGCGGGCATCCTTCTGTTGCCGCTGCTTCTCCGCTTCCGCGCGCAGCTCCTCGTACTTCTGCTCCGCCTTCCGGCACTTGATGCGTTCCGCCTCAAGGTCGCGACGCACCAGTTCGGATTCTTGTCGAGCAGTGGCCCTTTGTGACTCCGCCTTCTCTTGCTCCTTCTCCCGCAGTTGCAAAGAGGCCTGAATTTCTCCCACAGCAGCCAACAGCTGCGCGTTCATGGCTTGTTGGCTCACTTTCTGTCGCTGCTCGTCCAATTGTCTCGTGAGGTCAGCAATGTGTTCCTTCTGAGGAGCGAATTGGGCACGCGCAACGGCCAACTCTTGTTCAGCAGAGGTTTTATCAACGAGAGCATTGTCGAGCTTTGCCAAAGTTTTGTGCGAATTGCTGATCAACGCAGCGTTGGAGTCTCTCAGCTGCTTGACCTCCTCCTCCAACTCCTCGACCTTCCTTCGCAAACAGTCTTCTTGGTCTTGAAGCTGGCGAATCCGGATGTTTCCACGCTCAATTTCCCCTTCTGTGATTGCCTTATTTGAAATTTCAGAGGCTCGCAACGCTTGAAGCTCTTTTGTCTTTGTAGCCAAATCGTGGCGCAAAGAGTCGCATACTCTTCGTTGCTTGCTCACCGCGTGAGAGGGCAGACTTCGGGTTGGGTGGTACTCCCCAGTTTTGATAGCTTGCAAATACTCGCTAACCTGGTCGGGATCACACAACGGGGCAATATCCTCCACAGTAAACCCTGGTTGAGACAACAAGACCCCAAACAGTCGATCCCGCTGCCTCATGAGAGAATCTACCACCTCGTATTGTTGTTTCATATCCAGCGTCAACTTTTCAACTTCCGCTTGAGCTTTCTGAAACCTTACCCGTACCTCGCCGAAAGCTTCTTGATGCGCTTCACGTCTCACCTTTTCGTACTCCGTTCGCTGCACACGGAGTTTGTGCATCAATTCACGATTTCTCTCTTGTAACTCACAAATATCGCGAAACGTAATTTCTTTTGGAGCTATGTTCGGCTGAAAGTCAGGTCCACAAATGGAGGACTTCGTCGGAGGTTGCAAATTGCGACCCATAGCCACGTCGAAAGCATGACTTTCATCCAGGAGGGTCTTTTCGTGCACAGTGGGGAAAGTCTCTGGCAACTGCTCCGCCAACACAACTCTCAACTGGAAGCACAAATCCTTGTTTTCTTGCTCCAAGTGACTGCATTTGCTTCGCAAGTCCGCCGTGCCTGCCAACTCGGCTTTCACGTGTGCATTCTCCTCCATGACCTTTTCCAGGTCAACACAAGTTTTGTTGAATGCCTTTTGTATTTCACAAAACTCCCGTTGGTTCGCAATAATCATGGGAGCCTTTCCCTCGAGCTCCCTTAAAATACTATCGAGCTCTTGCTTCAACTTCGCGTTTTCTGCCGCAAGTTGTTCAATGTTGTCGGAGGCCTCCAAATAACTTGCATATGTTTCTGCAACACTGCAATGCCCCCTTTGACGAATGTCTTGAACCGCTGCAGCTGTTGGCGACATCATGAAGGCAATAGATTGCGAAGGCGTTGCTCTTGCAGGCGGCGAGCGTCGCGCTCCCGCTGCCACATCGCGGCGGCGAGAAGGAGAAGCGGGACTCTCTTGATTGGCATCGAGCCTTTGCAACAAACCCTTGACTTTGACGGTTTCCCTTTCAGCATTTTTTGCACGTTGCAAAAGTTGTCGATTTTCTTTCTCCATAGCACACAAGCCATCTTCATTGGCGTTCTTCAAGTTGTCTTTTTCGCCACGCACAAGCTCAAGCTCTCCAAGGGTGTCCTTCAGCCGAGTCTTCAATTGCTCAATTTCAGCAGTTTGCACACTTATCAAGTGTTCCGAGGAACCAATCTCTTGTTTTGCGATCACGTCTTGGTTTGACGATGCAACTTGCAGGTCCACCAATTTCTTTCGTAACTTATCGTTGTCGTTGTCCAACTTGTTGCGCTCTTCTTCAAGGCGGCGTAGTTTCGACTGTGTCGTACTGATTTCTTGTTCGTGCATGCCCACCTTGGTTTCCAACTCGCAAATAAATGCGGTTTTCTGCTTCCGCTCCGCATCAATGGCAAGTTTTTGTGACTCAAACTCCTTGGCAAGCCACTTGTTGTGAGCATCGATTGCTCCTTCTTGCTTTTCCAGGCGGCTCTTCTCGCTTTCTAGCTTTGGGACAACCGAATATTGATAGTCATGCAGCCTTTGCTGATTCTCCAGATTTTCTTTGCCAAGCGTCTGAAGTTTCTCCATTTGTTGTTGCAGTTGCTCCTTCAAAAGCTGAATTTCATGATCCTTTTGAACATCCCATAGTCGCAGTCGCTCAATGTCGCTTTTGAGAGTGACCTTCTCCTCGTTTGCCTCATCGCGTTGTGCTTTTGCTTCACGTATCTCCTCGTTGAGCGAATTGACTTGGCCAAGGTACAAGTCTCTTTCAACCTGTGTGACGATGGAAATGATGTTGGAAGAGCTGGAGGTGCCGATGAACTCTCCTCCACTCGCCCTCCATTGGTAACTACCCCCCCCCCCCTTTGTCCAAGCACGCCAAAAGTCAAACAAAACGACGGTCAGACAGGCTCATGTGCTTAGACAAGCCCATGCTTTTTTTTTTACCCGTAACGATTGTTCCACCAAGTGTCCGCTGTGCGTACACAGAGCAGTGCAATTGTTCGCTGACAGGCCAGGTTAAGGGTCATTCCCTCGGGCGCCCCTGTCCCTTAACCCAGAAAGGTTTGCTGGCTGTTGGAACGAGTCCTATGCCTAGTGTCACCTCTGTCGGTCCCGTGTGCCGGGCGTTGTCTGCAGCAGTTCAGTCTGGTGGTTACAATCCAGTTAGGACAAGCCCATGCTTGCGCGCAACGCGCGGTACCAAAAGAACACATGTCACCGAAAACCTGCCCGTACCTCACCCTAACCACAATTGTTGCAACAGGGCACTACAACACTACGTGCAGGCAAATTTCAGCATGTTCTGGAGGTCCTTACTGCCTATCAGGGGCATCAGGAGCTGTGGAATCCAGAAAAACGACGGTCAGACGGGCTCATGTGCTTGGACAAGGCAGTGCTGGGACAAGAGGGTGGGGGGGGGGATTGTCAATTCGGCACACCCACATCGGACACGCTTCGACCACGAGCAAAGGATACCGTCAACGTGTCAGCACAAGCCGCCAGCTCATCATTTCTCCTTTTCAGCGACCTGTTTTCGTCCTTGCAAACAGTAAGCTCATGCTCGAGACGATTGGCGTGATCACCTTCCGCAGCCATTTTTTCTAAGGAGTGAGGAGTTGGTCGGCAACGTGATCTTCTCGTACCACCCTTTGTCGCGTCGCGCATGGCTAGCCGAGAGCGTCAGGGGGGGGCTTCAAATCTGCAACCTACCCCCACGCGTACCAGGGTCTTGGACCTTAGTAGCCCTCCCCACTCACATGCACACACACAATGAGAATCGCAAACAAGAAACGCGACGAAAGAAAACTCCACGCACACACACACACACACAAGCGTGTCTTAGCATCAAAGTGTTCCACTCTTTCTGAGATAAAGTGGAATCCGAGGTGGCAATGGGTGGCGGGCGTGAGCCCTGCTGGTTGTTCTCATTCATGCAGTGTTTCTGCATGGTGAAGTGCTCAGACGACCGATGCTCTGCAAAGGGATTGAACTACTTACATTGGGGTCGTGGACAGTGACATGTCCAGTCCATAATGGTCTTCAGTTGCAAAGTTATCTGCCGTCAGTTTCATGTTCCAAAGAGCAGGGCTGTGCGCCTGCCAAACCCTTGGTAACCTTTGGCAAGCGAAGTTGGCTTGGGTTTGGCGAGAAAATTTGCCCAGACTTCCGAATAGCTACTGTGGGAAAGCACAGGAATTTGGGAAAGGTGGAATTGTGGGGAGTCATGAGGAATTATGAGGAATCATGGGGAACTATCTGATCAGATTATGAGGGATTATGGGGGAATTATGGGTAATCATAACCAATCATGAGGAAGTGATGGGGTCTTCTAGACTTCTCAGATTTTCATAACCATGAATGCACTTTATGTGTTCGCCTGCCGTACTTGTACAAAGCGCCTCAAAATTGGATTCCACAGTCACAAGTGGCGAAGGTCCTGGCAAAGCTTGGGGTCCGATCTGTGTACCTGGATGCTGGTGTCTTCATCAGATGCCCTGCCATGCCGCGTCCCACCTGGAAGCGGCCCCTGGGAGAAACCCAGCAACAACAATGCGCCCCTGCCCACCCGTGGCCTCTTCCCACCACCACCTGATTGGTCATACCGCCGCCCCTATCCGGAGCCATGACTGTCCCCCAGGACAGCCGCACCATTGTTGGCCTGGCCATAGCCGGCCCCTGCCCCTGGCACTAGGCCTGCCCGTCTGCTACCCGCCCGGGCGGGCGGGGGGGGGGGTTGCCCCCCGCTACAAGCTGCGTGACACCGTAGAGGAGGCAAGGCCCATTATGAAGTACCTCCCCCTGCCCATGCCATCCTGCACTGGGGTTGTCAACCATATCATAGAAGGACGCGAGCATAGGTCAGTAGGGTCATATAGCCCTCGCATTCACTAGTCATCCTTGCCATCTTGGGCACCCCAAGCAGGGAATCCTGGGGGCCTCAAAGGCACACTACAGGACTAGCCTCTTCTTTGTAGGGGGGGGGGGGGGGATTCACTTGTTTCTTCGGAACCTGTGTCAAGCCAATCCAAAGGCACTACAACTACACCCAGAGATATGAAAGCGAACCTCAACTACAAGTGTGTTTCTGGTGATTTCGTGCAAAAGAACGGGTATGCCCTATGTGTATGATGTAACAACACACATGTGCAGGATCGTTTGGTGTACCACTATCAACGGTAGCCGGTAAACGGCCCTGTGGCTTTATGCCCGAAAACACAAATACCACCTACCATCGAATTCAAAAGCTTTTCTTCTTTTTTTTTTTTGCACTTTACTCAGTTTTACTATCTCTTACTAAGTCTTCCCAAACTTCCCATACACCCATCTCGTGGAGGCATTCAGCAACAACCCACAGTTTGCTGCACAGGGGTGAGGGGCCTTGCTGCAGCAAACCCATGAGCGGGGTAGTGTACAAGCATGCTGCAACACATGGGGACCCTAGGCAGCTGCTCAAGCAGAGATGGGGGATGGCCACAGTGGCCAATGAAGCACGTCATGGCCATGCAGGGACAGAGGTCACATAACCCTCTAAAAGGCAATGCCATCCCCAGAGCGCCTGGTGGGGGATTCGGGAGGTTTAATGTCCTCCAGTGATGCAGAGCAAATGTCTTATGCAGTGATGAGAGCTCTCAGTTTAGCACAGACATGAGTGACGGGGCAAGGGAACAGGCGGCATAGATGCGAGGATGGGGATCAAATTATAGCACGGACATTAGTGAATTAACTTGCAAAGGCAGGGGGGTGTCCAGGTGGGTGGGTCTTCAGCCATGAGGGTGGGTCTAAGGCTATGGAGCCCCCCCCCTCTTATAATTCCAAGGGTTTTGTGGGTTGGGCTCCTGCCACACCCTCTTTCGGTGCTTACAAAAGCCTTGTTAAGTTGTGTGCGGTTGCTCCTTTTCGCTTTGTCTTTATGCAAGCACCATGCGGAAACCTCTTTGTGGTTCTGGGGCATTTCTTGGTTTCTCTGATTCACAACAAGAAGGGTCAGACCCTAGAATCTTGGACGGTAGCGGGACTGCTCGGGGTGAAGGGTTGCTCTCCATGGCCCCCAGATGAAGGGGTGTCTATCCTTGTATTCAGCTTGCCACCTTGGGTGATCCTTATTCTTTGTCTTAGGATACATTGTAAGGGGGCGTTTTCGCACAGCGCGGGCACAGCGCGGGCACAGCGCGCGCACAGCGCCAATTCTTACAGTGATTATCCAGGTACCAACCCTGAAAACCACCCACCTGCGGAATCATGCACAATCCATTCAAATCTCAAAAATTCAAACATCTGATGCTTGCCATGGGTCCCAGGGACCTAAATTCTGCCCCCTATAGCCCCGTCCACTGCAGCAGCCATTCAATGACGTCCTTTCAATCTTCTGAACTTACCAAACTCCCGGTGGTGGAGAACAGCCAACTTTTCGCACAGCGCGCGCACAGCGCGTGCACAGCGCGCGCACAGCGCAAGGTACGCCCCCTAATATCTTGGCACCATGTGCACCATTTGTGAAGAGAAGAGGCCCATACACTATCAAATCATCAATTCGAAGAATGCTCAAACTGCAAGGTTCAACATTCTAACATTCAACATTCAACCTTCCTCTCTACATTCCTATTGAGCTGCAATAACCATGAGTTCAAAGTCCATGTGTGGGCCATGCAGTAGCTCTAGGCACATTGCTTCACCGCGCCTAAATGCCTACATTTAGGAAAAGTACTTCAACCCTTTCTTCCATTGCCTACGGATAAACACTAAAGGAATATGGGAGGAATGGTACATATGGGTACCATTTATGCAAAAACAGCGAACATACTTGTACCCCGCCCCCCCCTTGTATAAGCTACGCCAAAGTCCCAAATTAATACAGTCCCTACGCCTACTGTAGCTTGGACACGGGTGTGGCTTGCGCGCAACACATACAACTACCAACACCGGGCACCCAGGCCCAAAAAGAGAGGACTGCATGGTGAGCTGGTGCAAGAAAGGGGAATATAATGCATAAACATCCCCAAAATCAGAGCTATCTGGGTCAAGTGGGCAAACACTCACAACAAACGTGTCCATGACTCTATGTGACTCGCAAATCCTTCACCAAACCCATGTCTTATGTGGCTGCAGTACGTTTGGTACCGAATTAAAATTAGGTCCCAAATTAATACGGTCCCTACGCCTACTATAGCTTGGACAAGGGCGTAGCTTATACAGGGGGGGGGGGGGGTACAACTTGCTCGGGGATAACTACCCAAACTGTGCACTGCAGGGTGCACTGTTGGTGCACGATAAGAGTCCCCCAAGACCACCTGGTGCCTTAGTTGACCCACGTGTGCGATCCATTTAGTGGGCTTGGGCCTGGGCCCCGTGCCCTATTCCTTGCCCTGCCCATCACCCCGGCAATAGTCCTAGATTGAACCCCCTTGGGGGCCCTGGGACTGACTTCCAAATGAAATGGACCCGTGCCCCAAAGGGACTCCCCGCCATTGCCATCCATTCGAATGGTGAGGCTGCCCTGGCACACAGCTACATGAGCACATCTGTCGGCCCATGAAAGTATGGTATTTTTAGGGCATCGCTGTGGAAGGAGGAATGAAGTGTTGGACGAACCTCAACACTCCGAAGAGCCCTGCCGTGTGGTTTACCCTGCAGAATTCAACAATTTGTGTCCCTCGGCGCTTGCCTTATCAAGAAGCCCATTTTTCACATACCCTCCCACTGAGCCCTATATGTGCCCTCCACCTCCAAAGGCCACCCGTTACAACTCCCCAAAAAATCTGCAGCCTCCAGCGCCTCGATTATGCACTGACATCAAAGAAGCCTGGCGTGGCCAACATGGCTTATGCAATGTTTTTGATGCCTCTCCGTTCACGGGATTGTAAAACAATAGGAATTGTGCCGCCCTTTTGATTCCTCCCCTCTTTGGGGACCTGACATGGTAGGGTTATGTAGCTCTCTTGATTCCTCCCCGCTCCAAGAAGCCGAGACAGCATGGGTTGAAAAGCTCTTCTGATTCCTCCCCGCTTTGGGAACCAAGTCTCCAAGGTGGAGTGGAATCAAAACGGCAACATAGCCGTTGCCATCTCAATGAAGCAAAGCATGGAGGAACCACAACGGCTATACAACCCCATCCATCTTCGGGAAGAACCCAAAGGGCGACATAACCCCTGCCATCTCGGTGTCCCCAAAGTGCAAATGTGTCAAAATGGGTGCAAAAAACTTGCCCGGATAGCAAAAAAGGTATACATATTTTGATGTCTTGATGACCCTGGGCGAGATTTCCCCCAGCTCCGCCTCTTCTGCAAAATGTATAGCTCAAAAACACCAATCAGTGATCCTGGGCAAAATTTCTTCCAACCCCCCCCTGTTGTTTCTTTCCTTGTGCTGTGCCTGATATGTTGCCCTTTGCCTCCCTGGCACTTAGGCCAACCAGTCGATAAAGTTGAACCTGGGCGAAATTTCTTCCAGCTTGCCTTGACACCCTTTACCTACAGGGTGGTACCTCTGTTGGGTTCTATTCACTGACTCTTGGGGTGGTTGTGCCAATGTGGCTGTGAGACATGATTGATGTGCGCTTTCTTCAAACAACTGTGGGGCCAATGTGCAGTACACCCTCTTCTCCTCAAAGCATTGCTGCAAGCACTACTCTTCTACATCCACTTCTCCCAGCAATGAAGACTGCCGCTGCGAACAGTGCTTCCGGTTCTCATTCCCTTCTCTTCTCTGTACCCAGCTGTCTCCATGCCACTGATTTATGGCACTAGTGGCGGGGGTGGTCCCGGCGGGGATTGGAGCTCTTGCCAAGCTGGAGGAAAATGCAATGCATTGAAGCTGAAGGAATCATACAAACACCGAGCAAATGTTCCTGTGCACAACTGGACTCCGGGTTCCCAAAGATCCGGGTTTGCTCAACGTGGCGCTGAAGCAGCACGCCACAAGGCTGAGGTAGACCGGTGTGATACCCGGAGGGTACCAGATAAAACGGGTCAGGGGTCCCGCACGTGCTGCTCCAGAAATATCCATTTGAGGGACAGCAGGGGGACAAGGGGCAAGTTGCGAATGCGACAGGAGCGGATTCAGTGGCAGGTGTGGTTGGTACATTGTGCAGCTCAGGTGCTGCTGACAGAAATTAGTTGCACGCTCTCCTCCCAAAGGACCCGACCTCCAGTCGTCCACTTGCCCGGAGGGTACTTCATCCTGCCGTCGGGAATGCACATTCCACGATCTCCATCAACACTACCGAATATCTACTGCGCCACCGGACGTCGGCCCGCTCAAGCTCCGGCCCACGAGCGGCCGCAGCCGCGGGCACTGGATCCTGGTGTCGCAGCGCCGTCGATCTGCACGAGGTTTGACTCGGACGAAGGGCAAGAGCAAAAAATCGAAACAGAAACGGCACGGGGACCATAGAGAACCTCCATCACCTACGATACTCCAGAGGAGACAGTACTCGGCCACGTGCAAAACCGCATAGGGACAGATGCAGCCACAGCCACATCACCCGCAGAAAACAAAGGATTGCTTTTTGGGGGGTAATTAAGGATGCTATAAGAGCAGCCCACGAAGGTGTAACAAGACAATAGCGGCACTCAAGCAGTGCCCCACAAAATAGCGTGCCACCACAGATCGTGTGCCGCAAAGGTGCATCCAGCGCATCTAGCGCATCACAACTTCCATGGACCCTGCGAATCTGGCATCCAAATGCAGAGCAAACAAACTTTCTGAGCAGCAGCCCAATGAGCTCTCAGCAGAAAACAGTGGGGGAGGGGGGCATGCGTGTTTGCGCATGTCCATCTGCTCACCCACTACAGGCTAGCATAATGCTGCAAGGAGATCCCGACTGAAGCAATCAGCAGGCAAGGGTTTCTTTAGTCCGGGATACTTAACAATCAGTAGCTAGCATAGTGTCGGCAGAAGCTCCCGACTGACGAGCAGAAGCAAATAAATGATTTCTTTACTGACTTGGGAGACTTAACCCGTGACAATTAGTGCACTGTTGCAAGCTCTTGCTCGCACGTCGGAAGGCGAGAGAAGGCGCGCACCATCCACCCCCTTTGGGTCTGTCCCATCGCCTGTGCAGTGCAGGACTGCACATCAATCCACACCTCGTGCTCGTTCTCAGATCAACACACGATGCACTTGACAGAGCAGGAGGTGGGCTTAGGAAGCTGACCGTGTCACTGAGAGTGTGGATACTAAGCACCGTAGAGAGCTACAATGAGGCAGTCGATGGAATGGCAAAAGCAAGCGACTGACGCCGCCGCGCTACTCTGACCTTGATCTCCAGCCCACAAAGTGGAAGACAACTGGTACATTAAATGGGTGAAAGAAGGGTGGTGGCACGTGCGCGTCTTCAAACGAGGCTGCAGCATCTTTGACAACAAAGAGACGGCTTCCACACCGGTCCTGACGCGTTGAAAGGGTACATTGCACCCCTTGACAGGCGTGCGGCGACTGTCGCCCAGGGGGCATCACATGCGGACCGCACCGTTGGGCTGCGATGTGCGAGCACGTGCTGCGCGTTGTAGAGCAAATGCACCCCAAAACGGTGGGATGGCATGGCTCTCAACGGGACCAAAGAGGGTGTGTGTGGCTCGGTCCAGTCTGGGGCACAGAGTACGTGTGTATGTCCCAGAGCGCGTAGGCACAGAGTGTGAAGCCAGTGAGACTGGTTGGGTGTGTGGGGCTTTTGGGGGCCTCAGACCCACCCCCCCCCCTGTGTAACATTCCGTCTGGTTGTTGTTTCTTTATGGGGCCCTGGACAGTCACCCGTTCTTCCCTTCGCGTGTTGCATCGGGTCGCTGCTTTCTGTCGGCTGCTGCGGCCGGTGCTCTTGCTGGTGTCGTTTCCGCGTTCGCGGAGCCCAGTGGTTGGTGTGCCGGGGCTGTGCTGGATGTGGCGGGCTGTGCCGTTTGTGTGTCAGTGGCGCCCAGCAGTTGGCGTATTGAGGTTGTGCTGGTTTTTGCCGGGGTTGTTTGACTGTTTTTGCCGTCCACGCGCCTCTGTCCACAGGCCGTCCATAACCCGCCCCTCTGTGTTTCTGTGTGCGTGAGGCCCAGGTGCCCTGCTCCTCCACGCGTTGCCCCGACCGTCCACCATATGTCCCTTTCCCCCTCTTTTCCCCCTGCCCGCAGATCGTGGGCGTCCTCGGTCCAATACCCTGTAGATGTGTGTATGCCATGCACCCACAATGTGCGCAATAAGTGGCGGTGTTGTGCCCGGTGTGGGGTGGCGCTCCACGTGAGGCACCGACCCACCCCCAAAACCAGGCGTTGAAAGGCCTGCGGGAAGGGTGGGCTCCCAGTAGTTTGGCCGGTGCACCCCTCGAGGAACCGGATGAAACATGCGACCCACAGACAACGCCGCCACGCCCTCAGTAGGTGGGGGTAACTTGTGTGTTGGGCCCGGCGTGCGGTGTAGGCGGCTTGGGTTTGGTGGAGGCCTACCGCATACCACTGTTGGGTCCTCCCCCATGCCAAGCATGAGGTCCAAGGATGGGTGGGAACCTCGACAAGCAATGCCCTGGCAGGATTTCCGAGTACACTGTCAGGCTGTATAAAGACTCCCAATGGCTCTCCGGGCACAACCACCACAGGCAGGACCAGCAGCCACGTGTAGATTGTACAGGGACGTTCAGGCCATCAGAAGGGACCCGTCAGCACTTCTACGGAGAGCTTTTCCTGCAGTGCAACCGCTGGTAGCCCCCCAGAACACACACACACACACAAACACACACACGTTGGAGAACCACGAAACAAGAACGGAGCAAGAAAAGTGGTTAAGAAACATGTGTAAGCCATATCCGGAAGGGTTATTCCAGCCCTCAGTAGGTCTGACCTGCGGGAAGCAGCAAGCGGTAAGCAACAGACAGCATGTGACTGGTGCTCAGGGCCAGCTGCAACTTGGGTTTACCAAGTTATCTCTCTCCATCAGCGAGCATCTTGGTGTGACGTCTCACTGTCATCGCTGACTTCTACGGGAGGCCGGCCGCTACACCAAGGGTCCAGTCATAAAACAGCAGGTCTCATAGGCCAGCACCGATCAGTCACAGCGCAAGCAAGAGATGTATGTATGCATGTATTGGATGCAACCATCCAACCGCGCCGAACCAAAGGTACAGTATCAGAGCGCCTCAGTGTGGGAGCTCAGTCCTTCACCTACCGTATTAACGGGTTGGACCACCTTGCAACTCCTTGAGCAGTGGTGCACTAGTGCGGGCTCCAGGGCACTCATACCTGTGTACTGCCTGCCACGAGCTTCACGGAAGTGGCAACTCAGTATCACTGGCGAATAGACACACGCTCACATGCACACACACATAGACAGACAGACACACCTGCAGGATACTACTTACTGGCCTGTGTCCATTAGCTGGTTTGCATCAACTTTGCGTCCAGCTTTCCCAGGGCAGGGTTTGCCAGACTCATAGGGTCGGTGTAGGCCAGCGTGCACGGTCATTGTGAACCAGTGGGTGCTGCCTGCCATGGACTTCACGGGAGTGGCAACTCAGCCCCGCTTGTTCATAAATGTGTATGCATGTATGTTTGCATGTTTGTATATGTGTTGTGTGTTTGTTTGTTTGTTTGCAACAGACTGCTTAACGGTCAGCTGACTGCCAATAGCAGGATCGCACACGTTGGAGAACCACGAAACAAGAACGGAGCAAGAAAAGTGGTTAAGAAACATGTGTAAGCCATATCCGGAAGGGTTATTCCAACCCTCAGTAGGTCTGACCTGCGGGAAGCAGCAAGCGGTAAGCAGCACACAGCATGTGACTGGTGCTCAGGGCCAGCTGCAACTTGGGTTTACCAAGTTATCTCTCTCCGTCAGCGAGCATCTTGGTGTGACGTCTCACTGTCATCGCTGACTTCTACGGGAGGCCGGCCGCTACACCAAGGGTCCAGTCACAGAACAGCAGGTCTCATAGGCCAGCACTGATCAGTCACAGCGCAAGCAAGAGATGTATGTATGCATGTATTGGATGCATCCATCCAACCGCGCCGAAAACACACACGGACACACTGAGGTACTGCCCAGTTTGACCGTGATAGGGCCATCTGTAAGGAGGGCGTTGGACATGGCGGGTCAGAAAGGATGCACACCGCCTGTGGGGCCGCAGGAACACAGTGGGAAGGCGGGGGGAGAGGCGCGTCGTGAAGTGCCCCTCACCGGAGGGGGGCCTGTGAAGGAAGGAAGGAGGGCAGCAGCTTCCGTAACCGACCCATTTACTGCGGCCCTCTCGGTCACTAGCAGCGGGGAGGGGGCAGGCGGGCGGGCCCGTGGACCCGCGCAGGTTCACGGGCGCATCTGGTTCACTCACCACATCCACAGTCAAGTACTAAGCGGAACAAACGCACGGTCGAGGAAATTAGGAAGGAAGGGCCCCAGCTCTCAGGGATGACGAATGACAGAACACTGCCACATCTCACCTCCTGAAGCTCAGTGTGCACTGCAACGAGCGCGGGACCCTCTGCCACGGCCTGTGGTGCAGCACGCCTGTGAATTGGGGGGGGGGGGGGCATGGGAACAGGGGTGTCCTGGTCCAACAACATGCCCCCTTGTGCTGGCGACGGCAGTTAGCACTTCATCGACGGCACAACCGTTTCACTGCTGCGGTCAAGGCATCCGGACAAGCCGTACGTTCTCGGGCCGCAGGGCGCCCTTGCGGAAGAGCGGCGCAGCAAACTTCACCACCACGCGGCCCTTGTTGTACGCCGCCACGGTGCCGTGCACGCCGTTCACGTGCACGTCCTCGTTCTGCAGGGCTTCGGCCACCACCTCAGCCCCGGTGGGGTACTCGTGTGCGAGTTGCGCGTCCGCCACCGCGAGGATGCGCTCGACGGACTGTTTCGATCGCCAATCAATGCGCGGGAAGAAAGGGCAGCGGCGCCTCTCTGCTTCCTGTGCCTCGGCCACATCCGCCCGGAAATCGGCGACGACGTCGGCATCGAGAGTGCCCTGTGGACACATGAGACACACGTGTTGTGGCACATCAGCGCAGGTGCAGTGCGGTGCAAAGGGGGGGGGCGGGGGAGTCGGAGGCAAGAGTGGGCAGTCGTGCCGTCAATGACCAATACCGTGGGTTGACCACAATTCTGCCACCTAAAGCCCTTCCTCTCCAAATGCTGTCGGGTACCCGCCACCCTGCCACCCGTACCTGAGGGCGCCCTTAGTGAGATCACAGAAAAGAAACATCGCGTCGGTCAAGCAAACACGGCCCTCCCGGGGCAGGCAGCAGGGGCACGGGAGGGGGGGGGGGGGGCGTCGAATGGAAAATTCGCTGAAACCCGGCCGTGACCTCGCACGTAGGCAATTTGGTGACGATTAAACCCCCGGAACTGTGCACATTGACGGATGGCATGCGGCCAGGGTGCACCGACCCCCGCCGCGGTGGGAGGGGACCGGGGTTTGGGAGTCCCCGTCCAAGAGCAAAAAGGGAAGCATGTAGAGAGTGAAATGAGGCGGAGAGAAGAGAGACCAGGAACCGGGAGGGAGTACACGGGTTGCCATGGTCTGGTCAGCAGGACGACACGACGCTCACCCGTCAGGCACGCCGCGGCGTAGATTGTGCGGGGACGTTCAGGGGGGCAGGCTGGGATGTGCGCCATCAGAAGGGACCCGCGAGCACTTCTGCGGAGTACTTGCTGCAGTGCAACCGCTCGGTAGCCCCCCAGAACACACACACACACTTCGTGAGGGAAACAAATGACCCAACGACCGGACACGCACACGCACACAACACACACACACACACGCACACTGAGGTACTGCCTGGCTTGACCGTGATAGGGCCATTGGGGCCCTCAGAACTTCAGGCGTGTGAAGGAAGGAAGGAGGGCAGCGACTTCCGTAACCGACCCATTTACTGCGGCCCTCTCGGTCACCAGCAGCGGGGGAGCGGGCGGGCGGGCCCATGGGACATCTGCGCAGGTTTGCCAACTGGGCCAAGTGCATGAGAATGCAAAAAGGCATTCCGGGAATGCAAAAGCGCATTCCGGGAATGCAAAAGGGTTTCCAGAACGACTTTTTGCGTTTCCAGAATTTCTTTTTGCATTTGCGGAATGCCTTTTTGCATTTCCAATGGCTCGTGGCCACACGGGCACTTCGTCGTGTGGGTGTGCCGGCATGTTCCACGCGGCTTTGGAGGTCCTGATGCGGCACCCAGGCCAACTGGGCGTCGGGTAGCCACTACCTGATGCGCCATGGGGCTTGGCGCAGCCCACGAGGGGGGAGCCAAAGGCCCCGGCCTGCCCGATCGGGTCGGGGGGACCCACCAGGGCGGGCTGTGGGGGGAGGAGGGGGGTGGCATTGCATTTTGCCTGGGGCCTCTCGCAGGCGTGTGCATGACACTAAAGCCGAAGGCCACCGCCTGGGCCCTGTCGTTGGGGGCTTCGCACCACGACAGCATCCCGAGCCGGATGGGGGTACTCAGTACCCCTCTTCTCACACACACAAACACACAAACACATACACAAACACACGCAAACACACACCAACACAGTTGAGCCCACAGCAGAACCGGTCACAACGCCTGCAGTGATGCGGGCTAGCCCCTCTCTGAGGCAGTGAGGCTCCGGGTGGGTGAAGCAGACAAACCTGTAGACAATCCGGCTCCAGGTAAGGCACGCCCAACCGCTCCTGCAGCTGCAGAAGCGCCAGCAGGTACAACGCATCGGGCAGCAGGATGGCATCCTCCTCGGCACCCGCAACGAAATCTTGCAGAGCGGCAATGCACTCCGCGGCCGCCGCGGTCTCCGCGCTGTCCACACTGTCCGCACTGTCCGCGCTGTCTGCGCTCTCCGCGCCCTCCACGGGACGCCCCAGCACATTCAGGCAGACCCCGATGGAATAGGGTGCCCAGACTGTGGTGCCGAACGCGGCGACGGCGAGGCGATAGTCGCACAGGGCATCCTCGAACTCACCGACCCGGCCGTGGCACAGTCCACGCAGTTCAAAAATGCGCGCAGCCCAGTGCTTCCAGGCCGCATTCGAGGGGTCAGCCAAGGCACGGAGGCAGCGGTCATACAACGCCAGCCTCGTGTCGGGAGATTGCAGCTGGGACAGGACGAGCAGGGCGGGCAGGTCAGCGTGCGCACGCTGCAGTCGCTGATGCGCAGCTTTCTTGAAACTCGCCACATGCTCCACCGGATGGATTGCGGAGTCGTCGGTCAGGAAGGCCTGCGCAAGTTGTTCCACGGCGCTCTCAGGGTCACTGTCGATCTGTGCCAGTGCGGCTTCATAGTGCACAAGCCCCGTGAGCATGCGGGTGACCGACTTTGACTTGGGGTTTGCCTGCAAGTACATGCGCATATCGGCCTTCAACTCATGTCTGGCACATTGAATGTTCTTGGAGAGCGGAGAATGGCTCGGAGAGTGCTGACGGCACTTCTTGGAATGGCGCCCCGGGCTGAGGCTACGGGACCGGGACCTGGAGCGGGGCCGCTTAGCTATGTCCGGTGACTGGGCGCGCTCTTTGGTCGGAGTCTCTGGGACATCCTCTAAGTCGGCACCCATACTGTGCGGAAATGCTGGATACATGAGTGTGCAGATGCGTACGCCACCGCCATGTGGAGATGGATGGACTTCCCAACTGTTTTTTGTGTGATTCGATGTGAAGGTACGCGTGCATATCAAAGCCTTTCAGAGTGATCAGCCTTGGGGAGCAGCCCAATGTGCCGCAACAGTCTATTTGGCTTCCACAGAAGATCCCGCACAGACGGCGCGACACAGTGCAGCAGGCCACAGCACAAGACGCAGTACAACACAACGCGGTACGGCACAGCACAAGGGAGTGCAAAACTGCACGGCACAGCAGCGCACAGCACAGCACAACACAGTGCAATGGAACGGAACACACAGTCAACTCAGCCTGAGCCATGAACACAGAAGGTGTCAACTGGCAATGGCACCCAAATAGTGGTCCAAGTTGTGACCTCTTACGGTTTTACCTTTGCACAAAGGGACCCCATTATTCTGGGCCAGAGTGTAGGGCGGACTCTGGATATTCCATTCCATGTATGCTCGTGATGGCGCTGGTATCAGAGTCGACAAAATTTAGGCACCAGATTTGCGTTTGGTGGAGGTATCCTCCCCCCACTTTCCACACCCCTTCCACCCTACCCCAGGTGGTACCAATGCCGCTGCAACCAGTGCATCTATTGAGCATCACCCAGCCCTTGGCACTTGCCCATTGTCGTCGTGCCCGCACTGAGACATTATGAAAGGCAGATGCACAGTCCATTGCGCAGTCACACTTGGGGCACATTCAGATCTTGGCCGTGACCGAGATGTGTAAACCACGGCTAGTAGGGGGAATCCTTGCACTGCACGCTACTTTTGGACTGTAGTCTCCTGGAAAAGCCCCGAGACTAGACCATTCCAAACGCCCTCAAAACCAGGCCACTCCAACGAGCCTAGCTCTGCACAGCTGCTCCCAGACAACATGCAAAATAGAAATCAATGGTTGTTTGGGAAGGGAGGCAATTGGGCACACAATGCGAAAAAAGCAAGCGATACAGAATGCATGGAAGTCCTCACCACATATCCCGATGGGCATTGCAGGCGTGTACAGCCCAGTGGTTTGTGGCTTGGATGGGTGGGTGGGGCTATGATCCCCCACACCCTGACACAAGAAGATAAGAAGAAACTGAAAAGGCAAGCACACATATCATGCACACCCTCTTCCGAAACCCCAAACTTCAGTTTGGGAAGGGAGGCAATGGGGCACACAATGCAAAAACCACCATGAACACCCGAAAAGCCAGCCACCTCTAGAACCATGCCCGAATTTCTAGTTCGAACATGACTCTGGGGTCCGTGTTTGTACTCGGCCTCTTTGCACCCCAAGGAAGGATCCGTGAGATCTCTCCCCCCGACTTGCAGCCTTGGGGGGCGTCTTGGCACAGCGCGCATATCACAGAGAGAAATTGGGGAGTTTTTGCTACAATTGGCAATATTCTTACCTATACAGACAGTAGATTTGGTTCTTGGTGTTGGTATAGTGTTTGTTTGCTCAACATGCTATGCACATTTTCTTCAAACCTGAACATATCCAACCTGGTTTTTAGAGTTTCAGTACCCCTTTGTGGACCATCAAGGTCCCTTCTGGTCGTCAAACGACCAAAATGTTCGCTGCTGTCCTTGAAATTGTCAACATCCACATGAATAAAGGAAATGTGCAGGGTTGTGGCAGATCTCAAAGACAAGCCTACAGATTTGCGTCATTCGAGCATGCATATATTTGTAGCAGGGCTGTCCTTAACGCAAAAAAAAAAATCCCGTCCAGAACGGGGTAATTTCAAAAGAGCCCGCGGACAGTACATGTCTTCACCCCGGTGTTCCCAATTGTTCAACCATGAGTCCCTAGCCCCAAATTGGTCTCAGCACATAACCATATGATCCTAGCCCCACATGTGTTGCATGATCCTACCTCACACCCTGCACAATTCAACATGAAGAAGAGCAATACTTTTTTTTATCAAATATAGTGATGCAGCGTTCGACCACCCGAATGTTCCATCGCCGGTGGCACAGCTGGAAACAAACTCCCTACTGCTGGTACAACCTCTGGAAGTGCACCCTGACACGCTCCATAAGCTCACCCTTCCCCCCTCTCACACTCAAACCATGCTTCCTACAAATGGCCTTAAACTCAACCTTAGTCCACTCATGCAACCTCCCCCTCTCCATTGCGTTCAACACCGCCTCATCCAGATCGTACCGAAACACCAACTGCGAGGCAGGGTTAGAAGAGGTGGAGGGGACAGCTGAGGGGTTACGAAGGTCAGAAGAGGAGCTACTGGCAACTACATCTGCTTGCTCCATATCCTCGTCCTCACTGTCTTCGTCCTCACCCTCCAACTCAACCCCATACACATCACCAATGTCGGCGTCACACACCCCTGAACTGACATGACGCATGATGTGCAACAGCTGTGTGCACATCACGTTCATCAAACCCTGGACGGCGTCGACCCGTGCCCCCCTAGTCGCTTGACCTTTCTTGCTTGTGGCACAAACCACAGCAAGAACATCGCAAAAAAAGCGGGGGGCAAAATCAGAAGTGGCCCACAAGTGGGCAAATTGGCTACCTCACCCCTGCCGTATCGGGGAGCCCCACCGCTTCAGAGCGGGGGGCAAAATCAGAAGTGGCCCACAAGTGGGCAAATTGGCTACCTCACCCCTGCCGTATCGGGGAGCCCCACCGCCTCAGAGCGGGGGGCAAAATCAGAAGTGGCCCACAAGTGGGCAAATTGGCTACCTCACCCCTGCCGTATCGGGGAGCCCCACCGCTTCAGAGCGGGGGGCAAAATCAGAAGTGGCCCACAAGTGGGCAAATTGGCTACCTCACCCCTGCCGTATCGGGGAGCCCCACCGCCTCAGAGCGGGGGGCAAAATCAGAAGTGGCCCACAAGTGGGCAAATTGGCTACCTCACCCCTGCCGTATCGGGGAGCCCCACCGCTTCAGAGCGGGGGGCAAAATCAGAAGTGGCCCTCAAGTGGGCAAATTGGCTACCTCACCCCTGCCGTATCGGGGAGCCCCACCACTTCAGAGCGGGGGGCAAAATCAGAAGTGGCCCACAAGTGGGCAAATTGGCTACCTCACCCCTGCCGTATCGGGGAGCCCCACCGCCTCGGAGCGGGGGGCAAAATCAGAAGTGGCCCACAAGTGGGCAAATTGGCTACCTCACCCCTGCCGTATCGGGGAGCCCCACCGCTTCAGAGCGGGGGGCAAAATCAGAAGTGGCCCACAAGTGGGCAAATTGGCTACCTCACCCCTGCCGTATCGGGGAGCCCCACCGCCTCAGAGCGGGGGGCAAAATCAGAAGTGGCCCACAAGTGGGCAAATTGGCTACCTCACCCCTGCCGTATCGGGGAGCCCCACCGCTTCAGAGCGGGGGGCAAAATCAGAAGTGGCCCACAAGTGGGCAAATTGGCTACCTCACCCCTGCCGTATCGGGGAGCCCCACCGCCTCAGAGCGGGGGGCAAAATCAGAAGTGGCCCACAAGTGGGCAAATTGGCTACCTCACCCCTGCCGTATCGGGGAGCCCCACCGCTTCAGAGCGGGGGGCAAAATCAGAAGTGGCCCACAAGTGGGCAAATTGGCTACCTCACCCCTGCCGTATCGGGGAGCCCCACCGCTTCAGAGCGGGGGGCAAAATCAGAAGTGGCCCACAAGTGGGCAAATTGGCTACCTCACCCCTGCCGTATCGGGGAGCCCCACCGCCTCAGAGCGGGGGGCAAAATCAGAAGTGGCCCACAAGTGGGCAAATTGGCTACCTCACCCCTGCCGTATCGGGGAGCCCCACCGCCTCAGAGCGGGGGGCAAAATCAGAAGTGGCCCACAAGTGGGCAAATTGGCTACCTCACCCCTGCCGTATCGGGGAGCCCCACCGCTTCAGAGCGGGGGGCAAAATCAGAAGTGGCCCACAAGTGGGCAAATTGGCTACCTCACCCCTGCCGTATCGGGGAGCCCCACCGCCTCAGAGCGGGGGGCAAAATCAGAAGTGGCCCACAAGTGGGCAAATTGGCTACCTCACCCCTGCCGTATCGGGGAGCCCCACCGCCTCGGAGCGGGGGGCAAAATCAGAAGTGGCCCACAAGTGGGCAAATTGGCTACCTCACCCCTGCCGTATCGGGGAGCCCCACCGCTTCAGAGCGGGGGGCAAAATCAGAAGTGGCCCACAAGTGGGCAAATTGGCTACCTCACCCCTGCCGTATCGGGGAGCCCCACCGCCTCAGAGCGGGGGGCAAAATCAGAAGTGGCCCACAAGTGGGCAAATTGGCTACCTCACCCCTGCCGTATCGGGGAGCCCCACCGCTTCAGAGCGGGGGGCAAAATCAGAAGTGGCCCACAAGTGGGCAAATTGGCTACCTCACCCCTGCCGTATCGGGGAGCCCCACCGCCTCAGAGCGGGGGGCAAAATCAGAAGTGGCCCACAAGTGGGCAAATTGGCTACCTCACCCCTGCCGTATCGGGGAGCCCCACCGCTTCAGAGCGGGGGGCAAAATCAGAAGTGGCCCACAAGTGGGCAAATTGGCTACCTCACCCCTGCCGTATCGGGGAGCCCCACCGCTTCAGAGCGGGGGGCAAAATCAGAAGTGGCCCACAAGTGGGCAAATTGGCTACCTCACCCCTGCCGTATCGGGGAGCCCCACCGCTTCAGAGCGGGGGGCAAAATCAGAAGTGGCCCACAAGTGGGCAAATTGGCTACCTCACCCCTGCCGTATCGGGGAGCCCCACCGCCTCAGAGCGGGGGGCAAAATCAGAAGTGGTGCCCAAAAGAGGGCGGCGGGGGGGTAGACATGGCCCGCGTTCGGCCGGGGGGAAAAGGCCTCTAGGGGCTGTCCTTAAGGGCTGTCCTTAACAAAAAAAAAAAATCTCGTCCCTTAAGGACAGCCCTGATTTGTAGGCCGGTCCATATCCCAATCTGAAAAGAGACCCGGGTGCATCACGATAGTTGGTACTCCGAGTCCGGGTCCAAATTCTATAGGAAACTCTTGGAAAGGATGCACAACAACACACACAAATGCACTAGAAATGAGGGTAAAGCTTGCACGTAACTCATATAAATGCATATCAAGGCTCATTGTCACTGGTACTAGGCACTACTATGCAGCTTTGGTATGATCTTGTACAAACTTCATGCACAGCGCGCGCAGCGCGTACACAGTGCGCAAGACGCCCCCTGGGGGAGCCTAACCAACACCATGGGAAGCTTTGTGGTCACTTTTGACGTGTGGGGGCACCTCGTTCATTGAAAAATGCGTGCTTTCCACACACCGCGCGCACGGCATATGGTGCACCCCCTACACTACACTACACTAGCAAACATAGAGATGCCTACTGACCAGCTAGTCACTACTTGTGTCACCTATGGGACCTTCTGGGACCTGTCGCAACCCCCTTGTAGGTGTTTGCAGTTTGGGTGGGGTAATAGGAGCAAGCCCCTTAGGAATTGTGAACTTCCTACAACCACCGATGCCATCTTTGGAGCCGGGATGGTACAACTGCGTGCTGTTTTTATTTGCATGACAAAGATGAGGCCATTTCTCTGTGGGCTGAAACGTGCAATTTGGTGCACACAGTGCACACGCAATGCCCCCGATTACCTTTCTCTTGATGGTGCATGGGGCCTATGACAGACCCTAAACAACATATGTCCACTTGTCGGTCATGAATAGTCGTCCTTGGGAAGCACTTTGCATGCATGCACATTTGTTGCTGGAACCCATACTGTGTACCCATGAACACCATGACCCCCTGAGAGCACCAAATGCACCAAATAGATACTCATGTATGCAAGCCACATTGCAAACAAACCAAGCATCTATGCAATCACATTGGGATGTAAAGCAGAGTTATCCCTTGCTAGGCATTGCTTAAGGAAAAATACATGTTGAATTCAGTCTTTTCGTGTCAATAGTGCCCCCCACCAATATTTCAAGAGGCCTCCTCTACTTGTCACACAACATAACCCCTGCAGTATTGACGTCGAAAATGCATTGAGTGGCCCTGGCACTGTGGATCGATCCTGTTGGTTGTGCTGCTGTACCCTACTATAGTTTTTCGCATTGATTCAACAAATAGGTACATGTGAGGGAAAGAGGAGCACAGACTGTCAGGAGGGCCTCAGCTCTCATCCCTGTTTGTTGGACATCACACATCTGGTGTTGACAGGTCCCTGTTGTTAGACAATGCACACCCACGGACCAAATGGGACGTCCAAAGCAGGTCCCCAAAAACAACCTCACAGAGTATGAGCAATGGAGTATCAAAACGGATAACCATTGCCAGTTCAAGTCAACTATAGGAGCACTGGTATCGCATCCAAAAATCCACTTTTGAAACTTCCAGAGTTGCTAACCAGAACACCATCGACACATGCTGCCATGCCTGGCCCCCGTCCCTGCTTCCGCGCATTACCGACACTCTCTCTGACCACGCATGCAGTTACACCCTGCTCCCTCCCTGCCACAACAGATGCTGCCACGCCCTGCTCTTCCCCTGCCATACATCATTGGACCTGTTGCCTGTGCCCCAGGCGTGACACCATCCGCAGGCAAGAAAGTCTGCACTGGCGTGTGGCACATCATGACCAATGCAGTGGGTAGTGCCAACATGTCCAAGAGCTGCGGCACTTTGCAAGCGTGACAAACGCTCGCATCCTCCACTGAAACGCAGGCGTTATCTTACAGAAGCTGCGCAGTAGTGGTCCTCAATAGACCAATGACGCCTCATGACTCCGAATGCGTGCAGCCCAGTGGTGCCGTGTTCTTGCGAAGTGGAGGACGTCCTTCAGGAGTCTGCCCAGGGCGCCACCGCCACGCAGACCACATTCGCAGTGATGACACGTGCGGTGCAACTGTCCACCCTGACCGACTCGGCGCACTCCTCAACTCGAATGCGCGAATTCAAGGCGCGGAATTCGCAATTTGGGACTCCGCGGAAAAGCCTTGACCGCTGCCACCGGGCGCGCGTGGCAGACCCCCCCCACTGGCTGTTGAAGAAAAGTGAAGGCAGGTGCCCGGTCCTACGCCTCCCCTAAGGGTCCTCCCCGGGGTCCATGGACACTCCGTCTATGGGCACTCAGGCATGCCATGGCTGCCGCTGGAGTGGGCACCATTTTCTGGTGTCCCTGCTCCGACTGTGCTCCGGCTCCCGCCATCAGCCACACCATCACCTTTGCTCGGTACGCGGCCTCGATGATTGTCTGCACGGTATATCGGCAAACACGTGCAGAGAAGAGAATTGAGAAGCAAAAAGGCCCCCCAACCCAACCCCCTGCGCAAGTACCCCCCCCCCCACCCGTGTCCAGGAACCGGCAATGTTCGACCGCGGAACCAGGGGTCGGTTCTTGCGCATGACCGTGGGCAGCCCCGTACCGCGGGAAAAAAATTTTCCGGCGCGTTGCGCCGCGGCATGCGCACCCTCTCCTTTCCCACACTTAACCACACTGACAAATGAACACCAAAGAACTGAATCTCAGCTGACTGGGCTGTAGTGTGCCTTCCAACGTGCATGGAAGGATCGAATGTTCAACTGTGTTTAACTGACTTTTGTTTGTTTCCTTGTCAGGGGCTGGTTGCTTCGGGGAAGGGGTCGAGAGCAGGGGGGAGGGGTTTAAGGGGTATGTGCGACTGTGACTGACTGATAGGGTCCCCCCTGATGGGGGGACCCGTGGCTACACACACGAAATGTTGTCCTGCACACCTGAATAGCTGTCCCACATCCACCAGAACCATGAAAAACCCATTACCCTGGCAAAAAAAGGTGATGTGGAAAATTCGACCGCGGAACCGGGGGGCGGTTCTTGCGCAAGGTGGTTCTTGGACACGGGGGGGAATGAAGTCAAGAAAACGGTCAGACGGGGGGGGGATCCCGGGACCAGACAAGGCGGTGCCGTTGCAACAACATTTCACTGAAAATCACTGGCACATTGGCGGTTCACTACCGCTGATGTTGGGGATTAATGGATTGCCTCCTGTCCATTCATCAACGGGTTCAAACGATCCAACAGCCCCCTGAATCACCTCCGTACGCACGGAAATCATGGCCCGCTTCGCGAAGACCAAACCCAATGGAAGTGGATGGCAGTCTCATCGACAACGCTGTTCGGGGCAGACACAACGCTTCACAAGCGTGGCCCAGCCCCTCTTTCCCACTACACACCGGCACTACAAACCGGAACTACAAACCGGCAGTCTTGACCACAAAACACTGCACTCAGAAAACCAACCGTCGAACGGTGCAACAACGCCGCGCGTGCACGAGGGGGTCAGTGGTCGGTAATAATTGACTGAATGCAGCATCGACAACCGGACCGCAACAACAGCAACATCTTGGCGGCCATAGCCCACGGCGTCCACACCCCGAACCTCAGCCTCACCCCGGACTGTAGACACCTTCACGCCTGCACGAGGGCTGCCGGGGGAGGGGGGGGAGAGGGGCGCTAATGCCTGAAAGACGACCTCACCCCCTTCTGTGTCTGCGTATCGGGGCATTCGCCCGCTCGCTGTCCCCGCGGTGTGCAGTTCCTCCTTCGCGTGCCTTATTTGGGGATGACTGACGACGTGCTGGTCCGTCCTCAGAGTCTGTGGCTTCGCCGGGGGGCGCTTCCACAAAGCTGCGCCCGTTCCGCCTGTGGAACGCGGTGCGGCGTCCTGCTCTGGGGTGTCCCTGCGGTCATGCGGGGCATCAACTCCGCTGTGCCCGTGCATGCGCAGCAAATCCACGGGGCAGAATCCTGTTAAGATCCGCCGGCGTGGCCTTGGGTGCTCGTGCGGGTGCGGCAGCCGATGGAGTTGCGGTTGTTGGAGGCAAAGCAGAGCGACAGTGTCCGAAGCCCTGCGTTGCCGCCACTGCATTGCGTTTGTGGACCTTTGGGTCGCTGTACAGCCCCATGCCCCTCCACGCCCACTCCGTCACGACAGAAATGGCGCACCGCGAGGAGACTGGAAAGAGCGCCGCCGATTTCATTTCCTCCCGCATGTCAACGGTCTCGGGCCGGAGCAAAAGGCCGGCCATGGCCAAAGCGGTGTCCCTCGCGATGGCGCGGATGATGCCGGACTCGACGAAGGCCACCGCCGTGAAGAGCGGATGGGGCAGACTGCGGCGGCCCCTCCCCCCCACCTCCCCTTGAATGTCCACCGCAATGTCCGTGTCAGGGGGGGGAGTCGTGCTTCCTTGGCACAACTATTTGACTTGGAACCCCCTCCCCCCGCCCCCCCCTCCTTGTCCTCCCCTGCCCCATGTCACCCCCTGGGGCCGGGGGTCAGGGTGGCTGCACATCGCTGACCCCGCCCCCCCCCCCCTAAAAAACCGCCAAGGGCCACGCCCGCTGAACCGCCGGAGTGTCTGACCGACAGAACCGCCGTTATCGCATTGAGTGCCCTACGACAACTCCAACAACCGTCACGTGGTCATCGATGGACCAGCGACCGTCGGCGGTGGGCCATTACCCAGCGACGCCCTGGGCTGGAGCCATGCCGCGACTCGGTCCCACACCCGACGAGCACATGATCGCCGTCCTCCAAGACGGATGGCGCCGGCTCCTGCGCATTGGGGGACACCGCCATCCCCCGTTAGCGGCGCGGTCACCCTCGGACTTCTCTTGGGGTCAGTCAGTTCAGGCGTTAGCCTCCCGCTCAAAGGCCTCTTGGGCACGGGTTTGAGTGAAGTTAGGGTAAAGGTAAAGTGCTCGGGCGCTCACCGAACTCCAGCGTAACCGTGATCCCTACCTGTCCCTCGCAGCATCCCTTCGGGCTTGCGGGACCACAGACACCCTAGCGCCTAGGACACTGCGTTCCGACCCCACCGGGATCCGAACCAAGTACCTGCAGTTCAGGCGTCACGTGCATGACCGCTGAACTACGCGACCTTCACCAGTGGGGTCAGGGACGGTGGTGTGCGCGTGAATCGCGATGGTCGCTGCCCTCCAGAATCACTCGGGCATCCTCAACGCACTGTCGCTTGGCCATGGAACGGCGATGGTCGTCACTCTCCGGAGTCCCTCCGGGAAATCTCACGGTGCATTGTCATGAATACGGCGCCGTGGGGCGCCGTCACAAACTGTTCCACGCATTGGCCGCTGTGGTCCGAACAGGCCTTTAGGCTCTGTGGAAGTACTCTTGATTACCCCTGCCCTCCTGCCCTCTTTAGGGACGGCGGTGTGGACGAGGGCTTGGGGTCAGGCTATGGCTTAAGGGCCGCCGTGGGGGTGGGGGGGGGGGGGTTGGTTGTTTGGGGCCCTGGCCAGCCCCGGCCAACCGACCCACCCACCCACATCAGAAAAATTTGCCTCGTGCAAAAAATGAAATTTATTAGAAGGGCCGGAAATTTGAGGCCAATTTTGGGTAGACAAACTTTTGACCCACCCCCGTTAGATGGCCTCTGACCCACCCCCCCCGGGTGACCCCTCTGGCTGCAATATCCGGAACTCGCGTGCTTGACCAAAGGAGCGCAAGGCCACGCTTGCACGTTGTGGACTCTTTACTGAAAGTGACTGCATCAGCAGTGCCTTTGATCTGCCCCTCTGTGAGGGGTTTCCGTCCCGCCTGAGCAGTGCTTCGGGACACCTGGGGGGCATTCTCCTTCAGCAATGGCCTGCTCCTTGCCTCCTGAGGAACGGCGGTGTGGACGAGGGCTAGGGGGTCAGTCGGCAGGTTTGGCTTCCGCAGGCAGCCCCGCGCACTCCTCGGCGGACTTGAAGGGGCGGCCGTGGTGGAACAGGAGGAGCTCGCCGCGCTGCATCTCCGTCCACTGCTCGTTCGCCGTCAGCGGCTTCGTGGCGATCACGGCCACGCGGTCGTCGGGGGTGGTCACCGTCGAGAAGTCGATGCCGTAGTCGCAGTCCGAGAGATGGGCGGCGCCGAACGGGTACTCGCGGACGATGTAGTGGAGGCCGTTGAAGACGCTGGAGCCGGGGCGGGACCCGGGCCAACATCCCACGATCAGATGGTCCCCGTCCGACATGAGGAAATTGAAGATGTTCCCGGGCTCCTGGGCAGAGACAAGGGGCAGAAGTGTCGACCGCGACGCCACCCGCCAAGGAAGAGCCTCGGGCTGGGGCTGAGGTGGCGACTGGGCTCCGGTTGGGGTTGGGGCCTGGGGTTAGGACCGAGGGCGAGGTTTGGGGTGTTTGGGGTTTGGGGGACGCCATGGGCTACGGCAGCCACGAGGGTGCGTTTGTTGCGGTCCGGTTGCCGATGCAGGGATGGATGTGTTCGATGCGTGTGTAAGGCCAAGGGGCCTGAGTCTCCCACACGCCCTCACGTTCTCTTGCTAATTTGCGCACATTCAGCACTATTAACGAGGGAGACCCATCTGTGGCACCTTGCTGAGGTAGGCGGCTCGAAGAGGACACCTGAGTGTGTTCCTTATTGAGTTGCCGATTCTCTGCTGACCACAGAGTCAGAACCTCTGAGCCGACATGGTTATGTATCCTCGGCGGAGGCTCTCCCATGTCGTGGGGTGAACAGGAGTCGGTCTACATTGTCTGGTTCCTCGTTCCCTCAGAGTACGTGCGGCTGCGCGGGGGGGAAAGGGGGGCATGGCGGCTGGGGTCTCCTTCGTTTGGGGGCTGGAGGTGTGACAGGCATGTGCGTAGCTCATATGGGTGCGTATTGGCTGTGTGTGATGCGTGGCCGTGTGTGTGTGTGTGTGTGTGTGTGCCGGGGGGGGATGCCATATTATAGAGGAAGGCCTGCATGGGTCCAGGGGTGGGCGCTCAGCGGAGGGGGCCTATGCCAGAAGGATGTCTGATGAAAAGCATCATGACTGCACTGGCCCCCCTTAAGAGTCGTCACCCTCGCCTAGGCCAGAGCCTCTGGTGGCTGTGTGTGTGTGTGTGCCAAGTACCAATTGCCCCGCCACGGAGGTGTTTTCATCGCCTTCAGTGCTCGTCAGTGGCGCTTCTTTCATTCCATCGTCCGCGCATCAATCAATGCAGGTCAGGCGTATGCACACTAGTCTGGCTCTGGGTCAGGCAGTTCACCAGGGACGACACTACACAACAATACACTACACTACACTAACCCCCTGTGTGACATTCCGTCGGGTTGTTGCTCCTTTACGGGGCCCTGGACAGTCACCCGTTCTTCCCTTCGCATGTTGCGTCGGGTCGCTACGTTCTGTCGGCCGCTGCGGCCGGTGCTCTTGCTGGTGTCGTTTCCGCGTTCGCGGAGCCCAGTGGTTGGTGTGCCGGGGCTGTGCTGGATGTGGCATGGTGTGCCGTTTGCGTGTCAGCGGCGCCCAATAAGTGGCGTATTGAGGATGTGCTGGTTGTTGCCGGGGTCGTTTGACTGTTTTTGCTGTCCACACACCTCTGTCCACAGGCCGTCCATAGCCTGCCTCGCTGTGTTTCTGTGCCCCACACATGCGCGCGCCATTGAAAAGCCGACAGCCCCTTCTCCACTGTACCTCCAGACTACTATCATCCGTTCGGGATTCGTTTTCTGATGACACACACGCCACCACTGTACCTGAGTCAACTCCGTGCAGAGCTCCTGCACTGTGGCATAGAGCTGGGCAGGGGGCGGCGGCGTGCCGCCGGGGAAGCGCTGCACCAAATGGTTTAGGATGAAGCAGAAGGCAGCCTCGGAGTCCGTCTCGCCCACCGCACGGAACGGCGTGACGGACTCGGCCATGGCGGTGCGCGTGGCGATGCCCAGATCGCCGTTGTGGGCCCAGGTCCAGTACTTGCCCCACAGCTCCCGGGTGAAGGGGTGCACGTTCTGCAGGCGCACCTCGCCGCACGTCGCGTAGCGGATGTGCGCGATCATGTTCAGGGTTTTGATGGGGTAGGCCTTGATCAGCGCCGCAATGGGCGAGTCTGCGGCAGGGCAGACGTCATGGAACGAGCGCTGCCCGCGGCCTTCGTAGAAGGCCACGCCGAAGCCGTCTTTGTGCACGTCGGTGCGGCCGGCGCGCTCTGCGAAGCCGTGAAATGAAAAGCAGAAGTCGGTTGGGGTGTTGCAGTTCATCCCCAGCAACTGACACATGGTGCCACCAGAACACGAAAAAAGAAATAAACCCTCCCTCAAGTATACATCGTCTATGTGTGAGAAGGGCAGGGGCAGTGTGCAGGAGGCAGCAGTTTGAGATCAGGCGAGTGCCTAGTCAGGTCCAGGCTGTTGTGTAACGGGCTTTGCTGTGGAGGTAAGGAGCTGGTTTTGGTTCTCCCACATCCCACACCGGCAAATCAAGACAAAAGTCTGCTGAACTTCTGATGCACACGTCTGCTTCTCCGTCGAGTCAGTCCTGCTCCCCATACGAATGAAACTGAATGAAACAGCAACAGGCCCCAAGCAAGCGTCCAAAACATTTGTGATCCTGCACACCACCGCATCAGAGGGACTCGTCAACTGTCACCCCTGTTGATGCTACAGAGTTAGCTTACGACATAGGGCATCAGCCAGGGGGGGGGCGGGGGACAGATACTGAGCTGTGGTCTGCCCCCGGGACACAGGCAGGGGTCCGAGTACTCTAAGGGATCGGTCGTAGAGAATGTGTCTGAAGAGTTGGCATCACTGTAGTCCAAGCGACATGACAGATTTGGTGGGGAGGGGGCTTCTTGATCGTTTGAATGGAAACCAATTGGGCTGGGAGGGAGTATGGAGGGGCCTTCGGTGTAGAGGGGGTTTTCTTTCGCCCCTCCTTTGTCAAACCATTGGCGTTTCCGTTTCGTTCAATGCTCTAATGGGAGGGGACATGATACCACTCGAGCAGACCCCATGTCTATCTAGCAGACCCCATGTCTATCAATGTGTTGCAGCACTGCATCCCAAAGCTGGGAGTAGGAAACCGGACTTGTGTTACACACCCACACCCACACACATCCGCTCTGGTCAAAATCTATTGGCCTTGAGCAACTGTTGTAGCCCTTCGACGTACCCCATTTTCGTCCCCCGTTCCAGCATCCCCCAGACCTTGGCCATGTAGTTGCCCTCGGTCCGGTTGTTGGCTGCATGGATTGTACTCCAAACTTGCTCCTGAAAATGTTCATGTCAGATTTCCTCGCCATGATCCTCATCAGACCCCATGGAGTGGCTGTCTCTTCCCAGCACTCCAATGATTCAAACCCCTGCACTCGCACTTCTTCTTGAACTAGTTGGTTATTGTGCCCAGGGTCACCCCATCAGTGGCACCCAAACTCTTGGCATTGATGGTGCTAGCGTTTTTGGCCACACCTGTTGCACACGCTGCGGGGGTGGGGGCTGGCAATCGATCCACTTCCCTGAGTGGCTTTTGAAATGCCGCTTCGTTGATTATCCGCGACCCACTCCATCTACATCTCTACTCTGATTCGACTGCCCCCGTGTGTACTTTCTTGCTGTTATCCCATAACCCATTGCTCAAAGGGTCATCCGAAACCAACTTGAGGCGTCACTTTCACTCTCATCTTGCTAGTGGCGTCCTCAGTTCTCCTTCTTAGCAGTCTTGCTAGCTTGCTTCATTCTCGCGTCTGGCCTTCTTTTTCGCTGTAGGCTTCTCTTGTCTCCTTTCCTCCTTCTCCTTCTCCTTTAGCCAGTTTTCCCCCGCATCTGGTCATGCGCATGGTCCTTGTTCAGGATGATCTTCCAGATCACAAATTTGAAGCGTCCCAACCATCATCTATTCTGCGAGGCCCTGCATCTTCACGGGGGACTGGGCATGCACTGATGTAGCTTGGCCCCCATGTGGCATGTGTCTATGTGCAAATCACTTGTTTTGGCATCCCACATGGTGTAGGGCAACTTTGAAAACAGCCAAATTATTCCCCCGGTGGACCCCGAGGACCCATTTTGGGCCCGGCCCGTTTTGGGCTAAGCCGGCTGCTTGCAGGAGCCAAGTGGGCACTGGTATGGGAGTCTAGGCGTCCGTTTGGACAATTTCGAGGGCTGGAAACCACGAAAAGTGGGAGGTTGCGGGTGAAGTAGGTACCCTCGTAATCACATTTTGAGCCACGCAGCCCAAGATATGGCCCATTCTTGGTTTGGGGATATCGCAGCCAAAATGCGCAAATTTTTTGGACCTTTTGGGGTTGGGTCAAAACCCATGTGTCAAAGCACAACGGTTAATTTTCGACCCCCCCCCTTACCCCAGGAGACTCATCGTCAGCCAGTCCCCACTAGAGAGCCTGGAGCAAACGTTCACTATGCAATAAAAGTACAAGTGGATGCAATGGTAAAATGGGGGAATTGCTGCAGTGCACAAAAGCCAGGGTGCAGTGCTTTGCAAAAAAGAAAACCATGTCCAATTTCTTGACGCGGGTGATGATATTGCATCAGAATGTTGTTGGCCCAACTTTAGTGATCGGATTCCTTTTCACATCAGAGCACCAACACCCCTGTCAAGGGATCCGGAGAGTCACATAGGTCGCTGTGTGGGTCCCAAAATCAACAGAATGGAAATCTCGTACAACTGCATGATGGCGGCGCAGGGAGCAGTGCAGGAGCCGATCAGGAGAACGCGCTCTGCAACGGGGGATCGAGCCCCATTCGCCCGCCCACATCGGACCAGCGGTCCCAGACAACAACCGTGGGCTACCCCTCCCCCACGCAAGCCCCACATCGCTGTGCTGGGGACCATTGTGCACCCGTGCCCCCTTGGCATCGGTGGGCCGGGTCTCCGAACGCGTGGCTCTACCGGATGATCTTGCGGTTCGGACCATAGATCTGCGGTTCCATTCGGATCACGGCATCCAACCCCTTTCTCACCCGCAGTGCACACCGACGGCTCGGGCAGGTTAGAGGGCATGAGGGCAGCAAACGCAGCTGCGGCGGTCAGGCTGCCCAAACAACGTCCCCGCGTTAACGAACACGATGGGACGCGGGGCAGAAAACACATCCACTGCCCCCTGGAAGCAAGGCGCTCAGTCTGCAACAACGTTGCGGAGGCCTGCGACAAGTTCAGAACCCGACGATGTACTTGGGCATGCAGACATGCGGAGATACTCTCAATTTCCGCACGAAAAAAAATGTTATGTGAGTGCAGCAGTCATCCGGTGTACATCATGACTGAGCCACAGCATCTCCGGCTTGGCCTATAAAAAGGGGAACGAACCCCAACAAATCCCCCCTTCACCCCTGAGCTCACATGACCAGCCAGGCCATTGGCTGCGCCCCCCCCCCCCCCCCCCCGACACAAGACCTGCAAAGTTCCAAATCACGCCCCTGACAAGCCCCAATGTCCAGCACTGAACCTGCTCCAGTGCTGACCAGACAGCTCGACATTCAGCTGGACCTGCGCTCGAGGGGCTGGAACAGACATGCCACTAGCGCCCGGCACGGAATCTGGATGTCGTCAGGAATCGGCCCTGCGCTGTGTGCCACTCCGCAATACTGCCCCCCCTTCACATCCAGAACTCGGTAGGAAGCTGTTGCATCCGGTGCATGGCTCAGTAGGGCCCGGACCCGCCCGGTTGTGGCTGGCTTGGCAGACGGTAGTGGCAAGTCTGGGCTGGAAGAAATGTTTCTTGAGAACACGGTTGGTTACGGTGGGGCAGGTAAACTGTCGGTTGGGAGGGTTATGAACAGACACGCCAGGGAAACTGGTTCTCAGTAGCCATCGGCCCCATAGGCCAAAGGGCACTCAGTAATACCCGCCCCCCGCGCCACCAGAACTCAGTAGGAACGTGCTGCATCCAGCGTGTGGCTCAGTAGGACCCTGCTCCATCAGATCATGTCTGAGCCGGCAGACGATAGTGGCAACTCTGGTTATGGATTTTTACGTGGGCACAATGCCGCACCACTAATGGCCCCGCTCACCAGTTTTCCGCCTGCATGCGGTCGGGGAACGCCGACCGCCACCCGTTCAGGTTCGCGGTGCAGACGCGCAGGAGCGCGTCGAACTCCACGTCGGAGTACCGGCCCCACAGCCGGTGGTCCCCCCAGCTCTCCACGGGGAACTTGGGGGAGTGCAGGCCGTGCAGTACCCGCGCGACCTGCCGCGGGGAGTCGAAGCAGTGCCCCTCCCGCTGGAGCAGGGCCCGCAGGTCCGTCAGCAGGTCCTGCACCGCGCTGTCCGGCCGGAACATGGGCCGGGCGGCCGACAGGTAGTGCCTGTGCACCCCGGCCTCCAGAACGGTCCGCGCCCACGCGCGGGTGTCGGTGCTGTCGGCGGGAGGAGGGTCTGGGTCAGAGCCGGGGCTTGGGGCGGGCATCGGGTTGTGGTCGGAATTCGCGATGGAATTGGGGTCGGCGGGTGTTGAGGTACGGACGGGGCCGGACGGAGGGTCGGAGGTAAGACGGGACGGGGACGCAGACGCAGGCGCGCAGGTCGGCAAGGGGTCCACGTGGTGCGTGGCACTGGCCGTCAAGGCAGAGGCAGAGCCAAGGGGCGGATCGGGAGGAGGTGCGAAGGTGGCGTCGATGGCGGGCCCGGCGCTTGGGTCGGGGTCAGCGCCGGAGCGTTTCTGGAGCGTCGGCTCCGTCTCGTCGTCTGAGGCGTCGCTGTGAAACAGCGCGTTTTCGCAGTCGGACGACGACTCCCCGTCGTCGTCTGGGGCGGTGTCCACCGGGGCCGGCGCCTCGGGTGTCCGGAGGCGCTCGGCACCTGCGACATCTTTGCCGGGGTGGTTTGCGGGCCCGGTCGCATGTTCCGGGGCGGCGCCGCCGGGCAGTGCCGAGTCCGTGACGCTGCCTGCGGTGCAGGGCGGCGGCGCGGCCTCCGCAGCAGAAGCGCACTGGGCACCGTTGGCGAGGGCCGCGGATGCCTCGACACGCCCGGGGCGCTGCGCCTCCGCTGACGGCACCGCAGCGCCCAACGGCCCGGGGGCAGCGCTTCGGCAATCCTCGACACTCCCCGGGACCGCACGTGCACTGGCACGCTCGCCGCCGCCGCCGCCCTGGACAACATCCGAGGCCGGGCCTCCGCGATGCGATCCGAACGCGGGCGCTGTGGACGGCTCGCGGGCCCCGTCGCGTGCCGCGGAGTCGCCGCGACCGGCGGGCGGAGGCCGCGGCGCCGCGTTCCGGAGTCGCTGGAACGTGTCCGGAGTGTGCTGCTCCAGGAAGTACTGGGAAATGAGGAGGTGCAGGTGCTCGCTCGGCTCACCGGCGAAGTGCGGGCCGCCAGGCGCCCTCCGCTCGGCAAACTCCGCCAGCAGCGAGTGGCATACTTTGACCTGGACATAGGCGGCAGGCGGACGTGTGTGCGAGGGCCAGGCTGGGGGTCCGACACACACGAGCAGGCGGGCAGGCTGGTGGCTGGACGGGGTCGGTCCAGTGATGTGCTCCATATTGAGGCAGGCAGACGGAAGATGCTGAAAAGGATCGCTCGCCACCAACCGACAGCGGTTTGTGCACCAACCGACAGCGGTTTGTGTGCCAACCGACAGCGGTTTGTGCACCAACCGACAGCGGTTTGTGCACCAACCGACAGCGGTTTGTGTGCCAACCGACAGCGGTTTGTGCGCCAACCGTAGCCCCCCACGACACGACGGTATACAACCAGCAACCCCTCGTGCCTCCCCAGCGCTTCTGGACAAAGAACCGGCAGGTCTGCCCCTCCCGGGCCCCCTCCCTCCGGAACCAACGCCCGGTGTTGCCGGCGTGAAGCCCTGGCGGATGCACCGCATCGGTGGTCTGCAGACGCCGGACGGCCACCTCTGCCCTCCCCTGCGAAAGGGCCGTTTCAACTTCACAAAACGAAACACCCTCGTGTACATTTCAACGGTTGTCAAGCGGGAAGGCCCGTTGGGGGGGGGGGGGGACTCCTCAGTTTATACCGACCGAAGGGCCGAAGGCAAAGCACACGCCTCAAAATGATCGCCCGGTCGCGCTGATCATTTTGAAGAAGACATCCCCCGTGCCAAAGCAGACGGAAGCGTGCGGAACAAACATGTGTTCATGTGTTTAATGCCGCGAGTGCCCCCCTCTCTTTAGTCAGACTCCCTGAGTTTCGGACCCATCCACCCACCCAACACTCCCACCCGCTGCCCCGCTGCTGTCACCCACCCACCCACCCACGCCGCCAGTCACACCGTCCTTTCATTGAGTCGACTGACCCCGGTACACAGATCCCAGGGAGGGACTGTCGCTGACCCCAAATGCCTTGCACCGGATTTGTTTTGGTCGTGGATTGTGTAGGGTGACCTCCGATGAAACACCCACGGGACCTGGACGTTGTGGTGGTGGACTGCTACAGACAAACTCTTCCTTCCGGTGCCTGCGGTGCAAATGATCATTGATAGATAAGTGTGGCCGAATGCCGGGGACGAGGGGGGAGGGGAGAGGAGCCGCGCACCCAGACCGAGGAGGTGCCCCCCCCCCGTCCCTGTGCCGGCAGCCGGACACGCTGAGAGGCACCGGCGGACCACCTTGTCCCGCATGTTGCACCCCACATTCGTGTGCCGCTGCCACAGCTCCAGCCCCACCGCCTTCGCCTCCGCAGCCCCGACCGCGCACTGCAGGCGCACGCAGTACGAGGGCTCGTGGGCCGTGATGCGCAGGCCCTCGGTCTTCCTGAGCTCGTTGAGGTGTGCCTGCAAGTCCGGCAGGTTCATGTGCAGGTCCCGGGCCAGCGTCATGAGATTGAAGCTCCACGTGCCCTTTCGCACCGGAGGGGCCTTGGCGCGTGCAGCGTACAGGTGCTTGACCACCGGGTCTTCGGAGCCCAGCTGCTTCAGAATGGACTGATACGTGAGGTCCGCGGGCTTCCCACCTTTCTTGGCGCGCGCAACCGGCGCCGGCGCGGCACCGGGCTGTCGCGCCGGCACCAACACTTCGCCGTGGCTCAAATACTTCCGGTTGTCCTTCGTTTCGTGCAGCTGAACGGCTCCCGACGATTGTGCGGCCTCGTCCGGAAACTTGACGTTGATGGTCTGGTTGGTCGTGGGCAGCACCTCGAGCTTCGTGGGGTGGTGGATCCCCAGCAGGGCCAGCAGCGTCTCCAGGACCTCCTCCTTGAAATCGAGCTGCCAGGCAGCGTTCTTCTTGATAGGAACTCGCACCTGTACAGTGATTGCCACTTGCAACCGCGAATCAGGGGCATTTACTGCCGAAAGCAAGTGTCAAGGCTTCTTGCGGCAGCTACTGCCGGGTACTTAGCAGCGAGGGACAACCCTCCGAGACAAGGAAGCCGTTGGCAACCGTTGGTATCGGATACAACAGTGGTCGGCAGCCGTCGGCAGGTACAAAAGCCGTCGGCAGTTACTATCGGGTAAAATGGTTGGCCAGCGGCATTTGGCTGGCATCGACTGCTGGTGCGCTGTCAGCCGTTGGCTGGTACCATTTGTTGCCAGCTCCCAATCAGAGGGCACTCCATAACCACTATCTCTGCCAAACAAGCCCTTGCTGGTACGCTGCCACTGGCAAACGCCCTTCTGGCAGTGCATACGCGCTGCGGGCGTCGCGCTCCGCCCTCCGTGTACGTGCCCCGTGGCCTCTGTGCCGCCCTGGCCAATGCCCTTGTTCATGTCCCTTGTTGTTGTTGGGGGAGTGCGCTTGGCTTTGGGTGTTGGCGGAAGCTGGTGCGTTGGGTGATTGGCTTCGGTGCAGTGGTTTCAGGTCCGTAAAGCAAACCCAAAGAGTGATGAGCAGTGCAGAGGCATATCGATTAGAAGGTCGTGACCTCCCACAGAACTGCGCCTTAGGGGCGCTTTTGAGGCAGCCTGCAACGAATATGTTCGTGCCAGAGGCACTCTCTGCCGCACAGCTCATCGCCCACCTTCAGCACACGTCGTACCAACAGGTCTACCACAAGCCGGGGACCTCAGACAGCCATACCCTTGCCCCTACGCCTACTACTAATTACAGCTCCGTGACAAAGCTGTGGTTGGTGGAAAGCCATGATCGGCCCGGCGCGACCGCAAGGGAGGAATTTAGAGAAACCCTAAGTAAGCCTGGGTAAGGTGAGCACCAGTGTTTGGCCCCAGGGTCCAGAATGGGTATCGTGACGAAGCACAGCGCAGTCGAGAGTGCAAGATGCGCATTCTTTGGGGGAATGGGTGCGTCCAACGACACACACTCCTTGGCAGCGTTGATGTTGGCCATTGAGGGCGGGTGAAGACGACCCACGAGGGAGGCCTGCTGAGCACAACACCTCAGCATCTCGGGGGGGTACAGCGGCCCCCGCTCTTGCGCCCCAAAAGTAGGTCCCGGCCAGTGGGGGAGGGGAGGGGGAGGGGGGGTCTGGGACCCAAAAGTTTGTGTACCAAAAAATGGACCGACAAGATTTTCCCGATTGTAAATTTCGTTTTTTCCCGCGATGGTCACTTTGGTCTGTGGGGGGGGGGGGGGGTCCAGGGGGGGGTCCCCCCCCCGCCTCCTACGGTGTACGGCCACTCTAATACTCCCCTGGTCCCGGCAAAGTGTCCCGGTTGGGCACAAACGTGGCTACCTCATGGCCGTCCGCGAGCATGCGCTGGTGCTGCGCGTAGTTGCCCACATCGAACACCATCGCGCAGAACGCCTGCACCGCCTCCAGGTCCAGCAGGTCCCCGTGAGCCTTGCTGTGGTGGCTCCAGTAGTCGCGCCGGTCGATGAGCACGTGGCAGAACGCGGGGCGGCCGTCGCGCCCCGCGCGGCCGATCTCCTGCACGTAGGACTCGAGGGTCTGGGGGCAGCTGAAGTGGATGACGGCGCGGACGTCCGCCTTGTCAATGCCCATCCCGAAGGCGATGGTGGCGGTGATGATGCGGAGCTTGTTCCGCATGAACTGCGACTGAATGCGCCGGCGGTCCTCCGGGCTCTTGTCCGCGTGGTACGCGGCGCACTGCTCGCAGATGTTCAGGCGGATGTACTCGGCGACCTGCGGGCGGCGGCGGGACGCCTCAGGCACACTCCCGCGGGAAGACGCTCTTTGCCGCAGAAAGCGCACGCGGCAGTGCACCGGAAGTGGTCTCGATGCGCGGCCGGTGACGCGTTGTGTGGGTCTCAGGCAACTCGAGGCAACACCGGGACGCGGCTCCACAAACCGGCATCGTGTCGGGGATCCCCCCCCCCAAAAACGGGGACACCGTGGCCGAGAAGCGACGGCTATGGCCACTGAGCGGGGCACACCCACCGCGGCGGTGTCGCCGACGGGTGTCGGTCAGCAACCCGCTGACGTAGGGCCTTAAGGCGGTTTCCCCATCACGGCAGCCGAGAGGAGATGTTGGTCGGTGGTCACCGGCCGGCGGTTTGGCGTGTCGTTGATGGGGGGATGGCAGCTCCAAACAGCACCAAAGCCAGCGCCGCTCGCCAAAACCGCCCGGTCAACGGCTGCACTAGGGCTGTGGGCACGTCCCCCCGCACAGAAACACGGCGCAACGCCCGCACCGCGCGCAGGTCCTGCGCTGGGGCAGGGGAGGGGGGCAGGGGGGAACAAGGCGCACGTGACCACGGACACGGCCCAGGGCGACCCGCGCGGCGCAGAGGGCGAAGTGACGTGCACGGCTCATGGGCACAGACACAATGACAATGAGCGGGTGCCGCAGGGCTGTCGGCGGAGAGGGGGGGGGGGGGGGTCTGGGACCCAAAAGCGTATGTACCCAAAATGGCCGGACAAGATTGTCCCAATTGTAAACTTCGTTTTTTCCCGCGATGATCACTTTGGTCTGGGGAGGCAGGGGGCGTCCTGGCGGGGGGGGGGAGGGGGCTACTCCCCCTGCGGTTGTCAGCCGTTCTACTGCGTCCTTGGCGGACGGGCCCCACACCTCATCGGCGTCCTTCTTCAGACGCGTGTACACAATGACAGACTGGCACGACGCGATCTCTGGGGCCGTCAGGACGCCGTGCAGCTGCGCGAACTTCTCGTGATACCGCGCGTTCTGCCGCGGGCAGTCGGGCACCAAACTGGCGGAGAGCCGCAGGTTGGTCCGCTGCCGGGCACACAGGACGACGCCGCCGCTGCAGAGGGCCTGGGCGCTCTGCAGCGTCTGGGGCCGGAAGAGCACGTCGTAGTCCGGGGCCTCGATGTGCAGCGTCCTGCACACGTCCTGCACGGCCCGCAGCGTGCACGTGGCGGTCAGCGCCAAGATGCAGCGGACCCCCAAGTCCCGCCGCAGCACCTGAGCGGCAGAGGGCGAGGGCGACTCCGCCGGGGGGGGCGGCAATCGACAAGACGTCGAGGGAAGCTGGTGCATACACCCGGTAGACCTAAGAGCACGTCAGGGTAAACACGCCCCCCTGTGTGACATTCCGTCGGGTTGTTGCTCCTTTACGGGGCCCTGGACGGTCACCCGTTCTTCCCTTCGCATGGTGCGTCGGGTCGCTACGTTCTGTCGGCCGCTGCGGCCGGTGCTCCTGCTGGTGCCGTTTCCGCGTTCATGGAGCCCAGTAGTTGGTGTGTTGGGGCTGTGCTGAATGTGGCATGGTGTGCCGTTTGCGCATCAGCGGCGCCCAATAATTGGCGTATTGAGGATGTGCTGGTTGTTGCCGGGGTCGTTTGACTGTTTTTGCTGTCCACACAACTTTGTCCACAGGCCGTCCATAGCCTGCCTCGCTGTGTTTCTGTGCGGCACAGGTGCCCTGTTCCTCCACGCGCTGTCCGGGAGGTCCACCATATGTCCTTTTCCCCCTCACGGCTGGTCTGCCCCTGATGGGCTCCCGCTCCTGTTGCGCAAACAGCCCATCTGGGCTGCGGGAGACACCCCCCACCTGATGCTGGGTGAGCAGGGGTTGCCCTGGCACCCGGTGGCGACGGGGCTGGCTGGCCAAGCCATCCCCTTTATTGTCGCTGCCTCCCATGCGCACGCTCCGCCATCCGCTCCATTCTGGTTCCCTGTTCCCGCTGTTCTGGTTGCCTCTCCTGCCTTGCTGTGCCCCTCCTCCTTGCTTGTTGTGCTCGCCCTTGTCCCTCTTGGTGTGGCTCCCGCGTTCTGTGTGTCTGTGTTGCTCCTCCCCCTGTCTGGTGGCGCTCCTGGGTCCCCATGTCGCGCACCCCCTCCTGTCCCCACCCCCACCCCCCGCCCTCTGTGTGACATTCCGCCGGGTTGCAGTTTCTTCTACGGGGCCCTGGACAGTCACCCGTTCTTCCCTTCGTATGCTGCGTCGGGTCGCTGCGTTCTGTCGGCCGCTGCGGCCTGTGTTCTATGTGGTTTCGTTTCCGCGTCAGCGGGGCCAAGTAGTTGGCACACCGGGGGCTGTGCTGGTTGTTGTGGGGTCGTTTCACGGTTTTTGCTGCCCACTCCGTACCCCCCTCCCCCCCCCGTGTCCAGCGAAGAATAAAGTCCTGAAAGAATACGGTCCGAACAGGAGTGTTCATTGGACACGCCGTTTGGTACCGAATCAATTCAGTACCGAAACCCGATGCCCCATTGATTGGGTCCCAAAAAATTACGGTCCGAACGGAGGTACTCGTTGCACACGGGGGCCCGTCAGCAAGCCCTGCCAAGAAGACCTGATCCCCCCCCAGCCCCACCCTCACCCGCCTTGAGAGGGCCCCCTGCCGGGCGCAAAACACACTGCACCACAGTCAAGCGCCTCAGAGTGCACCGGTTCCTGAAGCTTCGTGACACAAGCTCCGTCTTCCGGGGGTACCTCCACATCAGTTGTCGGCCAGCCGTACCCCCCTCCCGGCAGATCGCCACCCTTGTCAACAGCAGCTCAGAGAATGTGCGCTACGGTCCGCGGGGGCACAAGGAAGGGCTTTGCAGGGCATCACCACGGCCCCAGAGGGCAGTGGCTCCACAGCGGTCCACAAACACATCGGAGGCGCTCTCGCAGTGAATTTGGTGGCCACCACTCTGCTCGTGCATCGGCCAGCCCCGAGTGCGGTATGCGATTGTGGGGAGGGGGGGGGGGAGGGGGGGGGATGCATTGGAAGGAGCGGAGGTAACCCGCCCCCCCCTCCAGGGCGCCCAGCCTGTGCCCAGCCACCATCTCCCTGACGGCAAGTGCCAGCGTCAATGGCATTTGCAACCGACGGTAACCGCCCCCAACCGCTTTGACAACCTCCTCCAACCGCCTATCGAACGGCTTCTGGGGCCGCCTCTGAGGTGCCTTCCCTTCTAATGCATCCCTTTGGGGGGGTGGCACAAGGCCTCGGTAGGCCTTGGGGGGGGGATCCCATGCCCCCCCCCCCCGCTCCCCCGGACTTCACTGGTCTGGGCCTTGAAGCCCCGATCGCCAAGGAACCGGAGATACCCTGAGAGGTCAGCCATAGTACCTTCAGGGAACCCCCGTGGCTGCCCCACCGACTCCCTCCCGCATCACACCCCCGGGGGATGCCGGGGGACGCCACCGACACCCGCGCGCACCGCAAAGGCCCTGAAGGGGGGCTGGCAGACGGCGGCGAAGGGCCCTTCGGACGGATCGACACATCGGTTTTCGCTTTCGTGGGCGGCGTTTCTGTGGGCAAACAGTTTCATGACCACAGTCCAGGGCTGTCCTGAAGGGAACAAAAAAAAGGGTTCGTAACGCCCACAGAAACGAACGTTCACGGGGACGCTCTCTGTTTCATGGTCAAGACATGGGCAAGACACAAAACCACAGAAACAGTACTGAACAGTGGTTGGCGGTTGGCGGTTGGCGGTTGGCGGTTGGCGATCGGCGGTTGGCGATTGGCGGTTGGCGGTTGGCGGTTGGCGGTTGGTGGTCCCCGGGGGCTGTCCTTGAAGGCTGTCCTTAACAAAAAAAAAATGGGGGTTCTTAAGGACAGCTCTGCCGCAGTCCATCTGCCGGAGCCCCAAAAGGACGAGAAGGCGCGACACCTGCGCGACGTGCAGGTACGACGTGCGGTAGTTGTGGCCCCACTCCGACACGCAGTGCGCCTCGTCGAGGCACACGAACGCGAGGCGGTCCCGGACCCTCTGCAGCTGCGCCATGAAGTGCGTGTTCCGGACCAGCCGCTCGGGGGACACGAAGAGCAGCTGCACGTCCCCCTTTTTGATGGCCTGGACCGTCTGCTCCAGCGAGTGGCCGGTCTGCCCCGCGGTCAGCGCGATGCCGTTGAGGCACCGCGGCAGATGCCGGAGCTGGTCCGCCATGAGCGAGATCAGCGGTGAGACGACCAGCGCGAAGGCGCCGCGGGCCTTCGGTCGCGCGCGCGCGAGCGCGAGGATCGCGAGCTGATAGCACAGGGACTTGCCCGTGCCCGTCGGCAGCACCGCCAGCGTGGACCGGCCCTGCAGGATCCGGCGCACGACGCTCTCCTGCCCCGCCCGGAATCCCGGGAACCCAAAGTGCTTCGTGAGAAGTGGAGTCAGGTCCGCTGCGTCGGTGTCGGCGCCGTCGTGATCGTCCCAGAACGACGGGGGCTCGGGGGCGGAGCGCGGCGTCGGGCTCGCCGCGCGCGCACCGGGATCCGGGGCGCCGCCCGGCTGCGGCGGCGTGGGGGCGCGCGGGGGCCCGCTCGCGGGCGAAGGCGGCGGCCCGGGGCCAGGACCGGGGCCGGCGGCCGCGCGCCCCAGGAACGACTGCTTCCGGCGGATGTTGAACAGCCCGGCGGAGGCGCCGGCGTGGGGGCTGGGGGCGGACAATATTGTGGGGGGCCGCCTCTGAACAGAGGGCGCGCGCTCCGCATCCGCAGGGACGACCTCGGCCTTCGTCGCGTCCACGTCACACGGATCCGCTTCCTTGGCGCTGCTGCTGCCGCCGGCCGAAATGTGGGCGGCGATGACATCGGATGCGGTCGGTCCCTCCGAAGGAGCGGCGTGTTGGGTGCGGGGCCCCCGGCGGCGCTTGGGAGGGGGGTCGCGCCGGTCCGGGGCGCGTTTCGGGGCGGGGTCCGCGGCCTCTTCGATGCGCGCCTTGACTACGCGGCGGAGCTTGAGGTTGCTGATGGGGACGACCGGCGTGCCGCGCTTCTTGCTGCAGCCCAGGACCCCCTCATTGACTGCGACACTGGTCTCTATGACCCCATGATCCATAAAACACAAATGACACTTCTGGCGCCTGAGGAAAGGACAAGTGCACGGGGAAGCGGGTGTGCGGTGCGCGCGCGCGACAGTAGTTGTGACAGCAACCGTCACCAATTGCCCGAGGGAGGAGCACCCTTGCACCATGCACCACTTTTCGGGGTTGTTCGTCCAGACGAGGCCCCCGGCTACGTTTTGGTCCTGAGGAACGGGGAGGAAGGGGGTGGCTGCAGAAACAGGGCTCCAACCCCCCAAGGGTGAATTATGCACGGGCCAGGCCACTGGCCAAATGGGAAATATACGCGTATATGCGCATACTTTTTGAAAACGTCCGTTTTTTGGGCCGCGGCTGTATTCATTGGTGGATATTGGGTGGCTATTGGTGTGTATTGATGTGCGTGCACTGTTTGATGGTGGACTTCGCAGTCAAGACATTTTGTTTTTTTTTAACACTTTTTCTACAACAAAAAAATTTAAGGAGAAAAAACACCCAAAAATACAATCTACTGGCCGCTGGCCAAAAACCTTCTAGCCGGTGTTCATTTCACCCTTGCCCCCCACCCCCTCCCCCAGCCACATACACGCATACTGCAAATGGATTCCAATAGTGACACAGCCCCAAAACAAGCCTGAGAGGGCCCGGAAGGGGGGGGGGGGGCTAGATGGTGGGCTGTCGCTCCCCCTTGGCGTCCCCGTGGCTTGCCCCTCCTGGCATCCCCCACTCGAGGCACGTACAGGCAAGTCAGGGAACTTCAAACCATAGTTGGGGAGGGTCTCCCGGCGCCCTGCGGACATCGAAAACTCACTAAGAGGGGATCGGTTAGCTCAGCTTAAGTTCAAGGGGTCAAACTTTGGTCTGGGTACCCCAACATTTATGACCCAACGTGATCCCCACGACAGGCTGATCATTTTGGGGTATGTATCATGCGAAAAACCCGTTTCCGGCCAACAAAATTCCTCGGGACTGCCTTGCGCCCATTTTCAAGCCAATGTCAGTCTTCAGGACGGCCCTTGGATGTAGGCTCCGTCACAGATGCCCCTTTTCCGACCCCCCCCCCCCCCACGAATGAGTATTCCATTCCCCAGGGTTCGCCAAGACCCCCGCCTATCGAACCGCTTCTGGGACCGCCTCCGAGGTCCCTTCCTTTTGCAACCCTTAATGCAGCCCTGGGGGGGAGGGGTGTCCTCCTCGGACCCATCCCCGCTGCCATGTTGTCTTCGTGCGGTGTGTTGGGCTGTGGGAGGGATCGGGGGAATGGATTTTGGTGCTGGGCTTCTGATGATGGTTGGAGGAGGCGGCCAAAGCGGTTGGGGGCGGTTGCTGTTGGTTACAAATGCCGTTGACGCTGGCACTTGCCTTCAGGGGGACAGTAGCTGGGTATAGGGTGGGCGCCCCGCAGGGGGGAGGGGGGGGGGGGCTCCCCCGCTTCCAATGCATCCCTGCCCCAGGGCGCCCGAACTTTTGCCTCGCGTCATGCCCCGCTCTCATGCAAAGAGCAGTAGACGACTGCCTCCGAAGGCGCCATCCCCAGGGCACGCGCACCGTGCAGCCCATGACACACACCACATTGCGTAATCGCAAACCAAATCCGTAACCTTCGGTGAGTCCGGTTTGGCCGTTGCTGCATAGCCCCGGCAGCTTCAGCAAATCCCTGACTGCAGCGAAGCGGCTTGGGGGCAAGTTGCCGCGTGCCGCGCGCGCTGCCGATCTGTGTGTCTGCCCATGCGCGCATCACGGCGGGGGGGGGGGGTGAACCGATGACCGCAGCTGTCGTTTGTGCGTTCTGTGCGGCATTGACACACACCACAGCCACAGAAACACAGGTGCACCACGACAGAGCACAGGGAAAATACCGGACCCCGTCCTCAAAATGCGCTTGCGCCTCTGGCTCATGAAGCAGCCCGGCCAACACAGGGGGGGGGGGGGGGCGGTATCCGAAGCAAAAAAGGACCAACACTGCGGATCGCATCATCCACCCAACATCAAATCCATTATTTCAGATGGAAGCAGCGCCTGATGTCATCGTTGATCGGACATTCCTGCACGGGGGAGGGGGGGCCAATTAATTGCAGGAGGGGCGGGGGGTCGTTCGCCCCCTATTTCTGGACCACCACCCCTCAAAAAGGGGCTCTCGTGAGAAAACCCCAGAACCAGCCTGCGGAGGGGGGGGGCGGGATGGGGGTGGGGGGGGCAGTGAAAGATCCGGCGAAAAACTCAAAGCGATCCGCATGACGCACTGATCGTTTTGAGGTGCGTATCACGGGGCAGACGTGTTTTCCAAAAAAACCAACTTCCTCGGGGCCGATTTGAGGCCCATCGTGAAGGCACCCCCCGCCTTGAGGCCCACCTTTGTGGCAGATGCTCCGCCACGAGAGCCCCTCTCAACCCCCCATTTTCCGACTCCCACGGTCTACTGTGGGCACGCCTTTGGGCGATTACCCACCCCTTGTCCTTCCCCACCCCAGGGAAGACGGTCCCCCACCCCCCCCCCCGGGGAACGACAAGGGGTGGGGAACGACAGGGGGGGGGGGGGTACGTGAGTTTTACTCAGCGGACAGGCCTCCCCGACAATGTCCAGGGCAAAACGGTGGCAAACGCACTGCTGCCCCCCCTCAACCGCCCTGTCCTGCGCAAACAACAGCAGAACGTGGAAACCCTTTGTGCGGGTTGGACGGGGTGGCCCTGACACACAGCACCGCAGACCTTCAGACAGTCAAAAACGTGGAACAAAGCCAACGGGTCCCACTCCCACGCAGCACGTCAGGCCACAGTGCACAGCAAAACGAAAACTGCTGCAAAGTCACGGCACCGAGCGGGACTACATCAGGGCACATGCGTTTCTCGGTACAGTCTTTTTTTGTGGTCCAGATCAGAAGGTGAGCTGGCGTATCCTGCTCATCATACGGGACTTGGGGACAATCTCTCGGAATCAATGTTCAGAGCGGTCCAGCTCTACGATGATCCCACAAATGGCTGTGGTAGCGGATCTGACACGCAGTGTGAGGATTAGCTGAGTCTGAAACCAGGTTATGCAGTGGGAGACTGCCACGCCCGGAGGCTTCCCAGGGTGCAGGAGGCACAAAAAATGGAGGCTGAAGAGACAGCGGAGTGTAAAACCCACTTGAGCATGAAGTACATGCGTTTCTCGGTCCACTGACAGGTCTGCTCCGTCAGACGCGAACACGCGGGATTGGATCGAACGAAGGCTCGCCTACCTCTCGTACCTGTTCTCGTGGTTTCAAATCCCCCAACCACTACTCTGGACCTCCGCTGTTGGTTTGGTAGCGTATCCTATGAGACGGCGGTTATGACGGTTGCAAGGCGGTTACTTTCACAGAATCCTGCGGGTGGGTGTCGATGAAACGAAACAGTTCGTCCGTACGTTCAGCTCGCCGCGGCCAGCCCCACGGCGAATGTTCCACAGACGTGAGATCGAGGGGCCTGCCTGGGCACACACGAGGGCTGGGGGTCCCGATGGAGCAATGTTTTGACTCCAATGCACGGCCTCGCTCCCCAAAGACATTGTTGTGCGCTGGGCGCGGGCGCATACGAGGCTCAGGGCGTGGGGCACCCACCGCGCCCGGAAAACAGGGGGAAACCCGAAGCGCTGGAAGCTTTCCGGGACCAATATATAACGGTGCGCCTGCACTGCAACATCGTGAGGCACGAATCGCAGTGCAACGCTTAAAACACGCCTTTTGTGAGGACAACCCCATGATCCACGTGATCCCACCCGATGACATCCGGCGGCGAGCCAAGTGCCCTATTTGGTCTAGGCACGTGCGCAGCACAACAGTCATGCCATCACGGAACTGGGCCTTCCTTCTGCCTCCGTGTCCTGCCTTCTTCTCCGTGCCTTTCATCCGGGCGGCCCCCCGCCCCCTCCCTACTCCTTATTCCTGCATCCTCCCTCCTTCCTCACTCCCCCCCTTACTGCTCCATCTCCCCTGCACCATCCCCCATCCCTCCTCCCCTTCTTGTTGCGCCCCCTTCTCTCCTCTCCCCTCCAACCCTCCCCGTGCACCCTCCCTCTTCCCTCCTCCGTCCCTCGCTCCTGCCCCCTGCCGCCTGCCCCGTCCACCTTCTGTCGTCCCTCGAGGAAACAATTTCGGCGCCTTTGGCGCCGAAGTTCATAGTGGCTGACAGCCCATTTCGTAAATCATAAATCGTCAATATTGGCCCCTCCAGAGCCCCCCCCACCCCCACCCCCACCAAGACAAACACACATTCAGTACGTCCATCCCGGGTCCCCCCTCCATCCCCCCCCCCCTCCTGCCCCCTTCCTTCGACGTGCTTGCTCCTTCCTCACCCCTCATCCGTCCCTCGTCCTCTCCCTCAGGCCTCCCCTCCCCCCTCTCCAGAGCAGCCGGACGGTTATGGGCATGTGACTTCACAACATCGACGGCGACAGTGACGAGCGGACAGATCAGGACTCCAGATCAGAGGAATGGGCGGAGAGTTCTGGTGCGGCCACTCCACTGGCCCTTGTTGGTTGCGGAAAGGCGTGGGGGACAGAGGGGTCGTTTGGGCAACAGAGCACGTACATGTCGGCAAAGGGCAGTCTGTATGCCGCTCCCGTGATAAGCCCCCAGCACCTCTACCCCGGTCACACGGCCGGCCCCCCTGTGCGCCTCAGCGATTTGCGGGACCCTCGAGCTCATGCCCCGCTCTCGCCGTTGCGTCCCATCTCTTTTTTTTTTGTGGTGGTAATTCTCCTGCGGGGCCCTGGACGACCGGCCGCCGCTATACTTGAGTCATGGGTCATGTGGGGCATCTCAGTGCAGTCCGGGACCCCAACAACCGCAGCATCAGAGGGGGGAGAGGGCTGGAAGGGAGGGGGGCGGGGGTCAAAAAATCGGTTGTTTTGTTGTTATAACATATTTGACTGCCCCGTTCAATTCTGAGCATTTTGACTACACAGAACTGGAGGGGGGGAGTTAAAAAAAAAAACAGTGGACCGCTCACCATAAGTGAAAAAGCAACCGGAGTCTTCTGGCAGACACCACAGTCCCCCTCCCGAAGCACCCAACGAGCCGCGATGCTGCTGTCGGCCCCACTGTGTAGACCCAACGACTGCTGCTCCCCCGGGGCGTAGCATTGGGGGTCTGGAACGGGGGGTCCGGGGGGGCCCACTGGAACGCCCCCCCCCTCCCCCGTGGCTCGGGTTCCGGATGGGGCCTCAGTCCGCCAACTGCACCACTGAATCCCCCGGAGGTCAGACCCAACGCGGTGCTCTGCGGCCCCTGCCCCCCGATGGAAGAGGCGGCACACCGCGCCTGCCTCGGTCGCCCCGCGACCAGCGCAGTGAACGGACGCGGCCGTGCGGCGGCCGGGGCAGGTGTGTTGGGGTGCAGTGACGCCGTCCCCTGGGCTGCACGGCGGCTGTTCGCCAGCCCATTTCACGCGGGGCTTTCGACTGCCCGCCCTCGAAAACGGCGGGGGCGAGCAGCGCACCGCGTGTCCCGAAGCGCCGGGGTGGCCACCGCAGCTGAGCCTGCCCCCTCCATCGCCGTCCACGCCCCCCCCCCTTCGCCTCTGGCGACGCGCAGGCGGCGGGCCCCGGGCCCCAGAAAGACCGCGCCGCAAGCCCCGGCGACGATCGCGTTCCCGGTCCCGCACCCCCGGTCCGGGAGGTGCCCGCACGGCCCTGCCAAGGCTCGATGCTGACGCCGCCCCCGCGCACCAGAAGATACCTTCGTGTGCGGAAAACCACACGTCGGCACACGCGGGGGCATCTTCCCGCCAGACGTTGGGACACACCGGCACACGCCAATGTCGGGCCAATGCGGGGGGGCGGGGGGGCGGGGGGGTTGCCGCTGAGGTGTTCAAAAATACACAAGAGGGTGGGGGGGGATGGCACTGCTCATCTGCCAGCCGTCGGGACACGCAGGCCCGACCTCCCGCCGCACACTAACACATGGTCTGGTGCGCACCAGAGCCCCTTTGGGGACCTCCCGGTGTCTTCTGCCCGCCTCAGTTTGGTTCGGAGGGGGCAGAGTTGGGTATTCCAGCGGCAACACGTCAAATGGGGCTAATCTGAGTCATCGGGTGTGCAGAGAGCGGTGGCTGTGCGAGCCGTCGTGTGGCTGGGAGGGCCCCCACTGCGTTGCTTGAGCCAAGTGACACGAGCCGGACACGAGAAGAGCGGTGACCCGTCGTGCGTCACAGCGCATCGTGTCTCTGAGGGCCCGCAGCAGCCCATATGCGTCCGTACCCGAACGCGCGCGGGCACACCCTCGTTTGCAGACGGCGCACAGGAAAACGAGGGCGGAAACACAGTCCACCGCTGTTGCGGCGACGGGGCTGTTGTCCACGCGCGACTCGACAACCGCATGACCCCGGAACTGCCGAATGCATAGCCCCGAACTTGACGGAAACAACACCCGGTGCATCTGGAGTCCACGCAGGGGATTGGGGGAGGGTGCCGTAAAGGCTGGGGGAGGGGGGGATTGCCCCAGTCCATGAGGGTGCTGCTGCACCGCGCGCGCACCGCGTCCGCCCCGCGTGGCAACTGTTAGCGCTCAACCAGCGGCACACCGTCCCAAGATGCACCCACCCAAACAGCGCCTTAGGACCCAAGGCAAGCTGAGTTGCAAGCACAAGACCTGTCTTCCCAGGCCTTTTTTTCTGGTTGCCAATGATCCCAGAGGCTTCTGGTTCATTCCGGGAGGCCTCTTGATGGTTGCCTCACCGGGAGGGCCCCCAGGTATACCCAAAGTTGGCACCGCGCGCGCACCGCGGCAAGAGCGCCCTCCATCCCTTGTACTGTTTGGGCCCCGGCGTTCTGTGCTCTGGAGGGCCCCGGCCCCCGTCCCCCCTCGGACTCTTTCCCGGCTTCTCCCCCTCCCCCCCCCCCCCAACGAAGGAGGCGTTCATGTCCGCAGCCGCCGCGGCGCCGCCTCGTACCCAGTGCCGCCGGCTCCCCTGCCCCAGCTCCCTCCCTCTCACGGCGCCCGGTTCTCCTGCGGCGACGCGTCCTCTGGCAGTTCTGGGGCATCCCCCGCCGTCGGTGACGCGGTCGCCGCCAACTTGGGGGTCTCTGCCGCGCCGCCGAGCTCTTTCTGGGCCTCCAGGGCATCGCCCGGGATCGTAACGTCCTCATGCCTCTTCTGGGCATAGGCATCCGCCACCAGCCCCCGGATGACCCTCATGGCCCCGGCAGACGGCTCAGGCTCCCCAAGCGCTAGCAACCTTTTCCTCTTCACCGGGCTGTCCCACTTGCGCTGAACCTGCACAGAGAGATATCCGTGGTATGGGATGAGGGCAAAGGCATGAGGGGGGCGGGGGGGCAGAGAAGGGGTAGGTGGGGCAGGGTCCGCATTAGGCTCCAGCCGTGCCTGCCAGGGGGGGGGGGGGTTTATGCACGCAGGGGCCTTGGATTATGCAATGCACAATTATGCACAATTATGCAAAATTATGCACGACTATGCGGGCTGCATTGCAACGAAGACACACAGGGATTGCAAACAAGAGGGAACCTGGGATTGCAATCCCCCACAAACAGACAACACAGTGAAATCTGCAGCAGCCATTCATGCCTATTTTGGTCAGAAAATCACCTTGCTCTACCTCATTTTCAGATGTTGGAAGAATTTCATCATCCGGCAAAACATCTTCAGCAGTGGAAACATGTGCAGGTGCATTTTGCTGGACAAAATTGTCCATGATAAACACAACAACAAACTGCATTGGACAAGAGTGGAGCAGACCATTATGCACAATTATGCAATCTGGCCCAATTGTGAATTATGCAAAATTATGCACAATTATGCACGTGCATAATTCCCCCCCCCCCTGCCGTGCCTGCCCCCTGGGGCTTGCAGCCGTCCAAGCAACGGCTGAGTTCATCTCAATTTGCCAGCATTGTACGCACCAGGATGGATTTGGCTGCGTCCCTTTCGCCTTTCGTCTCCAGAGGAGACTCCAAATATCCCCCCACCCAACCCACGTCCGGGGGCTTTTCAGCAGAACCATCTGGATACACCATGCCCCATCTGTCTGGTTTGTTTGGGTTGATGATGGATTCACATTCTGCCGCCAGCTCAGGCGCGTTGTCGAATTGTCGTGGTCAATTGTGTCCCAGCGAATGGAGCTCCGGGGGGGGGGGGCAAGGGAGGGGGGGGGGGGCATGGCAGGGGACATGACGAAGTTGAGGCCGGATTGGGACGCAGGGCCTCAAAAAAGGCACTGGAGGCAGACAGGGCATGGGTGGTCACACAGGGCAGGTCACCTTCTCCGTGAGCTGAACACTCAGAGGGGACGGCAAAGCCCCGTTCTTGAGCAGCAGCTCCACAAACTCCGGGGACCCCTTTTGAATGGCGAAGTCTAGGGCCGTCTCCAGCGTCCGATGATGGAAGTCGTTGACCGTGGCGCTTTCCTGCGCCTCCCGCCGTCGTTGGCCTGGTATTTTGCCGCAGAGGCCCGTGAAGCGGTCCACGTTCTGCAGGACCTCCTGCAAGTCTTGGAGCGACCCCACGGCCACCACGAAATGCAGGGGGTACTGCTTCCAGCAGTCCTGCGTCAGCCCGGACCACACGGGCAGCGCCAGCTTTCGCAGTTCGTAGCGCGTCCGGAAGAACTCGGCGTTCTGCCACAGCCGAAGCACCGGGTGCGCCCGAAACATCACGCAGAGCACGGAGAAGAAAGAGCACTGCAGAGGTCCGGTAGGTAGTGCGGGGGAGATGCCGCGGGCCTCTGAGGGAGGGGAACGGGATGCAACAGACTGTATGGGAATGTGTTGGATGGCTGGGGAATGGAACGGGGTAGAACGGGGAACTCGGAACCGTGTTCTTCTTTTGTTCTGGCTCAGTGTAGAGGTGCGATTCCACACAGACGGACTGGAACGAGAACAGCAGTACGTTACCGATACGTGCAGCGGGGCATGACACCGATACAATCATACACTGCAGCACAGTGGTGCACACCGCAAGGTGCATTTCCACATCCTTCCATGTGGCGCATTTTGCCCACATATATTGGCCCCAAACACACAAAACAGGTACCAATGTCCGAAAAGTGCTAGTTTCAAAGATAGGTCCTTTCACGTGTCAATCAAAACATTTCAACTGCGCTCAACCGTCATATGGCAAATATGTTGGGAATAAAGCACAAGGGAAACACCTCTTAAAGAAATACGCAATAGGATATGGCATAGAGGCAAGGGCTCCCGGTGAAAGTATTAGGTAAGGGGTACCATACAAGGTATGCCAGTATGAACCTCCCAATACACAGTTTAGACCAGGATACCTTAGAAGGAACACCCCTTTGTTGCACGGCTGCCAACTGCCCCACCCATACCAGCCCCAACCCCAGCCGACTCTGCTGACCGGGCAGCCCATAAATAAACACTGGCCCAAAGCTTTTTGGCCAGTGGCCAGTAGATTGTATACTTTGGTGTAAATTTTTGTTTCCCCCCATTTTTTTCTAAAAAATTGTGAAAATGTTTCATAACACACCATTTGTTAATTCATGCATGTGACCTGGACACCACTATTTTTTAACAAATCTTTCTTTTTTTTTACAACTTGGATGCTGTTTATTCCTGGTTGTGATCTGCAAATCGCTGTGTATTTTTTCATAACTCTGGATGAGTGTTGTTCTTCCCGGCTGTAATCTACACATCCCTTTATAGTTTTTCTATAACCCTGGGTGGGTGTTGTTTTATCCTGGTGATCTGCATATCCCTATGTATTTTTTTCACAACTCTGGATGGATGCTATTTATTCCTGGTTGTGATCTGCACATCGCTGTTTTTTTTTTTACAACTCTGATTGGGTGCTGTGTACTCCTGGTTGTCCACTTTTGGGCCCCAACGCTATGTTTCATGACCATCACTGCAGGCCCTGCCCCAGCCCCAATGCCCTGCCCTGCCAGTGTGGTATGGCCTGCCTCCCTCTAATCCCACCCCGCTCCTGTGCCCGCCCGGCAGTGGCATAGCCCCATCCTGTGCCCTACTCCATACACCAATGCCCCCGCGGTCACGGGATTGCCGTGCTCAGACACGCCCATGCTTGCTCACCAGGACGGAAAGCAGTCCGAGGGCCATCCTCCCGCTGACGTGATCGGACCGCCGGTCTCCTGCACCTCAATGCCAAATCCGGGCCCGCAGCCCTCTGCACAGCCCTAAGACCTGGATGACGAAGCAGGCACAACAAACAGCTGCGGTCTTATATTAGCCCCCAGGACACGCACGCATCTGCAATGAGAGCTCCCAAATCACATTGGACATGTGCTTGGTACACCCAACATCACCAGCCCACCCACTAACAATGTCGCATGAACCCTCGGACTAGACCAAGCCCCACCTCAAGCCACAACACCGGCTTCCACTTCACGGTCATCAGCGCGTTTAGGCGTGGCAGAATAAATGGTCGTGCACCACCGTTTTATCTAAAACAAAGGGATTTCTTTGCAAACACAAAAGCCAATATATCGCACTCCGGACACGTGAGCCCATTGCAGGACCCTCCCCCTGCCCCTGTGGCAATGACCTCCACTTCCCAAACCGCAATTGTCTCTTTCTCAGGCGCAGGTAGACGGGCGCCGCGCAAAACGGACGCCCTTAAACCTATGAACAACCCGGGATTACAGGGCGCATCAGGATCACGACACCACGTAACAGGGTCTGAGCGACACGTGCGCCCTGCAGGGGAGCCTCAACCAGAATGGGAATATGGGGCAATGGAGAAGCGGATCCCATAAAGGAAGTGGAGCGGGGGGAGCCAGGGGGGGGGGGGGGACCTGTGGCCACGACCCACAGCGGAACATTCCCAAAGCGTGACCCAGCGATAAAGCCCGGAAACCGGCAGGCCCTTGTCCCCTACCCAAGTCAGGGGCGGGTCAGGAGGAGCACGATGAGCGGCCAGTGGCGAGTGCACCGCCATCAGCGAACAAGCCTCTCCACAACCGCGAATCGAAACTCTACTCCGCGGGTTGGGCCCTGAAGGCCTGCAGGACCGGGCAAGTTCGTTGCAGACCAGGGGTCTCGGACGTGCGGGCGGACGGTGCGTATGCGGTGGAGAGCCCCCCCCCCCCCCCCCCGTGACCCCCGTCCCACGGCCTTCATCGCCTTCTCAGTTCATTGCGTGTTCGACTCGCCATTAAATGTCCATCACGGTCCCGGTTCCTCACATGGTACTGCACATTTCCACTCCGTTTTGCAGGCTCGTAGGGGGTCAGAGGGGGGGAGAAGGGGGGTTATTTTGGTGTAGTTCTGGACCCCAACACCCATGAGCATGAGAGTGGGGGTGGAGAGTGGGGGGTCCAAAAATCGCTTTGTTTGTCTCGCATATTTGACTTCCCAATTCAATTCTGAGACTACACATGAATGGCGGGGGGGGGGGGACCGCTCACCATAAGTGAAAAAGCAATCGGAGTCTTCTGGCAGACACCACAGTCCCCCTCCCGAAGCACCCAACGAGCCGCGATGCTGCTGTCGGCCCCACTGTGTAGACCCAACGACTGCTGCTCCCCCGGGGCGTAGCATTGGGGGTCTGGGACCCCATTTAACGCCCCCCCAACGGCCCGCAACCGACTTGTACCCGCCAGAAGTGTCCACCCAGTGACTTGTCCAACCACCGCAAACTGCTTTTTGTACCCACTCTTTGAAACCCCCCTCTCAACCCCCTCCCCTTCGGGTCGCTCTGTCCAGCCGCACGTTCGCACATGCTGACGTCTCTGGGTCAATGGATTGTCAGCCAATTCAATGGACAGGCCGTCGGTTGACGGCCCGTCAATGTTCACAGTCAGTTCCTGGGGGCAGTCCCTGGGCCTTGGGGGTCAGCAGCTGGGCAGTCACTGCCCATTCATTTGAAGAGGAGGTGCAGATGGGAGCGAGACTCAGGGGGACAGCACCGCACAAGGAAAGGCACGAACCCCCTGTCGTTCATTATTTGGGGCTCGGGTGGCACTGTGCACATGCAAGTCATTCAAAGCCCAGTTTGCACACAAGAACGCAACCAGACTTCTTTCGCGGGGTTCTTGATGTGAGCGGCTTTGAGGCCCTGCCTTGAGGTACGAAAATTCGACAAACGGGGCGACACCCCCAGAGCTATGTCTTAGCCTGATGCCCCCCCCTCCCACCCCCGGGGGGTAATCTTTGTCGACCGCTCCAGCTGCACCCAATTCCGGGTGGTCTAATACGATAGCGGCAGACTTCCCCTTCTACGGGGTCGCCTTTGGTTGAGACTGAAGCGTGCGGGTCCGTCAGGTTAGGGAGCTGTGTGCGCATACGTACCGGACCGTGCAGAGACGGAGGGGCAGGAGGAGAGTCCGGTATCCAAAACTTTGTGTACCGAAAAATAGCCCGAGAAAACGATTCCTTTGGTGAATGTCACCCCCCCCCCCCACACACACACACTGCACATGGGAGAGGGGTCTGAGGAAGCCGGGACGGTGCGGGCTCCTCCTCCTCTGGTAGCCGGCCATGGGGTTGTACATGCCCCAACACTAACGGGCCCCCACCCCCTTTGGGCCTGTAGTCGCGCGCAGTAACATGGCATCTGATGAAAGTGCATGTCACAGAAATATTAATATTGTAAACAATGACGAACCTCAGGGTCAATCCTAACTAAATCGGAGACGTAAGCCCGTGGGCTCAATCCTAACGAAATTGGGGACGTCAGCCCGTGGGCTCAATCCTAACGAAATTGGGGACGTGAGCCCGTGGGCTCAATCCTAACGAAATTGGGGACGTCAGCCCGTGGGCTCAATCCTAACGAAATTGGGGACGTGAGCCCGTGGGCTCAATCCTAACGAAATTGGGGACGTCAGCCCGTGGGTGCGATGCTGCCTGATTAAAAAAAAAACGGGTATAAACAATGACGACCGATGCAGGGTCCATCCCACACAATCTCGGGAACCAACGATGCCAACCCCGGGTTCGGTCCCCACGGAAATGGACCCCCAACGCGTTCCATCCGCACGCCTGGCACTCCTCGGGCAACGGACCAATGAGCGGTACCGCGGGGACGCGGACAGCCCGGGGGGCGTTGCGGCCGGCCCCAATTCTCCGTCGAGCTCCCGCCTCGGGCCCTCCCCGGCACCCGCCCCGACGCCCAACGCCGAGCCCGGACTTGCATCGGCCCCCGTCCCATCCGCTGCGCCCCCCCCCCCGACGCACTCACTGCAGCGGCTGCGCGGACGCCGCGTCGCTAAAGAACTCGTTGGCCATGTCCAAGAGGTCATCGTCGGAGCTGTGCTGCGACGACGGCGACGGCGAATCGGGCGGGCTCTTCGGTGCGGAGGGCAACGGCGGCACAAACGCCGCGGGGGTCTGCGAATCGGGCCCGGGGTCGGCGGCCGCCTCCGCATCGGCGCTGGCGGCGGGTGCGGCATCCGCATTGGACGGGGTCGCTGCGACCGGACCGGACCCGGCGGCATCGGACGTGGCGGCGGGGGTGGCAGTGGGTCCTGCGGGGGAACTGTCTGGAGCGGGCGCCTGGGGCTCCGGCGGGGCAGGCGCTGAGGTGGTGCTGCGGGAGGACTCGGAGGCCAAATCCGCGCTGTCATCCTGAGCACATTGCCCAAGGGGACAGGGGCCCTCGCGTTGCGATGAGGCACACCGCGGGGCTGATCAGGACGGTTTCGAGTCACAATGGGAGGCGTGGGGGTTCGGTGCATGACGATGAAGCCTGAAGGCACTGCCAATGGCTATGGAGGAGCCAAAAGGGGTGGTGTTGGTTGTGATGGGCATGTGAAAGGCGTCCGTGAAGGGGGCGGGGGAGGGGGGGCTAAATGGGAGCCGGCCAGGGGTGCATTGGAAGGGGGGGATGCAGCCCCCCCCCCCCCCCCCCTCTGTCCCGGGTGGCCAGCCTATGGCCCAGGCACTGTCTCCCTCATCTCAGATCGGGGGGCGCCGATGTGCACACCGGCGCAAAAGCACAGGTTTGCAAAGACAAGTACACATGGCCCAAAGACGAGTGGTCAGTGTGGACGATGCCCAGGCCATTGCTTAGTGACACTGGGGTGGGGGGGTGACCCCCCACACACCCACATCAGAAAATTTTTCCTCAGGAAAAAAAAAGAAATTTAGCAAAGGGCCCCGAACTTGGAGGTCGATTTTAGGTACACAAACTTTTTTTGACCTCTGACCCCCCCCCCCCCGTGTGACATTCCGTCGGGTTGTTGTTCCTTGACAGGGCCCTGGACAGTCACCCGTTCTTCCCTTCGCATGTTGCATTGGGTCGCTGCTTTCTGTCGGCCGCTGCGGCCTGTGCTCCTGCTGGTGTCATTTCCGCGTTCGCGGTGCCCAGTGGTTGGTGTGCTGGGGCTGTGCTGGATGTTGCGGGGGTCATTTGATGGGTTTTGCTGCCCACGCACCTCTGCCGCCCTCCGGTCGTCCACAACCTGCCTCGTGTGCGTGAGGCCCAGGTGCCCCACTCCTCCACGCGGTGTACCGGCCGCCCACCCCCTGCGCTCCACCACTCCGTTCGCGCGTGCGCATGACGCGTTCCTTGATGGTCGCGGGTGGCGTGCGCTTCGCGGGTGGTGTGCGCTCAGTTATGGTTGACGGGGGTGGCGTGTGTGCCTGCGTGGTGTCCCGGATGATTTACGCTCCCTTTGTATAGCATCAACCAGCCATTAAGCAATGGCCTGACGATGCCTCCAGAAGGCTGACCCTTGTTCAACAGAACCGAGCGAGGGCTTCTGGACCCACTTTCCCTGAGAACATGTGATTGACAGCTGCTGCCGTTCCTTTCCTTCTCGTTTCGTCCGACCGGAGGCGGGACCAAGGCGGGGCCCGAACCATCCGCAGCCAACATGGGGCTCAAGGACTGCAGGTGGGGGGTCCACAGCCCAACTTCACGACGCACCGCATCCCGCACAGCACGACCCTTCACACGCCACCCTCCGTCTGACCAGCCTCCTCACAGAGCAGGCAAGCACTATGGTCGCCACTCAAATACCTGGATCTTTACCCCCCCCCCCCGCCGCCACGGGCTTTGCTTGAAGGGGAGGGGGGCGATCGGTGCAATTCCAGAGCGGTTGCAGAGCGGTCGTAGGGGACGTGAAAGCGGTTGGGGGGCGGTTTCTGGCGGTTGGAATTGCGGTTGGGGGCTGGTGTTGGGGTATGGGAATGCCTTTGGGGTAGAGTCAGGGCCGGAGTGTTGGGAGCGAGGGGGTTGCCCCCCCCCCCCCCCTTCAAGCGATTTCCTGCCCCCCGCCCCCCATACCTGTACCTGGACCTGAGTCAGCCCCCCGCCCCCCCTTTGTACCTGGGCCCCACCCCTTAAGCCAGGCAGCCACTGCCCCCAGGCAGCCACTGCCCCACCACCCACCCCACGCACCCACGCAGCCTGCGCTGGGCGGGTTTTGACTTTGGGTTGGGGCCAGGCCTCCTTCCGTGTGCTCAATGCGGGGGCCGTCCAAAAAGCAAACCATCAGACACACGGTGTGGGGGTGCATGGGGGGGGGGGGGGGGGAAGCGCCGTTGGGAAGGGCTGGGAGGCGCTCAATGGGGTGGGGGATGTGGGTTGTCGGCGCCCGGGCGGGGGGGGGGGGTAGGGCATCGGAAGTGAATGGGGGGTGGCACTATGGGTGTGCACGGGCGCGGTGGGTGCCATGGATGGGCCCGGGGGGGCGGGGCGTGCTGTACAAGCGAGGAGGCGGAGGGCGCTGCGGGTGCGCATGGGAGGCCCAGGTACAAAGGGGGGGGCAGGGGGCTGACTCAGGTCCAGGTACAAGTACGGGGGGCGGGGGGCAGGAAATCGCTTGAAGGGGAGGGGTAACCCTCTCACTCCCAACACTCCGGCCCTGACTCTACCCCAAAGGCATTCGCATAACCCAACACCAGCGCTGTTTTGCCCTCACATTTCCAACAGCCCCATTGCAGGCAGTGCCCTGCCTGACCTCTTTGGCGGGGGACGTGGGAAAAGGTACACGTGCACGCAAACAGAGGGCGCCTGGTGCGGTAGAGGGTCGGGGCACGGGTGCGGGCCAGTCCACCACCGCAAATGGCACATGCGGCCCCCCACATACCTCACCATCGGGGCTGCTGGCGGAATCGGAGCTGCTGCCTGAGTCACTACTGTCCAGCGCCTGTCAGCAAATGCACGCAGCCCAGCGTTGCATGGCTCGACCTCCACATCCCTGGGCATCACGCTGACCCCGCCAGTGCACCAGTGCGTGTCTGTACATTGGCAGTGTTGCTCGGTTTCAGTGATACATGCACCAACACACAGTTGAATTCATTGCAATAGCAGGAACCACCTAGGCCACTGGGCTATCTAGCCCTGAGAAAACAATAAATAAATCTGTGTAACAAACAGTCAAGCTGGATACTCATACAGAAACCACCGTTCACGGAGCAAACGATGGTTTGGCACCCAAGGGTACGTCCCATTACTTTGGAGCACAAACCGGGCACCGCTCCTGAAGTGGGCCCGGAGGGCCCGAAAACGGACAGTGCAGCGGGCGACAACAAATGCCCATTTCGCATGGAATGCCCTGAGATAACTGCCACGAACCGGCAGCTGATCATCGGTTGCCCCTCGGCTGTCGGTGGTCGGCGGGGGAGCATCAGCGGTTGGGGATTATGAGCGGGGCAACGGACGCTCATGGGAACGCTTCCTGCGCGCCGCAGGGGAAGGGCAATCGGCTGTGGGGTAATTAGCACCGCATTACTTTGCCTCAATTTTGGGTGAAGGAAGTAGGTCAAACGGGCACAATGGCGAGGCACGATACTCAAAACGGACAAAAATGTTGCGATAACCACTGCCCAAAAGGTACGCACTTCACAAAGGGAACAATTCCACTGTTCCATTACAATTACCCAAATTGTGTGCCGCAGGCGCCGCGGGATTAGCGTTCCCCATCTGGAATCCTTGTGCCTGCCGTCGGTGTAGCATGCGACAGGGAGGGACAGATGTCTGGAGTGGAGGGTGGTTGGCAGGATGTTGGCAGCGTTCGAATATTCCTGAGTCCGAGGTGGCTAACGCTGAGTCACCTGCTCCCGTGGCGGGGCTTTGGGCGTTCAGCACCCGATGTACTCGGAGACATGTGACGCTGACCATGGCACATGATTCTTTGCGCCCGGCATGCCCCAGGGCGCCCTCACTCAAAGTGGGCGAGGCCACATGCGCTTGCCACGCCCAGAACAAAGCGTGGCTGTTAGCCATCATCGGTCGGGTGAGAGAGTGAGAGGAACGAGGTGAGGGACACACTTTGCACAGACACCCCATGGGGTGCAAGTCAAGTGGGGTGCACGGTGCGCACCCCTCCAGCCTTCTCCAGTCTACCCCCTGCATGCAGGGCGGGGGCAGGGGGCATACCACGGTTTGGGGGACATGCACCCCACTATTTCGGTGCATGTACGGCTGCTCGGGTTGTCTCTTAAGGCGAGCAAGGGATGCGGCGAACCATTCGGCTGTCACAACGAACACGTTCTGCCGCTCGATTGCCTGCTTGACCTGATGGGACGTGAGTACCCCAGTGCGGAACGCAGAACCGCGAACCTTGTCCAGCCGTTCCGTGACCTTGGGGGGGGGGGGCATGTCTGCTGCAGGTCCAACGGGCTACATGCGGTGGAGTAACTGTGCGGAAGCAGCTGAGTGCCTGCGGCTGCCATTTGTTCGGCAGCATTAGGCCTGTGCCTCGCTGGGGGTCGCCCAGACCGACTTGGCATTGCTTGGACGAGCAAAAGAGACTGCACACCAAGACATGCAAGACCGAGCAGTGCCAGGCCTTGCCTCACACTCCAAGTACGTCCTTGATTCTAAGTGGAATACGCGGCTCCTCTGGGGGGCCGATATGCCCCAGCCCCCTTTGAATGACCCCAGCCCCCTCCACCATGCCCCCAGAGCGTACAATCCTGAGAGGTGCTTTTGCTCACACTAGTGCCTCATTGAAACTCGAGACACCGTTCGAGTCCCTGACTGCAAGATTAACTTTGCGCACAAAAGGTACATTCAGTCTATTTGTTTCCCTCTCTGGAATCTCCAAACCACGTTTCATACAGAATCCATAAGATCTTCATGGCGTTCAGCCCCGCTGGGGGGTTGGGATGGGTTGGGACAGCGCCCAGGGCTTCTTTTGAGCAGGGGGGGGGAGGGGGGGAGGGGGTTTTGGATCCAAAACTTGGTGTACCAACAATGGCCTGACCAGAATTTCCCTATTGTAAATTTCGTTTTTTCCCACTACGGTCACGTTGGTCTGGGGAGGGGGGGAGGGGGTTCTGGGGGAGGGGTCCGCCCCCCCCTTGGTTTTTAATTATTCTAAAGAAGCCCTGACAGCGCCTCATGCAGGAGCAGGGTCTCGAGACTGGGCATGCCTGGCTGCCTAACCACGAGGGTGAACAGTCTTACTGTCTGGTCCCAAGGCCGAGCGGACGGTCGACAGCCGCCAGACCTCAGCGGAGCGCTGGTGAGCGGCGCGAGGAAAGGTGGACCACCTGCACAGGGTATTGTCGGGCCCTGCTCCGCAGAGGTGATGGCGAAGTCAATGTTCTTGGGCCACCACCGAGGCCAGGCCGGATGCACATGCACATGCAAGTGTGGGATGGCGGAGGGGGAGGGAGGGAGGGAGGGAGGCAGAGTTGTCCTTAAAGGGGGGGGGGGGTCCTGGAACCCAAAAGTCCAAAAGTATGTGCACCAAAAGCAGCCAAATCAATAGTTCCTTTTGTCAAATTTCATTTTTTCTCACTATGAAATCCGGGTCCGAGGGGGACGCTGAGTTGTTAAGCAAAACTCTCGATGGAGGGACCGTGCGTCTGGGGGGGTTAGTGTGGCCTGGCGCTCCAGGCCCGGTGGGGAGGCTTGGGGGGCCTGACGCTGAGCCCACCGGGGAGTCACGGGCCAGGGCATGGCAACCTCCAGGGCACAGGGACATGCTGCCAGGCTGCCCCACGACCGCACTCGCACAGGGGCAACGGTAGTGCCCGGCACCACTGGGGGGGGGAACCTGCGCTCCTTGACTGGCGGGTGGCACAGGTGGCGCTGCTGTGAAGGCTGGATCCCACACTGGCCTGGGTGCCCTTGGAGGGGTCCCAGGGCGCACTGAGCGCTTCCTTGCCCTGGGGGATGGCTCCCGGGCTGCGGCGCTACAGCCCCTTTAGTCCTGGGAGCCCCGAAGGCACACTACCGGACTGGCCCCAGCGATGTCCCGGTGGGGGGATGGGGGTGCTCGTGGGAGGGTTTTTTTGTTTGAGTGTGCGACCAACGCATCCACGCAATACAAACCACCCCCGATGGAGCTGAGGCTGGAGCTGAGGCTGAGGCCGGGGGCTGGGGCTGGGGCTGGGGCTGGGGCTGGGCACAATGCAAATTCATTCAAGAGCAGAGCCAAAACGACCTTTTCTGTGCTGTACCCATTGCGGTATATCACATGGGTTGTCTTGGGGTGCCACCCCAAAGTGCAGCGGCCGCCATACTGTCGGGTCAACCGCCACTCCTCCGACTGATGTGCAGGCACATGGTTGGGGATGATGCCGGTGAACAGGAAGCAGCCTGCAGCGCAACATGCAGAAGATAGCGCAATGGTCGCTGATGTGGGCGCATTCAGGAAAAGGCATGTATTCCTGCGGCCTCACGCAACAGATCGTGGGAATCAGCGGCACATCTTGAAGGTACTTGGACGCCGGGCATATACCAAGGCTTCTTACATGTTTGCGGGCCGAGTAGAGGGGGGCGGGAAGTAAAAGGGGCCAGGGGCGGCCCCAGAGGCTGGGGGAGCTGGGGGGAGGGGGATTTCTAAAGGTGGGGCTGATGGTGTTTCCTTCAACACGCACGACGATATGTTGGCTTTTGGAAAGCACTGACAAATCCTGGGGAATGCCATCTTGTGCCGAAGGATGTATGCTCAGACCGTTCTGAGTTCCATGGAGAATACAATTGAATCCGAGTCAAGCTTTGGACCCCACAGCCTCTATACCACTACCCTAACCCCATTCCCATCATAAAAGGGATTAGGATTAGGGTTCTAACTAACACACAACTACCCTAACCCCCTTCCCATCATCACGGGAATAGGGTTAGGGTTCTAAGTACCACACAGCTACAATAACCCCACTCCAATTGTGAAAGGGGATAGAGTTAGGGTTCTTTGCAGCACACAACTACCCTGACCCCATTCCCGTCATTAAAGGGAATGGGGTTAAGGTCCTAAGTACCACACAACTACCCTAACCCCCTTCCCATCTTGCAAGAGGATAGTTAGGATTCTTTGTGACACACAACTACCCTAACCCGATTCCCATAATGAAAGGGAAAAGGTTTCGGGTTCTATCTAACACACAAGTACCCTAACCCCATTCCCATTATGAAAAGGAATAGGGTTAGTGTTCTAACTAACACACAACTACCCAACCCCATTGCCATCGTGAAAGAGGATAGAGTTAGGGTTCTTCGTAACACACAATTACCCTAACCGGATTCCCATAGGGAAAGGGAATAGGGTTAGGGTTCTAAGTAACACACCACTACCCTAGTCCCACTCCCATTGTGAAAAAGGATAGAGTTGGCGTTCTTTGTATAACACACAACTACCCCAACCCCGTTCCCATCATAAGAGGGAACAGGGTTCGGGTTCTAACTAACACACATACCCCCTAACCCCATTCCGAGAATGAAACGGAATAGGGTTAGGGTTCTAAGTACCACACAGCTACAATAACCCCACTCCCATTCTAAAAGAGGATAGAGTTAGGGTTCTTTGTAACACACAACTACGCTGATCCCATTTCCATAGCGAAAGGGAATAGGGTTTGGGTTCCAAGTGACACACAACTACCCTAACCCCATTCCCATTGCGAATTAGGATAAAATTAGGATTAGTTGTAACACAGAGCTACCCTAACCCCGTTCCCATTGTGAAAGAAAATAGGGTTCGGGCTCTAAGTAACACACAACTACCCTAACCCCACTCCCATTGTGAAAGAGAATAGAGTTGGGGTTCTTTGTATCACACAATTGGGCTCAAGCACACTCTCCTATATAGGCAAGACCCCGAAATACCAGTCTCGCCGACGAGACTCGCCTCAAGCAGCCTCTCCTATATAGGCAAGACCCTAGAATCCCAAGCTGGCCGGCGAGACTGGCCTCAAACAGCCTCTGCTATATAGGCAGGGCACCGAAATCCCAGTCTCGCCAACGAGACTGGCCTCAAGCAGCCTCTCCTATATAGGCAAGACCCCGAAATCCCAGTCTCGCCGGCGAGACTGGCCTCAAACAGCCTCCGCTATAGAGGCAAGGCTCCCAAATCTCAGTCTCGCTGGCGAGACTGGCCTCCAGCAGCCTCTCCTATATAGGCAAGGCCCCGAAATCCTAGTCTCGCCGGCGAGACTTGCCTCAAACAGCCTCTCCTATATAGGCAAGACCCTGAAATACCAGCCTCGCCGACGAGACTGGCCTCAAGCAGCCCCTCCTATATAGGAAAGACCCCAAAATCCCAATCTCGCCGGCGAGACTAGCCTCAAACAGCCTCTCCTATAAAGGCAAGGCCCCCAAATCTCAGTCTCGCCGGCGAGACTGGCCTCCAGCAGCCTCATTCTCGCCGGCGACACTGGCCTCAAAAAGCCTCTCGAAGATAGCCAAGGCACCGAAATCCCAATCTCACCGGCGAGACTGGCCTCAAACAGCCTTTCCTATACAGGCAAGATCCCAAAATCCCAGTCTCAACGGTGAGGCCGGCCTCAAACAGCCTCTCCTATATAGGCAAGGCACCAACAGCCCAGTCTCACCGGCGAGACTGGCCTCAAGTAGCCTCTCCTATATAGCCAAGACTTCGACATCCCAATCTGGCCGACGAGACTGGCCTCAAACAGCCTCTCCTATGTAGGCAAGGCCCCGAAATCCCAGTCTCGCCGGCGAGACTAACCTTAAGTAGCCTCTCCTATATAGGCAAGGCCCCTAGTTGCTAGTCTCGCCGGCGAGACTGGCCTCAAACAGCCCCTCCTATGTAGGCAAGGCCCCAAAATCCCATTCTCGCCGGCGAGACTAGCCTCAAGCAGCCTCTCCTATGTAGGTAAAGCCCTGAAACCCCAGTCTCACCGACGAGACTGGCCTCAAACAGCCTCTCCTAGATAGGCAAGGCCCCAAAATCCTAGTCTCGCCAGCGAGATTGGCCTCAAACAGTCTCTGCTATATAGGCAAGGCCCCGAAATCCCGGTCTCGCCGGCGAGACTGGCCTCAAGCAGCCTCTCCTGTATAGCAAAGGACCGAAAATTGTAGTTTTTTGCACCAAGACTGGGATTTTGCGGCCCTCCTTACATATGAGACGTTATTTGAGTGGACTTTATTTGCGATGCTGAGATTGAGGGGCTAACTTCATGTTAGAGAGGGTACATGTGCTTACTTGCACCGTACAGGAGAGAAATAAAAAAGTGGGTGCATGTTTGATACTTGAAGGGGAGGGGGGTGTCTTCGATCACAGTGCCATATATATGTGTGTGTGTGTGTGTGTGCGTGTGGGAGGCATATATATATATATATATATATATATATATATAAAGGGGAGAGGGGTGTAGTAATATATATCCTCTAATCTACACCCCTCTCCCAACTCTAGGTGGCTCCACCACACGGCTCTAAGGTACGGGCGAAGGGCACAAAGTGGTGCATACATGTGGTGGAAGGGGCTAAACTCGGTCAAAACGGGCTCAAAATGGGCTAAAACCACTTGTTTGCGCATCCCAAATGGTCCAGGATCACTTTTGGAAAAACGCGTTTTTGACCCCTTTTCGACCCATTTTTGGTCTTGAAACGGCCCATTTTCAAGGCATTTTGAGATTTTCCGTGGCCCAAAACACGCCACCACGGGCTCAAAACGGGCCAAAAACACGTGTTTGAGCATCCCAAGTGGTCCGGGAACAACTTTGGAAAAAATGATTTTTTTCGCCCCGGGGACCCTGGTGGACCCACCGTTGGCCCCCGCCGTGCGCGGGCCGGGCTGCCCTCCGACTGCACCAAGTGACCACTAGTACGGGGGTCTACGCGTCTCGTTGGGCCATTCCGAGGGGTGGAAACCACAAAAAGTGGGGGGTTGCGGGTGGACTAGGTGCCCTCGGAATCGGATTTTGAGCCACGTAGCCCAAGATACGGCCCGTGCTTGGTTTCGGGGGGTTGGTGCATATTGCGCCGTTTTTGGGGCTTTTTGGCACCTTTTTGGGCCGTTCTCGGACATATCGTGGAGTTGAAGGGCACTAGAGGGCTCTTTGACACGGTGAAGTCAAGACGCACGTGGAGTGTGGCCACTGTTTTCCTTCGTTTGGGCGTTTCGCCCGGGTTTGGGGGCTATTTTGGGCGAAAATGGCTGTTTTTGGCCCAAAACAGCGCAGATTTGGGAGGGCACCTCCCGACTTGGCGCCACCGCCCCGGGCCGCCATTGGTGAGTTTTTGGCTCAAAACTTGGATTTGGCAAGGCCACCACCTAGGCTCCAAGATGGCTACATGGGCAAATGATCCGAAGCGTTGGGACGGAGCAATGGCCAAAACGGCAAGGAGACGTGTTGTTGCTTGTTGTTGCTTGTTGCTTGTTGTTAGCTAAATTTAAGGGGAGAGGGGTGTAGTAATATATTGCACGCTCTCCTATCCCCTCCATTCCGGTTCCCTGTCCTGGTTGCCTCTCCTGCCTTGCTGCCCCCCTGTGTGACATTCCGTCTGGTTGTTGCTCCTTTACGGGGCCCTGGACGGTCACCCGTTCTTCCCTTCGCATGTTGCGTCGGGTCGCTACTTTCTGTCGGCCGCTGCGGCCGGTGCTCTTGCTGGTGTCGTTTCCGCGTTCGCGAAGCCCAGAAGTTGGCGTGTTGGGACTGTGCTGGATGCGGCATGGTGTGCCGTTTGCACGTCAGCGGCGCCCAATAGTTGGCGTATTGAGGATGTGCTGGTTGTTGCCGGGGTCGTTTGACTGTTTTTGCTGTCCACACACCTCTGTCCACAGGCCGTCCATCGCCTGCCTCGCTGTGTTTCTGTGCGGCCCAGGTGCCTTCCTCCACGCGCTGTCCGGGCCGTCCACCATATGCCCCTTTCCCCCTCACGGCTGGTCTGCCCCTGATGGGCTCCCACTCCTGTTGCGCAAACAGCCCATCTGGGCTGCGGGAGACACCCCCCACCTGATGCCGGTTGGGCAGGGGTTGCCCTGGCACCCGGTAGCGACGGGGTTGGCTGGCCAAGCCATCCCCTTTATTGTCGCTATTGCGCCCCCCCCCCCCCCCTGTGTGACATTCGGTCTGGTTGCGGCCGGTGCAGCCGGTGCTCTTGCTGGTGTCGTTTCTGTGTTCGCGGAGCCCAGTAGTTGGTGTGTTGGTGTGCTGAATGTGGCATGGTGTGCCGTTTGCACGTCAGCGGCGCCCAATGATTGGCGTATTGAGGATGTGCTGGTTGTTGTCGGGGTCGTTTGACTATTTTTGCTGTCCACGTGCCTCTGTCCACAGGCTGTCCGCAGCCTGACTCGCTGTGTTTCTGTGTGCGTGAGGCCCAGGTGCCCTGTTCCTCCACGCGCTGTCCCGGCCGTCCACCATATGGCTGGTCTGCCCCTGATGGGCTCCGGCTCCTGTTGCGCAAACAGCCCATCTGCCCCCCCCCCCCCCCCCCGGCACAGACATACAGCCGCGGAAAACACGGTTCTTCAGCTCCGCGATGGTTTGCACTGTCGTCACGCTGGTCGGCGATGTGCCTGCGGGGACGATGGGGATGCTGCTGCTTCTGCTGCCGTCAGACACGCACGCCCCGGTGCTCTCAGGGCTCTTCGCACCTTCGAATGCTGCGGAGACATATGAACAGGCAGGTATGTTGGGAAATCCGGACCACCATGACCCTTACAAGTATCTAACAAGCCCCGTCCCTTCACCCCACCTCAGGCAAAGGCAAAGCTATTCTCCAACGCCCATGCACCGTTCACTATGTCATGGGAGCACGCAAAACTAAACAAAAACCAACTTGAGCATGCCTGTGCAGGCACACGGGGGATGCGTCTGCGAGCCAGCGCATGGGTCTGTGTGTGGCATACCAACTGCACAACCTGAGCTGCTGCTTGCCACGTCACAGCCCGCGGCCTGTGTCGCCTGCTCTGGACACGATTTCGGCGCCATGCCATGGCCCTCCCCGGCCTTCTCGGCAACCCCCGCGCTCTCTTGCGTCTCGGGGGCATTCTTGGCCCCTCCCTCCGGCGCCTCCGGCGCACGCTTGCGCTTCTGCGGCAGCTTCTTGCCCTCGGGCGGCGCAGGCTCTGCATGGGCATCGGTGGGCGGAGGGCGCGTCGGCGCTTCGGTGGCGGTGTAATGCTCGAAGAAGAGGGTGTGAATATCGTGCAGCGTGTCCAACTTGACCAGCAGCTCGTCGTCGTCGTCTGGTGGCAGTGCCGTCGCAGTGGTCACCAGCCGGTAGCCCAAGTAGTACTCGTACCTGCACGTTCGAGACAATCGCTTTGTGCTGCGCAGGCGGGATCACTGTTGGAGTGTGCCCATCTCGCCGACTACATGCGTGCCGCGTGCTATGTATCTCTGTGGACGTCCGCCATGTATAGGGGTTGGGCACTGCTGCTTCTCCAGGCTTGTGCATAAAGGGGGGTGGGGGGGGTCTGGGACCCAAAAAATTGTGTACCAAAAATGGCCCAACCAGATTTTCCTGATGCAAATTTCGTTTTTCCCGGCGATCACTTTGGTCTGGAGGGGGGGGGGAGGGGGGGGAACGGGGGGAGGGGGGGCTTCATCCGGAAAAAAAAAACAAGCACAAGCCGTGTTTCTCCTCATCCTGGTCTCTGATGTCTAGAGGGGCTGGCGGGCAGCGACTTACGAGCCGCTGGGCAGAAACTTCGGCCGCCTCAGCGCCCAGAATTTTCCTGCGGACTGCGTTTGCATCCGTCCCCGGCGGTGCACTCGTCCACGGGCGGTACTGTTCGTATGCCCTCCGGAGAGAGGGTGTACATCCTCCGGATCCAGGACGCCTCCCAGATGCAGTGGCAACGGCTGGGGCTCCCACACTTTCCATTGCCCATGGGGGGGGGAGCCCGGGCAGGACTGCACATGCAGCATCACGGTCGTGGGTATGATCACCGTTGTGGACGGGTTCACTGTCGGACGGGCAACATGGCACACGCAGCATGACCGCCGTGGGCCCGGAGGGGCAGCACGGCACATGTAGCATCACCGGCGGGATCGCTGTTGCGGGCAGGAGCAGTGTTGGGGGCAAGAGCTTTTGTAACTGTCGAGGAGCCATGCCTCAGCTGACGGTTGTTGGTGGTCAACCGCCAGCAGTTGCCGCACCAAATTTGATGGGACACAACGGTGTGTCTGTTTTTTAGTTCAGGAAAAGGCTTGTGTGATTGCAGCACATGATTTCCAGCCGACAACACCACGAGGAGTTCGAGGAGTCCCGAAGACTTGTGCTTCAGTGGGCACGAAGCACCCTGACACGGCCCCCTCCCCGCGATATGGGTCCATGCGGGCGGCCGTACGTCCTGGGGTGAGCTGCATGCTCCTGTTGGCATTCCGGTCCCGCGATGTGCCTGGCGGTGTGTCAGAGCGTGGCAAGGCGGATGCGAAGCCCATCTCCTGCCATGTGAACTTTCCTTCACTGAAGGAAAGAAATCCTTTGTCCCTCATGGAAACCCCTGGGTCAGATAACCCCAGAACGAGACCTTTCAAACTGACCTCCGGCCCATCCACGGCTTTTCCTCCAGGCATCAGGCAAAATCACACAGGAAACGGCTACAACATAAGCACGGACCGTTTAATATTAAGCAGCGGCGGGGCTTGAGCGGCAAACCGATACCAGACTTCCACCGTGTCGTCAATGATGATGCAGTGGTCAGAGGAGTATGGGAATATGCGGGAAAGATCCTGCAGAAGGGCGCATGCATTCACAGGGCCAATGCGTGTTACCACGGACTTGTTTGCTGCTCGGAAACATGCTGTCCATGTGAAACACCCCGCACGGCCTCCAAGATACGCGGGGAGGCGGGGCAGCCCTGAGATGTTGCTGCTCTCCTGGCGGTTCGCGGCATCAATCGACTTGCCACTCACGAAGATCCTCCAAGCCGCTGTGTTGGCCCATCGTTACTGTTTCTTCGTAGTGGCAGGGAGGAGAAGTGGGTGTGTGTTGGGGGGGGGGGGGGGCTGCCCACCTGCCCTTGCCAACTCCAAACCCTGAAAAATTAGCTTGTCTTGCAGGACCCCGGAAAGGGAAGCAGAGGACATTCGGCGACAGACGAGGGGAATGACAGGGGCATGTGACAAAGCAGCCCATGCCCAATACAAATAGGCGAAAGGGTGCACAATATACCAAACACATTTGCTGTACACCAAGAGACAGACCTTTCTGTAGAAAGTCCTGCCGTCCGCATTGCGAATCACTTTGGAATCATAGTCCCCGGCTGAGATGACGCGCGACTCGAAAATGAATCCCGAAGGATCCAACAGCTGCATGCAAGACAGAAGCACCGTGGGGGGGGGCGTGTCACGGGGGGCACAATCATCATTCACGATGCGACAGTTTGTTTCTGCTCTCATCGACGGACTAAGCACAGGTCTTTGAGGCAGTAGAATAACCTGTCAAACAATCCAGTGTCGTCCTGTTCAGCTGTCGACGTGTAGAAAACAGTTGGTGGTGACAGTGACATGCTGTCTACATGCAACAATGTATGCGATCGTGTCATGCACGCCATGCTAATCTGATTCGCGCAAGGTCCCATCCCCCCCCCGCCCCGCTTCGTGATACACCTTGTTACCTTTGCACCATGCCCATTGTTACCCTTTGCTTTTTGTGCAACCGCCCAACAAATTGCTTGTCTTTTGCTTGTTTAATGTATTCTTTTGTTGCACTTTTGATGCTGAGGCAACCGAGCACTCCTTTGGCTCGCTCAGTGTCTGCCTTCTACACCTGCGTCGTTGTGTGCGCGCGCACGGGGAAATAAACTGAATGGAGAGAGATGCCATTCTTCCCATTGTACACACCCAAATTTGACAGGGCAAATCGTCGCATCCAAAATTGATTTTTTTTTAACCTCCTTGCCATCCGTGGTTAACAAGAGAAAACATTTTTCAACGTAAATCGCGGAGTGGCATTCTTTTCGGCTGGTCCGGAAAACATCCGCAAGCTTGCTTTTCCCCATGATAGAATGTCATTGGGGGAGGCGTCTCTTCGGGGAAGTGGTGCTGATGAGAACACTTTGTCCGAGGTCACGGGTCTTGGTGGCGGTGGTGGTGGCGGCAGCCCCCTTGGAAGGGTGGCATCTCCGCCGGAAACAGCTCCCTCGAAAGTGCCAGTTCATGGACTGCCTTCGTCAAGAGTCGAGCGCCATCCGGGTGCTCCACCTTTTGTAGAGGGGCTTGGTAAATTGGGTTGAATGTGTTCCTTGGCATGAATGGAGGGGGGGGGAATGGTCCTCTTCCTATGCGACATGTGATACCCGTGACGCCCGTGACAAAGTGGCCTCCTCCGAGGAAGAGATGGGGGGATACAGCCGTAGCGAAAATGAAGATTCATGGAATTTAGCATCATAGGCCGAGTTTGTGGTCATCATGCGTCGTCATTGAGTTTTTAATGGTTGTCATGACCACAAAGCGGCACGAACGACTGTACAGTCCTCCATTCGGCGTGATACAGCGTTTGAATGCACTTCACTGCATCATGATGGGATGACCGCATGCATCACCACAAATACCCAAGTTGTGTGTTGCTCACATGACACAATCAATCGTGCAAATAACAAAACAAAAAAAAGCATCCTTTTATGGTTTCAATGGGGGTGCCATCTTCCCATGTGCAACCGCAACACTCCGGTCCGTCAAGAACCACGCACCCGGCAAAAGTGCTTCACACGCTCTCCCACTTAACCAATGTCGATTCAGGTTAGGCAATTGCACCAATGCTCTTGAGAATTAGTGGCTGCTAGACACGGTTCCCAGTTCAATGTTTAGCGACTACACTCAATCCGGTCTCGAACTTTCACTCGGTAAAGGCACTCTCACCTGCTTCCAACACCGTTCCCCTAAGCGGCCCAATTGTCAACCGTCTCTCCGTAGACACTAATGAGGCTCTCGAGGAATACGGCACGCATCAAATGACGCATACACAAGCGCGCCATGCCGCGATCTTCGAGCATTGATATTCGCCACCCACCCATGGAGGCGAAGTGCAAGAGGAGGCAGGCTAGTCGGAGGGATCAAGCGGCAAGCACGAAAGAGGCGGTGCTCAACCAATCAAAGGAGGTGCACGCACCAAAACGGGGTTCCATACCGGAAGTAAGGCATGTGCGTAGTCCCGACTGCCCAAGGTATATAAATGGCACTCAAACAGTTTGGCTGCTTGCTCCAAAAAATAGAACAAATGGGGCCGCAACTTGACGTATGACACCATCAAGCCGATGCGTAGAAGATGAATCCGTTCCTCCTTCTCCGCGGCCGAATAGGCGATGGGTGTCATACCTGTGCGGGTGTGGCGTTGTTGCATGCATGCGGCTACGGGCCAAGGTGCTTGTGCAGCACCGATTATCACACCGGTGCACAACACTCATCGAATCAAGGCGCTTTAAAGCATGGGTGAAGAGATCCGTAGGTGATCAAAGTGATCTGCGGATCACCACCTTCGAACCCCCCCCCCCTTGATTGCCTAACGTTTTGTATCCGATCCAGATCCCCGGGGGCGAAACCCTCCTCCTCTGCTATGAAGTGGTGCCATGTGGTCAACCATGACAACTTACGATTTTGTGTCATCGAAACTATGAGCCTATTCGTCACCTAACCGTACCCTACAAGAACCAAAAACTCGGGCTCCATACCTCCATCCTCAATCAAGCGTTGTTGCACATTCCAATAAAAACCAGGCGAGCTGGTGGTGTGCAACAAGGTGTGGTCGACGTCAAGGATCAAGCACAGCTTTCTTTGACTCAACAACCTGTAAAATGGACAGCATGGATCACGAAAACATAACAGTCACCCCCAACCCCCAACCCCCGGATGCAACGGCACCGATGGCACCGGAGGCGTCAATGGTTCATTCGGGTTCTAGGTTGCACCAAAGAATTGAGCGAATGCCTCTCGGCACGGCACGTGCCATTGGCTTTCGCATCTTGCGGACGGGTCCGGACTTTCGTCCCCCCCCCCCCGGGGCCTTTCAAAGTGCATCACTATGGCCACGATAGTGTGGGATACCACGTGCGGTAGTTGCACGCTTCGTAATCCACTCTCGCTCCGCCAAGCTATTTTCATTGCCATCTCAAATGCGTCTTCATAAATTGTTAAATTGGGAATCACGTTTCCTCTCTCACCGCATGTTGTCGCATTGCAACCTCGCCTTGATGGCAAAGCTAGTTCGCTTTTTTTTTGTTGCCGTTCGAGTTTCACGCCGATTGGAGGACTTTTGTATATTAGAAGCTTACTCTTTGTGTTCCGTCACGAAGAAGGTCTCCCGAGGTACGATTCAACCGCCGTGGCACTAAACGTTACCTTCAAGGTTGGCGTCGTTGGGCTTGGCACCGGACTCAAGGAATCGAAGCAAGACGATTGCCAAGAAGATTATACTTACGAGAGGGGCGAAGAATCCAAGAAGGTGCAAACCTATGAAATGACTCTTTCCCGTGTTCCTCGGCAATATTGGACTTGACCCAAAAGTGCTTTTGTGTGTGAACACTTTGCTTCATTTGCTTCTGTTGTAGAGCAGACGTGGTTGAGCCAACGGGCCGGCCGCATTGGCCACACAATCCTCCTAAGTGGAAAGAAAAACGATGAAAGATGATGTCAAACGTTTGCTTACGAGGGTTCACAAGAGCCGAGCGGGCGGGGGTGATGCAAGGAACGCCAATGCGCTCGAAGCGAGGGGTAGTGGACAAGGTGTGGATTGCCGAGAATCGTTTCGTCGTTCGACTTGATAGCTTGTGCCCGGAACTCTTAAACCCCCGCGTAGCGTAGCTGATGCACCGATGTTTTGTGTTCATGTGCAAACATGCAAGCAATGCGCGCATGACATGAAACAACGCAAACAATTCCCCTCCTCTCGCCAAATTGCTACACTCCGCACCCAATCTTTGGTTTCCATGGTTTGGAGAGGCAACGTGTGGCATGCCTTCACTGAACCCACTTAACTTGCGTATTTGTCTATGTGTGTCTCACGCAATGCCAAGGCAACGAATAGAGGAAAATTGTTATCTCCCAATACTCTACAAGTTAGCTGGTGTGCGTATGTTGAACGAGCGCCTCGAGACAATCCCACACCCGCTCGTGATGACCGGGCACGTTCAATAGCCATTGACGTTGTGGTGACGTTCAATTGCAAGTCCGATCATTGGGTGTTTGCGGGCAAGCAAAGTAGAATGCATTTCAATCGTCACCTCAGGATGGCAAAGGCCACTCAACATCAAACATACCGAAAACAACATCATGAGGACAAGGCGGCTCTTCACCATTAGGGGATGCGGACATGAGAAACACCCCTATTCAAGGCATTAGGACGACGGTTTCGGGTGAACACCCTCCTCGGGTTAGTTACGACTACATTAAGGTGATACCCCAAGGTGGTTGCTTCTTTCATTTGTCCATTTCTTCAATAAAATGATAGCTTGCCATAGAAATGACTGAAATTGCACATTGGCTACACGAAGTCTCTGGAGGGACGTGGAGGGACGAAGGGAAGGCGGGCAGTGCACAAGACACAAATCTCCATGGGTCAGGTACACTAGACAAGAATTTCCATTCTGCGCATATATCAGCACACATAGCTGAAATCTATACCAACATTTACAGAAAAATTGCAATTGCACACTGGCGCGCGCGTACGGGCCTGGATCGCCTGTGCTTGCCTACCGGAGGTCACGTGTGACCAGTTGATGGCTTGAGGGAAGCCGTGATTTGCGCTTGGATTTTGCATCTAGGTGGACAGAAATTCACACACTACTGTTTGTTGCCTTATATATCGAGCATAGATTTCTTCGTAAGCTTAGTTGTGCTCCGGGTGCCTAATGTAAACGGTGTTTGGAAGGAAACGTTTGGAAGGTTCTCCTTTTTTTCTGGCCCGGCGGAAGAATTGATGTGCATTTGCAACATTTATACAACGCAAATTGAGCCTTCAAGGATTGAGCTCAACTCAAACGTTTCGTAAGTTCGCAAGTGGTCTCCACACTTGAGAAATTACCTCTCCCTCTATCTTAGCGATGGAGGCAAAGTGGTGCGGGTTGACTTTGGCGGCAACAATGGATGAACAAGAGCTGCATTTACAAAATGAGCAATTGGAAATAGTGGATTCCATTTGCATCCCTCCCACCTCGACATGGGCCTTCCGATTTTTGGGATATGTGAAGGATGCCGACAACCTTTCGAACCATGATATACGTATGCCACCAAGTTGAATCAACTTCCAAGTTGCAAAAGCCAAGTCGTTTTTGTGCCTACGTGCCCGTGACTAAAAGCAAAGTATGGTGAGGTCGTGCCTTCCACCATATTGCACAAATGCAAACGATCGTCTTTTTAACTCACATGCACCTCATGTGCGTCGTTCCACTATATGTAATCCAATGCGTTGCAACGGGTACAAGGTCCGGACCCGTGTCATCCGTGCAATAGTGTGCAATAGGAAAAGCGGCTTCGTGTGTTCAATGGTTGGTGCCTTGTCTTGCAGATGCTTCCTTCTATCCACCGGACGCATCCTCTCAATTGATCATTAGCGAAGACGGCTACTTTCTACTCATTCGTCGTCCCGATCAGATGATTGTTGGGGGTCGCATTCAAACGATTACATCTTGGTGTCGAGGTGTTGTTGTTCATCCGCAAAGCGATGCATTTAATTAGCTCCTCGTCTTGATCATCATCATTCGTGATTCGCATTTGTGCTATGCAGGATATCACCATGACAAGCCGACGATGACCGCAAAATGGGCCTTTCAAATACCAACGGGCAAGTTCTTTCTTTCACATGCCCAATTAAATTGCTCCGAAGGTGTGCGTGCCGAAGACATTTTCGCAATGCAAGTGGAGGGAGGGTTGCGGGTTTTCATGGCACGAGTTACCGTTCAAGTTGCAAGTTTTCGGTCACCACAAAAAGGACCCAACCCTTGATGCTTTCCTGGAAAATGGAAAACTTTAAGAAAGGTGCCCGATTCGAAGAGCTTTTTCTAATCGGTTTTACCCAGTACCATTTGAACGCACGGTTGCCTTCCATTTACGTGCATGTCGTTCTTTCGAATGTCGTTCTTGACGTTGACGCCCAAACCGCATTTGCTTTACGGTCCTTGGCAGATGGGACTGCAACATGGGTAAAGCCGTAGAGTGCGATCAATTGCACCTTGTGTCATTAAGGATCTGGCCTCATAGCCGCTTGGATAATTTGCAATGCTTTCCGAGACAAGTATTCACTAAATTGACATGCGAGAAGTGGTTTGAAGGCATGCGTTCATAAGTGCCTTACGGCCATGGCCTCACTTCATTCGAGCTAATCCACGTCGTGTTGATTTGTCCTCGTTTGAACATCTTCATGTTGCAAGTTTTTGGGTTCGATTTATGATTGCGATGCTCAATCCTTTTTGGCATGATCGTAGAAACGCGCACCAATGTGGTTTTCAACCACATTGAAGGACTCGTCCGCAAAAGGGATATTACTTGTCGTAAGTGTGGTATTTTTTTTTGCAAATACGTTTGTACGTTGCAGGTTCCGTTGTGGGCGCGTCTTTCACGCTTCATGTGCCCCACGCATGGGGCCAATCATGCCCGACACACGGATGCCCGACGTGCACTTTCCAATTGACAGTCCGGATGCATACCCAATTTTGGGGAATTGACACAATCGTGAATTCGATGAACCCCGATTTGAGGTGTTGTTTGTGCATATATGCTTTCCCGGAGATCCCTCGCGTGATGTTAAGAACCTTCGGATTGTGCATATTTGCGTCGCTCGGTGAGTGGTGGTCGAATGCGCACGCCGTTTGGTGAACACGATAACCACACGCGCCTTTCACAAATTTTGGTTGTTGCTTTCATAGAGGAAGGATCTCTTTGTCGCCCAACGCCGAAAATTGTGAGGTATCAAGCTGCTACGCGTGTGGTAAGACCAATGAGAATGCTTGTGGGGTGGCGCGGACGAGGAGCCGCGGCGTTTTGGAAGATACGTGGTGGGGGTTAAATCGTAGGTAAATGGTTGGTGAATGGGTAAATCGTTGGAAAGTTGGTTGGTACATGGTTGGCAGATAGGTAAGTCGTGGGTCAATCGTACGTAAATGTGGGTAAATGGGTAACTGGCTGGCGAATGGTTGGGAGATGGGCAAATGGCGGGCAAATCGTCTCTGAATGGTTGGCAAATGGGTAAATCGTGGTCATCATCTGTGTCGTCATTTTGGAAGCCATTTTCTCCAAATTGTTACTAAACATTTGCATCAAATTTTTTTTTGTGTACATGTGCGTCTTCATGGAAATAAAGAAATGGAATAATTGAAAACAAGTAGCACCTTCGTGATTCAGTATTGCGAAAGATCGGCGTGTTTGAATGGCACTAGTGTCGGGTTTGGATGCACCACCCTTCTCCACACACGCGTGCGCTCGCCTCGCCTCGCTTGGCTTGCATCGCATGGCATGGTTTGATATGGTGTGCTTGTAGGTCATCTATGTCGTCATTTTGGTCGCTATTTCTCCGAGTTGGTACATAAATTTTGCGCTAATTGTGTGTACACGTGCGTTGGTCACGGAAATGGAGTATTGGCAAACAAGTCGCAACCAATTCAGTTTTGAGAAAGATCGGCGTGTTTGGATGGCACGGGGGTCAATGCATGACTGAGAGGGTTTGGAGGAAGCGCCAAAAACGGTGCGGCGCGAAGCAACGGTTTTGTCAAGCCCAAAAGTGCTTCCGGACCGCATTCGTAAAAAAGAAGAAGAACCCTCGGTACCCACTTGCCGAAGGACCACCACCTCGCATGACACCTCGAACCATCCTCTTTGTTGCATTGTGGTGACGGTTTGGCAAAAGCTCCAAATATGTGCAAAGATCTAGTGTGCATGACGTGGGGGCTAGCCAAACAAACCGAGAAAAAATGCTTTGCCGACGAGGCAAAGGTGGGGAACCAAGTGCCGTCTGCATTAATCAAACGAACAATCGTTGGGTGCAACAAACCGACCCCGACACTGGTTCCCGATTGTCCGATCCGGGCAGGGAGGCAGTGCGTCCCGCGGCTCTCCCTATCCGGAACCCAGGTGGTCATGGTCTTTTTGTTGGTGCTTGGTCGGATGCTTTGCCCGCTCTCAACCCATGTTGCCGCATGCAACGTGCGTACAGAATGTCGCAATTTGCGCTATATCTGCGAAGCGGGCCCTGCCGACGAGATCAACCTCGTGCAAGCGACGATGCCATGGATTCGGAGGCATAGCACCGGAGGCATGTAGCGCGAGCGGCATGGAAATGAATTAAGGGGTGGCGGGCGCAGAAAATTCTGCGGCCCAGACATTCGATGCTTGTTCCGTCCCGTTCCGCCGCAAGCACATTATTGCTTTCTTTCATTTGTCTTGGTAAGCACATTGTTAAGAATCGGTTAGCGCGTTTTTGATCATCTCACCGGATCCGGCCCCGTTATGTCCAATGTGGTCAACGAAGAGCGTTGCGCTTCACCGATCGGGCATGAGAGAGAAATACACACCCGAAACATCTAACCCGACATGGTCGTGGAAAACAGGAGCGCCGTGTCTCGGCTAGTTTCGACCAGTTGACTCCGGCACCCGCATGTTGCTCTCACCAATTCAATTTTGGGGTTGGAGGACGAGAAGACGAGGATTGGGCACGGCGGCGAGGGGGCGCAGCAATTCAGCAGAGCTACGTGTGTTTTGCGACGCTGTGACAATTGGATTCGGCAGCAGATTTGCCACATGGTGACGGGGGGTTACTGTGGGGCAAGGGAGAATTTCCACATTCTGATTGCCGAGGTTAAGCCAGGGCGTCTATCTCCTGCAAGTGTCATACAAGCTATTTCCTGCCATGAATGCTGGGTTGCGAGCAAATGAACGGGTTCTGCTATGTCGGTCATGCTCACTTAATCCAGGCCCCCAATAGAGATGTAGGGGCCACGGATGGGCATGGCAAGGGACCTGAAAGACATGACTCGCACAGCAGTATTGATATTGAAACCTTTGGCGGTTTGCAACCACCAAAGTGTGGGGCATGCGCTTGCCCCCGGTTTTTTTTTGGGGGGGGGGGGGTTCTGGCAGGAAAGTTTGTCCAAGACGGGCGTCGTTTGGGGACGAGGTTTGAATAACAGGGCCCAGCCCATGAGCAGCGAGGGAATATGCACGCATTTCGCCCGAAGCATGGCACATGGAGTTATCGAAGCCCGGTGCCTCTTCGTCTGACATGCCTTGATGTCCAGCCGTCGCCGTGCCCATTGGATGCCAAATCTCCAAGGCAGCACGGACAAACAGGCCGAAGAACAATGGTATGACCCCGGCGTGTTGCATCGGAGAGCGAGCGGGCCACACTCACGTACCTTTTGCCTCTTGGTAGCCCAGATGTAGAGTACAGAGCTCTGCATTCAACAGTACAACACATTCGATTGCCGTTCATGTACCATATGCATATGGCCTCGCCACTCAATCGGCCGAAACTTCAGGACCAGTTTTCCTCCGCCTAGAAATGTGGGGTACAGAGCTGTTGCATTCAGCAGAATGCTGCATTGCACATGGCGTTGCATCGAAATACTTCTTTTCTGCTCATGCAACAAGACGCTACATTGCTCACACAGGCAGACTCCAAGGTGTATGTTATATTCGCCCAAACGTTGCATTGCGCGTGCCGGCATAGCGCCTGCCTCACCCAAAAATTACAACGCTAGTCTGGCTGATGATGGTGGCACATGCCTTAGAACAGGGGTGAGATTACAAGGTGAGATTTTGGCCGCTGTATTTTGTCATACCGCTACTGAGAGTGCTCGTGCAGCCTGATTGCGGCCTCCGTGCTGCCATTAGCTGAGGCAGGTTTCGACGGTCAACTGAGAGCGGTTCAGCGACGCCGATAGAATTGGCGGTGTTTCTGTCGGAGGCATAATTCACGAGGTTTTTATTTTGTCGTTGTTGGGAAGTGCTCTAACTTGTATAAACAAGGGTGACTGGAACCTGACGAAAAGTGCTTAGAGCAGGGTCCATCACCAGGATGAAAATGTCGTCGGAGGTTCTTGTTGCTCCATTTTGACATGCCACGAAAAAAAATCGCGTAAAACATATCACTACTATAAAAAAAAGTGTTGCTTGTTGGTCGAATGTGCTGAGAAGTATGTCAACGTCACGGCGGGGCTCCTGAACACAGGGGTTCAATTGCTGGTCAAGATGGAAAGCGGAGGCTTGTGATGGCGGTGTTCCGTTTCCCGGCAATGATTTGAGTGGTTGTGTGGTGGGCGCGGTTCCCTCTGCGCAATGTGTGCCACGCTGGCTGTTTCCAATTGAACAGCAAGTGTGCGGCAGGTCTCAACGCACACAATCAGTGGTAGGGTAGGGATCAGGAGACGGACAGGCAAGTGAATTGGACTCCCACCCACAATTATTGAATCTTGTGCATCAAGTTTGCCAGTCTGGCCTGGCTTGTGGTGCTGGGTTCAAAGCCGCGTAACGGGCGAAAAGGCCGTGTTTATAAATGCATCCTCAGTCAGGCAGTCCTCCAAAGGTAAGATGTGTTTGCTGACGGCCGCAATGCTCAGTGCTCCAACCAGCTTCAGCATTGATGTCGGCTGCACCATCATCCACACCATGTGTGTTGTTGTCTGTGCTTGATATTGTGAACGAAGGGGCCCATGCGTCGCATGAGTCCGGTGCCAGCAGGGGGTCAATGGTACAGCGCTTTCTATTTGTGTGTGTGCGTGTAGTTCAGGGGTTGATCTTTGCTGCGATCGGTCTTTGCCTCGTCAGTGTCGAAGGCAGGCCATCCTGCTCTCACGGTATTCATCGTTGCATTTGATATTGCTTCTGTGTGGTGAAAGATGAACCTATGATGTCCGTCAGAAGCGTTAGTTCAGGCCCCAGTATCAATCGCCAATCCCACAGGTCCTCGGCAGGGTCACTGGATGCAAGCATTCTTGGCCGGGCTGCGTGTTCTTTGACATGCCAAACGTGCCTATGCTGTGGACGGTTCGGCGACGTTCTCCCATACCCTGGTTGGTGCATATGCAAAACAGCAACACACATTTCCGCAGCCCTAAATTGCGCACCAAGAGTCTATCTGGATCGGAAGGAAAAGCAGCGACGACCCCGTACTGAGGACACTGCGGCCAGACAAATGTCCACCCCGCCCCAATTTGTTCACTGCTCGGTGTCCAGGTAGTCCATGCCACAACCACTCCACGCCTTTAGGGCTCAGACCCCAGATGACAGTTGTGATTTACATATGATTTGTGTTCGCCATGTCGGACCATGAAATACAGACGTTTTCGTGATGACTGTGGGGTGTATTGCTTCATCATTTCGGCTGCAATTGAATTGCATGCTGCGTTTGCCGTTTTTTGATGTCCCATTTCTCGTTCCTTGTGGTTGCCCGAAATACCATTCCCTCGGCAACATTTTGATCCCTTTGAAACCATCTCACATCAAGTCAATGATTTGGTTGGGATATGTGCTGGGTGACATCATTAACCCGACTAGACGGAGGAGTAGTTGATGTGCTCTTACCGCTACTTCAGGTGTCCAACTCAGACCCTGCCATTTGCTGAAGCCGCACCACAAGTTGCGAGGCTGTTGGCAGGAGAGTAAACGCCCGAGCGCTGTCTTTAAGAGCGTTGCACTTCACGCGTTGATACACTGTTTGTAAGTCCGGACTGGTGGCATTTGCTCCGAGTGCAAGTCTTCTCCCCCTTTTATGAGCCGCCCTGCCTGCCCGGCAGATCATCACCGGATACTGAATGCTTGGGAAACATGATCTGTTCAGGCAAAGATTTGTGTACGCCCAGCCCATCAGCTATCCGGGCGTCGAAACAAAAAAAGGATAAATGTGATGTACTCTGTGGTGATTGGAGTGGATCTTTTTTGTGCGACAAGGAGGGTTCTTCCTTGTGGTGTGCGGTGGGAGTTGGCCCCATTTTGGTGTTTGCAGGGGGTTTTGATTTGGCAGTTGCCTTCCGCACTTGTAACGGCCCTCCGGAGGGTAACATAATTTTGCTTTGGGCTCCTGTACACAGGATGACCATTGAAAAATGATACCAGATATTTCCTTGGTACCTTGGCTTTCAGGCCTCCGGGAGGGGCTATGTCAGCGCGAGATAGATCCAGGGTCCGGGAGGGGGGGGATTGTTGCGATGGGAATTGTGGTTGGCAATGTCCGGATTGCCTGTGTCTTCTGCCAGGGGGACTTAGGAACGGACCGCAACCAAGCAGGATGGGCAACTTACGCCTGCCTCTTTCTGACCTCATTCGTCTGCTTTGCACTTTATCTTAGGGCCCGTGCCACACACAGCTTATAGCTTGTGTCTCCAGCCTCTTGCCCGGTGGTGTGTCCACATCATTCCTGCGGGGGGGCAAATGGGGGATGGCTGAACAGCCACGTTTCTCCGTCATTTTGGGGGACAAAGAACATGCATGTACACACAGATACATCCCTGATATGACACACAACGCGCACGGTGAACGTCACAGTTTGTGCATGCTCGGAATTTGTTGCATGCAAGGCACGGGCAGGTCGGCGGGCCGGGTCTTTTTATGCCAACTCCACCCTGCCCCCACCCCCCCCCCTCCCCCGGGTTTTGAAAGATAGTGGGGTTGGGCTGGCCACCAACAGGGGTCTCTGGAGAAAATTGTCCAGCGCCGAATTTATTTTTTCATAACACATGTTTATACTCAAAATACTCGAATGTGATGGAGAATTCATGTTTGTGCAAAAAAAGCAAGAAACATTTTTGACTTCCCCAACACCCCTTTCTGAAGAATGGCAGCAGTGGTGTCTAGTAAAAAGTAGTAAAAATCACCTCGAAGAGGGTTGTTAGATCAAGCGCAGGCGCGGATGCCATATACCCCCCCTTTTGGGGGTCATTCGCGTAGGATACCCCAAGGTATGGTACCGGATGCCTAACCCTTTGTAAAATCATCAGTTTAGGAGAGAAAATGATGCCCCAATGATTTTTTCTGATTTTGACCCCTCTACCCCCCCGTACCCGGGTACCCCTTTTCGGGGGAGTGGGGGGGGGGGGCGCAGTTTTCAGCCGTTGGTAGCCTGTTTATTGACACCTGAGAATTTTTCGAAATTGCATTTTCTCCGAAACCCATTGCTGCTGGGATGTGTTTGGGTGATCATTTGGTGACAATATGGGTACTTGAGTACCTGTGTGGACCCACGTACTGGCTGCTAGGCCCATGTAGCTCGAGACATGGGCCCCCCAAAAGCGGCAAAATTGCTATTTGTAGGTTGTTTAGTGACACTTGAGAATTTTTCAAAATTGGACTTTTTCGGAAACCCTTTTGTCGCTCTTGAGATCGGTTTGGGTGATCATTTGGTGACAATACGGGTATTTGAGCACCCATGGGACACAGGACCCATGGGGTCCTGTGTAGTGGCTGATAGGCCCATGTAGCTCGAGCCATGGGCCCCCCAAAAGCGGCAAAATTACTGTTTTGTAGGTTGTTTAGTCACACTTGAGAATTTTTCAAAATTGGACTTTTTGCACAACCCTTCCGTCGCTCCTGGGATGTGTTTGGGTGATCATTTGGTGACAAAACGGGTACTTGAGCACCTGTGTGGACCCATGTAGTGGCCTTTAGGCCCATGTAGCCCGAGCCATGGGCCGCCTGCTGATTTGTTGGGATTTCTTGGCCTATGGGGGAACGTTAGTGCGCCGGGCGCGCGCCGGGCATCTTTTGTGACCCGTGCCCTACCGGTGGACTGTTGCGGTTGATATGTTGGGCAACATTATATGGATTTGCCCCTTGGCCCCCGGGACATCAGCAGATGTTGTGATTTGGGATGGGTATGGACCTTCTCGTACCCAAGGTGATTTCTTTGATTTCGAAGTTGGGGGCCATGATGGTGCTTATAAGGGCCGGATTCATGTCATTGTGCCATTCATTGGAAGAAAGAATGGCACTTTGACAGCCCGCGAACAATGTTACAATGACGTGCACGGGTGGTATAGGGCACACATTGAGCAGCTGTTTGCTCGGTTGTGGCACGCAAGATGAGGCAGAGGATGAGGCAGAAGTGTGTGTGTTGTGTTGCCAGAACGCTCCACCGTCGCAGTTTGTGATGAGTGTAAGGAGCACTATTGTACTGAATGTATTGACACCCACACTTGTGGGACCAATGTTATGATGCAGCTTTACTGTTCGCGATACCTCAATAACGCCTATCGCTTCTACTGGAGATCGATGTGGTTGTGCTATCCTAACCCCCCATTCTCCCAACTTGCTAAGGTGTTGACCAAGATTGCCCTTAAAGGAGCGAGAGTGGTACTGTGTACCCCAGTTTGCAACTTTCTTGAGCTGGGGCAGTTTGGGTCACCTAATTCTAAGGGCGTTTCCAAGGGGTGTGCTTGGGGGCTCTTTGGGGGGAACATAGTCTAAAAGTAGCGCGCCGGGCGCGCGCCGGGCAAACATTCCCCCTATGGTGGGGGTGGGGGTATGGGGTTTCAAACAGGTAGCCATGCTGTCAGACATACAGCATTAGAACAGAGCAAAGGTTGCAGACGGCTAGGATGTTGCATATGCAGATGGATAATGCCAGGAGACAGATGGCATGGCACATGCAAGGTTCAGGGCGTGGTTTGGGGGTGACAATGAGGGGAATGAACACTGATTGGTTCCGGAGTTGGAAAGCGCAGAGTTTTCTTGAATCGCCAAGAAGGTGAGAGGGGTATGGTACACACTCTGATTTTCATGTGAGAAGGGGGGGAGGTCAGGGAGATAGGAATCTGTGGGGAGGGGAGGAGGGGGTCTGAGGGGAAGGGGGGGGGAGTCCAATTTTTCAATTCAAGCACAACCCTGTATCCCACCCACCCATACCTCTACGACTTGGCGCTCTTACTCATGAGCCCCGCAAACATAATTTCTGAGTTGGTCCCCCCAAAAAATTTTCTCTGGCGCCTCTGGCGCCAAAAGAGCATCAACCATGATTGCGTTTTTGTGGCAAGTGTCCATTTTTGTGATGCAATTGATTCTGATTAACTGACTGGGCATGGCATCAATTGGAGACTGATTTGACTGTATCATTAAAGTTTCCATGCTTTTGGTCCATGTTTGATTGCGTTGCACACAGCACAGCACAGCAAAGCACAGCAGCACAGCACAGCACAGCACACAGCATGGCACGGCACAGCCAAGCGCTGCAATGACACAGTACAAACTGTTTTTTAAACAAGCTGATTTTGTTGGGTTTGCAAGGAGCCCCGCCCTCCCTCCCCCTGCTCAAGCACATCCCTGGTGGGGTACCTAGGGACACTAGCCCAGGTTGACCTATAGGACGGGCCATGGTCACAATGGGAGCTGATGGAGGATAGTGTCTGTTTAGTGGGGCATGTCTCATGTGCGATCAAAGGGAATGATACAGTAGACCAGCTTGCGGGGGCGGCGGCCAGTGGCAAGGCGGCGGCCAGTGGCAAGACTCTGAGATATGAATGAATTGAGAGAGAAGCACAACCTGTGGGAGGAGCTGGGGTTGGAGGAGATGGAGGAGCCAAACAAGGAGTCGCAGTCAGACAGCAGACAGCGGTGCTGGTGGTGCTGATGGGGACGGTGCGCACTCACACATTTTGTATATCAGTGACCGTGACAAGGAGCACCGGCTCAAAGGGGGGCGCTGGCAGTGGGCTGTGCACATGGCATGATAATTTGGATGCGCAGTGCGTTTGTTTGGTGCCCTTTGCAATCAAGTTTCCCAGGTCACAGTCTGCTAAGTTCGAATGAATTGCATGAGCTGCTGAAAGCAGTCCCATTCACAGCATTCCAAATATTGATTGTGGTGTCATTGTTATAATGGTGAAAGATTCATTGCCCAACAGGTTTCCAAGGAGGATGGGTAAACCTTCACTTTGACTGGATTCCCCCTCCTGGAGTGAGCAGAACCGTCGCCCTAGGCAGGGGCTGGGAAGTGAGACGCCCACTGGAGAGAGGTAGGGTCAACAGAGCCCCTCACAACTAGAGAGGGGGCTTCTCAATTGACCAGGCCCAGGAGAAGAGGGCACTAGGGAAGGCAGGTCTTCGGCAAGGGAAAGCCGGGATGATCATTTCGCTGGTTATTGCTTCCATCCCCTTCGCTCTGTCCCTTCATCTCTCTGCCCCGCCGTTTTCCCCTGCCTCCCACCCACCCACCCACCCACTCTTTGAAACTAAACAGCGACAGACGGGGTAAGGCCGAATGAGTGCCATGCTTTGCAGCCCAGTCAGCTCGCATGTGACACAGTGAATGCAGTCCACATTTATGGACGACTGCTTTATATTGATCCAGGTTGTTCGCTAGAGTCGGCAGCAAAGGACAAGCACACAAGTGACCCACGGAGCTAACCGCAACGCCTCGCTGTATTTTACATAGTGGAGCACCCCAACCAAGAAGGGGACACGTGCATTGATTGGATTTCGCAGTACTGCTGGACTAATGGCTGGAATTGTCTATGGCGGGGACATTCAGTCTATCAGAACCGACCATTGATCCCCCTACCCACCCACGCTCCCTCCCTCCTGGGAACCACAGGCCATGCGCCCTGACAGACACCACCGCTGTTTGAGCCATGGGCTGTCAGGGTGGGGTGGTGGATTTTTTGGTCGCTGCTTAATTGACCTCTTTTGGCTGGGTGTCCGGTCGGGGGGGGGGGGGTTCTATTGAGCCCCCCCCCCCCCCCCCAGTTGAACTGGAGTAATTCAGTGAATGGTTCATGGCTCCCTAGCTGAAAGTCCATAGGACACCCGTCACAGAAAAACTGACCAGGGCAGAGTCGTGCTGGACTCTCCGGTGAAAACAGCAGGGGGTCCACTTACAGGGGAGAGCTGGTTTACAGACTTAGGAGGGGAAATGCACCAAGCAGGAGAGACATAGTTGATGAGGTCACAACGACCTCTGACGTTGATCTCTGGCACAAATTGTGAGCCAAATGCAAGCTGCTCGGCCACACGGCACCCTTGCATGTGGGAGTGGCAGAAAAGAGTCATTTCCCCCTCTTCATTCCTCTTACGTTGGTTGTTCTACAGATTCAGCATGTTCTGAAGCCTCCACGGGCTTTGCAGCCCCACCCGACGCCTCAATTGCGCATGACATGCTTGGATGGCCCCCAAGGCATTGCCCTATGCCTCCATTCTGCTGATACTGTCGTCACTGCTTGTCACATGCATCTTCTGGTCCTCGGAACCCACCAGACCAGCCGCAACCACCACCAACGTTATTGCACGCACAGTTGTGGCAGCTGATGCAGGTAGTATCCACTGGCAAGTGCTTTTACTGCTGTTGGTAAACCCTCCGTTGCACAGCCCCAGGTGTGGGACTGGGCGACTTGGACCTGGATGATACGCCCAGAAGCTGCCCAAGGCACACAGCCTGGGTTTCAGGATTGATTCAACTCTTATGCCTGCCCCACCCCTCTGCCCAGATACAAAACCAATGCACTGAGCAAAGGAAGCGGCGGAGGGGCGGTAGTCAAGAAGTTGGTGTCAGCTGTTCGGGCACCTAACGGTGCGTTACTGGACATGTGAACAATGTGTGCTAGCGCCTTGTTCAAAAGTCCTTTTTTTTTCTTTTTCAAAAGTTGATCTCTTACAAATAGAATGTTCAGCCATTCGGAGTTTTACAAGTTCGTTGAATGCTGCTTAAAAGTATCTTTGCCCTTTGCCCTCCCGCGTTTGCTGTAAATCAGGGTGATGACTGGAGTTGCATATTGGCCTGGGGGAGGGGTTCCCCCCCCCCCCCCCACTTTGCATGCACCGAAGGCACAGCAGAAAATTTGGCAGCTTGTGGAAAATGTCCTAAAATCCCTGTCTTTTAACTGATTTGCAATTTGAAATTCTTTGGTCATTCTGTCTTTACCCACTGTCCCTTGTGTTGTGGATTGCATATCTCAGCATCCGACAAGTGCGTGCTTTGGCTCCCCAGTCCAGCAGTGCCCACAAGCAGCCCACAACCATGATTCTGACATCAAAGTTCCCCCCAACCATGCTGCCTTTGCACAGTGTCCCCACCAGTGCGCACCGAGCCAACCGTACCCGTTCCCGAAGCAACCCCAGCTGTGCATCCTCCAGCTCCTCCAGCACATCCCGATGAATCTCTGCCTCCTGGACGTCCAGGCACGGCTTCCGTGCACGCCCTCCCTGAGCCGCGGTTGCCCTCTTGCGGCTCATTTCCCGGGGGAACTGCACGCGAGACTTTGAAATACTTAACCCAGCTGCAATTTCCCACGGACTGTAGCTCGCGTCGATTACTGGTGTTCCGCATGCCGCATGAGGTGCGTGCACAGGGTACGAGGGTTCACAGGGTGCAGCCTGAGGGAGTCCTTAGGGTTGGGGGACCTGAGGTCCGTGCAGGCTTGCACGGCATAGAGGCACAGGGTTGTTGGCAGGCGTGCGGACAGGGGGGTGGCAAGAGATAGGGTTGTAGGGCATGCAGTATGGGGTTAGGGCGCTGACGTACCTCCTGAGAACCGAAACTCCAAGTTCCCTGGATTTTCAGGGGATGTTTGCCACGTTCGACCAGATTGTGGCAGCGCTGTCCTACGCCATGTGTCAAGACCGCACTCTCGTGATTGACAATCACCGCGAGTGGATGTATGCCCCTCGAGTCAACTGTACCCTCAATGGTGTGTATGAGCCCTGGGCTTGCTGGTTCCGGCAGCTTTCCGCTTGCAAGGTGTGCACCCGAATCGGCCTGCGCAATTTCACAACTGGTCCCGGGATGTGGCAGCAGAATTCGGGAAGGGGTCCATTTTAGTCGCTTGGTACAAACTCGATGCTTGCAGTTTTAGGTCCGCTTTGCTTACGCAATACCTCTCGTCCAATACGGCACTGGGACCGAACAAACGGGACATGCATCTGTCCACTGTGATCGCTCCCAGGCACCCGCGGAGTACCCGAAAGTGGAGAACACGTACTGCAGCCGTGGGCACTGGAAGGACAAAGTGATGATCATGACAGCCGAGTGGGAGGGGGTGCGGGCGAAGCAGAACGTGCACTGCTTTGGAGAGTACTACCCGACAGGTTTGCGACGTGGCTGGGGAGTTCACCCGGGACGCAAAGAAGAAGTCAGGATTTTTCCGCGCCCTGACGCGTCTCCCAATCGGTCTGGGGGGATCGGCTGAGCGGAGCCGATCCCAACACCCCGTGCGTGTTGCGGTGCCTGAGAAGCTGAGCCGCCTCGTTGGGGACCTGGTTGAATGCAGCAGACACCATGGATACCAGTGTGGGGAGGGTCTGAAATGCGGACTCCCTTGTGAGTTCCCTGGGCCAAAGCTGGTCTTGAAAAATTCTGTTACCAAAATTCGGCACGTGCGCATTTTCATCGGGTGTGTTCAAAATTCTGCCTAAAGTTAAGCAATTAAACCGCGGTACCCCGTGCCATGTCCCTGTACTCAGCTGATCATTTGTTTTGAGCTGCCAGTCAGCTATCAATTGCCCGCACGCACGCACCATGCTCACTGTCTAGCGCCAGCAAAATAGGCATCAGCTGCCTGGGCGCAGCCATGCATACTGGCTCCATCATGCTCTTCAAGCCGGAACAACAATCCTTTTCATTCAATTGCTGTTGTTTTCTTGACTTTTGCTGGCCGGGTGCAATGTCCAGTGCAGGGGACTGTATTATGTAACGAGATCTGTCACAGGCCAAGACCGCGGGGGGGGGGGGGGGGGCACAAGTAAAACAGATGCACAACTGCAAGTCCACCTGCAACTCTGCTTCACCTACCTGCGTTATCAGGAGATATGCACCTCGGAAATGGAAACTCAAGCAGGAGCGCCATTTCAGGGGGGTGGAGGAGAAACTTACTTCCGTGTAGACCTCAGGTGCGACGTCCTCATTGGGTGGACTCCAAGGCCACAAGGATTTTTCCTGAATGCCAGGGCTGCAAGGGCCAGCCTCATGTTCCCCATCCAGAGCGCAGCGGCAACAGTTTGCAAGGCCCAGCCCTGTAGGAGCATAAGATGGGTGCCATATGTTGCTCTTGGCCATAAACAAGAGCTCGGCCCGTGCAGCCCTGGGTAATTTCGACACCCGGGCGGCATACCAGGCCCATGCGACGTACAGTAGCACAGTCAGGCTAGCGCAGTAAAGCAGGAAATTCATTCTTCCGTTGTACTTCAAATACTTTGAGAGTCATGCATTGTTGCCCGCTTTCCGTCAGCCACCAACTTTCATTGCTCCACAGGCTTCATGCACAAGGCCACGCTGACGTCATTTCTGCTGCAGCCATCCCCCACTTCTGAGCATTTCATGTCGAGTCAAATGCAGAGATTGAAGGCCCAGGGTTTAGGGCATCCATTCATTGCACTGCATATGCGAGCGACAGGTGCAGACCCCTTGTGGCTGTGTAGTGTGTAGGGCGCGGTGGGGGCTTCAGGCCACAGATGAGTCGCTCAGGTCCAGGGGTCATAGAGTGCAATACCGGTTTCACCAGGGCGGCACATAAATGGTCGAAATGAATGTAATATCTGTCCTGGCTGTGCTGTGAACTGCTCCACCCTCAGCTGAACCGAGGCTTCTCGAACTGCACTGCCTCCAAGAAATGACTGCAGTGACTCCAAGAATGAATGCACTGCAGCAGGAATGCAGTGCACAACTGGGTCCGTGGTACAATGTGGCATGCAAAGTAACCCCCCCCCCCACAAGAGCATGCAGTTAAAATAAGAACACGCATGCATGCTCTTATTATGTAGTCCAAAATAAGAACACGCAGCCGGGCCCGGGGTCCTATGGTCCCAATTTCTGCACCTATTGGCCCATGCTGGCATACCAGGAATTTTTCATTTCTACCCGGATGCTTCCCACAAGTCCCAGGGTCCCAATTTCAGCACCTATTGGCCCCCGCTGGCATGCTACCAGGAATTTTTAATTTTTTTCCTGGTGCTTCCCATAGGTCCCAATTTCTGTACCTACCGGCCCCTGCTGGCATACCAAAAATTCTAAATTTTTTTCCTGATGCTTTCCACATGTGACAGGGTCCCAATTTCTGCATGGTCCAGCCCCTGCTGACATACGAGATATTTTTAAATGTTATCATGATACTTCCCACAGGTCCCAGGGTCCCAATTTCAGCACGTGTTTGCACAAACAATGCACAACAGGGTTCAGGCCGCGTTCGTCCATTTGCACAGTCCGTAATTAGGCTTCAAGAAGGCTGCCATTGACAATTGCTTGGGTGCTGCTTTTGGTTTTGGTTTGGCAGCCACATGAGGAGCAGCGGGCTGAGCAATGGCCCCGTGTGGAGCAACAGGAGGGACAAAAGCGAAGGGAACACAAAGGTGGACGTCACAGGGGTTTATGTTCAATCACCGGCCATTTTCTTGAGAAGTTGCGAAGAATCGGGTAATCTCTGGGCAGGCCGGTCACAGAACCACTTCCACAGATCACGGTCCACCTCATGAAATTGTGCTTTTCGCCCACCTCCAGAGATGCGTTTTGTCCCGTGTGGCAAAACAAGGCCCTCAATTTCGTGCACCGTTTTAGCCCACCCACCCAATTGCCATTGGTTCAGCAAATACACTTTTTCCCGCGTTACATCCCACATATGTTGGCGAACATCTTCAAGTGTGTGGCCGCTTCAATCATCGCAATTGATGTAGATTGGGGGGGTACAACGCTCCACTTTACCAACACTATTGCGTGCTCCTTTTCCTCGGTTGAACAACCTTTTAGTTTGCTCGTACCTCGCTGCCTTCTCCTTAGCGGCTTCATCATCAATGATCAAGAGGAACATCATCAGGCGGTACATACTTAGGAACCTCCACTGCTTCATCCCCAACTGCATCAAAAAATTCAGAATCACGTTGATCATCAAAGAATTCAGGTTGATCATCACAAAGTTCAACATGGTTAGTGTCACTGTCACCCTCGCTGATACTGCCAGCATAATTTGAGGCATCCGTGGCCGCCTCATAGCACTCATCCACAATGGCTTCATCCTCATCTCTGGCAGCCAAAACATCATCAAACCAAAAGGAGGGGTCATCAACATTCAACTCTGCCATATTTCTGCAAACAAAGAGGGCTGGGAACACTGCACATTGGGGTCTTCCAAATAAGAAAATGCAAAAAGTAAGAACAGGCAAATAAATAAGAACACACGCATGTTTTTGAGGGGGGGGGGTTACGCATAACACGTTGTACACTCTCTGATTACACACATGCCCAATTTCCCCAAGGAGCTATTTTGTGGCACCCACCACAACACCATGCAGATATATAAACTGCGCACACCAACCGAAGAACACTGCTGGGTGTGTTGTCAAGACCCCACTGGTAACACTCCCCTGTAAAAGTAGGCTGGTGACAAACAACACCGCCCACAACCCCCAACAACCCCACAACCCGCCTTATAGTGCTTGACAAGTTGACATGTTCATGTTCATGCAGTAACACATCTTGACGTCTTGTAGCACCTAAATTGGAACACAGCTCAAGCAGCCATGTTCTTACCATCCGACTTCACATGCAACGCACATTGCACCATCTGCAGACAAATGCAAGCCATGGCGCAAGGATCCAAATGATCGTCACTGTTACACATATCAGGAGCACTACCGCCCTCTACTGCAACAGGCCGCGGCCGTTTTGGGCTCCCATCAGGTGCTGCTGGTCACAGACAATGCAACCCTCAGGGAGCAGCTCCCGAAGAGTGAGACGCAATTTCAGCTCTTCACGGTGCGCGCCATGCCAACGGCCCAGCCCCCTCCTGAAGGGGCTGTGCCCTTCTTGAAGGTGCCACACCCATTTGCGCGTCGCAGTTGTTGTTGTTGTTGTTCTGTGAATCTTTCTGCAACTGAAGAGAGCGATAGGTGCGGGGACAGGAGTACGTTCTTTGGAAGAAATTAGGGAACCAAGAATTACGAAGCAAGGCCAACGTCCATTTGGATTTGCCCATCAATGTAGCAATCATTTTACAGGGGTGGCCGTCGAACAGACTGCACATGGTTTCTGAGCACGGCGGGCGTGGAAGCAGGGATCAGGACCTCACAACCCCCCCCCCCCCCTTCCCCACCCCAAATCAAATCAAACAGTAAGCTGGAAGTCCCAACCGGTGGCTCGTTGGGTGCTTTCAGAGGCCCATTCATCTGTCTGCCAGAATTTCCCAGTTTTTTGCACTTTTGATGAGTGGTCACCAGTGTTTTACCCCATTTGTATGTCAAATGTTCAGAACTCAATGCGGAAATCAGACGTGTCAAAAAAGAAAAACACACAACCGAAAAGAATTTGAATCCCCCGCGCCCAGGGCCCAACAGCCGCCGTTGGAGAGGGTCACTCCACCGCTGGCATCGGGTGTCTGCTTGGACGCACCTGGCCAATGGCGAGGACCGTTGCTTTCCTCTGTGTGGACCCGACACAGAGCAGTGAAACACGGGCAGTCTGGGGGCTCTGTTGGCACAACCTCCTTAGGGAAAGGAAAGGAGTGCAGGGAGGTCAGGATAGCCAAGACCAGTAAGTCATTCAGACAGCAATCCACTCAGGGGTCATGCCAACCCCCCCCGCCCCCCCGACCCTGTGTTACCTTTCCCACGTCACATCACTTTCGAGAGCACCCTCCATATCTTCGCGGTCTCAGCAAGCACTTCAGGCGAAGGCTGCAAGTGGCGATGCTGGCAGCGGAGTGGGTGCTACGGGGTCTGAAGCAGCGCTTGTGAGCAGAGGGATGACTGTCCTATTCTCACCCACCAAACATGTGTCCCCAGTCCGTCTGGGGACAGACGATGCACCGACATGACCCCTATGATTCTGACCTCAATGAGCTCGTCAAAATGCATTCTGGCCACACAGTCGGCATTTCGCTCCGAGGCATGTCGCGCCGCTAGAGTGCCATCCATCTGTAGACTCGGTTTTTCTGGGTCAGAAATGATTCCAAGAGCGGACGTCCTGTGGTCCGTTGCAAATTTTCCGGTCGGCCCCATGCATCAACGCAGGGGCTCCTTCTGAGCAGGCGATGCTGTACCTGCACCCAGAGCAGAAGTGTGCATACAAGAGTGCCTACCCGCCTCGACGTGCGGTATTGATGGGCTTTTCTTGCGCTTTGCCGTTCAATTGAGAAGCATAGAAGCAAGGTACAGGCTGATGGGGGTCCAGCAGCACGGCCGTCCGAGGCTCTGTGGGGTCTGTGTGGCCCTGTGGGGCTTTGTCGCTCTGCATGGTTGTGCGTGGCTGTGAGCTGTGTGCCTTTTTCGACATGTTTGCGTGCTGCGTTGTAGGCGCTGTTCAAAACGGGGCAGCCCCTGATGCCCAGTCAGGGCTTTGACGTCGCGGCGCATAGCTTGAGCTTCATTGCAGAGGTATGCAATATCCCATGGCAGCGTGTAACACCCTGCCCGGTGTTAGCAGGGTGTTGGACCCGACATAGAGCAGTGAAACACGGGCAGTCTGGGGGCTCTGTTTGCACAACCTCCTTAGGGAAAGGAAAGGAGTGCAGGGAGGTCAGGATAGCCAAGACCAGTAAGTCATTCAGACAGCAATCCACTCAGGGGTCATGCCAACCCCCCCGCCCCCCCGACCCTGTGTTACCTTTCCCACGTCACATCACTTTCGAGAGCACCCTCCATATCTTCGCGGTCTCAGCAAACACTTCAGGCGAAGGCTGCCAGTGGCCAGTGCTCTGAACCCCACCCGGCAATACCCTGCTAACACCGGGCACCTGTGCGATTGTCGTTTTTGTGTGGCAGTCAACTTTGCATGATTTCCGCTCGTGACTTGCTGTCTCGTGCTCCCTGGTCCTGCCAAATGCACCCAGAACCAGATCAACTCTTGCAGCCTCGGCGAACCACATTCACACCCATACCCACATGCACCCACGAACACCGGCACACGAACACAGCCATCCGCACCCCGCGCTGTGCTGTTGGCTTGAGTGACACCCCCCCACCCGCCACCACCAACACAGAAACCCCTGTGTGCTGTGTTGTGGCTCAGTCTCTTCCCCCTCTGACTGCCAGTAACCCAGACACATGTCAGACAGCCAGGACTTGGCTACACTCTGCATTTCTGAATGCTGCGAAACCTTGCAGTGGCGTCATGGAGGGTTGGTGCCATGCAATACTGTCTGCACCGTGTTGAATCAGTTGTGTATGATGGCCAATGCGGATTGGTTCGTGGGGACGTACTCGTCGAATGTGGGCCGAAGGGTCATTGAGCTCATGGGGGTCAAAAGAAATACTGGTATGGCTGCCGGCCTGCTCTTGTGCTTTGGTACCGCGATTGTGATACCTCACACGCCGGCACATTCAGGAACGCCGACACTACGCCCCACCCACCCACCCACCCAAATTTCACAGGTGTTGTTGCCGTTCCCCTCTAAGGGAGCGCACGGCGGGTCTATGTGCATAATGCAGTGTGCAGTGCAGTCTGAGGGATTTGTGCTTTGTTTCAGGTAATGCATGCTTTGAACGTATTGCTGTCCTGTCAGCCCATATCGGCGGTTGTTGTGTTTCGCTGAGTGCGACGGGTGCGCGAAGTGTGCAACAACAGCGAAGGAACACGAGCCCACGAGCCCAACAAATTCCAGACTCTCATTCAGCCATACCCACAGCATGTGGGCCGTAGGTCTGGGTGCCAATGGCGGTCGGATATTACTATGTGTCCTGTGAATGTACTTGTGTGTTTGCGTGCTCTCATGCCCAGACCTGCGCGCCTTCTCTCATGGCTGTTTGCAGGAAATTGGTCGTCTTATTCTCACTCTGTCGATGTCTCGGAGCGTATGTGGGACTCCAAATACAAGCGGTAACTGATGTGCAACACAGGGGACGTGACCAAGAAGTTGGTTTAGCGCTCAGGATTTGCTGAGTAACGGAATATGGGGATGTCTGTTGCTATGTACTGAGTCACGGATCCGCAAATTGCAATGCAGATGTGGCTGGAGAACACACAGCCCAGTGCATCATCTGCCGGAGCCCTGTCCACGCGCTGGGTCATAAGAACGTTGGCGCTTGTCGCTGAAAGCTCTTTTTCTCTGAGTCGCGTCGGCCAATGAATGCAGCAAGATACTCAGGTGACAGGCTGTTGGGTCAAGCGGTGCTGACACCAAAGCTTTGTGATTCGGCCGGGCCGTCAATCGTGCAACATCCTACTCCCGCCATCCGAGCCCAGTCTCGGCGGCTCGGCTCGCTGTCGGCTCTTCACTGCTGACCAAGCTCTAACCCGCTCATGGGCATCTGAGAGGCTGGGGTCAGCACGTCGCTGCCACCCCAGTGCCTGGCAGTTTTAGGAACACCGAGACGGCACCCCGGTCCGTGTTTGGTGGTCGCTTTTCCAAACGAAACCGCAGTGAAAACCATACGGGCGCTTAATCTGGAACACTGCGTTTCTTTGTGCATTGGGCGCTGCAGCTGGCCCTGTGGCCCCATATTTGGCCCATACATGGGCTGGCTGGCCTGAGCGCTATCTAACCCCAGGGCCGGACATCCTCGTGCTCCTGGGAACAAGATGTAGGGGTGGTCCCAACAAGCGCATCGGAACAGGTGCACGGCCACCAGGCGTCTTGGAACTGTACAACAGACAACAGGCAGCTTGGCTTCTGGGGAGCAAGAGGGACGTGGGCTTTGGGTATGGCACTTCCATAACAACAATCCTCGGTCCCAGCCTCAACTCCCAAAGTTGTCAGCAGTCTTTCGTGGTGTAGTTTGCTGGTTTTTCGTTCAACTCTTAATGACACCACGATGCACAAGCCTGGGATCACGTCACCACTGCAAGAAGACTGAAGATCGTTGCAAATTGTCGCTGCCCTGCCCCCTCCCAACAACCAGCCGCCTCAAGTCAAACCCAGCGAACCCAGCCTCCCAGATCTTGGCGTTTGCACACCGAGTCAAGTTGCATGAATAATGAAACTAGTCTGGACAGGGCAGGAGACATCTCCCTTCTAGGGCACGACGAGAGTAAAGATGTGCAATGCCCCCTAAACCCCCCCCCCCTCCCTCATGTTTTGTCTCGTGGCTAAGGTCAGCAACAGCCCTGCAAAAGGTCGTCTTGGAAACAAATCAGTCTGTGGATTTGCTGTTTCGTCCGCGTTGCAATTTGTCCATATTGGAGGCTTCCGCGCACGTGCTTCTGAATTTTTAGAAGCCGCAAGGGCTCGGCCTCGTCATCTGCTTTGGTCTCATCCTGGGCCTGGTCACATATGGGTATTTGGGACCACTCATGGAGGGAAGGGGAGGAGGGGGGGAAGGAGCAAGGGGTAGGGGGGTGGAATTTAGCCAGCGCAACCCACACGGGCCACTCGCTCAATGGTGGGTTGAGAGCCTGTGAAGCCCTCCGATCCCAATCCATCCGTTTCTGAGATGACCTGAGCCCCATAGCTCACGTACTGCCCTGGCCCTGGTCTGTTTCGGCCATAACCCTGAGCCTCTTTGACTACCGGCAAGACCTGTTTGAAGGAGCCGATTTTTGGTATCCTCGTGGAACCACACGAGCCTCTTATCACAGCATTTCACGACCTGTCAAGGGGTTGGAGCACCGGCCATTTGGGCACGGATGTGACACACCACCACAAATATTTGTTGTCACCAGCTTATCATTGTTTTATGTCCATGTTTGTTCGTGCGTGTGTGTGGAGGCGGACGGAAGCGGAGATGGATTCAGCCTCAACGGAAATGTTCACAAAGTGCGAGCCCCAGCAGATTCACAGGATGTTGGAGCACAGTGCCGCCCCTCGCTTCAGGCTCAGGACTTGGCTGCTGGAGCTGTGTCCTCATTGCACAAGAGGTCAAGATGTGTTACCAGATGGATATGAACATGTTAAGGGGCAAAGAGCGTGTGGTGGTTTGTGGGAGGTTCTGAGACTGCTAGGCTCTGACGCAAAGATGACATTTCTTGCTGGGTGTTGGCCTCTTTGATCACTGTTTGTGCCAGATGTCAAGGGGCCAGCTGTCCGAGTCTGCATGTTCGTGGACCTACCGGTCCTTTCGGCAACTCTAGCCACAGGCCTGCAGCCACACCCGGTAACCACGCCGCCCAAGGCTTCAACCAGCAATGAGACCCTGACCCTGCCAGAAATTGGTTTTGCCCAGGGCCCAAGTCTGTGCCGCAAGCAGTCCAGCGCATCCGAATTCCACCATATACTTTGTGGGCACAACCCCAGCAGCCCCCCGAGCCGCACCCTCCACCCGTGGGCAGTAAAAAGCCTGTGCTTTGGTTGTAGATTGGTCCCTGGTATTCTCCCTCGTTCTGGTCATGTATGATGCCAGCATGTGTCTACCATGAACAATTTTGGCACTGTTGATGTATCTTCAGCCCAGTTTTCCCACGAAAATGGTGCAAACGGAATGCCCAGGACTTTCAACCGGGCCACAGCCAGCCCACACATGGTGTTTCCAACCACACGCTACATTTTCCTGCAGAATGTTTCAGTGATCATCAATCGTCTGCTCTCATGCAGTTTTGAGGGACGCTTTCCGAGGCTGCGCGACACACCATGCCACCCAGCTTTGACAGCAGCAGCACTTGGTTCGGCAACAGGCAGCAGCTGCCCACTAATCGTCAACCTGCAGGCACACCAATTTTGCAGGTACAAGCAAGAAATGTAAAACAAGGGAATATGTAGGGGGTTTTTTGGTGAAGCGGGACCACAGTGGTATGATTACGGCATTAGTCAGCATGTTGAACACTCTTGTGTGTTTGCACCTTGTTTGGTGCTCGGGCAAAAATGCCAAGTTTTCAGCTCCAGGGGGAAAAAAGGATGAAAGTTTCCGAAACCGACTCTTTGACCTCATGGCCCAAAAATAGTTGTGTTTGAATGTTTGACTTTTGGAAGCTTGTGTAAGACCTCGTGTTCCCCCTGCACATGGCGAAATGAGCTGGGAAGCAAACCATTGATTTCCTGGACATGGTGATGATGGTGATGGTGATGGTGATGGTGATGGTGGTGGTCATCAGCATCCTCCTTTCACGCGCATTTGGAAGTTAAGCAGTGACATTGCGGGTTGTCTTTGCCCAAACATGACAGCTGTAAGTGTCTGCCAAAATGCAATTGGCTAATATCTGACATCTCCAATCCCCCGGGCAGACTCCCCCGCCAAATTCCCCGCTCGGCACTTCTTACAACTCCATTGTGGCGACGAAAGTGTCAGGGACGGCCTTCCGGTCCAACTCGCCCCCATGTGCCTCGGGCCTTGGTGGGTCCGCAGCGCTGCTGGCCATGGGCTCGTCGCCCCGTTGTGGTGATGCCACGGCCCCAGCGTAGCACAATGTAGGGGACGGACGGAAGGTGTGCTCACTCCACCACTGAACACCACTAGCCAGCCGTCCCGTGTTTTGTGCAGGGTGCTTTCTTTTTTTCACATGACTGTTGACGGTTGGCTATACAAACGACAGCGACGATGGCCCCATTGGCGTGTCAAACGGTACTTCCTGCTGACTCCTGATGGGCTGCTTTATGGTAAGAACCTCCACAGGTGATGTGCTTGCTTGACCTCTCAGTTCAGATGAGCGTATCCGATGCAATGGCTCAAATCAGCGAATGTTCGAAGTCCAGGGGAGGCCCCAGGACTTGGGCTTGGAAGGGGAGTGCGGGTTTGGAGGGGGGGGGGGTCTGTTGGTCACACCAAAACATCGAAAGCGCCAACCTCTTGTGCTGTGTGTGAGAGGCAGAGCGATGTGCAGCCGAACAGGCGGACGGGCCTCCCCCTTTGTTTCCTCAGTAGCTGTGTTTTTTCGGCGTTTGTTCCACAAGGGCCCTGCAGTGGGGCCTGAAGCAGGAGTGGGGGGGGGGGTTTGTTCTTTCGGCATATTTTAATTCTGACTTGAATTCTGAGCACTATACTGCACATATGGGGTGGTGGAAAAAAGCTATTGACCACTCACGATACATGAAAAAAACATTTTGAGTTTGGAGTTGTGCAGATTGACTGTGGGCTACACCAATGGCACTGCGCAGCAACATTTCATCTCTGTTTCTGTAAGTTTTCATGTTCAGTCCTCTGCATTTGGGCCCTGTGTTTGCATGCTTGTGGGCCGTTCTGTGAGGGCCATTTCTTTTCAGATTATGCGTAAAGCTCCGCGCGGTGCACGCCAGGATTAATCAAAGGACGTCCTGGTGCATGCCCCGTGCAGGGACTCCTACCCAGTCATTGCTGAGGTGGCAGTGTGTGCGCGTGCGCGCTGTTGTCCAATGGAGTTCCCTCTCGGTTCCGGCCCACTTGAGACAACTTGTACCAATCTGTGGTGGCCTTTTCCCGGGCAAAAACTGTTGGCGGGTGAGATTGGGACGGGGCTGTCACGGATCCAGCGCATGCCTGTGCCGCATCTCTGCCCCCAGGTGCCACAATTTCCTTCGGTTCGAGGACGTGCAGTGCCTGGATCCGTGGCCCGACACCCGGTGCTTCTACCTGGCCGCCCCCGTGCTGCGCAGAGGACTGGTCCTCGGTACGCGCCGCGCTGCCCTGCGCTGTTTGTGGCATTGCAAGGTGAGGTCAAGGGGGTGCAGTGCAAAAGCAGCTGGAGCTTCCTTCCCCAAAGCAGCTGGAGCCTCTGGGGAAGGGTCTCGTGGGTGTAAATCCCCGCCCCTAAAATAAGAGCTCGTTCTTAATTTTGGTCGAGCTGGTGGCGGTATCAGTGGGGGTTCTTATTTTTTGGGTGGTTTCTATTTCGGGCCCGGGTTTTGTTTTTGGGGCGGGGGTTTATGCATCCTGCACGTGTGGCCAATGTACAAAATCACCAGTGGGGTGAGTATGATGGGCAGCAGCGGGGGGGCGGGGGGGCGGAACAGCGGGAACAGAGAACCAGAATGGAGCGGATGGCAGAGCGTGCGCATGGGAGGCAGCAACAATAAAGGGGATGGCTTAGCCAGCCAACCCCGTCGCTACCGGGTGCCAGGGCAACCCCTGCTCAACCGGCATCACGTGGGGGGGTGTCTCCCGCAGCCCAGATGGGCTGTTTGCGCAACAGGAGTGGGAGCCCATCAGGGGCAGACCAACCGTGAGGGGGAAAAGGACATATGGTGGACCTCCCGGACAGCGCGTGGAGGAACAGGGCACCTGGGCCGCACAAAAACACAGCGAGGCAGGCTATGGACGGCCTGTGGACAGAGGTGCGTGGACAGCAAAAACAGTCAAACGACCCCGGCAACAACCAGCACATCCTCAATACGCCAACTATTGGGCGCCGCTGACGTGCAAACGGCACACCATGCCACATTCAGCACAGTCCCAACACGCCAACTACTGGGCTCCGCGAACGCGGAAACGACACCAGCAAGAGCACCGGCCGCAGCGGCCGACAGAAAGTAGCGACCCGACGCAACATGCGAAGGGAAGAACGGGTGACCGTCCAGGGCCCCGTAAAGGAGCAACAACCAGACGGAATGTCACACAGGGGGGTCCGAACTTGTGTGTCCAAGTGTCCAAGTGGTGAGTGTTGTACAGTGTTGTGGCGTTGCGGGGTGTTGTATGGTGGTGTATAGTGTTGTGAAATATTGGAAAGTGTCTCAGTGCGACCGACGCAGGGCTAGCTGAATTGCTCTGCATGCAGGTCTCACATGTTACATATTGTGCTTCCCCTCCTGCCGAGGGTAATCTTTTGCTGTGTGTCATTTGCATGGCAGGATATTTTCTCTGTGTTTCGCCATCCTTATCCTGCAAGCCTGCCACCGACCCCTCCACCGAGGTTGGTGTTCCAGGATGCGGGTGAGGATTAGGGTGGTTAGGGGCCCAGGCCCGAGCACGCGACTTAGAGCACATCAACGAGCGCCTCCCTCCCCCGGCGGCACCCACGGTTGAAGCATGCTGCAGCATGTCGCAGCACACCGAAATTTTGCTCGCTGCTTCCCTTTGGCCTTCAGTTTGTTGGGACACATCCCAACACATGATCGTCTCAATACGAGTAATGAGAAGGTGCGCCATTTGGCTGTCACGTATGGCAATAAAATGGACAAAAAGCGGAAAGGTGAGGAGGAGGAGTAGCAGCATGACCACCCATGAAATGATGCCGCTGTGTTCATCTTTGCAGGCTGTCGGGACATGCATTCTATTGTGTTTGGTTCTGGGTTTTTCCACCTGTAGCTTTTGGAAAATTACGTTACCCCCCACGGACGGCTTGAAGCATGCCGCATGCATGCCGCAGCGCAGCAAATTTTTCTTGGGGACCGTTGGTGCCTGCCCGGCACCCCCGCGCCCCGAAACCCTGCAGCCACACCGCATCGCCCTGTTTCATAGAGGCCAACTCCGCTGCCCAGAAACTCAAGTGGGTCAGTAGCATCGGGGACGCCGTGGACCGCCTGCAGTCGCACTGCCGGCGTACGGACCTGACATACTGGGGGCAGGACGCGCTGTGGAGCACGCTCTCGCGGGCCGCCTGGGACTGCTACCTGGCCCCCTCCAGCCCCCTGGACCCTGCCACACCCCTGGACGCCACCACCCTCACAGAGCACCACGTCCCCCCGCAGGCACTCACAAAACCGTGTGATCTCACCCTCGACCCCGGGTCCCCTCTACACACGGCAGCATTCGCGCCGCTGCGGACGTGCCCCGGTGCCGGTCCCGCCCCAGTGCAGATGGCCGATCCCGCCCAGCCCCCGCACGGCGTGTCTGCCGCACACGCAGGCCACGTTGCAGCCCCGGCGCCTGAGGCGTGCGGCGCGCCCGCTTCGCCAGCCCCCGGGCCTGCGCAGGCGACTGCAACGGGCGGTGTCACATTCACGCGTCCGGCTTTCGAGGATTTCCCGGCGCACGCGCTCCCGAGCTCCGCCCCGACCCCGGCCCCGGCGCAGAGCGCGGGCGCGAAGCTCTTCCACAACATCATCACTTTGGCGCGGACCTCCATCCTCAAGGCCCTGCCGGCGGCATACCACCCGCCCGGCCTGCCCCCGGCCGCCGTGAAGGGGGACGACGCCGCCCCGGCAGTCGTCCCGGGCCCCGCCTCAGCGCCCGCTGGGCGCTCCCCCGCGCTCCCCCCTGCCTTCCCGCCTCCATCTCCTGCGTCAGAACCCTCTGGCCCTGACCCCAGGGCCGACGCCTACGCGACCCCCCCACAGGCCCAGCCGACCGCCGCGGCGGACGCCACCCCCTTCAAGTGCAGTCCCCACGTCGTCCCATTCCCGGCGCGCTCCATGGACCTGACCCCCAAGTGCCTGTTCCCGGCCACCCCCAGCCCCGCGGGGGTGTGGCGCGTGGACCCCTCGGCGGCCGCGCGCTCCTGCGCGCCGGAGATGCGGTCCCCCAGCCCTTTTGGCGTCTGGTCGCCGTCCCCCGGCTCTGCCCCCGCGTACCCAGACGCCGTACAGCCACGGACGGAGGGAGCCGCGTTCCCAGAGTGCGGGAACTGTGGTCCGAGTGCCGGGCCCGGCAGCGCCACGTGGAACGCCGGGGACCCGCCGAACCCGTGCGACTCCCCGATCTCCGTAGGCCCGGCGTCGCCGCTCCTGTCCCCCGGTAGCACGGTGCTCCGGCGCATGCTGCACGCGGTGGCAGCAGAGGCCGCGGCCTCGGGCCCTCGCCGCACGGGCAGCCCCCTGGCAGCGCTGGACGAGGACCTTCTCGTGTCCGGAGTGCCTGAGCATTGCCCAGGCGCCCCCCGAGACGGGGCGGTGGTCGCACCCGCCGGTACCCCCCCGCAGGCCCCAGCGCCGCAGGCGCACACTTACAGCCCGGCGTCCGGGCCGCGCGCGCTGCCAAGCGAAGAGGCGTTCGTGCGGTGCGGAGGGCCGGACGCCGACGTCACCGCGCGCCTCACCGCCGTTCGCGAGTGCCTGGGGTCGGCGGGCGGCCGGCCGGCGGACGGGGGCGGCCGGGCGTCGGGCTGTGAAAGGGGCCCCTCGCAGCAGGCGGCGCGTCCCGCCGCATCCGCTGCGGACGCGGTGGCGGCGCGGGGCGCAGGCCCTGATCCTGTGGAGAGCACCATTGTGACACTGAGTGCCAGTAGTGTGGACAGTGTGTTGCAGGTTGCCCCCCCCCCCCCCAACGCCCGCGGGGATGCGCTTGAGGCGGAGAGGTCCAACAGGGGTTTAGCAGGTGGTTGTTCATGCAGTGACCGGCGGTTGAAGGGGCAATTTCTGGCCGGTACAAAGCCGCTGGATAGCCGTTGGCAGCTGACGGAAGAGGTCGGCAGGGCTGACTATCACCCGGACCAGGCGCATGTGTGCGCTCTCGCATGTTGCCACAAGGAGTGCAAGGGAGCGGTGCGAGTATGAGCAGTGCGGAAAGGCCTGAGAGCACTTGGAGATGCAGCCTCGGCCTTGTACTTCACGTGGGCTGATAGTCCGGAGCAGGCCACAGCTTACCGTTACCGGGGGGGGGGGGAGGCCTGGGCTCCTCCGCTTGACCCCCCCACCCACCCACATCAGAAAATTTTCCTCAGGAAAAAAATGAAATTTATCAAAGGGGCCCGAAATTGGAGGTCGAGTTTAGGTACACAAACTTTTTGTTGGCCTCTGACCCCCCCCCCCCCCGGTATAGGTCACGGTCGCCACTGAGCCGTGCTCCCATCATTGAACTGCAGGCGGTGTGCAAGTCCGCAACTGGGCCATGCACCAAAGCCATCGATTTCGACAAGCGAGTTGGGCCATGCACGTAGGCTGTGCACGTGGCACACTGTGGGCCTGGACCACACCCATCAGAGAATGCCAACCAAATGGTCACCTCCTCTTGTTCGCATGCTCTGGGACTGGAAGGCCGCAGCCCTCAGTTTAGGAAATCACTGCGTTCGACTTTGCGAATCACCGGCCACCGCGTTGCCCGGCTGCCCTCTTGCACCGCCCACCACCCGCGGTGCCCGCTCTGTCCGTGTGCCGTCTCACTGATGCCCTAGCCTCCCACCCTCCCACCCTCCTCTCCTCTCCTCGCACCCGCCCTCCCCCACACCCGGCCGTTCTTGTGCCGGAGTTTTGCATTTTGCATTGCGATTGATACGCGGGGCCGCATTTCTGGGCCCGTGGGCAACCAACGCGCACCGTCTCTGCAACCCGACGTCCACAGGTCTCGGAGATCTCGCTCATCGACGCAAAAGCCGCCCTCATGCCGGCAACGCCACCCCAAAGCCCCGCACACCGTCAGAACGCCCTGTGTCCCTCCGCACACGCCGCCGAGCTTCTGGCCCAGGACCCATCGTGGCTGCTGCCCGTGGACCCCGACCCCTTGGATGAGCGAGAAGACCGTGGACTGGAGTCTGCCGCGCCTGACCCCAAAAATGACTGTGCTGCTCATCCGCAGGTGTGGGCTTTGGCATTGGCACTGCGTCAGCAGCTGCTGGCGGCAGTAATGAGGCTGCTCCAGTGACGCGGGGACGGTGGGTACGGACCACCCTGAGCCCTGCAGCCCTGCGCGCTGTGTGTAGCCGGCCCCGCAAGATTGGCTTCTTTGTGCCGCCATGGCTTTGCCTTGCCTGCCCCCCCCCCCCCCCCAAGCCCCTGTCAGGAAAATTATCCTGCAGATGCACACACCGACGCGCACAAGTCAGTGCTGGAGTCCGCAAACCCCCGCATGGACTCGGGGTGAGCATCTGGATGCACCTGGTCAACGGCACGGGCAACAGCCCGCCATCCTCTAACCCATCGTTGCAGCCCGTTTGCATCGCACTCTCACAGGCCGCCCCTGCAGCAGACTTCATTACACCGCATGCGCCGCCCGTCTCCGACTGCAGCCCCACGTCCCTCGCAGACCTCATGAACCACAACCCGACCCTGTGCACGGGGGCACACACCCTCTCTTACCCTGTTGTACTGCACTTGTGTGATTCCCCGCCTCAGTCCCCCAACTCCCTGGCCAAGCTGACTCCGTTGCCCTGGGGGTCTGGTGCTGCCCTGTGCTGACGCATCCCAGACAGTTGCTCCAGCTGCAGCTGCAGGTGTGGGCCCGACCAAGCCCAAGCCGAACACAAACCCACAGCCCAAGCGACTGTCACCCTTCTTCTTCTCAGCCCCTTCTGCATCTGTCAACAAACCTTATTGCGGCCGGGCTGTGGGGCGTGGGTTGGAAGGTCCCACAGGGCTCAGTTTGTGGCCGCTTTCTGCTGAATGCTAGGGACGTCCCCGCATCTGTCGAAAAAGGATCTTGACGACGTGTCATAATACAACGCCTGTTACAACAGGTCGTGAAGCTGCGACGCGTGGTGACAGGAAGACACGTAATATTGCAACGCATCGCAATATTACAGTTCGTAGATGCTATGCATATGTGCGTTTACCTGAGTATAGTCTGTATGTGACACTGTGCACATGTTGTAGAAGCGAAGAAAGAAAGTTGATGGGGGGGGGGGGCTGCAATGGGGGGTACAATGCACCCCCCCCCAAAAAAAGTGCATGGTTTGTAGACCCCTCGCGACATGACGCGTCGTACAGCGACGTAATATTACGCGCAACAGTTTACACCTTTTTTCGACGCTTTACGACACGTCGTAGCTTCACGGCGCATTGTAATGTGACGCCTGATCCGAAGGTGCCTCAGATGAACTTGTGGTGTAGGTCGAGGTCCAACCATCCAGGCCAAGTTGAAGGTCCCGCCTGCGGTAAATTCGTCGCCATAAGTAGGGACCACAGACAAGGGGGCGCACTTAGCGGAGTGCGCGCGCAGTGCAACTATTTGGGCGTCTGGCGGTACTAGAGACCGATACTTTATGGTACTAGGAGCATCATTGATGCCTCTAGCGCAAGTTTTGATGCTTCTTCCACATTGGGGATATGGCTTTTTTGGATTTTCACCCACACCCTGCGGGGTACGGGTGGATATGTGTTTTGAGTGTGAGGGTGGGTCCTCGAGGGATGAACCCCTGCCCTCGTGTGGGCAGGCCAATGGGTGGGTGGGTGGGTCCAGCTTCATCCTCCCATCCCCCGATCGGCCTTACTGCTCGTCCGGGTCCGAGAAAGTGGGCAGGTGGGTCCAGCCCTCCACCCTCCCCTCGTACCAACAAAAGGCTTGAGGGTTTGGCACCGGGCTTTCTGTTTGTCCGCAGGTACTGGAAGCAGACCAGCAAAGGCTTCTTGACATGCGTTCCGTATGGACAGGCTGGCTGGCCCAGCTCAGCGGCCCCCATCTGGTGCCGACTCCTGTGTTGGTCCGTTATCCCTTTCCCGCTGATCCAAGGGCTCTGGCATCATTGAGGCACCATCACTCAGTAGAGTCCGACCGTGGCCTGCGGTTTTGTGCCGTATGTGCTGTGCCACAAGCCCTGTGAGATGCGGAAGGGAGAGGGAAGGCAATGCGAAAGGCAATCAACACTGATCTCACCCCAGTCTGAGGCCTGGGAGATGATGTATCATGGGTGGAGCTTGACAGAAAAACGTCGGTACACATACTTCTCGACACACAAATGGACACTCACATAGATCTGGGGAAAAGGGCACGTGTTCCGCTCGCCATACCCACCCGGAGGATCGTACGGTAGTAAGGGATAGAAGGTGTATAGCAGGGAGGAAGGAGGACGTGAGAGCAGGAACTTATATGGGCGTACCGAGATCGGGGCAGCGACAGCAGCAGTGCTTCGGGAAGCGCTGTTAGACGGTGCAGACAGGAAGCATCGTTTACAAAAGAGGGTGATACAGAGGGATACGGGAACATGTGCATTGCGAGAGTCCTGGTCGCAGTCGGCGCGTGCAGCCCCGTGTTGAGGGTTTTCTCGCCCAAAGACCGCTGCTTTGAGAAATGCCGTGGCGTTGCTTCGCAAAGGTAGCGTAAAGCATGCCCTGAACCGTCGACCCGGCAACGAATACAGTCTGGGGTCACGCTTGTTGATGCCCAAATGAACGGAAAGGAGCTGCCCACTATCGCCGTTGTAGTCCAGAAATTTCGCTGCCCACGGAACTTGAAGAAGGGGGCACAGCGCTACTGGCTGCTGTTGCTCGGGGTGCGGCGCAGTGCGCCCTCCGTGCGCCTCGGTGCGCCCCTGCAGCCCGGTCGAACACGGACGCTTTCTCGTTGCGCTGCACGTTGCAGGCCAGACGGTCTGATGCAGGCCCTATTACTGCAGCCTCATGTAGATTGTACAGCGACAGAGTCCATGGACATGTGTCTGATGTTTTCATGCTGCTGTTGCGCTGAGAGCTTCTTCGCTGCCTGTGTGACTGTGTACACGCAGACACGCAGGGTTGCACTCCCAGCCACACTTCCTATGACATGCAGCGACAATTTCCACAGCCCATCGAGACGTTTGTCAATTATTTGCCCTGCATGGGTTGCCTGTGTTTTAGATTCCCTTCATTGCCTGTGTGATTGCAGACACGCAGGCACATGCATTTTTCGTTCTACATTGCGGCCCCAGTTGTTAGAGAATGCAGCGTGCAGCATTTCTCGTCGTTCATGCTGTCTGGATGCGTGTGCTGTAGACTCCCCCTCTCTGTCTGTGTGATTGTTTACACGCAGGCACAAATGTTGTCATTTAGACAGTCGGTTTCAAAGTGGTAGAGAGCCACTGGTCCTTTCTGCTCTCCTGGTGCGCTCAGTGCATACACGTTGTGCCATGCACCGCGCAGTTTTCCTCACGACATTACGCCGCGGTAGTTTGCCTGATTGATTGCTGTTGCTGCATGCTTCAGGGTGTGACGTGCATTCCAATGCCTCTGATGGCCGTCCGACACCAACTAATTTCGCTAGAGCAAGAGGTGACCTGTGCGCATTTACCAATGAGACGTGGAAAAATGGCTGCGAGTCTTAGACGCTGTGGCAAAATTTGGCGCCTTGTTCTTGCTCCAAGTTTTGCCTTAGTTTTAGCCTTCTCCGAGTCCCCAAGGACGGAAGGCCAGCAGCATGTGAGGCAACCGCATTGGGGCCCCACACTACCCGGTCCTGATGCAAAGGTCCACACATCCTTTTGTCATACCACCCGTCCCGTGCATCAGTGCAAAGTTTCAGGCCATGCACGGCGTGGGGGCTGCCTCATAGGGGGTGAAGCCTTGATTGCCCTCGCCTTGCTCTTGAGGCCCATGGGGATGGGAATAGCTTCAGGTGCCCCACGCCTAGCTTGTCAGCTAGGGCAGCACTGCCCGGCAAAGATAAAGGAGGGTGCCGATCAAGAAGCGAGACCCCGGTGCTTTTTAGTGGACAGGTTTTTGTTGTTGTCCAGAAACACCCACTCCAACCATGCAGCTTTGGCGTAGTCAGATGGAGGTAGAGTGGCCATCGCGGTTTATACCAGCCAAATACGAATATTTTACTAAAATGATTAACTCAGGGGACCACCAGGCAAACATGAAAAAAATTGGCATAAAAAATTTAAACTATTTACAGTCCTCGAGGTTGTAAAGTCAGGCAAATTTTCGCAAAATTGGGTGAAATGAGATAATTGCAGGATTCTGACCTTTGTAGCTTACGTGTTGCTAAGTCCATGCACAATGCCACACCTTTATTCTCTATCTCATCTGCACTTCTGTGCATGGTCATAATGTTCACCTTGCAATCTTTCTTTCCTACTCTTCTCTTTGAGGAGGCCTCCAACAACTAAATGCAACTCAGTCAGTGTGCAGTGTGCAAACGTTGATTCATGCAAAGTGGCAGTGGTGCCAGAATAAATTGCTGAATTAATGGAGTTGCAGCTCAGCCGGGCCAACCTTAAGCTTTTGGTGTGCTGTGCCCATATTTAGATACTGGCGCAGCCCTTGTGGTCGCGTGCAAATGGGAATGTACAATGATAGGGCAGAGGAATAAGTGCAAAAGGTGGGTTGCGGTGCAATGTTCTGTGAGTTTTTTCCTTTTGGGTGTGGGGAGGGGAAAGGCAGAGGCCATTTGGGGGGGTTGGGGTGTGGAATTAGTGAGCAAGCCAAAGACCAACCAAAAGAATTGTGCACAGAGCAGATGGAGGGACACCGTTTATTTTATGACGCTGCACCTGATTGCTGGGCAGAGCACTTCATGCTTCATGAATACTGCGAGGGTTTTTACCTATGTGTTTGAAATACTCCGAAGTCTGACATGGATCTGGATGTCTGACAGGAGGTGACTTGTGAAGCGATGTAACAATAGTGGGGATGCCTTGGTCCAACTTCCTGCTTCCGATTCCAAACACCTCCGTGTTGGATTCCATTCCTGGGGCTCCTTGGGCAGGGGGGAAAGGGCTGTCACTTCGGCCATCCTGAGATCTAAGTGCCCAGGCCTGTGCCAGTCCATCCAGGCTGGGGGATAAAAATGCATAGAAAAAGGGATGGTGCGCACGTCGAAAATTTTTTGTCGCCTTTAAGTTTTGCTCCAACTCATAATTTTTTTTTGAATTTTTCGAATCCGAGCCGAAGAAGTCACTTTCGATTTTTCGGGCAACCAAAATGACGATAAGCTACAAACCCCAAAGTTATGGGACACCCACAAACCGCCAAAGAATGCCTTTATCCCCCCCCCCCTCTTGTGTTGCTATGTGGCATCAAGATTGGCTGAATTAAACAGGGAGGCATCCAATGCACCATTCTGGTTGAATTTGAGTTTCAAGGGGGTGGAGGGCAGGGCTGCGCTTCAAACACACACAATGGCAGAGGTGGGTTTGGCTGAAGGAGAACATGGCCAGATCTGGTTTTGTTTTGAGTGGGCATCGTGGCTGTGTCCAATGAATGGTGTTGTGCACTGTGCATTTGCTCATCGGACCCAGAAATGTTTTCAGTACAGCAGTAGGCTTGGTATTGAAGAGTGCTAGAGTGGATGCACAGTGGAAAAACAGGCCGTGTGGTTTTTTGGGGTTGGTGTTGGAATGCAGGAATATCAGATCTGGTCCACATGCGTTCATGGGGCAATGGCGCACTCAGAACACTTTTCATGACCAGGGTTCAATAAATAGCAGGCTTCTGAAGTGCATGAATTCAGCATGTTCCTGTTTCGTGGGTTCGTGGGTGGCAGGCTGTCATTAGACTGCAGCAGGGCGTTTATCACACCGATTTTCTGTGCGAAGGAGCCCCTCTGTGATGGTATCGGAATTTTTTTTTTTTTGTCGAAAGAGCACCCTTATGACGGTTACTGCCTAATCGCTTTTCGGCCCTTTCAACCCTTGTCGGTCATCCGCTGTCGTTTTTCCGCCTGAATATGATTGAGTGTATGACCATCCACTTTCATTCCTTTTTTTTGTTGTTGAATCATGGAGCGCCCTGGATTGCAGCCATATCCATCTGAGAACCAAACCACGAGCAAGAGACTCCAGCTGCTTGGGTGTTTGTAGCGCCCAGGTCCCGGGATGGAACTCTAATCGGGGCACAACCACTCAACGGGCGCTGGAGTAAAGCCCAAGCTCCCGAACACCCCAAACACCGACACCAATTAACGGAAACAGGCCTAACCGTGTGCCAACGTGTCGAGGGGAAGGTCCTCAAACACAGTACTCAATACCCAAAAATACCAGCTACCCACCGTGGTTTGACCATTGACTACCGTTGGTTAAATGCAATCCTGCCACCTAAGACCTCAGGTTGTCCTTAGTGGAAGAAAGGCGTTTCTGATCCTGAAGGACAGCTGTGGTCTTCAGGACATCACACGTGGTAATGCAACTGGCTGGTAACCATCAACAGAAGTGGTCGTGCGTTTTGGCGCTCCAGGGCCACGGGGGTCAGCCGGGTCGTTTTTGTGCACTGTGGACATCCCGACTTACGACAAATGCTCAGTGTCATTGCAGGTTCCAACCATTGCCCCAGGCTCGCCTCTCTATTGTACAGTGGCTGCTAGCCTGTGAATGGAAAACGGTCTCAAATGGCAACAAACCCGATCTGCGGTAAAGCATTTTCAGTTGTGTATACAACGGAACAACATACATCTTCCACAGGAACTCCTCCAGGTCTTCCTTTCACCTTGCATTCCTGTATGTCATGCCATTGCTTCTCAGAGCTCACTCGGCTCGTAGTTTCTCGCATGTTTGTGGTATAACATCACACTTGCAGGGGGGGTTGGGGGTTGGCGTAAGAAAATTGAGCACTCCGCCCAAAGGTGCATTCGTTTGATTGTGGGTTGTGGGAGGCACTCATGGCAGACTGAAACCATGATTACGAGTTGAGTTGCTCCCATGAGGCTAAGGTGCTGAGATATGTGGCCTTTTTGTGGAGTACACGGCGTCTCAGCTCAGGGATTGGTGGCTTTGTCCACAGGTGCGTGGTGGTAGCTAGCGGTTGTCTTTCGCATTCGTTGCTACTGGTGTAGTTAGGTGCAGGGCGGTGGCGTCCGTGTGGCCCCGTTTCACTGGTTATTTTTGCAACACCAAGGCTCCTGCAGGTGGATGGAGGCGGGGAGTGGCAGGTGTTAGGCGGATGGAGCTGTTCAACCAGCCTCAATTTTTGCTTGATTGTCGCAGGTTACGCTGTCCTACGGCATTAATCTGGGGGTTGCTGAGGCTGATGACTGTGGACACGATCATTCGATCATGTGTCTGACAGTATTGGGCAATCGAGTGTGGAGTGGTTCCAAAGATGGGACCGTCAGGATGTGGAAGGAGAGCGGAGACTGTGTTCAGAAATTTCTGGGCCATGAGGGATGGGTGACCTGTTTGACGACATACAACAATACAGGTGTGAAGCATAGAACCAGTGAGGCAAAGGTAAAGGGAGCTGCAACATGGATGTCATGTGGTGGGGTGTGGTGTGGTGGTTGTGGTGTAGTGTGGTGTAGTGTGGTGTGGCCTGGCATGGTGTGGTGTGGTGCGTTGCGGTGCACGTAATGGAACGGTGTGGGGCGAGCTGGTGGTATGGTGTGGTGGGGTAGGTTGGGGTGTGATGCGCTGTGTTGTAGTGGGGTGTGGTGTAGTGTGCTGCAGTGTATGGTAATCTCACCCTTGCCTCTGCCACACCCAAACTTGGCCCTTTGTTCACATGACAGTATGGAGCGGGTCCACTGACGAGTCCATCTTAGTCTGGTCTGAAACAGAAGGCTGCCTCCGCAAGTGCGACGGGATTAACAGCTGGGTGACGGCCCTCACTGTCTTCAAGGACCACGTTTGGAGTGGTTCGAAGGATGGTGCAGTGCGGCAGTGGAGCCCCCAAGGGCTCTGCTTGAAGGTGTGCACCGGACACACCGACTGGGTCCGTTGCCTGGTGGAGCACAATGATTGCCTGTGGAGTGGCTCTTACGACCACCACATCCGCATATGGAATCAGAATGGTGAATGCCTGAAGGAGGTGACGGAGCAGCAAGGTGTGCCAGCAGTAAGGGATTTTGGGCGAGGGAGACCCCACACCCTGTACGTTGTGTGACAATTGCAGAAAAGGCACAGGAGGGATCCAGCAGCAGCAGATCTGTTATTGACAGGCCAAGTTTGTTAGTATGGGTGAGCTTCAGATTCAAGTGCATATTCAGGCAGGCACTATGCGAGCAGAGCAAGGCTTTTTTGTCTGAGGACTGCACTTTTTGGAAGGCCTTTGACCGAAAATTCCTGTGAGCAAAAGGAAGCCAACCAAAAAGTTCCCTGAACATGAATTGCTGTTTACTTTCGCAAATTATTTGAGGTTTAAGTTTATTCCCGTTTGCCCAGTAGTGCAGATTAGAAGCCCGCCATGCAAACACGACCTCTTGAAGGATGCTTTGGCCGAGAATGGAAAGACGCAGACTGGAGCTGCTTTAGCAAGTGAGTGGTGGTATTTTATCCCAAAACACACATTGCTTTTCTTTGCCTCTGCCATCTAGGAGTACCGTGGCCCGCAGCATGTCCAATTAGGGTTTGTATTGTGCTCGGGTTGTGTTTGGTTTCTAGGAGGTGCTAGCATAGAATGCATCTCTGCTGCTCTTAGATATGGTTCAAGGACTTGCCGTCGTCAACGGCGCTGTGTGGAGCAGCTCCAAAGACGGTTCAATCCGCATCTGGAGCGATGCTGGCGATTGTGTTCGAAAGGTGCACCCCGAGTTAGCCCTGACAGGAGGAGATGGGGCATGTAGGACAGGGACGTATTGGAAGGGGGTGTCAGTAGCATTACAATGGCCGTCGGATCGTTGGCAAAGCGATTGGGAGTGGTTAGTGTTGGTCACAGATGCCCTTGGCGGACTGCAGTTGGGGAAAGGGAGAGAGTGGGTATCGGTCTCAATGGAAAGGGGCGTGGGTTCCCTCTCCCTCTTCTCACGTGTCCCTGGGCTCTCCCTACATACCAGAACTGTCAATGTGGGGGGTGGGGGTTAGGAGCTCTGAGTCAGCCTGACGTGCGCCTTGTGCCCAACAGCCCAAAAGGGCGAAAGGTACGGCTCCAGAAGTTGGAGGCGATCCAAGATGGACCGATGACCAAGAGGCATTTGCTGGCATTCAAATCACACCATGATTAGAACACCGTCTTACCTCACACTGCGCCAACGAAAGGGACACCGTGTACTCTGTTGCTTTTATGTTTCACCCTCCTATCCACTGCACGAGTCCACACAGCGACTCACGCAGTGATGCTGCGTCCACCTCTACCCTTGCTACACGTGGGTCACAGGTCACCCCAGCGCAGCAGCAATGGGTCCGCTGTCTGACTGTCTTCAAGGACAAAGTCTGGAGCGGCTCCGATGACAATTCCGTGCGAGTCTGGAGCATCGATGGCGATGGACCCCTGATGGACTGTCCTGGCCATGAGGTAGCGCGCTGCCCTGAACCTAAAGTGTTTGGGACGAGGGACGGCAGGGCTGAGTATGAAGCTGAAGACGTGGAGGGCAGGACTGAGGCTAAAGACGGAGAGGACAGTGCCAACCCTGAAGCTGATGACAGGGAGGGCTGGACGAAGTGTGAAGCACGGCTTGCACGTGCCTGGTTCCCCTTGGTCCCGCCTCAAGTGTTACGGTCATGATGCTCATGCTTTCGTATTTACCACTTTCTAAATACCCTTTAAATGCACAGTGCTGCCCATTGCTGTTTGGTTGAAAAGACGAATAATTCTGTTACAGGGAGTGCATTCAGGAAGTGGCAGACCTAATGGCATGGCAGGGCATCTCACAAAGGGCTGCAAGCAGCCATGTATGCGCCTAAAGGGGTAATATTCTATTCGGGGTGACACTTGCCCCCCACCCCCCCCCCACCCCACCAACCTACTCCTTCAGCCTTCATGGTGCACCCTCCCCTACATACATCCACATGTTCGTCGTCTACAAGGGGTGGGCAACAACAACAAACAAGGAAGAAGCCGCAACCAGAGGAGAGGAACCCAAGGTTGGCAGGTGCCAACTATTTGAGCCCACTTAAGACACGGAGAAAAGGGCATAATAAGGGTAAAGGCAAAGGGAAGGGAAGGAAATAAGGACAATTAAGGAGCCATGGACAATGCAAGGGAAAGATCGGTTCTACTAGCAATCGCAGTGAGACAAGGAGAAAGGGTCAACACTAGACAGGCTGGGGAAAGGAGAGGAAGGCGAATGGAAAGGAGGATCAATTACCGTGGCACGGGTAGAAGGGGCCCCTTTGGCAAGTAACCGCCGAAGGAGAGGTGGGATGCACGTGGTGGCAGCACATGGAAGCCGGCGAAAGTGTTGGCAAGAGAGCCAAGACAAGTGGCGAATAATAAAACAGAGCAATAGAAGTCGAAGAATAAAGGAGAAGAGCAAGATCCCAAGGCGGAAGGAGGAAGGAGCGGTGGAACCATACATGATGTATCACAAACCAACAGGGAAAGCCTATTAGTGGCATACCACAGCCACCAAGAGCAACTTGCAGAACATAGAGCAAATGGTGGGAAGGCAATGATTTTGTGGGCAGAGTGATGAGAACAAGTGAGTCAATGTTTGAGTGGATTGTGTTGCTAGTGGAAAAGGTTCTTTAGGCGAAAGAGAGGACAAGTGCAATTTTGGAGGAGGTCAAATTTGGGGGGGGGGTTGGGCTACATACGTTGCCATAGAATTGGTGGGGAGCGATGAGGCATTGGAGGCATAGTGACACACAAAAAGCATACATTCAAAAAGGCGCATAGGGATGGAAGCATGGGGAGAGATAAGGAAAAGCCCAATGGAAATGGTGCAATCTATCCTATCGGAAATCCTTTACAACATTGGTATCCAACAAGCGAGGGAGTTCTTACACGTCGTATATGAAGACGGGATTATATGACAAGAGATGTAGCGCATGGAGAGGGCACCGAGGGGATTGGTAAATACACACAAAGTGGAAAAGAAGAAGCCGAAAAGAAAAAGCCGAAGGGAGGCTATGCCAAGCTCTTGATCAGAATAAGGGAAAAAAGTGGTGGAGAAGCACCCACTAAGGAGCACAAAACATGTTGGGGTGTGAGAAAAATGTTTTGGCCAACATACAACCCCCCCCCTCCCCCCCCAAATCGGGGGCCAAATCCCCCCATTTTGTGCGACAATTTGTTGGATTCTTGGCCTTAGTAATAATTGGCAGTACTTAGTGTCCACGTGTCTTACTTCTTGTGTGGACACACTGCGCTTACCTCCATGGCCTGTCATGTTTGTGGTTGCGAGCGCTCCTCCTTGCAGGTAGTGATAGATCTTGCACCTTCTGTCCAAAGCCCAAGTAGCACCGCATCAACTTCCAATAGATGCGGAACTGTGTTAGGAGGCTTCAGCATTCCCTTGTTGGAAGCATAGGAGAAAGCAGGCCACAAACGCCGGGAAGCAGGGGCTGAGTGGACGATACTACAAGAATCGGAGAGGGGACTAAATGAGTATGTAGAATGGAAAGTGCAAAGGAAGCAAGGAAGCAGAGAAGACTACCAGGGATGGAAAGACACAATCACGAGGAAGGTAAGCTGGCGAGCGGACAAGGAGGTGCACACCTTGCCAGAAGGAAGGCAAGGGATGCACAAGGTCAAGGAGGTCCAGGGTGACGTCACTTTCCTATAAGAGGAGAGGACCACAACTAGGTAAGAGTGTGAAAGTGGTTGTGCAAACAAAGGAGGGAGTTGAACATGCAAGGAGAAACCTTTGAAATAGCAATAGAACGCGAGGCGGAGATCATCGGAAAACACCAAGTCCCTTGAGGGGATGGACATACGGTACACACACTACGAGTGTCTAGGCAAACACTCCATACCAGCTGTGGAGGAACCGTATCCGATGAGAATGCTTTTCTTGCGGCGCCTGCTGCGTGCCCTGCAGTGCGCGGGAAGGGAAACCTAATTTGGACACCGACTCCAACACCGACTCCTAGTCTTCTCTCACATCATGCTCTGCCGACTATGTGTCTTCGGAAGTCAACTACTGGCAGGGCGACATCATTGTGATTTATTTGGCGTGGTTGTTCCCTAATTGAACCAGGAAACGAATCAAACTGCGAAACGAATCGAACTACAATAAAACAGGTTTCTGTAACCCTTCGGCGCACACAACACATTCTCAACGGCAGCTGTCTGCTTTTGGGATCCCGTTGTGGATTTTTTGCCCCAACGGGGGCACACAACAACCATGCTTAGTCTTCCATGTGGTGAGCACATCATGTTCCCCACCATCCCCCCCCCCCCCCACCAAGCGATATCCACATGGCCTATGGCCAAGGCTGTCGCCCTCCAATCTTTGACCCAATGCAAAGCGGCGAAACATGGACAGCACACGACTCTGTTGATGCCCCCTACCACTGGAAAGGAAGGGAGTGTAGGGAGGTAAGGATAGGCAAGATCGGAAGATCAAGGGCACTAGGTGGTGAGAGGCCAATGGGCACCGCGATCTAAGGAGGGAAAGGGTGATAGGAAAGGACAAGGGTAAGTGGTGAGAAGCCAATAGGTGCCGCCAGCTTCAGACATCAATCCACTCACATGTCATGCCAACCCCCCCCCCCCCCCTGCTTCTGTCCCCCCTGCAGGGCCTACGAACTGTTTTGTATCCAGCAGACCTTGTCTCCAACCGCTTTTCCAATCACCAGTGACTGCTTTGTAACCACTTTTGAAACCCCAATTCAGCCTCCTGCCCCCCTTTAAAGTGCATCTCTGCCCCCAAAAGTTGAATCCCTGTGACTCAGCTTCTGAATCCGTGGTGTTTGCTGTTTTGCAGGATATGGTGCAGTGCCTGGTCCCATTGAACGATTATGTATGGAGTGCATCCTATGATGCCAGCCTCAAGATATGGGATGCAGAAGGGCAATGCATTAGGACATGCACTGGAAGGCAGGTGTGCTTATAGCGACGGTGCTGTGTTGTGCGGTGTGGCGACCATGCGTGTGTAGGTGGAGTACGCTCAGCGCAAACAGTGATGGTGCCTCGGCTTGCTCAACAGAAATCGCTAGATAAATACCCTAAACCGCTGGGCCACATCACTGTGGAACCCCTGTAAACTACCACTCCTGCTTCGCAGGCTGCCGCAGCACAATTTGGACCACCAGACACACCGTACAAATCACCTTGAGGAGCTTCCTGGATTTGATCACCGTTTTGAGTAGGAGGGTGGGAGGGGGGGGGGGGGGAGCAGAGGCATATCCAAAAATCCCATCCACTGTATCACCTGATTTTCAAGAGTGTGTATTGCATGTGCCTCACGGGCTTTCTGCTTTAGTAGTCCTACGTGGTTCGTTCCCCAGTGCCTTGCACCTCTTTCCCGAACATAATAAAGCAATTGTGTACGAAGAATCTTTGTTGATATGTCTTTTGGGGGATGGCGAAATCCTTTTCCCACTGTTGTTGGATTGTTGAACATATATCGCGTGTGTATCCCAAGCTTCAAAAGTGTGTATCACGTGCGTATCCTGCGGGAAAAAATGTATCCCGTCCTCGCATGCTAGTGCTACGCTTTATCTATATGCCCATAGGCATGCGCCTGGGTATGGGCATGGGCATGGGTAGGGTGGGATCTGGCCATGGGCAAAGGCATAGGTATGGGGATAGACATGGATGTGGCCTATGAGCATGGGTGTGGGTATGGCTAGGGGCAGGGGCATGAGTGGGTATGGCCAGGGGGGTATGGGTATGGGTATGGGTGGGCATAGTTAAGAGTCTGGCTGTGGATATGGGCATCTCTATGGTGGTGGTATAGTGGTATGGATATGGATATGTGCATGCATAGGGGCATGAGTGAGGGTATGAAATGGGTGTAGGTACAGGTACAGGGTTTTTTTTGTATGTGTGCGTTGGGCTGTGAGGTGGCCTGTTTTCTCACAGGGAAGATAGCTCCAAGTGGGCATGGTGGCAGCAGCAATTCACAAATTTTGACAACACATTTCCCTCTTAAAATCTTCCAATTTTTGCATTTTTGGATTTTGAGCACAAAATTTTAGGTGGTCCCAACTCTGTTTTGGAATGATTCCATATCGATTCTTCTGCTGTTGATCGATGCGAGTCTTGTAGGGTTTGGCTGCGCAACGTCACAAATTTGGATTTTCCGATAGTGTCGATTCTTTTCATCAGGTATAACAATTAACGGGCCGTGGTGGCAAACGCTTCTGCAGTTCATGGCCATTTCCGGTCAAACCCAAAGTAAATTACAATTTTCCACCCCAGGCGCATTTTTAGCAAATCTTGCTGGGACACGAAACAGTCAGCGCCTAGAAATCAGGCATCTTGTAGCCTTGTTTTGGTCGACATTCAACCATCTAGACACAGTCATTGCTGCTTCACAATCTCAGACGCCAGGGGACCCCGAGGCCTGGGGGAGGGGAGGAGGAGGAGGTCAGTTGGTTCCGCAGAACAATCAACGCAGGTTGTATAAGGAAGTGTGCGTCCACAACATTTGGGTGGTGCTACATGCCTTGCATCTGTTTCACATGCAACTTGGCCTTTGTTGGGTCAATATTGCCCAACTCTTGGAGCAATGTGGGCACATCCAATGTTTTTGCAGCTGTTACAATCCCATGGTACCAAAAGTTCAGCCAACAATTGGGGCTCCATTTCAAATACACTGGGTGCCATGAGAGTGTTCAAAATGCTGTGCAACAGACAGTGTCGGCATAATATCATGCATGTCAAAATAATGTCACGCACAAAATAGTATCACACATCAAAATAATACACACATGATAATATTTTGGGGGGCTTATGTCGTCGAGGGCGCACCAAAGCTCAAAAACACCAGGGGTGAGCCAAAAAAAATTGCACCAGGAAGGTTTTGTCCGCACGCTGCAGATACCATGCATGCACAATGCATGGCACACACCGGCACAAACAACAACACCCCACAAGGCAACAGCTCCATAAAATTGCACGAGCTCCAATTGCACAAGCATGCACACAGCCACCCTCTTGTCTGCCTCCTCGCTTTCATGAGGCAGTGGTTGGGGTACTGTAACAAGAATGATGATGATGATGATGATGATGATGATGATGATGATGATGATGATGATGATGATGATGATGATGATGATGATGATGACAATGACGACGATGATGAAAAATGCAGCCTTGCCATGGACATGCCTGGTTGTTTGACCTACAGTCGCAAGCAGCTCGACTCCAGGGTCTGGAATGCAGCACATCATGGTGCACAGGCGGGCTGTACAGCGCACACTGGTGCGGGTCATACGTTCCATCTCCATCCCAGTGGCCGGAGTTGTTGCAAGTAAAGACATGTTTGATGGTCAGCGTGGAGTTGCCCCACCCCACCCACACCTCGCTTCCACATCCCTCCCAGCAAACCCCACCCCCTGCCCCACTTCCCACTGTCCCAGCGCGCTTGGGTATAAAGGCTGGTGTGGACTGGGAAGGCAACTCCCGCCAACTATCCACCACAGAGCTTAATCAAATACTGCAGCTTGTTCGTGTCTTTAAACCTGCAAACACCCGTGGAAGCATTTGCAGATTCCGAATTAGGGCTTGGCTGTGAATCGACAGTAATCCACAGTCAAATTTCATCAAAAAGTGCCGTGTTTCGCCATATTCTGCTCTTTTATGCTCCTGATGGTGACCTCATGTTTTTACTAGGGCGAGTGATGCGTGCTTTGAGACCACGATGGAAAGTGCTGCCCTTTTCTTTCGAAGAGCGTGCCCATTTGTGAAGCCCAAAGCACTTGGCAATGGAGGGAAGCACGCCCCGCCATTGTGCAATCCTGCAGAGCAGGCAGCGGTCAGTGCTTGCTGCTACTTGCTTCTGACTTATACGCTATAAGGTCTATCAACATATGCATGGCTACTGTAACAATATGAGACAGCTTGTGCACAGTGGAAGTGCATCAATGTCGGGCTCAAGGGCCAGAGCTAGAGTCCTTTTTCCGAGGACTACACTGCTTTTATCCTTGGAGTATATCAAGGGGGATGTGCGTACTGAAACCACGTTCCCATGTTGTTTGCCTGCTTGTTCACGTGTTCGGTTTACATCTCTGGATCTCTAGCAGTGTTGTGGCCCTTTCCGACCTGCATCTCGGTCTTTGCTTATAACTGCATCACTCAGAGCGTGCATGCAGAGCGTTCATAAATAGGCAGCTGCAGACAGTCGCATGCATTGCACACGAGCACTTTTGCGGGTGCACAAGGAAATACTGTTGGAGGGCATGGAATCATGGGTTGGCGATTGTGGCGTGACTTTATGACAGTAGTGTGTGGAAGGGTCATGGCAGTACAGACAAGCTGTATGAGCTACGGTACACGATGAGCAGACTAGCCTGAATGCTACTTGCATATTTAGAGAGTATGGAGTATAGAATGTACAGTAGACTGCTATGGTTCCAAAAGTTTCGTTGTCTCGGCGACAAGCCACAGCCGCTATCGGCATCTGTGTGCTCTTTGCGAGTGCAAGTTCCCGGCCCGCCTCCCCTGTGGTATGCGCTCTGCGTCGTACTCGCGCACATGCACTTGCGCAGATCACGCATGACGTACGCGTACACCTGCCCGCATCTCCATGCATATGCACAGGCATCCAGACCATCACCATTGAAGTGCCGCATTTTTGATGCGGTTTGCAAACAGGTAATACACCCGATATTCATGCATTCAACCTTTTTACTTTGAAACAAATCAAAATGATCATGATAGGATCATGATAGCAACCTCCTCCTGAATACACAATAACAAACATTCCAATACACAAAGAGATACGCAGCTGCATTTACTTTGCGAAATTTGCTTCAATATTATTTTCGAAGGAAGCTGACCGAGTGAGACATGCCCCTTTCCAACACTCCTTCCCGCGGGCACGTTGTTCTCAGCCAGATTACTGGTTCTCCATGGTTCTTTTCCCCGTCCTTGTGGTTGAGGATTGTGGAACAGCTTGAAGGACGGCCACAGTCACCCACCTGAAGTTCTGGGTTGAGGGTAAGGGGAAGATAGCGGGAAGGGTGAGGGTAAGGGCAAGGTGGAGGGTGCTGGTCATGATTCGCTTAGGGAGGACAGTGGCGTGGTGCAATGTTGATACTTGATGTTTGATACCTGACCTGTGGTTTCCACGGTGCGATGCCGTCCTCCTTCAGAGATGCGTTTTTTGCTTTCTTTTTCGAAACCGTTTCATCCCGATCATTTGGACACCAGATGCTCTGTATGCACTGCGTAGACACCTCTGTGCCATTTGTTGTGGCCTCCTCTGACTGCGGTCATATTTTTGTTCGACAATCTTTTGATTGTATGGCATCTGGCGGCGAGTCCTCGCGGTGTCACTGGACATGCTCAGCGGGTATGATTTGCAGCCTCTCAGCCGATGCGCATTCCTCACACGCAGCCTCATTCAGTCCTTGTTTATATACTGTCCTCTGGGCGAATTTCTGGATGTATCTAGCCCTGCATACATGTCGTAAACATTTCTGCAAAAGGTATATCAAATAACAGGGCGGGCGCGACTTTTCCTCTTACAAAAAGCTTCCGGGATGCTGGCAAAAAGAACAGAACAGCATCACCGTCGCTGTTTGCGTTGGTGTCATGAAAGGGCTGGTGGAGTCGCGGCAAGCCGTGCATTGGCGATATGTTAGGATCAGGAAGGCTTTCTGTCGGAGTGTTTAAGTTTCAGTGCCGATGAGACGCGTGCGGATGCACGTGTACAAACTATTTTATGAACAGTAACCTGCTCGAGTCCTGGTCCAACTGCCCCTCTCCGCTGCAATGTCCGAGTGGGCACTACTGTACAGCTTTGTCAGGCCCTCTCGACATTGTTTTGTCCAACCATTGCTGAGAAATACACACACACGTATTCAAACATTGTGGCGCGAATCGGTATCATCTACGGACCCTATCGGCGCCATGGACGTCATTACTTTTTCATGGCTGTACAGTGTTGGTAGCCGTTTTAGGCGAGGGTCAGTGCCTTGTGGTAGTTTTTAGAATGACCTTTGGCGTTCTGATTGGCCATCACGTTGTGTAGTGGTTGGAGATCAAGTTTTCAGACTGCAGCGGTGGTTCTGCTGGCGGCATCAGCTTGTATGCATGCCTACGTGCTGCGTACATGCAACTGTGAGGCCCCCTATGCATGCATGCATGTGTGCGTGTCTGTTTGTCTGTATGTGTGTCTAACATAAACGTGTTTGTATGGATGGATTCACGTATGTGGGTAAGTATCGATGGATGTGTGCGTGTATCTCTGTGCTTGATAACCCTGGGCTGTACGTATGTTGTCGCGCGTGTGCTTCACAACGTCAGGAGACAGGCATCATTTTCCTGCGCTCTCTGCGCTAGGCTTGTGATGTGTGTGCGAAAGAATGTCAATGATCCTAGAAAATTGTCTGGACGTGAATGGTGTACGCATTTGCGTCTGAGTCGTGCATCCGAGGTATTTGATTGGTTATACGTCTGTATCAGATGTACCTCGGTTTCGAGGTTCGTGTCATGTAAATGCTCAGGTGGGGGCGTTGCAGCGCCAGAGAATCTGGTTTTGGTGAGAAGTGGTATTGCCACTCACAGTGTTTTGCTCACACAAACATATTCTTTCATTTCTTTCATGAATCTTGAACTCTTTCGTGTTGCTGTTCACTGTGGACTGGGTCCACATTGCTCAGCAGTCATGTTGCACCCCTGACAGTCACCGAGGCCGCGTATGTGTCTGGGTACGGACCACACCTGCGGATGTATAAGGCCGGAGGTTGTGGTCCCCGCTGGCCCTGCACAGATTCGCCTTGACCCCCTGGAGCATCGCCTAGCACCATTTGCTGCTGCTGCCCGATCTCCACGACCGTTGCTTCCCTCTCCCCTCGTCACTGCAAAGGGGAAACACTCCGTCCACTAGCCTGGTTCGGTTGGGCATTGAAGGGGAATACAGGGTCAGGTCGGGGGGAGCACCACAAGTGCTGGGATGCCTTGATGAGTCCTACCCCTGTGAATATCCCCTCGGCGGTTGTCGGACCCAGGAGCTGCGCTCTTCTCGCCCCCCGCGCCCCCCCTCATCAACCCCCTGCCCTGGCCTTTGCCCTCTGATCCCGCCCACCGCCTAGAGCCTAGGATCGGCACAAGCGATGGTTTCTCCCCCTCCTGCACGCGTGTGCTGCTGTTTGCTGATCCGCCCTCAGGCGTTTGACCAATTGCCGCGTGCAGCTCCGACCCGCCATTGCCTTGAAATTAGAGCGCGGCCGGACTGGGCGTGGGCAGCCGATCTGCAGACGTATGAGACTGGAGGTCGTGGTCCGCGCTCTCCCATCATCACCAATCTGCCCTACCGCACGCCCCCCGACTGGGAGCCTCCTCCCGCAGGCAGTGTACCCCATTAATCAGAGCCAGGCTCCCTGCCTCGCCTTCCAGCCCGGCGCTCGTTGCGCGTGAGCAGCGGGTGTGGGCGGGCTTCGGCATGCGCATCGCTCCATGTACACTGCTTCTTAATGCTTCCCCATTCCCGCTCCCCTTCTCCCGCTCTGCTTGCACCACTCACAGGCCCCACTCCTGACACTATACTTATTGTGGACTAAATTTGATTGCTGTACAAGCATCGCTATACTCACCAAGGCACTCGCATGATGCCACCGAGCCCCGAGCAGAAGATGTGTTGGCTTCGCAGGAGGCCCGGCCCCTCACGTGACCGTCGAAGCGCCCCCACGCACCCCCAACATGTCACCCAAGCTCACCCCCGTGCTTAGGGCCCTGGTCCCACCTCAAGAACAGACATGCCACTCGTGTCCGGCAGGGGAACGAAATTCCGTCAGGAATCAGCCCAATACCACGTGCTGCTCAGCAATGCGCCCCGGCTGTCGTGCTCAGAACTCAGTAGGAATCAGCCGCGTCCAACGCACAACTCCGTAGGACCCAGCGCCTTGTGATCACTGCCGGACATTAGTGTCAAGTGTGCTCAAGAAGCACGATGTATCAGAAAACACTCAACTGCAACCACAGACCGACCCACAGGTGGCCGCCACCAACATCACCCCAGCCCAACGCCACCATACTCCCCTCACTCGTGGTGAGCTGGACCTCACAGTCTGCCCTTTCCCGTCTCCTCCGGTGCTAGTTGCCGGCCGGAGTCCCCTTGGGCTCACGACATTGCAGTGGGGCTTTCCTTGAGAACAAATTTCTTGCGCTGGCCGACGATTTCTTCTCCAAGAAAGACGTTCTCCGCTGTGCATGCGGACGACGGGTCCGGAGACCCCCCCCCCCAACCCCCCCTCCCTGCCTCCCCTGAGGACCTTTTCCGCACTTCATTTGGGTATGTTAAGCCCCAAAACCGCCCTCAAACCCTCGCCCCTGCACCCCGTTCCCCTGGGCCTCCTTGCCCCCAAGACATTTCTGTACGGCGCCCGGCATTCCCCTCGCAGGCCCAAGGGCAACCCGTGCGTCTTGCTTGCAGAGCACCCGCAACCTAATCTGGTCGGCACGCCATCTCGCTGCAGTCCGCTCCTTAATCCTTGCTGCACTGGGGACGGTGGCTGACCCATGCGCCTTGCCCCCCCCCCCCCCTTTTGACGTGCTGGTCCGCTACGTTTTTCTCCGTAGCTGCAGCTGCTTGTATGTACGGCGCCGTGCCCCCAGGTGCACAAAATGGGAGGGCGGGCTGCAACCCCCTGATGGCTTCTGTCCTGTTTGTCCTCGATTGACACCATTTGGTAGGCTGAGGGAGGCGGTCCCGACTCAAACCCCTGTCTGGGAGCAAACCCCATGTGGTGGGATTTTGAGGGTGCCCCCTGCGCCCCGCAAGCGGGGCTGCTGGTGTTGCAGGGGCGGATACTTTGTATTCCGCCCCTGAGTGAGTGGGGAAGGTCCGCTGGGCACAGTGACAGTCACGTTTTGGGGGCGCACTGTGCGGCGTGCACGGGGGTCCAGATTTGGAGTCGGGGTTGATACGGGGGTTTCCATTCGGGACCAGCCCCCCCTCGCCCCCCCACACTTTTTCCCGTTTCTGCTGTTCAGGAAATTCTGGGCCGCAGTTGGCGTACCAAGTGTCATGAGTCAAGGTATTTCTGTCTTTTGTTTGGGCTGGGGGCTTTCTGGTTGACATCCAACTTGGCGCTCTGTCGAGAGACGGTCGATCAGGTGGGGGTCTTGGGATGGCGGGACCGGGCGTTGCGCCTCCGGTCGCAGTGGCACGAGCAGCACCCCCCGCCGATGGCTGGTGTAACGCGTGTGCGTGAGCCACATCATGGGCCGGCTCTCACGCTGCCGCCGCCGTGTGCATTGCCTTTCCGTTCGGTGCTCAAGGGGAGGGAGGCAGGGGAAAGAAAGTGGGGACCGAAGCAGCAGTCAGGCCTGGGTGGGACTGAGTCAAGGTAGGTCAGGGAAGGCATGGAGACCGTGGTCACATGGTTCCTTGCCCGCCGGCACTGATTTCTTGTGTGTCACAGCCGTCATCCACCTTTTTGCCCCTTTTCCCGCATCCCGGCGAACCAGATTGTGCTCTCCTCCCCTCCGGAAGTAGGGGCTCCAGTGACCACGTTGTGACGCTTCGGACGCAGGGAGTCGCGACTGAACGCCCCAGCGCGCTCCTGCTGCCAGACGTGCACGTTACGACAGCGCCTGTGTTTTTGGTTGAATCCTCCCGCCATCCTCTTTTCGTGGCGTCTCTGTGTTTCTGGTCGTGTGTTTTGGGTGGTCGAGTGTCTGTGTTTTGGTTCGACCCCTTTGCACTGCGGCACGCACAACTCAATCATTCATGTAAGCAACCCTGTCTTGTTTCCCCGTGTGTTTGCGCAGGCGTATTGGTGGGCTGTGGTCTTGGTGTGGGGGGGTTTTATGGCAGGACTCCTGAGTTGGTGGCGTAGCCCGGACCTGTCTCGAATTTTTTCAAATCTGCTCGCGGAGTAGGGGCTCCTACCCATCACCCCCCGTGCCCCCCTGCAGGATGCTGTAAAGTGGTGTGGGTATCAGGCCCGTGTTTCGAACCCCTGGGCGTGTCCAGAAATGCGAGGTTGTGAGTGACCGCACTCCAAGCGTCCGCTGGGACTCTGCTCAGCGCGCTTTCCTGCGTGGCACGTGCGCGGCTGACTCCACGCATGCACTCAGCGTGCGCCCACCCGCGTGGCCAACGCCGCCGCCGTGCCCATATGATATTGCCCAAGAGTGTATAGTCCATCCCCCATCGGCCCCTGGAACTCAACCGCATTTTTGTACTGAGACGTGCTGTGCCAGTGCACGTCCTCAGAAGTGTCAGCGTCGTGTGTATTCATGGCTCCCGCCGCCATCTGGACTCTCCTGGGCTACCAGCTCCTCCCCCCCACCCCCCCTCAGCAACACTTCCACAGGATGCTGCAACGCCCCACGGGCCTCGCCCCTCCCAACCTCTGCCGGCCTCTTCGTAGTGCCTCCAGCGAGGGGCCTCGGCACTTAGCCTGTCTTCTCTGCACCGGTTGCCGCCCTGGCGCAGTGTCGAGGTCCTGCACAGACCCGTGTGCAAGTCCAGACATTAGTCCGGGAGATCGCTTGGGCTTTGTCCTCTTCGACATGCTACAGATCGGTCTGTGCATCACCCTACAAAATTCCTTCGGGACCCACACGTGCACGCACGCACTCGCAGACATAGGTCCGGGAGATCGCTTGGGCTTTGTCCTCCTCGGCCGTGCCACTAACCGGTACCCGCTACCCCCTGACCTTCTGAGGGATGATGCAATGTGCCCCCGTTCTGGCATGGTCGTCGTCCCGGTCGTCGTTCCCAATGGTGTGCCTTGGTAGGGCGCAGCCACGTGCCCCTCATGCTCCTCCCACATGTAGAGCATTGCCTCTTGCTCAGTGGCGTGGCATGTCAAAGGTAAGCACCGCGTGTGAGCATGTGGCCGCTTGCATTGCAGATGCTTCGACCCCACGGGAAATGAGTTCTGATGCAGGTGAACGGCTTTTTTTTTTTTTTTGGCAAACAATGTTCGGTGTCACAACTGAATGTTCTCAGGAGGCCAGCCCATCATACAATGGTCACCCACAACCCCAGGTCAGGGGTCAGGGGTCAGGCGCCTAAGGGTCTGCAGTCAGGAGGTGAAAGGCTTTTGTTCTGGATCCGTCGTTGTGGTGTGGTGGTACACTTTGGCTTTGTCCCGTGTCAGTTTTTGTGTGGTTCCCACCGCTTGTCGAGAGGGCCCTGGTCATGTGCAGATGGTATGGTACGTACGGGGACGCTCCACAGCGATGCAAGCGCAGTGCGACGCGCGGGCTACTGCATGGACCTGGGGACGGCCTCAACGAAACAAAGGCGCAACTGCTGATCGATTTGGACGGACCACTGCGCACCTCTGTCTTCTAACAGCAGAGGGGGATACTGCAACGGACAGTGATACAGCACAATTGTTAGAAACTCTACCAACAACTTGAGGCGCTGACTTCTGTTCCAGGCAACACATTCTACGAACATGTGAACGCATGACTCCGCTCACCGTGAACAGCTCAGTCAGCTGCATGTTGGTATGTGCCCACGAGGCACAGCCCGCGTCAGGTTTGATTTGCTGTGCGCCACGACAGACCACCTCTGTGTCCGTTAGCCCTGTGCCCAAACAGACCGGGAATTTCGTTTCACGAACTTCCTCGGGAATCAACAGCAAGGATCCAAAGCAAAGTTTCGATCTACATCATGCGAAGGATGGGCAAGGGGGTGCGTCTTCGTCCTGTTGTCACAGGCCCCGCCCCATATTCTCGGGATATCATGCGCTCTTTCACGCAGCGGTGCCCTGCAACCGCTCGGCAGCTGCACTGCAATTTGCATTTTTTGCTCAGCCCTTCTGCCGTTTCTGCCTGTCCCCATGCCACCAACCGCCGCAAACGTCAGTCTCGACCAGTGAGCTCGAAAGGCAAGCGCCAGAGGTCGGGTCTGATGGCTGTCGTCTTTGTTTTGCACACGCCTGTGCTGCCAGACTTAGATGTCCCCCCCTCAGAGCATGTCTCGCAGCCTCCCCACTTAACCCCCGCCCCCCCCCCCGTTGCTTCCGCAAGCGCGTTTCTTGTGTAAGCACGACGACCCTGTGTTGCCGTCATTTTGGAACCGCCATTTGGTTTTGGCACAGATTACACAGTCAGAGGAGAGTGAGCCAGCCCAATGCCTGTGGGACGGGACTGGTACGTGCATCGAAGACTCGCTTCTTCCCATCACAGGTTTGTGCTGTGGAGCGCATGCCATTTGGATTGGTTTGGATGGAATTGGGAGCCATGGCTCATGTTGCTGCACCCCACGTGCAACCCCCCTTCATGTCCGCGCGTAAGGGCGGCCTTGCCTGAGCACGGGGGCCCCGTGTGACCGTCGTTTTCTGGGTTTTGTGCCGTGCTTTGCGCAAGGGGGGGGGGGTAACAAATGACCTCTGGCTCTGCGATCCTGTTTCATCTGATGGGTGTGGGGTCCCTCGCTCAAAGGAATGGTCATCGTGATCCTTCCTGGCGCCCCAGTGGGCAAAGGGGGTTTTCGATCTCCAGGCCGCCGTGGCAAATTGGCCCAAGTGCATTCTCTTCTCCATTCATGACCATCCCGACGCTCACGCAATCATACGCACACCCGCCGCCCCTTGCCCAATGGCACACCCCGATCCAGTCGCGCGCTGGCACACCCTGCTCCTGGCGCAAGCCCTCCTAGTAGCTCCTCTTGTGCCCTCCCAACCGATCTGTTGTCACCGAGGGCCCGTGTGCATCGGGTTTCCCAATGGTTCTATGCTACCCCCAGTTGGCCGTGAGGCGTGGCACTCCGACGAGTGCAAACGCGGTTGTTTGGCACTGCAGGTAGTGGTATCAGAGGTTCCCGCCTGCAGGAAGGCACTCACCCTGTGACGCCCCCCTCCTGCACTGTCCAGGCTGATGTCTGATCCGGTTTGGCACATTGGGACACAGGGTATGTCAGATGAGCATGAACCCTCTGCTCGTTGCGAACCCACCCCCATGCATCCGGGGCCACGCGCTCCCGCCCGTCAGATGGTTGTTCGAATTACACTGTGCCCGTGTCTTGAGGGCAGGGAGGATCCAGAGAACCAGCCAAACCCACCCCCATGCATCCCCCCGCTCCACTCAGTATTCCGTGCGCATCCGCACGGTGTATTGTTGCAGCACCACGGCTGTGGAGGCACACACGTGAAACAGGACGCCTCAAAGGCCTGCCATTGCACATGGCATGCACCTTCTCCCCCTCATCCGCACGGGGACAGGACGGAAATGGCAGGACTCGTCTGGCGCGGGAAATGCAAACATGATGGACCTGGGGGTACGCCAAGACAAGTGCTATTGGTGTAGTACTTAGACGCTCACTCCTGGGCACTGCCCCCCCCCCCCCCCTTTTTAGAATGGGGCTGGTAATGCATTGTGCAGTTTCCACAATTGGAAGGTTTTCTCTTGTTCACGCCGAGCTCTGGTGATTTGAGGCTGGACCCCGGCAAGTCCCCCCCACTCATGCGCGCGGTGAGTAAACGCCCCCAAACCAGGACCTTTGCCCAAACGGCGGCGGTGTAGGTCAGCGTGTACTGTGGACGGGCGCTTTGCTCCTGCAGAGTGTGTCTGCGGACTTCATGATGTAGAGTAGACGGTCAAGACCTCCTGGACCCGCCAGGGCCATCCTCGCCCAGAGGGCCGCCACGCTTGTCGACGGGGTGCGCCAGACCCTTGCGCGCAGACGAAGGTCAAATGGAGCGACCAGGGTCGCGGTTCGCCATTCGTCGCGTTTCGGGTACTGCCAGGCCGCCTTCAACGCTTGTCCATGGTCGCAGGCTGCCGTCGGCCGTGTGGGAAGTGGGATCTTTGTCCTGCTTCTGGCGTGGTCTGCTCCGAGCCAATCGTGCCCGGTTGACTCGTTGCGGAAGCACCGCAGGGGACGTGGCATCGCTTGCCCATGTCGGTCATCTCGGTTGTGTCAATCGCAGAGCAGATGACGGCGGAAGGCGCAGCCAAAGGCAGAGATGGGGCTGTGTGTGGGGCACACGGGGCTCATCTCGGATGCTCCATCCAGGCCCTCTGGAATGGGCTGAGATCGGGCATTGGGACTGTGGCTTGCTCTCTGGCTGCCCGTGCTTCAAACATGGCCGGTGTCTGGCAGGAAATGGAGGTCCAACAGAGGCTGTCACCCTCGTCCGTCGGGCGCCGTGGCACAAGAGCGCACAAGTGCGTGCAGATTGTGTGGTCTGTCAGCAGGGACGGTGCATTGGACGTGAAGGGATGCCTGTCAGTCAGGGGTGGCCCAGTTTCTACGAAAAAGGACCCCGTGAGGGTTCCACAACAGGGGGATGCCGAAGGCGCTGTGACTGCCCACACCGGTCAACATAGTGCATGTTGTCCATAAAAGAACGAAGCAGTCAAATGAGGAAGGAGATTTTTTTTCTGAGAGGTTGAGCCAAGGTCCCAGTCGAAATGGAATCACTGATTGTGGATAAAGTCCAGAGGAGACCCCCCCCCCACCTCGAAAGGGCAGGTGTAAGCCTCCCCGCCTGTTTTTTTCGCTGTGCTCAGAAATCCATCACAGCCGGCCTTGTCGTTCAAGCGACATTTGCAGGCCCGCTTTTGAACAATACCCATGTGGACTCCTGGGCCAGGGGGTGGCTCATCCCTCCCACTTCATTTTCTGACATCTTCGCCATTTTAGGGCTTGTTGTGCCTTTGTAGAACTGCAGCGTCGCGGTCCCATCTCTCCCACCGTCTGCAGAACGCGTGCACACACGCCCCTGCACCCCCAACCTGCCCTGTGCCTCTCCCCTGGATGATGCCCTTGGCATTGCACTGCATCTTTGGCGGTCTGCTTTTGGCGGGTCGTTCTCTCTTGAGTGCATATGGAACCGCGGAGCATATACCCGCACATCCAGCTCCCGCCGATACTGCATCTGTGCGCATGTTGGCAGATGTGTGGGTTGAATCTGCTGCCCCACTCCCTGGCCAACACCCTGCTCTTGCCCAACACCACCAGACGGGGGCTTGTCCATCTTCAAACTTTACTATAACCCCTGGCTCTGGTTTTTTGAAAACAATTGTGATGCATGTTCAGATGTGTGTTGCATGTGAGCGGGATGAGTGATGGCGCAAAGGTGTCTTCGAGGTAGGACCCCCGAGGGCATGGACGAAGGAGACCGAAGCGCCCAGGCACAGCATTCCTGCTTTGGATGCAAATTATGAAATTGCCTGTACTTCGACGGAAATTTTGCAGCGCAGCTTTTGCCACAAATGCTCCCATTGGTCGGGGTGGTATGCCACACACAGCAAAGGGGAAGGCTGTGCGAAGGTATGCGAGCAGAGGGATAGATAGCCGATACCAATTTGTCATGCGCAGGGGGCGCAACGTTCACTGTGCGCGTGCTGCGCGCGGATTCAGCCGTTTTGAACACCTCCAGCAGAAGCAAACTCTGTACATCGCTCACTGCTGTCTGTTCTCGGCCTTCAGTCAGTCGTTCTAACAGCACACTGCGATAGGGGGAGCGTTAGCGCGCCGGGCACGCGCCGGGCATCTTTTTTGATCCGTGCCCCACCGGTGACCCTTTAGGGGGTGCACTAAGCGCAGTGCGCGCGCAGTGCAACTATTTGGACGTCTAGCCGTCCTAGAACCCCATACTTTGTGATACCCTCGTCACTCTTAATTTACTTCTGAGTGGTGTCAGTTTTTTGTTTGGGGGGGGGGGGTCCAGGTCGAGGCAAGCTCGCAAGGCCCTCTTACAGAACACTCTCGGAATCAAAGGATCACAGCTAGTTCCTGCAGCGATTGTCCCACAAAGTAATATGGCTACATTACCCCTGCTTTCTTGGGGTCTCCATGGTGGGGAGAGATCAACCTAGTAAGGAGTGGATGTGGTGGAAACGAGCAAAAAATGGAAGAAAATTGGTGAAACTGGGTGAGAATCCAAATATACCATATCCCGAATATGAAAGAAGCATCAAAATACCCTGCAAATGGACTGCAGTGCATCATTCCCCTGGTTTTCAATCGGAAGGTGTTTATATCATGCGTCCCTATGGGTGTATATTTCTTTGGTGGTTTGATAGCTTGTCTCTTTCTTTAATGGTAGGTGCGTTTGATGTTGGGCAGCCTGAAGTCACCCCAATAAAGGGCGCTGTGCGCGTGCTGTGAGGAACTCCCGCCCTCTTGCGCCCACAGCCACAGCCTGTTGCAAACAGACCCTCCATGGGGCCAGGCTAGGAGACGCAACAATGTTTTCGTCTCCACCTGATAGCTTTACACGCCAAAGAGGGAGTGCTATAGGGGGGGGGCGTGCGCGGTGCACAAGCTTGGAGACACATGCACTTCACTGTTGAATAGGTGGGTAGGTCCACGAAATCACCCCAATACACCCACCGTGCGCACAGTATTACCATTGCACATATCACTTTGTCCCCTTACAGTTTCACCCACGTCCCTTGAATGGCTTCCTGCGGGCATCACTGTCACCTACATCCGATCAAATGGTGATAGAGTGGAGATCTCCGCCTCCGAGTGTGGGCAGTATCTGAGCATGGAGTAACCAAGGAACCAAGGAAGGACCTTTTCCACATAGTCTGTTCCAACACGTTATGCGGTGCGTGCACGGTGTGCGCGCGGTGCAAATAGTCCCCCAAACCCCACACCCTCGCATTTGGACCATTGCATTGTGCCAGGGCTGCGTCAGTGTTGGTGCCACCAGTGGGACCTTGGACGAAAATCCCACGCCCTTCGGGTTCCCGCTCCCGCACATGCAGGTCTCCTGTTGCAGGGTCCCATTCCCCTTTTTAAATTGTTGGTGGGGCATCCCCCATTTTCCGGTGTGCACTATTTGACCAGTGGCGTGCATCTCCCACCATCCTGTCCTTCATTGCGCTTTTTTTTTGTTTCGGCTTGCCGTTTGAGTTCAGGCCAAGGAAATCCCCTCCTCACTTTATCTCTCCCCCTCTGATATGCTAACCTGGCTCCCACTCTTTGGTCGAAAGTAGACGATCCAAATGCTGTATATGTATATGCTACTCCACGTGTCATGCAGTTTCTGTTTGGTCTCCATTTTCACTGTTGTTCCATTTTAGAGTGAAGCATGTTCATAATCTCCTTTCCCCCCTTTCCTTTTTGATTACTGTTCCTGTACCTTGTCTCCGGGCCAACAAGGTGGTGGGACCTGCCTTTTGAGCATCAGAAGCATTAACATTGCAACGCGCTACTGCAACGTGCCCCATTGGAGATGTGGAATGACGACAAATGTGTGATTGGTATTCAGGCTGGTATGCTGCGCAGGATTAGCAAAGTTTGTTGGGGGTCAGAAGGGGTCGTTGGATATGTTGGGTTAGTGTTGAAGCCCAGAGTAAACTTCACTGCTGCGTCAAGCACGCCTCTGAGGGTGCCGCCTGGCTGCGTCCATGAGCCCTGATGCACACGTGCGCTGCAAGTCACCAAGTCGCTATGTTTTAGTGTCCTGGGGCTGAATGTACCCAGGATACTTCAACGATGCAGCGTGCACGGTGCGCACGGTGCATGGGCGTCACCCTCTCTTGTGCCCACGCCATCTTGGCTCAGCCCACAGAGCCTCAACCACGGGGGGACAACACTGTCCTCCATTGTGCATTGCCTTCATCCTTCATGATGAATTTTCATCTCCCTGGAGGAAGAAACAGAGTGGCGAATGCCGGGATAAGACTCCCCCAAGGGCCGGGCGTCAAACGTCGCGAATGCCAGGACGGAGCACACACGGCCGCACTCACACAAATAATAACGAACACACGTGAGCAGCGGCAGAGGAACAGGGTTCTTGCTCGCATGGGTGGTAGTAAGGACACACCAGGGTCCACGTCTTTCAGCTGTCAGTCTTCAATGGTATGGCGACAAGGTCGGTGGAGGAGGTTATTTTGAATAGCTTTATGCGAAGGCTGAGGATAGCGACATCAGCACCGGCACGGTAGAACAGGCAAATTGTAAGTTAGTTTTGATCTTGCTGTATTCCGCAAGAGTATGCATGGTTTTGAGCGAGGTGGTAGATCCTCAGGAGAGGCCGGTGACGTTGTTCGGAAAAACCAACCTGTGCCCACATGTTGCGCCTACAGCTCTCATCAACTCCCTGGTTTTCCCACCCACACGAGGGGTGTGCGCCCACTCGCTGGGGGGATTTGGTGTACCCCAGGGACGTTGGAGAAGTACTTTTGGATCTACCAAGCTCCACTCCCAATGTCCTTCACCAATGTGATGCAGGCAGCAGATGTGTCGCCAAGTGTTGAGCCACTGCAACATATCGCCGGGCTGCGTGCGTCACATGGCGGTTAGTGTGAGGGTCCTCTGGGAATGTGTGGTTTGGCATATTGTGGAGAACGAACCTTTGCATAGAAGCTCTTTGCAACCAGCCAGCGCCAGCAGCAAAATGCTGCCCCTTCCCATCCCATCCCTGCCCTTGCACAGAGTCCCCACCTTGCCCAGTCCAAGGACTGATTTTGTATTTTTTTGTACAAAGGTTTAGATCCTGTCCCCAGATCCGTGTACAGCATTTTTGCTCAGTACCCTCATGGGTTGAGCCCAGACGGTCCTTTTGCCCGATGCAGGGAGACTGTCATCACTGGGGAAGAGACAAGGTGAGGAACAGTGTAAGTGTGTATTACTTATAATTTTGGAACCCCATGGACGCTCCATGGGAGTCACCTCCACCATGGCATGGCTTTCTGCAAATATTACGCCACATGTTCCAACAGGATACCTCCCCTGTTGGTGGAGCCCTTGTCTAAGGTGGGTCCAGTGGCTGGGAAAGCCACAGGGTACATACCTGCTATTACGACATTCTTCTAACAGCTGCTACAGCTGGGGCATGATCTGGGCGTCCCCTGCTCCCACCACAGGCGTATTATCTTACATATTGTATGGGATTGCGCTTCCCGGCTGCACTTTGCCATTAGTTCTGTTGCAGACAGGACAGGCAGTGTATTGCAGGGCATGATCTGTACAGTAGAATCGAAGTTGTTGGAGTGCAAAATGCCATGAATGCGATGCTGGTCGCAGGGCACACCCAGAAACAACTGTTGTGTGAATAGTACAATTTGCCGTCTCCCTTGCTTCCCTCGCCGGTTAGGATCCTGTATGTGGTAGCAAGTGTCGTTTGTACAGTGGCAATTTTGTGCCCTGGTTGCTCCACGTTGACACATGCTGACGTGAAATCAGTATGGTCCCAGATGCCCAGTGCAGGGCATACTTGAACTAGTGGGTGCAGTGGTAGCCTTGTGCCCTCTGGTTTCTCGGATATAGAAGTACAGTCGGCAAGTGCCTGTTGCTTCTGTCCACTCCGTGGCCTGTGGAGTCCATCCAATATGCAGAATTGACAGCGCAAAAATGAAAGAGGCTTTGTGACCCTGGTGTGTCGTAATTCCCTCGGTTGTAAAGGGGCAGTATGGTGCAAATGTCCTGCGCAGTTTGGTTGGTTCGGGTTGCTGTAGAGGGGGACGTTGACAAAGTTTGGCTGGTGTGGGTGACCAAGCAACCATATCTCATGTTGTAAGGCTCTGTAAGGGGCAAAAGCCGTTGTTTTGTGAATGCCATGCTGCCTAGTCCTGCCTGAATACTCGTGCTTGAGGGAGTCCTCTGTTGTCACGAACTGCATGTGAAAGTCCGTGATTGCTATGGGCTGTGTCATTCAGTTCACGTACTTTGTTGTGTGTTGCCAGCCTCCATGTGAACTCCATGGTGTGTGGGGCCAGCTTTGTTCAGCATCATTTTGGAGTTCTAGGTCCTCAGTATTGGATCAGGAGTTTTTTTGGACAGGTGTACTGTGATCATTCTACCATGTGTGTCAACTAGCATCTTGTACTGCTTTGAGTGTTCCTGTGTATTTATATGCTATATGGGTATTTTGCCTATGTGGGAACACTGTATATAGGCTTGGGTAATGCACTGGGGTGCTACATGCTTTCAGTGCCATTATGAAATCCCCTAAATGCATGGTCTTTCTGTCATCATTTCATCGAGGATGGAGGGAGGGACGCGTTTTAGGCCCAGGATTCACAGTAGGTAATACCCTATTTCCTGTCAAGATTGGTAATTGCCAGAGATGGCTGATATGCTAATGTTTGTGAAAGCAGTCATCCATGGAACATTCCAGCATCCTGTTCTGGTTGTCATGATGGGTAGGAACCAAGGGACCGGGTAATGTGTGAAGCTTTCCATTGCACGTCTGAATTTTTTGTTAGCCTGTTTGCTGCTGCTCTTGTCAAGTAAGGGGGGCATAAATGCAAGGACATGCGCCTGCTGTCTCTGCATAGGTTTTTTTGGACACATGGTGTGTTGTGCAGTACCTACCCTACTAACCCAGGATGGCTATGTGCAGACACTACCGTTTCTGTCACAGGAATTCAAGCAACTGTCCATTGTGGCAAAGTGTTGTGTATTGCTATTTTCACAGAGTGTCATAAGTTCTATCAGTTCTTCTGTTGCCTTTTGGGTTGCCTGCACCTTGCCTGTACCATCCGCAAAACGCAAGAACCGTCCCTAAATCTCAACAAACATGTACATCCCTAAACAATTAAATCCCCAGAACCTCGCAACAGATTAGTGTTTTTGCCCTTTGGACAGCTTGCCATTGGTATTGCTTTTGGGCTCTCAAATCTGTGGTGTAATTTTGTGCTACACAAAGGGGGCGCACTGTGGGCTGTGCCCTCGCTGTGCAAAAAGTCGGTAGCCACGGGTCCCAGGGTCCTGAATTCTGCACCCTACCGTACAAACTTTAAAGATTTGCGGAAATATTTAATTCTGTCGGCAACATGTGTTTATACGCAAAAAAAAAAAACAACAAATTCAAAAAATGAATTAATTTTTTAGGGCCAGGCGTTGGAAGCGGTAAAAGGGTGCGCAAAAGTGCGCAAAAATGAATTAATTCTGTGTGCGGATGTCCCTGTATTCCTCTTCTTTTGCAGACACAATGCTCAGTTTGCAATCTTTTTTTCAAGTTATCCCCCATGAAACTGCTGTGGCCCGCTTTGCAGCTGAAGGCCACAAGGCAGAAATCTCTGATTTTTGTCATGGGATTGTTTTGGGTATGGTGCAAACAGTTGAGGTCCCTGCCGTACCTGCCCCGCGTCGGCCTGTTGGCCAAACCCGCAGCAATTTTGATGTCGCCCTGTTTGCTCGGACAATTGTGACCCAGTTGGTGGAGAAGGTCCTGCCGCAGGCGGTCGCACCACCCAAACTGAAGAAACAAACAAAAAATGGGAACTGGAGCACCAAAAAATGGCTCTTGACATCGCCGAGGAAAAAGGGTCCAACCGCGTGGCACGTTGCAGTGTAGAAATTGGGACCCTGAGACCGGTGACAAGCATCAGACCAAATTTAGAAATTCCCGGCATGGCGGCAGGGGCTGGTAGTTGCAGAAATTGGGACCCTGGGACCAGGGACAAGCAGCATCATCATACCAGAGCGCCTTCAAAAGCATCCATTCACGAAGAGCATATTCATTTGTACCAAAGAATTTGGTCGCGCAAGATGCACAAAAAAAACGCAAAAAAAGAAATAATTTTTCGGTCAAATAGCTGCGCAAAAATTGAAATTTGCAACAAAAAAAATCGCAAAAATACATTAATTTTTCCGAAATCTGGCTGTAGGCGCAAAATTTTTGCATCAGAAAAATTCAAATCGGCCTGCGCAAAAATTAGGGTTCCGTGAAATTCAAAAGTTTGTATGGTCTGCTTGTACACCAGGGATGTATTTTTTTCAGTCTGATGCTTACCACAGGTCCCAGGGTCCTGAATTCTGCACCTCATGCTGTTTTGAATTGATCATGCATGCTTCTGTAGGTAGGTGGTTTTTAGGGGTGTTCCCAAGATAAACAGCGTAATAATTGGCGCTGTGCACGCGCTGTGCTGTGTGTGTGCTGTGCGAAAATGCCCCCAAATCAACCCAATGGAGGCCTTGAATGCTCCCCTCAGCCTCTCGAGCAGGGATTGCCGACACATTGCCGACACAAGTGCAAACCTCACTGGGAAACCTCATCATTGAAAAAAGTTTCGGCTGGAAGGAATGCATTAGATCATGAGAGTCTTTAGTTGAATGTATGGAGAAGCATTTGACGAAATAACTGCGCACATGGGGTAGAGATTTAGTTGTTTAGCCTGACCAAGCTGCTCCCCCCCCCTGCAAACTCCCACCCCTTGCAATCCCCCCCCCCCCCGGGAGACTGTCACTTCCATGTTTTTCTAGTTAACATGTATTGTGCTGGTTTGTGTTGCCCATCCACTTTACGCATGGCCTTGCATTGCTTTCCCATTACTTCAAATCAAGCACCTGTGTGTGTTCTCTCATAGGGAATGCCATGCACGCAGTGCGCACGCAGTGCCCACGCAGTGCGCACGCAGTGCAAAGTTTTGTATGTCGGTAACTACCTGAACCCTAGTTTTGGCCCTTTTGCGGAGGTTTGTTGTTCAATAGTAGGATTTTTTAAGCTTCTTATGCATTCAGGATAAGACAAATTTGCATTGTCATTCATTATCACCTATTTTCACCCATTTGTACCCATTTTCACCCCCCCCCCTTTTTTTGCATGTTCCTCGTTGTAGATGGATGGTGGATTATGTGGACTCCCACACGCTGACCTTGACCCCAAAGATGTGGCTTGGTGGATTGAGCAGTGCTCCGTTGGGCGCTCCAAGGAGCCTTGGGAAGTATATTCACAACTCCATAAACATGTCAACCTCATTGGTGTTGATTGTGTTATAGCGGAGGGATTCTGCATGAAGTATGGCGCGGAAGGTTTGTTGTCCCAGGAGGACCTTCCAATACCTTTGTTTTCTTCGGCAAATTCCAAGTTGGGACAACTGTGCCTATATGTCTCGCTCAAATTGTTCGGATGATGTGTATATGTGATGTACTCTTAAATCCCAAGTACACAGGCCATGTTTATAAGGTAACGGTGGCCGTGGACAACCTTGGGAATATAGTATGGATATGTGATCTTATGCCGGGAAAGTCGGCGGATGTTACGATTTGGGATCAACGTGGTCCTTCGCGAATGCACGGACAATTCTTTGATGTATGAAGTAGGTAATCACGATGGCGCTTACAAGGGTTACAGTGGTTGCAACTGCATAGTGGTACTCTACAACACTACATGAGATGTTCACAGGTACATCAAAGTGCCGGGTTGGTAGTGGTTCAATGTGTGTCCTGTTGGCTTTGTTGCTTTGCAGTGTCATACAGAGGTGGCATGGGGTGGGTTTCACTGCAATGTGCACGCAGTGCCCACGCAGTGCGCACGCAGTGCACACGCAGTGCGCACGCAGTGCAAACACTTTGCCATATTCTCTCTCCAAAGGCGTTGTATGGGTGTGTTGTGTTGCTACCCCCCCCCCCCCATTGCAAACCCCCCCCCTTGCAATCCCCCCCCCCCGGGAGACCGTCACTTCCATGTTTTTCTAGTTAACATGTATTGTGCTGGTTTGTGTTGCCCATCTGCTTTACGCATGGCCTTGCATTGCTTTCCCATTACTACAAATCAAGCACTTGTGTGTGATATTCTCTCTCCAAAGGCGTTGTATGGGTGTGTTGTGTTGCTACTTCAGACCCAAGATGTTTTCTCCTGGTGACCATGTACGGCACCACTCTCGCACACTTGGTGCACATGTGTTGGCCACTATTGTGGGGCCTTCGCCAAATGGGCCGCAGTTTTGCCACATTCGGTACATACGCCCTGGTTGGGTCACTCCGGTGGATCATGAGAGTGCTCAACTCTCAAGGCTAGAGGGCTGTGGCGGTTGAATCACCCAAGTCTCCAGAGTCACCGGACGTTACCCCCATGGCTCTGCAACCCCAAACACCGGCACGGCCCACACAACCCACTATGGCCGCAGATGTGCCCCGGAAGTGCAGTGTCTAAAGGGACCATATTTTTGTGGTGATCAAAAATAATTTGGTACCACAGTGATTGTCCCTATGAGAAGCAATTCTTTTTTGTGCAATTCTGACATTTGTTGGATTTTCCTCTATGGCCATTGCTAAGCAATTTCAGAACTCACCTGAAGCAGAGAAGCAGGAGCCTCTAGCTCTGACTGTTGGGTGGAGCACCCGACCTGCATGCATTTTTGAGGATTTGGATTTGAAGGTCAAGCAACACTCAGCCCATGATATACACTCTTAAACATGCATTCCTTCCTCAATTTCTTCCTCTTCATTGCTCTCTTCTTTTTAGGGCAGCTATGTCACTTTGAGTTTTTAGGGCAAGCGAAACAACGTGGAATGCTCTCTCTTTGGCTTTACTTGTAGTTGGGTGGATGGTTTGCTTTGCACACCACCCACAACGTGCAGTGTGCTACGCTTACTGCTGAAGTTTGTCTGCTGGTAAAAAGCGAGTGCTCAGGTGTGCCATCGTGACCGCTGCTCCTGCACCCTGATGACCCTCTGCCAGACCTGCCTTGTGGCTGTTTCAGCATTCCAGATCTCTAGGCAGCGCAGCGTTGTCGTCTTTGAAGCCCTTTGAGTCCAATGCATGAAGGTGAACGTGTGTGAGTACAAGGTTTGGTACCCTGTCCTGCTGCTCTCATCATTGCGGGCTTTGCCTGCCACAAGACAAAGACGTCTATTTCAGGGAGGTGGCGCAAAGAACCCGGATCCCTAATTGTTGCCATCACCTGGGAAAAATGTTTTTTCTGCAACGCTTGGGGTGTATACTAGGGTGGTTGGGGGAGGGCAGGGGAAAAGTTAATTTTCAGCCGGGGGTTTCGAATCCAATTTCCGGGACCCCCCGCCCCCTGCCCCTCACCTTGGTATGCCCCTCAAACTCTGCGCATGCCGCATGCCCCTGCCCTAGGAAGTGCCTGAACAGGGTGCTGCCAGAAGACTGTTTCAGCCCTCGTTAATTGGAAATGAGCAGGCTGATGAGCCCACGGGGGGCTCGCCGGCACCGGACCCTTTACGCCGACCCCCCCCCCCCCTCCCCCCCCCTCCCTGGAAATTGGCTGGAAAGTGCCGGACCATGGGCGCCAAAGGGGCCCAAAGCAAATTTTACTTGAATTAGTAGAGGGTGAAAAATGGGTCTTCACCCCATGTGTCTATACTCAAAATACTCACTTTTTTGAGGAGAACCCAATAATGGATGAAAACCAAATTGGACCAAATATGAATACCACCCCTGTGCAGAGGTGTGTCAGAGCTGACCCATATCCTAGTGGGAAAGCAGTGCTTCTGCAACTGAATAGCCCTGGGTTCAAACTGCAGTTAGTATAGCGAAGCGGGGTAACGAAAGTTCTGCCACCGGGCCCCAGCACCCCCCCCCCCCCTTGTCTCTGGACCTGCTTCCCATCCTACCTCCTCCCCTCCTTAGCCTTTTTATAATTTAAGGCGGGGGTACATCGGGTCATCCAATGGGCTTGGCCAACAATGATGGGGCATGGGACTGGAGGCGTCTAAAAGACGAAGACCCCGCGGCAAAATCCACAGCATGGGCCCACCTGATTCAGACGCCCTGGATGGCCCGTATGATCCCGCATCAGCATCGCACAGAGGTGCTGGTGGCGGGCGTGGCAGGATGGTCTCGGGATGGAGTCAGCTGGAGTGCGGTGAAGCTGGCCAGGACCTTCCATGAGACGCCGGGGATCTCATTTCAATCCCCTGATCCGCAGCGGTACGTCGACGCGCTGCTGTATGGGTTGACACTTGCCTGGGGAGTCGAGGTGACTGCGTTCAGCCTGTCTGCGGAAGAGGCGGCCGTCGGGTTCGCTGTCTGCGACTTGATCGCCAAGCCGCCTGGAAAATCGATGAACAGGAGAGGAGGAGTGGGGATCAAGGGTGAGAGACACTCTCCGGGGAAGAGCGCAAAGCCCGAGACCAACAGTGGCATGGCCCTGGACGAGGAGGCGGGCGCCGGAGCCGATGATCGCGAAGGAGGTGGGGGGCCGGCCGCCGCTGAGGAAGGCGAGGAGGAAGAACTGACGGATAAGGAGCCCAGCTTCAAAAATGCCAGGTGGATGAGAAAGAGGCCCGGGGCCCCGCGGTGGACGGTCAAACTGTGCCGCCTGGTTGAAAGGTTAATGGAGGCCGAGGAGTCTGAGACTGCGACGGAGGTGTCCACGATCATTGACGATGTCTGGCAATTGCTCCTTGATTGCGACAAATCCGGTAAGGACGCGGTCAAGGCAAAAATAAAGGAGGTCAAAAAGAAGAACAAGAAGAAGGCCAAAAAACAGAGGCGCAAGGAGAAAAAGAAGGAGATGAAGGAGCGCCGGTCGTCTCGAAGGGGAAAAGGGAGGCGCATGTCCTCCGACTCGGAATCGTCGTCCACGGACAGTAGCAGCGACAGTGCGTCTGATACCTCATCTACAGCAAGCTCCAGCTCATCAGGGCGCCACTCAAAGCGTAAAGGCAGAGGTGGCACGCAGGGGAGCACAAGTCAGCCGGAGTTCAAATGGATAGATGGAAAGCGCCACTTCCGCAGCAAGAAGACAGGAGACTGGGTTAATTGCGAAAACCCTCCAAAAACGGCATGCCCGGAGTGTGGTGGCCACCATTGGTGGTTTGACAGGGAGAAGCACGGGTGTAAAGGCCGAAGGAAATGACTGCGAAGCCATGACGCTAGAGACGGGGCTGCAGGGGACACGCGGGACGACGAGGAGAGCGAGCGCGAGTGGCCGTGGGCGGCAGCGCGCGACAGACTCGAGGCGGCGATGGCTGATGAGTACGGGACGAATTTTGATGCCACTACGGTGCAGGGCCTGCAGGATGGTACCCTCGACGGGTATCTGCGGCAGCTCAGGCGACTGGCAAGGCTGGAGCGGATGCGACCAGGCGACGGTGCTCGGGGTGTACTGGAGGCCAGGCTCATGCAGATTGTGCAGGGCGACCTGTCAGAGAGCGCCGCAAAGCTCGTTCTGGCTGCGGCGAGGCTGGCCGAAAAGATGGCGTGGCTTGCCCCGGTGGTGCGGAAGTCTGATTGGTACTTGGTTATGTCTATCGACCAGCGGCGGTGCAAAGAACAGCGGGCGGAGGCGAAGGAGTGGGCGCAACTGGAGGACTTGTGCAGGCTGTGTGCGGCTGCCTCCAGCTTCGCAGAATGGGAGGCGGTGGCGCTGGCGTGCATATCGGTGGGACACTGCCTGCGGGGCTCCGAGGCGGGAGGTGGGGTGGGACAGGAAGATGAGGGGTTGCGATTTTTTGGAACGAAGTCCAGGAGGGGGGTCCAGAGACAGGAAGTGGGGCCCTGGGTGCGAGCATGGTTGCAATTCCTGGCAAAACTCAGAGCGCTCAAAGGATTCCACCCCGACAGAGGGGCGTGGCACGAGTCCAGGGAGGCACTGGGGAAAACGTTGGTCAGCCTGCTGGAGAGGGGGGAGGGAAAGAAGACTGTCCGGTGGCATAGCTTCCGTAGGATGGGGGCAGCGCAACTCCGGAAAATGGGGGCACCGCTCACAACAATTATGCTGTGGGGGGGGTGGAAGTCAGCGAAAGTCGCGCGGATGTATACCGAGGCCCCTCCCAGGTGGAAGTTTGCCCGCTCGGGTAAAATCCCATGGCCTGTGTGGGGGGGGGGGGGGGGGGGCAGAGCCGGGCTACTGCACGAAGCAGGGCTCTACGCTCTCTTTCTGGCCGTCATGGATACGCCGGGAGATCGCCTTCGCGGCCGGGGAAGCTTCCCGACTTGCTGGGGGATCGCCTGAGGGGGGTGAGGGTGCACGCAAACGAGGTAGGACAGTGTCCCCGAGTGCGAGTGCTTCTAGGGCGGTTGCGAGATGCGGCGAGGGTGATAAGCGAAATGCGGGGCGTCAAGGTGCACAGGCAAGAGATGGTGCGTAACCTCATTACAGGGATGGGTGAGGCGGTGCTCAGGCTGGAGTGTGGGGAGGAGGGTCTGGATACGCTGTGCAGTGTGTTAACAAAAGTTGGGGAGGGGGACTTAGACGAGGAGGACGATGGATACTACAGTAGCAGTGACGAGGAGGGGGTGGTTACCGAGGACATGGCTGCTCGGGGGGTGGGGGAAGCGGGGTGTGTGACAGTGTCAGACAAGATCTGGAACAGCTTGGTCCCTCGTGACTTGCTGGGGGTGTACCGGAGGCAGTTACGGGGGGACAGTGCGGGGGTTGAAAAGTCACATGGGGGGAAGTCGGGGCCCGTGGATGCAATGCTGGAGTCCCTCAGAACTGAAACTAAGGGACTGCGCAGAACAAAGCGCCCCGAGCCGGCAAAAATGTTCCTTACGTGGAAGAATGCGCTCAAATGCCGAGCCATTCTTGATGCGCGGAGAGTCAACGCAAGCGACCCCCGGAAGCCCCCGAAATTCCGACTGCCAGGGCTGGAGGCCATCCGCCACTGGATGGGACGTGCGCGCCCTCGGCGTGTGGGGGGGGGCAGGTGCCGTGTTTTTCTGGCAAAGCTGGACCTGCAGAATGCTTACTGGAGCATCCGCCTCCCCCCCGCCTGGCGCAGTGTTTTTGTGGTGGGGGGGCGGTCGGGTAGGCGTTTCCGGTATGCGAGGCTGCCATTCGGATGGGCCTATAGCCCAGTGATATGCCAAAAGCTGGTATCCTCTGTTATCCGGGGGGCCTTGTCGAGACGTGGTGTGCGGGGTTGGGTGTATCTGGATGACATTTTACTGTCGTGCAGGAGCAAGAGTCGTCTGCGGGGGGCTGTGAAGGACTGCATTCGCAGGCTGAGACGTGCGGGTTTTATTGTGGGGGCAAAGTCCGAACCGGATCCGACTGAGAGACTCGGTTTTATTGGAAAGCAGATTGACACCAAGGCGGGGACAATCGGCAATGCGGTGGGTGCATTGGTCGGTGCCTTCAGGGCGTGGATCCGGGGGGTGGGCGGGGGGCGCCTGCCCTCAAAGGTTATGGAACGCCTCCTGGGTAAACTGTGCTGGCTGAGCAGGCCCAATGCGGGTCTGGGCGCCTTCCTGGCGGGTGCATATCGAGGTTTGCAGAGTGGGAAAGGAGTGTTTGGTAGGGGGGTCTGCAAGGGAGTGGCGACAGTGCTCCTATTCTCCTGTGTCCCTCAGCGGTGCGACCCTCCAGGGCCTGGTGGACGAGGGGCCTGGGAGGTGTTCGTGGATGCAGCTCCGGAGGGCAAACGTTTTCGTCTGGGGATTGTTGGGGGGGGGGATTACTATCGATCGGAGGTGTGTCCGCCCTGGGTGGACTCCCTGCAGCAGGCGGAACTGTATGCGCTGTACATCGTCATTAAGGTGGCATCCTATCGTGGTTTTGAAAGAATTCGTGTGGGTTCAGACAGCAACGTAGCTAGGTCTCAGATTAATGCGCTGAGGGCGTCGGTGCATGCCGATTCTCAGCAGCGAATACTCCGGCGCCTGTTTTGGCTAAGGTGCTGGAGTACTGTTAGTGTCGAGTCCTTCAGGGTGCCGTCCCTTTTAAACGCGGCCGACCCCCTGAGTAGGGAGACAGGCTTCCAGTCTCGGAAACAGGCCGTTGCCGAAGCAGCAAGGCGTCGTGAGATGTGGGAAAAAGCCGTCGACACCAAGTACATGGGTCTGATGGAGATGATTCGCCCCCCGTGGAGATTCAAAGGGGAGGTGGGGGACTGATGATACGACGGCTACGGGGACATATTCCTTTGTCTACGACGTAGATGACGAAATGGGCGCTTCTAGGGGTCGGGAAAAACACCCTTGTTTTTACAGCGCTTCTGGGAGTTTTTGAGGTAGCCCGACGCACTCGCGCATGAGTTTTCATGCGTTTCAGCCACTTTCAAGGAGAAAAGCACTTTGCATGTTGCCTCCCGCTTTGCTTCCACCGTTCTTAGCGTCGTATGGGGTTCGTTTGTTGGCCGCGTTTTCTACGTTCCGCTTCTGTGCTTCCGGTGGTGCTTCTGGAAGCCGTTCCCTCGTTTTCCGCGTTATCCGCGTTATCCGCGTTCCGGTTTTCTGCTTCTGGTCGTGCTTCTAGAAGCGTGTTCCGCGTTATCCGCGTTATCGGCGTTCTGGTTTTGTGCTTCTGGTCGTGCTTCTGGAAGCGTTTTCCGCGTTCTCCGCGTTATCTGCGTTCCGGAGCGTTACGGAGTGTTATTGTCGTTGTGCGCGTTCTCCTAGCTTACGGGGATAACGTACGGAGCGGAGGCGGGAGCGGAGGCCCAAAAATGGCGCTTCTGTAGACAAAGGAATATGGACGCGCAGTCGCGCGGCAAAATGTGCTGTCCGTGGAATAGTGCATCTGTCCTGATTGCTTTGTCCAGGGGGAGGGGTGGGGCAGGCAGAACTGCAGTTAGTATAGCGAAGCGGGGTAACGAAAGTTCTGCCACCGGGCCCCAGCACCCCCCCCCCCCCCTGTCTCTGGACCTGCTTCCCATCCTACCTCCTCCCCTCCTTAGCCTTTTTATAATTTAAGGCGGGGGTACATCGACCCACCCGCCCACCCTGTGTCTTGTCCCGGCGCCTGCCAGGGGTGATGAAAGGACAGCCCTTCATTTGTTACTCTGTCACTGGTGCTGTCCGTGGAATAGTGCATCTGTCCTGATTGCTTTGTCCAGGGGGAGGGGTGGGGCAGGCAGAACCCCAGTGGGGGCAATCTGCTGGACTATGGGCAGGGTCAAGGACACCATGGGAAATTTTTTGTTTTTGTTTTTGTTTTTTTTGTTTGTTTAATGCTTTGTTTTTGTCCCCTTTGTTGGGTATCCCTGAGAAAACAGGGTTGATGTAGCATTTCCGCCAACTTGTGGGTCCCCCAAAGGCAGGGCTTAGGCAGCCAATTCTGATTTTGTCCCATTTGTTTGGGGACCCCCGAGAATGTAGGGGTGATGTAGCATCTCCGCCCTCTTTTGGGCCCACTTTGATTTTGTCCCCTTTGTTGGGGACCCCCAAGAAGGCAGGGGTGAGGTAGCCACTTCTGATTTTGTCCCCGCGCTTGGCGTTGGGGACCCCCAAGAATGAAGGGGTGATGTAGCATTTCCGCCCTCTTTTGGGCCCACTTTGATTTTGTCCCCTTTGTTGGGGACCCCCGAGAAGGCAGGGGTGAGGTAGCCACTTCTGATTTTGTCCCCGCGCTTGGCGTTGGGGACCCCCGAGAATGCAGGGGTGATATAGCATTTCCGCCCTCTTTTGGGCCCACTTTGATTTTGTCCCCTTTGTTGGGGACCCCCGAGAAGGCAGGGGTGAGGTAGCCAATTCTGATTTTGTCCCCGCGCTTGGCGTTGGGGACCCCCGAGAATGAAGGGGTGATGTAGCATTTCCGCCCTCTTTTGGGCCCACTTTGATTTTGTCCCCTTTGTTGGGGACCCCCGAGAAGGCAGGGGTGAGGTAGCCACTTCTGATTTTGTCCCCGCGCTTGGCGTTGGGGACCCCCAAGAATGAAGGGGTGATGTAGCATTTCCGCCCTCTTTTGGGCCCACTTTGATTTTGTCCCCTTTGTTGGGGACCCCCGAGAAGGCAGGGGTGAGGTAGCCAAATCTGATTTTGTCCCCGCGCTTGGCGTTGGGGACCCCCGAGAATGCAGGGGTGATGTAGCATTTCCGCCCTCTTTTGGGCCCACTTTGATTTTGTCCCCTTTGTTGGGGACCCCCGAGAAGGCAGGGGTGAGGTAGCCACTTCTGATTTTGTCCCCGCGCTTGGCGTTGGGGACCCCCAAGAATGCAGGGGTGATGTAGCATTTCCGCCCTCTTTTGGGCCCACTTTGATTTTGTCCCCTTTGTTGGGGACCCCCGAGAAGGCAGGGGTGAGGTAGCCACTTCTGATTTTGTCCCCGCGCTTGGCGTTGGGGACCCCCGAGAATGCAGGGGTGATGTAGCATTTCCGCCCTCTTTTGGGCCCACTTTGATTTTGTCCCCTTTGTTGGGGACCCCCGAGAAGGCAGGGGTGAGGTAGCCAATTCTGATTTTGTCCCCGCGCTTGGCGTTGGGGACCCCCAAGAATGAAGGGGTGATGTAGCATTTCCGCCCTCTTTTGGGCCCACTTTGATTTTGTCCCCTTTGTTGGGGACCCCCGAGAAGGCAGGGGTGAGGTAGCCCTTTCTGATTTTGTCCCCGCGCTTGGCGTTGGGGACCCCCGAGAATGCAGGGGTGATGTAGCATTTCCGCCCTCTTTTGGGCCCACTTTGATTTTGTCCCCTTTGTTGGGGACCCCCGAGAAGGCAGGGGTGAGGTAGCCACTTCTGATTTTGTCCCCGCGCTTGGCGTTGGGGACCCCCGAGAATGCAGGGGTGATGTAGCATTTCCGCCCTCTTTTGGGCCCACTTTGATTTTGTCCCCTTTGTTGGGGACCCCCGAGAAGGCAGGGGTGAGGTAGCCAATTCTGATTTTGTCCCCGCGCTTGGCGTTGGGGACCCCCGAGAATGCAGGGGTGATGTAGCATTTCCGCCCTCTTTTGGGCCCACTTTGATTTTGTCCCCTTTGTTGGGGACCCCCGAGAAGGCAGGGGTGAGGTAGCCAATTCTGATTTTGTCCCTGCGCTTGGCGTTGGGGACCCCCAAGAATGAAGGGGTGATGTAGCATTTCCGCCCTCTTTTGGGCCCACTTTGATTTTGTCCCCTTTGTTGGGGACCCCCGAGAAGGCAGGGGTGAGGTAGCCAATTCTGATTTTGTCCCCGCGCTTGGCGTTGGGGACCCCCAAGAATGAAGGGGTGATGTAGCATTTCCGCCCTCTTTTGGGCCCACTTTGATTTTGTCCCCTTTGTTGGGGACCCCCGAGAAGGCAGGGGTGAGGTAGCCCTTTCTGATTTTGTCCCCGCGCTTGGCGTTGGGGACCCCCGAGAATGCAGGGGTGATGTAGCATTTCCGCCCTCTTTTGGGCCCACTTTGATTTTGTCCCCTTTGTTGGGGACCCCCGAGAAGGCAGGGGTGAGGTAGCCACTTCTGATTTTGTCCCCGCGCTTGGCGTTGGGGACCCCCGAGAATGCACGGGTGATATAGCATTTCCGCCCTCTTTTGGGCCCACTTTGATTTTGTCCCCTTTGTTGGGGACCCCCGAGAAGGCAGGGGTGAGGTAGCCAATTCTGATTTTGTCCCCGCGCTTGGCGTTGGGGACCCCCGAGAATGCAGGGGTGATGTAGCATTTCCGCCCTCTTTTGGGCCCACTTTGATTTTCTCCCCTTTGTTGGGGACCCCCGAGAAGGCAGGGGTGAGGTAGCCACTTCTGATTTTGTCCCCGCGCTTGGCGTTGGGGACCCCCGAGAATGCAGGGGTGATGTAGCATTTCCGCCCTCTTTTGGGCCCACTTTGATTTTGTCCCCTTTGTTGGGGACCCCCGAGAAGGCAGGGGTGAGGTAGCCAATTCTGATTTTGTCCCCGCGCTTGGCGTTGGGGACCCCCGAGAATGCAGGGGTGATGTAGCATTTCCGCCCTCTTTTGGGCCCACTTTGATTTTGTCCCCTTTGTTGGGGACCCCCGAGAAGGCAGGGGTGAGGTAGCCACTTCTGATTTTGTCCCCGCGCTTGGCGTTGGGGACCCCCGAGAATGCAGGGGTGATGTAGCATTTCCGCCCTCTTTTGGGCCCACTTTGATTTTGTCCCCTTTGTTGGGGACCCCCGAGAAGGCAGGGGTGAGGTAGCCAATTCTGATTTTGTCCCCGCGCTTGGCGTTGGGGACCCCCAAGAATGAAGGGGTGATGTAGCATTTCCGCCCTCTTTTGAGCCCACTTTGATTTTGTCCCCTTTGTTGAGGACCCCGGAGAAGGCAGGGGTGAGGTAGCCAATTCTGATTTTGTCCCCGCGCTTGGCGTTGGGGACCCCCGAGAATGAAGGGGTGATGTAGCATTTCCGCCCTCTTTTGGGCCCACTTTGATTTTGTCCCCTTTGTTGGGGACCCCCGAGAAGGCAGGGGTGAGGTAGCCACTTCTGATTTTGTCCCCGCGCTTGGCGTTGGGGACCCCCGAGAATGCAGGGGTGATGTAGCATTTCCGCCCTCTTTTGGGCCCACTTTGATTTTGTCCCCTTTGTTGGGGACCCCCGAGAAGGCAGGGGTGAGGTAGCCACTTCTGATTTTGTCCCCGCGCTTGGCGTTGGGGACCCCCGAGAATGCAGGGGTGATGTAGCATTTCCGCCCTCTTTTGGGCCCACTTTGATTTTGTCCCCTTTGTTGGGGACCCCCGAGAAGGCAGGGGTGAGGTAGCCACTTCTGATTTTGTCCCCGCGCTTGGCGTTGGGGACCCCCGAGAATGCAGGGGTGATGTAGCATTTCCGCCCTCTTTTGGGCCCACTTTGATTTTGTCCCCTTTGTTGGGGACCCCCGAGAAGGCAGGGGTGAGGTAGCCACTTCTGATTTTGTCCCCGCGCTTGGCGTTGGGGACCCCCGAGAATGAAGGGGTGATGTAGCATTTCCGCCCTCTTTTGGGCCCACTTTGATTTTGTCCCCTTTGTTGGGGACCCCCGAGAAGGCAGGGGTGAGGTAGCCAATTCTGATTTTGTCCCCGCGCTTGGCGTTGGGGACCCCCAAGAATGAAGGGGTGATGTAGCATTTCCGCCCTCTTTTGGGCCCACTTTGATTTTGTCCCCTTTGTTGGGGACCCCCGAGAAGGCAGGGGTGAGGTAGCCCTTTCTGATTTTGTCCCCGCGCTTGGCGTTGGGGACCCCCGAGAATGCAGGGGTGATGTAGCATTTCCGCCCTCTTTTGGGCCCACTTTGATTTTGTCCCCTTTGTTGGGGACCCCCGAGAAGGCAGGGGTGAGGTAGCCACTTCTGATTTTGTCCCCGCGCTTGGCGTTGGGGACCCCCGAGAATGCAGGGGTGATATAGCATTTCCGCCCTCTTTTGGGCCCACTTTGATTTTGTCCCCTTTGTTGGGGACCCCCGAGAAGGCAGGGGTGAGGTAGCCAATTCTGATTTTGTCCCCGCGCTTGGCGTTGGGGACCCCCGAGAATGCAGGGGTGATGTAGCATTTCCGCCCTCTTTTGGGCCCACTTTGATTTTGTCCCCTTTGTTGGGGACCCCCGAGAAGGCAGGGGTGAGGTAGCCACTTCTGATTTTGTCCCCGCGCTTGGCGTTGGGGACCCCCAAGAATGCAGGGGTGATGTAGCATTTCCGCCCTCTTTTGGGCCCACTTTGATTTTGTCCCCTTTGTTGGGGACCCCCGAGAAGGCAGGGGTGAGGTAGCCAATTCTGATTTTGTCCCCGCGCTTGGCGTTGGGGACCCCCAAGAATGAAGGGGTGATGTAGCATTTCCGCCCTCTTTTGAGCCCACTTTGATTTTGTCCCCTTTGTTGGGGACCCCGGAGAAGGCAGGGGTGAGGTAGCCAATTCTGATTTTGTCCCCGCGCTTGGCGTTGGGGACCCCCAAGAATGAAGGGGTGATGTAGCATTTCCGCCCTCTTTTGGGCCCACTTTGATTTTGTCCCCTTTGTTGGGGACCCCCGAGAAGGCAGGGGTGAGGTAGCCACTTCTGATTTTGTCCCCGCGCTTGGCGTTGGGGACCCCCGAGAATGCAGGGGTGATGTAGCATTTCCGCCCTCTTTTGGGCCCACTTTGATTTTGTCCCCTTTGTTGGGGACCCCCGAGAAGGCAGGGGTGAGGTAGCCACTTCTGATTTTGTCCCCGCGCTTGGCGTTGGGGACCCCCGAGAATGCAGGGGTGATGTAGCATTTCCGCCCTCTTTTGGGCCCACTTTGATTTTGTCCCCTTTGTTGGGGACCCCCGAGAAGGCAGGGGTGAGGTAGCCACTTCTGATTTTGTCCCCGCGCTTGGCGTTGGGGACCCCCGAGAATGAAGGGGTGATGTAGCATTTCCGCCCTCTTTTGGGCCCACTTTGATTTTGTCCCCTTTGTTGGGGACCCCCGAGAAGGCAGGGGTGAGGTAGCCAATTCTGATTTTGTCCCCGCGCTTGGCGTTGGGGACCCCCAAGAATGAAGGGGTGATGTAGCATTTCCGCCCTCTTTTGGGCCCACTTTGATTTTGTCCCCTTTGTTGGGGACCCCCGAGAAGGCAGGGGTGAGGTAGCCAATTCTGATTTTGTCCCCGCGCTTGGCGTTGGGGACCCCCGAGAATGAAGGGGTGATGTAGCATTTCCGCCCTCTTTTGGGCCCACTTTGATTTTGTCCCCTTTGTTGGGGACCCCCGAGAAGGCAGGGGTGAGGTAGCCAATTCTGATTTTGTCCCCGCGCTTGGCGTTGGGGACCCCCAAGAATGAAGGGGTGATGTAGCATTTCCGCCCTCTTTTGGGCCCACTTTGATTTTGTCCCCTTTGTTGGGGACCCCCGAGAAGGCAGGGGTGAGGTAGCCAATTCTGATTTTGTCCCCGCGCTTGGCGTTGGGGACCCCCGAGAATGCAGGGGTGATGTAGCATTTCCGCCCTCTTTTGGGCCCACTTTGATTTTGTCCCCTTTGTTGGGGACCCCCGAGAAGGCAGGGGTGAGGTAGCCAAGGACGAGAACCCCATGAAGGGCACGCGGCGCGTTGGTGCACAGGATGTACAACCGGTTTGCGGGCATAGTGCGTACGCACGTTGTGGGCACGTAGTGCGCTGAGACAACTTTTTTTTAAAAAAATTGTATTGCGCGCGTGGCAAACCCTTCTCCCCCTCTCCTCTAAAGGGTTTTGAAACATACATCAACTCCTTCTTCACAACATGCATGGTTCGGCCTGGGTGGGGCGCCACTGGCAACAGTGGCCGGGAATTGACTCGGGGGTGCTATGCCCTTAAACACAAGTACCACCTACCATGCCCCCCCCCCCCCCCTGTTGCAATTTTTTTTGCCAACATACATACTGCAAAAATGTCTACCGCGATGAGGGGGTCATTTTAAGCCGTATATGTTGGGGTCCGGGTGCCCCCCTCCCCTTCAGCCGGCCCCAGACCCCCCCCCCCCCCGCCGCCCTGAAATTGGCTGGAAAGTGGGAGAGAGTCGGCGTATGGCCCGTTGCTACGCCCCCCCCGTGGATGAGCCCATGACTGATGACCCGGCGGTCACCTTGCCTTTTTCCTCTATTGAGTTCCCTAGGGAGGGGTGTGAGCCTGATTTTTTGACGGGTGATGATGACACTGTTATGGAGTTTAGTATCATGTCAGTTCCCCTCCTGGAAGCATAGGCACCAACAGTACACCTTGTCCCTTTCTCCCTTTCCTCTTTCGCAGTCGCGATCTTAACCCACTAAGTTGTGGCCAACAACGTGCCAGCCTGAGTGCAGAGTCAATGGGACGGTCAGCAGCTGCTGTGTATGGTTGGCCTGGAGACCACTCATTACGACACCCATTACGACAGACACGGCAGCCACAAAACCACACAGGCAGACTACCCAGTTTACATACGCGCGCAGTGGAGATGAACAATCGGAGATTAAGAGCTGCCGCACATTGCTGCATGCACATTGCTGCATCCGCATACCATAATGTGTATTTGTGGAGCGCTTGTTGACCTGTGTGCGGCCCTTCCCCTCAAAAGGGCTTCAGTGACCAAGGTCCTCACTGACCTGCTCACAGGGCCCACAGGGGGGGTTCTGTTGTGGGGGGGGGGGGTAACTTACACATATGAGTCAAAATGATATCCACAACAGCCTGAACATTTTGCGGTATGTATCGTGGGGCAAAATTGTCTAGGCCCCTGCGGACCAGACCTGCTGAAAGGGCCGATCAGGGGGGCGGGAATATATATGACAAAAGGATGTCCACAACGCGCTGAACCTTTGAAGGCATGTATCATGGAGGATGTTTTTCCCCAAAACATCACCTCAAAGAGAGGTTGTTAGATCAAGGCGCAGGCGCCATATACCCTGAAGCGTAGGTAAACCGGCACATGTTTTTCGTCCGTGGACTCTTTGCCTAATGCTCCGGTGCCACTGTATCACATTGCTGCTCACCCCTACCAGCTGCATGGTAGCCATTTTGCCTGTCCCCACCATTGCTTTCCCAGCTTCTGCTGCTGCTGCTGCCATGAAGGAGATCAAACCCAAGTATAGCACAGAAGTGTGTTCTGCAAAAGGGGAGGAGTTGTTGCACTCAGCGTGTAGTGAGGTTTGGTGCCAACCCTCTCATTTTGGCCGCACTTTGTGCGGGCAATGGCTGTTACCATGCATACTGCGGAAATCGGGGTAACGCTGAAGTGGTGGCAGATTCATGCTCAGGGAATAACGTCCTCTTCAGATTGCACATCATGGCATGGGCAAAACTACGTGCACTGCCATACAAAATACGGGCAAGATGAAGGGTACAAAGACTTGCAGGCAATGGCCACGACTGCAGGCAGTGCCCAGAGAACGGCGGGCAAAATCTCAGCTGAATTTATTCATATGGACGGAAGATCCTAAGATTTTGGCGGCAAGTGACTTTGACTTCGACTTGCCAAAGTCGTCAGTTTTCTGGATCATTGTAGATGCTGCAAAACAACGTCACGCACATGGGTGTCTTTGTGTGGCAACACACCACATTGAGCTGTGTGGGGATGGGGAGCAAAACTACTGCCATGCACAGAGGATGGGCAAGATTGTGGGCACAGCCTTGGGTAGTAGTCGGGATGGGATGGTTTTGGGGATGGTTACATGCGAAGGCGTGGGATTGATGGCTGCAACAGACATTCCACCCCAAGTGTCGTTCGTTGTGCAAGGGATGACCTGTTTCGCTTGAGTGGCTGCAGTTGTTTGCGGAGATCAAAGCGAAGCAAAGTGTGACCATTGCATTTGCATCTTTTTCTAATTCAGGTCCCACCACCTTCCCGGTTGTGCAAGAAATGTGTGTTTCGCTTTGATAGCATGTGTGTGTTTCCAGAGGTCAAATTCTTGTTGTTTGGGGGTATACACCAGCAGGAGGATGCTTTGATAGCATGTGTGTGTTTCCAGAGGTCAAATTCTTGTTGTTTGGGGGTATACACCAGCAGGAGGATGGCTGGTCTGGCAGAGGAGACAGGCACGCGTGGACAGATATCAATGGCAAGATTGTCGGACGTGTAGTAATGTGGGGCAGAATCGTGACCAGAGCATGCGGATGCGGGGTGTGGCACCACGTGCCGTGGTCTGAGACTGGATCCCTGCTGGCATTCCGCTTCGCACGTGCAAGCCATGGAGCATCCCCCATTGCTTTGCGCCTGGTCAATGTGCCCTTCTACACCGGGAAACAGGAATTGGGTCTTCTGAAAGAAGTGTTCGGCATCTTTGACAAAGATCAGAGCGGTAGCATTGATGCGGATGAGTTGCAGGAGGCGTTCCACCAAATGGGTATGTCCACGGCTGATGCTGGAGAGGGCATCTCCATTCTGGGGGTCTGTGTGCTTCACACTGCTGCCCAGTTGTTGGGGGGCGTCAATTTGATCACAGGTGGCAGCCCAAGGGGTGCCGTACGAAATTGAAATATACCAAGTCGCCTTCTGTTGCTTGCATGTACATGTAATGCTATGTGAGTGCACTATCCACGGCCAACCAAGCTTCCTTCAAGGGGGAATACCTGACGGAGTGTGTGCGCGGTGCGTCGCGGCACGGCTATTTGGTGACATCTATGGGAAAGGTAGTGTTGTCGTTTGGATTCGTCCTCTCGTGCCTCCACCTCTGCGGATTTACTTATTTGGGACCACGAAGGGCCATAAGTGCTAAGGGCCATTTCAAAGATTATGAAGTGGGTGCCAATTGTATTGCGCTGTTGATTGTGCTGTGTTTGTGGGAAGGAGGGGTATCGATACAATTTTTGTGGCCAAAGCGTTTGCTCTCCTGATTTCTCCCGATCGTTTTGGGAGGGGGGTGAAAACAGGAATTTCCGGGTGTGCTCGCAGCAAAAGTAGCGCAGGGTGCGCTCGTGGCGCGGCGCAAGTACTCAAGATCTGATGCACTATTCTGAAAACTAAGGGGTGAAAAAATGCCATCAAGGCCTCAGTTTTGCCGTCTGAAAGCGTGAGAGGGCCTCACTTTTGCCGTCTGAAAGCAGGAGAGGGCCCCACTTTTGCCGTCTAAAAGCGTGAGAGGGCATCATTTTTGCCGTCTGAAAGCAGGAGAGGACATCACTTTTGCCGTCGGAAAGCAGGGGAGGGCCTCACTTTTGGCGTCTGAAAGCAGAGGAGGGCATCATTTTTGCCGTCTGAAAGCAGGAGAGGGCATCACTTTTGCCGCTGAAAACAGGAGAGGGCCTCACTTTTGGCGTGTGAAAGCAGGAGAGGGCCTCACTTTTGGCGGCTGAAAGCAGGAGAGGGCCTCACTTTTGGCGGCTGAAAGCAGAGGAGGGCATCATTTTTGCCGTCTGAAAGCAGGAGAGGGCATCACTTTTGCCGCTGAAAACAGGAGAGGGCCTCACTTTTGGCGTCTGAAAGCAGGAGAGGGTCTAACTTTTGGCGTGTGAAAGCAGGAGAGGGCCTCACTTTTGGCGGCTGAAAGCAAGAGAGGGCCTCACTTTTGCCGTCTTAAAGCAGGAGAGGGCCAAATGATACAATGTTGGGTATTGGAAGTCTTGCGTACACCACAACTATTTTCAAACAATCAAGGAATCCGAACAATTCAATAGTCTGGAACTGGCTGACAACACTGTTATTGGTGGGAATGTTGCCCCCCTTTGTCATTGTTCTGGTTGAACTCGAGCGCTGAAGTGGATTGTTGGTGGCCTTTGTCATTAATTTTGAACTCGACTGCATCAGGGCATTTGGATTATGGCCCCTTGTCAAGGTAATGCCAACGTTTAGGCAACAAGTGGCGTCAGTCACGTCAACTGACAGCCTTTTGCCCTCCCTTATTACCTTTTCGCTTTCTCTTCTGGCCAATTCTTTGTGGGCAAACCTGTGAATGCTGTGTTACGGGCTTCTGCGTTTTGTGGGTCTCCTGAGACACCAGAGGGATAGTGTGAACGTGCCTTCCATGCCCGAGATGTTTTGAGATTTTGAGGCCCAGATACACAGAGTACGGAATGCGTTTACTTGGTGCTGCTATATGTGCGATCTTCTCTCGTTGTTGAAAGATGTAGCTTTAGCTGTAGGAGCTGTAGATTTTCGGAGAGATCGAGTGTAGGAATTTTTGTTGCCTTTATGGCTCTTGGGAACCTTGGCTGGGGGTGCCTTGGCAGGGGCATCCAGTATCTGTGACCGACCAATAATTGTGCCTGGCGCTAAATAGGGCAAGTTTGTTCAGGGCATCTTCACTCTGTGCCATTCTGTGAAAAGGTGGTGGAGAGTTTACGATTGCCAATGGTCGATGGTCAAAGGTTGCTCAGGGTTTGTGCATGGTAAGGGGGTGAGTGGTGGTGTTGTAAAGGGTTTGTGAGGGCTGTCGATCTGTTCTGGGCCAAGTTGGCACTAATTTTCGCATGGGAGCTTCCGTTTTCCCGGAAGTACCAGGATGTGACCTTGTGGACCGCAGTGCTGAGGAGGAGGTGGCACAGGGGTAGTGACGGTGGTGTGGCGGAATGTACTGTGGATGTGTGGCATAGGCGTAGTGAGGATGTGTGGCACACGGCACTGTGGGTATGGTATGAGCAGGGATGCATTGGAAGGAGGGGAGGTCCTCCCCCCCCCCCCCCCTTCCATGGGGCCCAGCCGATGTCCAGCCACTGTCCCCCTGACGGCAAGTGCCAGCTTCAATGGCATTTGTAAGCAACCGCCCCCAACCGCTTTTGCAACCTCCTCCAACGGCATCTAACCGCCCCTGGGGCCGGACCCTTCTCACAAGTTGGCCGCTTCTTTGTTGTCTCCTGGGCAGGTCACGACATCTCCAAGGAAGAGGTGGAGAAGCTGGTCATCAAGATAGTGGGCGAGGGTGAGGATTCGTGCACGTTCGAGGCATTCTTGAAGGCATGCGTTGTGACTTCTGTCGCTCAATCCAAGCCTTAAGTGGCACTTTGCAGTGTGCATGAGGCGCCTGGCGGGGACCGCAACGCCCCCCGCCCCCTTTGTCCTAGCTACGCCCTTGTCCAAGCTACAGTAGGCATAGGGACCGTATTAATTTGGGACCTAATTTAATTCGGTACAAATGTAGTGCAGCCACATAAGACACGGGTTTGGTGACGAATTCGCCAGTTACATAGAGTCATGGACACATTTGTTGTGAGTGTTTGCCCACTTGAACCCACATAGCTCTGATTTTGGGGATATTTGTGTACCATATCCCCCCCTGCGCTCACTCACGTGTGTGTCAGTAGTTGTATGTGTCGCGCGCAAGCTACGCCCTTGTCCAAGCTATAGCAGCCGTAGGGACCATATTAATTTGGGACTTTTGCGTAGCTATGACAAAGGGGGGGGGTACGTGGTTGTGAGCCACCGTCCCTGTGCTTGAGCACTCAGCGTTGAGCTCGCAACAGAACGGTTGCGTGTTTGTTTGCGAGCATGAGTGGGTGGCTGGGGCCACCCATTCTTCTGGAGTGGAGTCGAGCTGCAAGAACTCACGGTGGGGCTGGCACAGCGGAAGCCCTCGGATGCACGAAAGGGGAGACGGCCTGCACCAGAGGCCTGTCGATTGCAGTGGAGTGCGTGCCTGCTGGACAAGAAACGGGACGCAATGCGTTGCGCACGGGGGATGGGGACGCGGACGCGCCTGGCACGCAGCCAGCAGAAGGGGGCTTGGGGGGGGCAGGCCTACAGTGCGCCCCGCAGCTGGAGTGAGCAGGGCCGGTAAGGGAAAGGGCGCAGGCAGCGGCAAGGCCGCTGTGCTCTACACTGACCCTTACACTGTGTCATCCATTCCAGCGCCCCTACGGTGAATGGAAGGAGAAGATTCTTGTTGTGCCATTCTGTAGATCATCTGGTTACATGACCCCAACAACGACGCTGACGAGCTGGGTTTAGATGAGGAGATCGAGGACGGAGTGGAGGGGGAGGGCAAGGATGACATTGGGGAGCCCACCAGTGAGATTGTGGAGGAGCTGACGGCTGACCAGGAGAAGCAGCCGTCTGAGTCATCAGAGGAGGAGGTCCGCCTGCCACGTGCGACATTGCAGCAACAGGGGCACTGGCACATCCAAAGCTGGCGGGCGGGGGGCTGGTTGGTGGTTGGCATCCTCCAGACATCACGGCCCTGGGCTGGGGCAGGGCGTTTTGCATGGACACGATGTTTTTCCCCACCTTCCGTCCAACCGCCGTCGGTTGGCCCAGAAGGACCGTCATTGGCCCCCGAGTTATGAGCGAAGCCTGCTTGGCGGCTGCAATACTACCACTGTGGCTTTGCAGGGGCGAGGGATCTTGGTCATTGGTACCTGCAGTGCTGAATTTCTCAAGTGAAAGAGGCACGTTGTCAGCCTGACACAGCCTGACACACTGTGTTCTCTGTACGTGCATCGACCGGTTCCTCGTCACTGCAGAGCCGAAAGGTGCCTATGTACCACTGACGAGGCTTTTCTTGTGCTGACGTGTGCTTGCCTCCTTTGGCCAGCACACTACACGTCTCCGTAACGGGGGGGGGGTCTGGGACCCAAAATGGCCCGACCAGATTTTCCCAATTGTAAATTTCACTGTGGTCACTTTGGTCTGGAGGGGGGGTGCAGGGGGGGGGTGCTGCCCCCTCCTCGTACGGTGTACGACCATTCGAATACTTCCCTGGGTGTACAGCCCCGCTATGTCCCGCAATGCGGCGAGGGCCCATGCCACTACAGGCCCCACCTCGGTGCTCAACAGGCTGCAGTGCAACGTGTGCAGCCGACATCAGCGCTGGCAGCGCCTGCGCCCCTTCGTCGCTATGCCGAAGGACTCTGCCCCCCCTTCTTGCGCAAGCACAGGCAGAATCGCAGAAAACGACGGCCAGGATCCCATGCTCAGACAAAGGGGGGCGTGGCCACAACAGAGGGCTTCGAAAATTCAGTCCCCCAATTTTTTTTTTTTTGAATAGATCTGCGGTGGATGCGAATTTGACGCAGTGCATTGTGGCATCCAACCATCAACCCTCACCAACTGCCATCATCCCCTGAGGGACCGGTTCGACCTTCAGGGGGCGTACCGTGCGCTGTGCGAAAAGTTGGCTGTTCTCCACCACCGGGAGTTCGGTAAGTTCAGAAGATTGAAAGGACGTCATTGAATGGCTGCTGCAGTGGACGGGGCTTTAGGGGGCAGAATTTAGGTCCCTGGGACCCATGGCAAGCATCAGATGTTTGAATTTTTGAGTTTTGAATTGGTTGTGCATGATTCCGCAGGTGCGTGGTTTTCAGGGTTGTTACCTGGATAATCACCGTAAGAATTGGCGCTGTGCCCGCGCTGTGCGCGCGCTGTGCGAAAACGCCCCCTTTGACGCAGTGCATTGTGGCATCCAACCATCAACCCTCACCAACTGCCATCATCACCTGAGAGACCGGTTCGACCCTCAGAAGGCCCCGCCGTCCTGATGAGCCCACTGTCGTATTTTCAGCAACGGTCACAGCGGAGGTGGCTGGTGTTGATTCCAGTGCCATGGACCATGGGCACTTGTTGCAGGTAATCTGCGACGATGAGGACGCGGGATTTGGGGATATCGATGACATTGTCTTCGAGGAGGGGGATGTCGAAGCCCTCGAGGACTTTGATTTCCCACCGACACTGGACGCAAGCTTTCAGTATCTTAGCGCCTTTACGCAAGAGCTGTGGATGAAGGATACTGGGCAGGAACCAGAAAGCATGGCTGCCCCACTGCAGAAACTGATGGATAAGCTGAAGTATGTCTTGTGCATTGGTTTCCACGAGGGACACGATTTAAACTATTAGAATTTGCAGAAACATAAGTGGATAACTCTGTTTTGTTAAAATTGTATTTTTGTAAGGATAAGAAAAAGCGCTTTTATGGCTTTTGCTTAGAAATATTAAAGTTGGACTTTCGCTAAACACTTTGAATCTGTGGTCTGAATTCTACAACTCTTTTAAAGATAAGAATATTTATTGAAGTGAAAATGGTTAATTAAGTTTAACCTGATAGGTTGCGTCGAGGACAGTCTAGGTTTGGCGGTTGATGGCCCACTACCGGTAACTGGCGGTGAAGTGACGCTCGTAGTCGGTCGAACGCCGGCAGTTAGCACACCAGACGTCACGGAGACGAAACACCTTTTCCCTCTGATTTGGCGAACATCCTGCGTTTTTTTTGTGTTTGTCCCAGTGTTTCCCCTTTTCTTCACTGTCGCCCATGAATAGTGTCCCATTGTCGACCGAGCTGTAGGGGAGCGGTGTACGCGAATGGGTAATGTACGTGCCCCCTATTTGTGCCAGTCCTGTCAAGCGCCGCACACAGGGGCTTCCAAAAGTTGCGTCCCTTTTTGGGAGCAATTCAACCCACCATCCATAGGGACATTACTGGCCCCTGCATGCAAACCACTTGTTCCCTCGCCCGGCTCTAGTGTTTTTGGGATTCACCTATTGAGGCCAGCCCACTGGACGACTCTTCTTCAGTTGTCACGCCAGCAGGCAAGGCATCGCTCAATGTGAGCGTGGGAAACCATTCATGGACATTCAAGGGTGTATCAAACTTGGAAAATGTTATTTTAGTAGTTTCTCCTCACAAAGCAGGCACAGAAAATGCGCTTGGCACAATACCTGCCGTCTCTCGGTGAGGGGGGGGGGGGGGTATGAGGCCAAAAAAAGTTTGCGTACATGGCCTCTCATTTTGGCTCTCTGTTCGAATTTCTAATTTTCCCAAGGGGAAATTATTTTTGGTTTTGTTGGTTGTTGTTTGGGCAGGTGGTTTGGTATGGGTGGGTGGGTCCGCCAGATCACCCTCCCCTCCCCTCCCCGCCGCGTGGTTTAGCAAAAGCCTGCTCACGGCACACTGGACAATTCTTGCCGTGGATCATGAAGAGTAAGTAACACACTCAAAGCCAAATTTGTCACAGAACACATGCTTGCGTTCTGATGCCATATGGTTAAGCAATCCAGCTGTTTGTAAACTATAGCGCACACTCACTCCACAAATCACCCGCCATTGCCATGCACTTGTCCGCTTTGGAATTCTGACTACCAGGAAGCGGCAATGGCCGCAAGTGCTCTACTCCCTTGCACACCTCAAGTTTCGTAGGGCAGTTGGTGGTAAATGCCACAATAAACGCTTCAAAGGCACTCACAAGCAGATAGGTATCTATTCTGCAAGTTTTTTTTTGCACAAGCACTTGAAGCTCAGCCTTGATGGCCGCTGTATCTCCTACAGGTGAGATGCCCTCCCTATTTATTGTCTGCCTCAATACACAAGTTTCATAGGGCAGTTGGCGGCAAATGCCACAACAAACGCTTCGAAGGCACTCACAAGCAGATAGGCATCTATTCTGCAATATTTTTTTGTACAAGCAGTTGAAGCTCAGCCTTGCTGGCCGCTGTATCCTACAGATATGATGCCTACCCCATTTATTGTCAGCCTCAATACACTTGAACACCAATTGAATCGCCCACTCAAAGGTGTCTTGGCACGCCACTCTTTGCATTTCACCAAATGGGCACACAGTTGGTTTGTTCTTCATCCATGGTTATCATTAGTGGTTTACACATACCATGCACCACATGTGTCTACACCAGAATATTTTTTCAATAATTTGTCACTTTGCACGTTAAGGCCAAGCATGCTGACCTTGCTACCTCCCCTGAGTCACAGACTTGTGAGCAGAGGTCATGCAAAGAGTGTCACAGTTTTAGCACACTCTGCCGCGCCACTACAAGCAACACCTGCAGCTCTTGCGACCTCCTTATTTGCACGTGACATGGTTTTTCTTGTTATTCAAACGTGTTTTGGCCAAGCCACATACTGTTTGCATTTCATATTGTGCTGAATGCAATTCACTCTGTCCTTCAGGAATAGCAACCTCACATGCAAAGTGTGCATGCCTAGCAACAAGAGAAGGAAACTCATCATGCATGGCGTCCACACTCTTATCTGAAGTATCCACAGATGCTTGCAAGGAGTCATTCAATGCCTGAATGTGCTTTTGTGCACTATCAATTTGTGAAGCAAAGTGGCAATCTTCTTGAAATAAGCTTCAATCAAAGAGGGGATATTAGTCTCATAGGTACTCACCAAGATTGCAAAATTGTTCAACAATCATTAATGAAGCCGTACATGCTTTATATCCATCAAACTGTTGTTGGCACTGTAGTTGGTTTTGTTGCATTTGCTCTTTTGACCATGGAGTTGTTGTCATAGTTCGTCAAGACGGCTTTCATGCCCTTGCAAGATTTGTCTCGCGCCAATTGGAAGACGCCCCAAAAAATGCCGCCGCCCCCCTCCAAAAAAAAGCAATAATGTGGTTGATATTGCCTTGATATTGACCCAAATATTGATGAGTTTGATGATGTTGTTGTATGAATATGTCAACCGCTTTCTCTTTACACATGTACATGGGTACCAATCTTTTGTCTGTAGACACTACCTATTGCAGTAGGTGGTAGACGTGGTTTGCTGATTGTAGCCATATCTAACCCAGGCTCGGTGACCACTTGACCCCTACCATGCATGCACCAAATGTCGAATCTGTCCCTGTGACCACTTGTCACGTACCTGACGAGTCACTGAACATTCAGGCTGCTTCTGCCTAGTGCATATTCGTTGTGTATTTTTCTGCGTTGGTGAGCACACGAACCCTGGATGACAAGTAGCAACAGGCCCCAGCCTCATCCCAGTCCAGTGTTAAACACAGTTTAGCCTTGGTGGGCTTGCACCAGCACTGAAACGACAGTTGGCAGTTCTGCTGTATTAGTGTGTGGTGTCACTTCCTGCTGCTCTGCTGTTTCAGTAAGGATGAAATCAGCTTCCACCACAACCAGCTGACTGACAAGGAGGCCTGCATGTTGGCAGATTTGCTGGCCAACCACGAGGGCTACAGGGACAGCAAAGTGGTCAATATTGGCTGTAATTTTATCACTTCAGTGGGTGGGCAAAGACTGATTGAGAGCTGCACACCACTGGAAAAGCTGGTGAGACTCGACCTGAGTGGGAATTCGTTGGGCCACAAGGTGTGGACCTGCCACTACCATGTCCGTGCCACGCCACCTCTGTGCACCCCATGACTGTGGCTGTGGCTGTCGATGCAGGTGTCACATCTAGCAGGCCCAGGGTGTGGCCCATGTTTGTACGATATTTTGCGGGAAAATCTATCATTGAGGGAGATCTCATTGGCAGGCAACAAATTGGGGGATGCTGATGTCAAGTTCATTGCCGATGGCCTTTGCGAGAATTTCACATTGGCTTCCATCAACCTGTCCAACAATGACCTGACGTGCGTGGCAGGTAACCTCCAGACCTCTCGAGCCATATTTGGGACGGTAGTTCAGTGGTCAGCCAACGTGTGGTTCTGGATCCTGTGAGCGGGGGTACCCGGTTAGCCAAGTATCCGACTCTATGCCAGCCAACGTGTGGTTCTGGTAGCCAGGGCAGCCTTCTCTGAAGGTGGCGGAGCAGGGGGGAGGGGGGCAGAGTTGAGGGGTCATCGGGCTGGGGTTAGTGGGCGGGGGTGGTCGGTTGAAAAAGTTCCCGACGGGTAGAAATTTTGTGTTGACAGCATGGGGAAGGGACAACCGTTGTGGTTGAAAAAATTTTCACCTCTGAGATTTTTTTTCCTACCCCCCCCCCCCCTGTGCCAAGTGCTAGCTCATAGTATGTTCCTGAGTCTCCTCCCTCCCAGGCCCGTTCCCCTTCCAGGGCAAGCACGTCCAGATTCCCGCACGATGCCCCACTTTCTGTCCTCTCATGGGGTTCCCTGGTTAGTTGGTTCTATTCCCTCGTGTTGCCAGACCCGTGGGATGCTTCCTGAATCCCTTTGCTGCACACGCGATGCAGGGGATTACATTCGGCAGATGCTATGCACCAATGGTGATTTGTCTGAGCTGAATTTGGGATGGAACAAGCTCAGTAACAAAGGTGCTGTGCTTCGTTGGTCAGGCAGCAGACAGGGCATGGGGCAAGGCAGGGATGCATTTCAGGAGACAGGACGGCGGCTATAGGGGGTTTCAAGAGAGGTTGCAAAAGCAATTACTGGCGGTAGGACAAGCGATTGACAGCCACTTTCTGGAAGATACAACCTGTTTCCAGGTCATTGGGGGCAGACCGAAGAGGCTGGCAGGGCTGAGTGTCGCTCCAAAGACCCCTTCAAGTACAAGCCTGCAGCAGGGGCAGAGCAGGTATGGTCTTGGGGCAGGCTTCAGTTTCAATTGTAGGTTCATCAAATGGTTCTCAAATCAAGCCCTCAGTGGCAGGCGGTCTAGGGTTCCGCATCCTGTGTGTGCAGGTACGATGTTGGTATTGGACGGTTTAAGAGGCAACAATGTGCTGAAGAAGATCAATCTGAGCTGGAATGGCATTGCAGATAAAGGGGGGCTTGCAGTTGGGGAAGTGATCCAAGGCAGCACATCTCTTGAGGAGTTTGATGTGTCCCACAATCGCATTGGGCAGGAGGTGTGCAATTGCCTTGTGTGGTGGTGGATAACACGTACATAGGCACACGATGCATACCACAGCTGCACACAAACACGAAGGTTGCACAGTCAGTGGGCCAGCAACTGAAACAGCATGATAGACAGGCATGTACAGTTATGCTGTTGCGACGCAGAAAAGTAGCTTCACAGAGTGGGCAACAGGCAGGCCTACAGGCTGGCCTACATTCGTGGAGGACGCACCTCGATGCATCGGGGGTGTAGTGCGGGAAGCAAAGTGCTGCGGGTGGCAGTGTGGGAGTAACTTTACTGCGTGGGATAGTAGCTCTGGAAGAAGCTTGGTGCGTGGGGTTCGCAGAAAGGTAGAGGCGCGCAGCATGGCCTCGCGAAAACAGGAAAAGGTCACAAAGGCTTGGGGCAAAGGTAGAGGCAGCCAGAGGGGCATTATCACGAGGGTACAGCCATGCGAGTGGCATCAGCACAAAGTAGAGAGTCTGTGTCCTAACAAATGGTTTCTTGCAGGGTGCAATGAAGATCGGAGAAGCTTTAGCACAGAACAGTGTATTGCGGAAGGTGTGCCCTTACTTTGCCTCTTTATGCCCACCTTTCAGCACTATGTTCGCCAGGGCAGCTTCTTACCCCCCCTATTTGCTCCTCAACCCTGCACGTTCCTCCACAGCCCTGCCTTCGCAGCCTTGTTGACGTTGACACGCATCCACAAACCCTAACACTACACAATCCTTCACAACCCTCCATAACCCCCCACACCCCTGCACAACTGTACCATCCTCCACCAATCCTGCGACTGCAACGCTCTTCAACCATCCACATCGCATGGAGACTGCATGTCTTCTTAACCCGCTGCAACCGCCAAGAATGTGCAACCCTCCACAACGACATGACACAACCTTCCACAGCCTTCATAACCTGCTATTGCTAATGATTTCAATAACGCCCTATAAGTCATTTGCCTGGCGAATCCCGTGCTGTGTCGTCTATTTTGCTTGGATTTTTCAACTACAATCACCCAAGTCACAGCTCGGCAACACCGATTTGTATTGACGGGAAAGCTTCCCCTCCTGTATGCTCTGCTGCAACTAGGCCGGAGGGTTTCGTGCGGAGGGCGGGAAGGGAAGCCGATCAACGCAACGAAACGACGTACACATAACGGCACGCAACATTGCTTCAAGGAATCCAAGCCACGGTGAACATTTACCGTCTGGTACGCTCCCTTCTCTGGGAAAAAGTGGGCACCAAAGTTGAACACATTGTTTCCGTATGATGATGTTGAATGTGTGTTATGTCCATTCGATTCTGACCCGTCGCCATCGCACTGCGCTTGCTGCTGCAGCATCTGCCGATGTTGCTGCACCTGCTTTCTTGCTTTCTCCTGCACACAGTGGCACTCTCTCAAACCGCCACCCTGATCTCAGGTGCATTTATCTCACAACCCCCTTTCAGATGCGGGTGTGGGGGCCATTGTCAAGAGTTTGCAGAATAACACGGCTATTGAGACCATCAATATGCAGGTGGCCCTCCTGCCCCAACAGATGCAAGCCTGCTAGCTGTTTCAGGTGCCCGTGGTTGTGTCAGGTGGGTGGTGTGTGTGGTGTGGGTAGGCTTCTAAAAACTCACTCCCAAAACCTGCTGTGCACAAAATCAGCATACAGGGGCCCGTCAAGCAGCAGCCATTTTGCCCCTTGCAGTCAGGGGTAGGGGAAGCGAGATATTTGTTGGTACCAGAGGGAGGAGGGAGGGAGGTTAAACCCTCTTCCAAGGCCACCCTTCGGCATGCGTCCCTTCACAAGTTTCTGGAGTACATCAAGGCCACGGGAGGATTGGGGTTGGGGGTTGGGGGGCTCAGACTCGAAAAAGGTGAGAACGATGTTTTTGGACATCAGTGCGCCAGAGGGATCTGGACCTGAAAAGTCAAGATGCACCCCTGTCAGCTCATGCGTCAGTATCCTTCTTTCGAAGGAACCCCCGCCTCCACCCCTCCTGCACACCGTGTGTGCAGGGGTGCATCACCTCAATTGGCTTTCGGTATTTGCAGTGTACACGCAAACTGCAAACCGTTTGTGTTTTGTGATTTTTTCTCACAACTGTAATCTGCCCCAGGGCAGGCGAGTGGACCGGTGGGAGGCTTTGCATTCCGTCCCTCCCAGACCTTGAAGTTTGGAAAGCACTCTTCGCCACTGAAGTAGGAAGGTGTAACACAGGGCCATGAGGTTCAGTGTTGCATATCACAGGTGCGCTGCATATCCAAGCATTTTGCCTGCGGTGTTGCTGTTGTGCCTGTAGTGTGTAGGGGGGGGTAAGATCTAATTTAGAGGATGAACTGATTTGAAAAATGACATGGCAAATAGAATACCCTGCACACACACACACACACACACACACACACACGCGCGCGCGCGCGCGCACGCACAAAATCTACTCGACTCCTGCTCTTGCGAAGGCACATCTACTGCCACGCATTCTCCACAGAGCTGTCAATCAGGCGAAATTGCAGCTGCCGAAATGCAGGAGCTGTCCAATCTGCGTGGCTCCAAGGTCAGTGTTGTCATCTCCTTCTCCAACTTGCCCAGTCCTGACCGGGAGCCCATAGTCACAGCCCCTAACAATTCTGTTTCATAAGGGTATACGGCTCGCTACACTGCGTCCCTTTCCCCTTTCCCCACAGCCCATTGCAGAAACCAGGAGTGCTGATCGCTGGGGACGGGTTGCCTTGTGCAAATCTTGTCGAAATTTCCGACCAAACTTGGCTGACTTCATTCCCAAAGGTTCAGACGGCATCAGCTGCCAATGCCGACAGGGTGGCTACGTGATCCGTGTGATCTTTGGCAAAGTGGTTGACAGAAGAGGACGCGCTTGAACCGATGGTGGAATTGCATGTGCTTTGTACAAACACCAACATATGATTCATGACCATGGGTTCATGGTCGCTCTACCCATTTGCCATTTGTAACAGCTGTCCCCACTGTCCAGCACCCTTGACCCCTGCCATAGAGGGCGACACCCCTGCGGCACCTGCGGCACGCTTGCGGCGCGCGTTAGGAATAATCCCGGCAACAAACAAGACAGGCAATTTATTGTTATTGGATTCACTACTTTTTCACACTCCGCCCCTTTGCACTGTGCAATACGTCCCTTGGGGACTCTTTTTTCTTTTTTTGAGCCCCCCTGTTAACCCGTGTGCTCAAAGCATGGACGTTTGCTGACAAGGAGGCAAAGGGGAACCCCTACCTTCTCAAGTAGCAACATAACCCCTGCCTTCTTCAGCATGACCACATGGGCTAAACTATTTTACTAACCCCTTCAAATGCACCAAAATGTAGAGGAAGCGGACTTGGTACCCATAGACCGTGGGCGGAACGGCTACATAGCCCGGCATTTCCCATCACCCCAACCCCAAGCCCCAACACGCGCCAGATTTGCAAGACGAGGCGCTATACAAATGTCGTTGGTTGCTCAGTGAAGATCCTGCATTCGGAGCTCTTCCCCGGCTCAAGTGCGGTCCTTGTGCTGTTCACTCATGGGTTTTGTACAGGCAGACACTCCAAATGGTCATGGAGTGGTGTTTTTTCCTTCTTGACGCAAGTTTCAATGTTTCTACAGTTTAAGAGGATTATTCCTGCCCTGCGGCGCCTGCGGCACCTGCGGCACGCAGGTGTAGCCCGCATACTCCTCCTTACCCTCACTCAGCACTACAGGACAGCCCTGGATAATCTTTTAGTGCCTGGTCCTTTGGGTAGCTTTGGTGACCACTCTTGGGTGGATTTTAGGGTAGCTCTGTGTTCAATGGCAATTCAATCGCGATTCGATCGCTATATGGCTGAGGATGATGAGATGCCTTTGTGCTGGGCCGTGGCTTTTTTCCATGCGCAGGGTGGGGGAGGTACAATGTTGGGGGGGGGGGGTTAATTCAGGGGAGTATCCATCAAACCGGGGGTTTTATCACCCCCTCTGGGGTGGTTTTACCTCCTGAAGGGGGGGGGGGATCCCCCCCCGAAAATAAGGGATACAGGGGTGGGGCTTATTCCCACTGGTGGGGGGGGGCTTTCTCTGGCACCACCTGTGATTCAACCCCCCCCCCCCGCCGCCGCTTCCTGTGCCAATCCTGCAGCTGCTTTCATGGCAGTGTCAATGGACTGTTCTTGCTCCATGCCACACCCCCGTGGCATTTAAGGACGCTAACACCGTGTGCAACACGCTGGCATAGGGCACCAGGAACCGGAGCTGCTGCTTTTTGCAACCCAAAAGCTGCTTCTTTCTCTCCCCTTCCTGCCCGCTCACCTGTGGTGTTCCGATCCTTTTTGACCCACAGCCCACCTCGCCGGCTCAGTCTCCGTCTCAGAAGTTAGCCCCCATGTCTTCATATTTCAACACATTTCCCAGAGGAAACAGGAACCCTGCAAGATAGTGACTCCACTTAAGTTACCTCACCCATTCCTTGATTCCCCCCGGTTCTGTTGGCTTTGTGTACTGCATGCTACGTACATGCTATGTATCAATGCAACCAGGGTAACCCCACAGAGGGCTTATTTTAGGGCACTTGTTGAAGTTTGGTAGTTTGGTAGCCCAGATCAACAGAGTGCTGATTGGTATTTGCAGCACCCACCAGAGAGAAGCGAATAAAGCAAACTCCTGGGACATCAACCTGGCAATCAACTGGCTGGCATTCAGCAATATGTGCGCTGTATTACCATGCTGATTTTTTCACACTTTTTTGCATAGACACTGTCACACTAACTTATTTCTGTCGGTATCAGGAGCAGTGTGCCCTGTGCGGCTGCTTCAAGGGCTGCATGAGTACCTGTGTATGTAACATTTTGTGTTACTGCCTGTGTTGACAAGGGGCACTTATGTTTTCCACTGTACGACAACACAAGAGGTCAAAGGAATGTATTGAATGCACATCTCTTCTCGGAGACCTGGCGGTACACGGCTCTTTGGGCCTGCTAGACAGTGTATTGCCTTTTTTCACATCCATTACTGTTGAATATTAATTTGTCAGGTTGCCTGCTGTGCATGTCCATCCCCTGCATGTTTCCTGGATTTTGTTCATTAGCCTGTGTTTCATGTTGGTGTCTATGTGTGCCACATTTTGTTCCCTATCTGACCTCTCTGAGGTGCTCGCCTGCCTGTCAGCACTTTGGCAGGGGCGGGGTCAATACTTGCAGTTGCGCACAGTGGGACAGACATTCCACTGTCACCCCAGACCGCCCCCCCCTTGGTCCCCGTACACACACATCCTCAGCACACACAATCCAGAGGCACGCTTCTACAACACACACAACCAAGTACATCACAGCGGAAGTATTACTGACGAACCTACACAACCGTTATGGACCCGGTGCCCAGAAGGATCAGCACAATCTCGGGCACACTCAATTCCCTTTGCGTGTCGAGCTGGACACGCACCCGAGCGTTCCTCTTCGGTTCCAATTTTATCACTATCCCTCCAGAATTGTGTATGCAGGGCGGCAGGGCCTTCCACAATGTATTGTGGATATGTTTGCAAGTTGAGTCATATGAGTTCAACCAGATTGGTCTGCATTGATACCTGTACATCCCTTGGCATCCAGCTGGTGTGGCGAGATCGTGCTCTCAGCTTGAACACAGAGAACACCATTCTTTTTCAGCATTGGGCATCCTTGACAACTTCTATCATGCCCACACAGCTGCTCAGGGGCACCTGACCTCACCGTGGGAGTGAAACCGGGGGGAGGGGGTGGGGGCGCCCCTCTGGTCCAACATGCAACCTGAGGGGCGGGTCTGCCGCAGGGTTTCCAGCTCCAAGCGCCGGTTACCCCTGTGTCCTTTTATGTGGGGGATAGGGGCGGCCTGAGGAGGGGTGTCCTGTCTGCTTTGCCATGGAGTTCCGGGCTCCCACAGCCCACTTCGGATGTGGATTTCCGGGCCCCTGCACCCCGATGCGAGGAGGACGAGGTGGTGGTTGGGGCACTAAGTAGGATTAATATTCCATTAGGCTGTGAAACATGTGACAATGAAACTGGTTCACAAGATTCACAAGATTCTGGGCATCCTTTGCTTTTCCCTGTATTTTCGCCTATGGGATAACACAAGGTGCTTTTATGTGTAGTTGTAAACACATATCCCGGTTCATGGCGTCATGATTGGTGCGTCACAGCTGTGAAATCTGGCCAATATTGGGGACTAGGCAAGGGGAGGTGGTGAACATTCCCGATTAATGATCCGGTCCATTTGGGTTGGGGTTACCAACCCGATTTGCACTGATCCATTACTATTGGCATGCACACCTCCGCTCTAGTTTGATGCATTTTGGCAAGTTGCTGATGTGGATGTTGTGTGGATAGTGGCTGTTTTTTGGGGGGGGAAGAAGAGCATGTTGCATGTTAATTTCATGTTATTTTGATTTTTATGAATCAGGAATTTTCTTGTGCATCAAGAATTTTTTGTGCATGGGGGTCTTATTTTGCTTTGTGGTGTTTCTGCATCAATAATCTTAGGTTATGAGAAGGATAGACTCACGCCTTTGGGGCTAGAGCCCTCCCTAAATGGCAAGTCTATTACGATTAATGATTTTTAAAATAACCAGTTTTTCTTATTAATTGCGTGCTCAAAATTCACGATCCAATTTTTTACAATGCATAAAAAAAAGGCCACACAAGTTACGGCGCAAGGGTCAAAAGTATGTGCCATAGTGTATTTCACCATCGAATATTGGTTTGGGCCACCAAAGGTTCCTGGCGATCCCACAAACCGACACAATGTATTACTGAAAGCAATCTTGAGAGATTGCAAACACTCTGGTTCATCGGCCAAGGTTAGTTTTAAAAAAAACCGATTGTGCCGGTTTTTTGAAAAAGAATTCCATATTCTGGCCGATAACCAGGTTTTCCGATTCGTTGCTGAAAGGGGTTCCAAACCCTATGCTTACCTTTGATTCTTTTCACCATTCGGTGTATTTGTCATATTGAAATACCTATCTTGATTCAGTGCTTGTGTGATTGCTTGACTACTTGCGCAAAGAGCATTGGTAGAAATTTAACATTTGTAGCAATATTCATTTTCTACCATGTACGGGCTACGTTGGATGATCTACAAATTGGGCCTGACGTATGTCATGATGCACCATCTCGCACGTTGCACCCACCTGAAGAGGTCAATGATGAGTGTACATTACGATACGTCCAATGGAACAATATAATGTTAATTTCAGTCCATTATAATACTCCACAGAACGTAACACTTATTCCACCAGACGTAAGTAGAAATTTCCGCTTCTACCGAAACATTATACGGGTCATTGGACGTAGGAACCAACCTCTTGTACAGCACGTATGCCTATATGGAAAACAATTAACATTTTGCATGGTGTAGACACTTACGTCTGCTGGAACAACTTACTTAGTTATTTGCATCTAATGGCCCGTATAATGTTCTAGTAGACATATAAAACTCTACCTACGTCCAGCGGAAGAAGCGTTTGGTGTAGTGGAATAAAATAACGGACGGGATTTCACATTATAATGTTCTACTACGGGTAAGCTAAGCTGACATATACGCGGCTTTTTGGGGGGCACGCCCACTTAGGGTCCGATGGCTGTCGCACATTCATTCAAAAAATTAATTCGTAATAACAATTTTTTTTGAGTTTACGCCCCTGGCTTTGATATATTGTTATTGGGTACCTAAATTTTGGTAGTGCATCTTCGGATCTCATCCCTAGCTTATCCAGAATTAGCGGGCACTTAATGATAGCAGTTAAACTTGTGGGGCGACTAACTTTCCGAAAAGTACAGAATTCATAGTTAAAAAGGTCAGCATGTTTATCCGCACACCGAGGTGGTCATTTTGAGCATCTTCTATAAAGAAGAGTTTTTAGAGAAGAGTGGGGTCCCGGTTTGCTGACCCCAACATGAAAAGCCCCGAATCAGAGAAGGAATTGAACGAGACGGCGAACATGGAGAAAATGCACATCGCCAAAATTTAGAGAGAACCGATACACGTTGCATGGTCGGACATTAAAATCTCCATACGCCACGATAGAAGATTGATGAGGGTGGTCGCTGGGTTTCTAAGATTTACGCATCATCAAACGGTGTCTGGCCGAAGCAAAAAATGCAAATTGATTGTCAAAATGATCTACATTTCGGAACATTTGTGCTTGAGCTTCAAATGATAAAGTTGTTTTTGAACCTTAGAACATAATCATAGTTTCCGGCTCAACGAATCGATAGCACGGCGCCAAAAGAACACATTTGGCGTTCGAGAAAAATGCTGTTACCAAAACTAAAAAATTGTTTCAATCCTTTTGAAGCAGCAATATTAATATCAATCAATCTACACCGCCTTTTTGGTCTCACCATGTGAAAACATAAAATAACACAATGCAACACATCTTTCGCTTCATCAAAATCAGAAAACACAATCCAAAATGATTCCGCTTTGCCTTTTTGGCCTAGTTTGGCCAATGTACCCCCATGTTGCAGATCAACATGGCCTATGCACAAAATTTACAAAAACTTTTCTCTTTGCTTTTGGTTATTATCAAATCTTCTCTCATTATGCATTGCATCTAGCCTCATGCAAAATTGCACTAAACAACAACCAAATTCAAACGACATACCAACCTTTTGTTTTGGTTGTGTCCTACACCATTGAAAACACAGCTTTGTAAATGACGACCGACTCCTGTAATGACGCTTACCCATTCCTTCTATTCATTGGAATGATGTTCTTGGAAAAGAGGAAGCATCAAGACAAAATTGGCTTGCTTGATGTGTACATTATACTAACATGTACCCCCATTTATACCCGAATGTTTGCCCCTCTAACCGTAGCCCTCGCGCTACGTACATGCCACGCAAAGGTTTGCTACCACATCCTAAAAATATTTGTAGTGAACCCACAAAAAACACATTTACGTTTTGGGAAGAATATGCAGAAACCAATATACATTCTTCCAATAGTCTCTCCCTCCCTCCGCACTCATGCAGCACCCCCCCCCCCCCTTGTTTATTTGAATGCACTGAATAGCGCCGCAGCCAAAAATATTCTTCCGATGCCAGCATTGGCGGTAAAACATTGATTAGTATCCGTATGATGCATACCTTTGTCACAGGAAAAATCTTTCACTGTCAAAAATGTAAACCAGAAATTGCAGCAAAATTTTGCGCTACAATGCCACAGCGGCAGCCCACCAATGCAATGTGCACCATTGTTTTGACAACCACGCCATTAAAGGCCGCAGCAGCGTGTAGCCTACTACAAATCATGGGCCTGAATCGATCGCAGCCCTCAATTCCAACGCCTTTTACCGCGTTGGGCAACAGTCATGTTGGCATCGTAAATACATCAACATACCACAAGAGGAAGGGCTCTCTTACCCATTTATTTTTGGGGGGGGGGCTGCCTTGACCAGCAATCAGAAATCAGCTAAAAGCGACCCAACAATCACCAAATAGACTAAAACAACAACAAAACAGAAAACTCAGACACAGCTCCCCCCCCCCCTCTCTCTTTGTGCTTCTGATTGACCCCTTGACATTGAAGCGCCTGTCTTGATAATTCTTATGCTGTATGTGATGCCCTTCTCTTCAGATTTTGTGTGTTTCCTGCCCAACAATACACTCACTCCTCTGAACTGCTTTCAGGACCTCAGCGCTTGCCCTAAACCTGTAATTCAGGTACCCCTGCTCACCTTGAGACTGAATGCATCAGCGGAAACACCTGACTTTTGCAGCACCTACCTTTCCCACTTGAACTGCATTTCTCCATATGTATGTACTTCAGCCAATCCATCTGGTACAGGGTTGGGCGCGATAGCATACACAAATACACATAGTTTGATGGAAAAGATCATCCCTGGGGTGGTACCCAAGCTCTGTGCTCCGCACGAACTGGTTATGGATATTGTTGTTGGTGGTGGTGGTGGTGGTGGTGGTGGTGGTGGTGGTGGTGGTGGTGGTGGTGGTGTTGCAACCAGGAAAGCTACAGTCATGTGCACAGAGGCCTGCCACCAGCTGATTGGTGGAGAATTTGAATAATTGGTCCATCAAAATCCGCAGCAATTCCCAAGTTTCCCAGGCTTAAATGTAGAAACACTACCACTATCTGGTCCATCCCGATGACCCCACCATCTGCTTGACGACTGGAGAAAGCCGAATGGAGACACTTGAATGAACAAAGGGCACATAGCATTGGGGACATCAATCATATTGGGTATCTGCCTGATGGAAAGCTCCAAATAATCAATACAAATTGCATGTAGACTCACAACACAGTCTGCAAAGGGTACAAACAGACAGTGCACAAAACCTCGCTGGTGCACTGTGAAAAAAATACTCCCTTATCCCCACTTGTTGCAGTATATCTGGACTATGCCTTTGCTTGCTCTATACTTTCCCCAGGACCAAAAGAATGATGCTTTTGCAGTCTAGCACAAAATCAACCTGGTGATATTTATGTTTATCAGGATCAGTTCATACATGCAAAGACATACCAACAAAACAAGCCAGCAGCAGGCATTCAATGTATCCCCTTTTCAGGCGTTTTGGTAATGCTCACAAACCAAGTGTCATGTTGTGGAATAAGCGGAAAATCGTATCTGTAGGTGGGGCATGCCCGCCCATGCATATATGAACATAGAAAAAATAATTAACGGCAAAGACTCACTGTATAAGGCCTGTTGGGGTATTCACTGTATCACAACAACCTTTGTGCCAATGTGCCAAATTTCTTCATTTGCCATATTGGGTAGAAGAGAGTTCCTAAACTCTTTGCTGACCACGGGCAAGCGTGCTCCATAAGTGTGTTGGGCATGTCTTTCGTTTGAAGTTGCACGTGACGAGTTTTTTGGGCACTCAGACTGATTGTGACCCCTGCCTGTTTGTCATGCATATCGTGTGTATTTCTGTGTGTGTGCGTGTGTGTGTGTGTGGGTTTGTGTGTGTGTTTGCGCGCGCGCGATCAGTGCTCTGCTCCCGCTGTGCGCTTGATCTCCTCACGCAGTGTGTGTGTGTGTGTGTGTGCCATGTAGGCTGGTATGTAAGATGACATTTCGAATCCAGAGACATTGTATCTTGAAGCATTTGTGCTGTATTCAGCGTATTCTTGTGCATCAGTGTTCTGGTGGTTGGTAACTCCGTGAATTGATGATCTCATGAAAACAGATCTGTCATGCTGCCAACAGCAGTCAGAGGCTGGACTTGATGTAGGAAACCAGAACCAACAGAGACCCAGTGTGGACACAGAGGTAGCACCAACACACGCACACATAGACACAGACATATGCCCTGTATCATCCCTGAGATGGCATGGTTCTTTGCCTTCATGAATGAGGTCTGCAAGAGCAGAACCCTCAATCTTCGTCAAACACCCCTTCGTCGGCATCTCAATGAGCTAAACAGTTCCAAGATGCGTTGCGGTTTCAAGGTCAAACGCAAAAAAAATGGTCCTAGAAAGTGTTTAATTCTGCAGTATTTCTGAGACAACAGTTGCATCTCTCAAGGAAACCCTTTATTCTATATGCCTGCTGCTGTAGCAGGCTTTCATCAGCTTTTCTTACTCATAAGCTTGTCAAGATCACGCATTCCGTTCTTGAGGTCCGCATTCTTCGGATCCAACTTCAGGCCAGCCTCAAAGACAGTCTTGGCGTCTGTGTACTTTTCCAGCAGAACCAAAGTGGCAGCTTTTCGAAAATACCCCTGAATCAAAAGGCATCGTGCACACACCACGAGTACGACACGGTGGGGCTGCGGGACGCACACAGAGCTGGAGGTAGAAGCAAATGCACGGCTGCACGGCTGCAGACGTGCACCCCCGTGGACTCTTCCCTGTGCCGAACTGCTGACCTACACAGAGGCAAGGCCTCAAGCATTGGCATTTAAGATGGGCCCCACAAAGAGGGGCAGCAAATGTTATTTTCTTAGCAAAACCACGACAACTGAGATCCGGAAATCCGAATGTAAAATCACGGGCGCAGTGGTCCCAGCGGTGCTGTCGGTCTGGTGGTAGCTCATTGCGACACGTTGCCGCAGATCGAGGAGGACCAGGATGAACAACAGCATGCCCTTGGGGACCTGCGTGTGACTGATACTTGTTGTATACCTCGTGTGCATGTGGATACGGGGCACGATGGCACGTCGGGCTCTTGGACACACGGTTAGGGTGGGGCAAGAGCCCTGGAAGAGCGCTACGTCCGGCACCCGTCGTCATCTATTGTGAGAGATCCCACTGACCCCAAAAGGCCGAAACCCGTGCGAGTACAGCACTCGCTTGGCCTCAAACGAGTATATTGTCAGCAGGCGCACACATCTGCCCCAGACGTTTGCCGGTTTTGATACTGGGGTTTGCCTGGAAAAGCACTGCCTGCGCATACGCCGCTGCAAAATTCGCCAGCTGTTCCCAATTTTGCAGAAAATTGTCGCCGGGTAAGCCTCATTCCGCGTTACGGGCAATACTGGAAGGGGTACAACAAGTGCCGGTACGTCACAGGCTGTGTTTGGATTGACATGAAATTCAACTTCAGGTACGTGAAGTGATCAGGTGCGCCATAGACATGCTTCAGTGCTTTCCACCACAAGCATTGTGAGCCATTCCCAGCAGAGTGGCATGCAAACAGATTGAGCCACAAACATTGATTGGATTCTTCTTCAGTTGTCTTAAAAATACCATACCTCACGACGGGCACACATACTCAGAGAGTTACGGCGCCACTATAATTCTGCGAGAGCATTCACACTCCACACCAAATGGTTTCGCATTTCGCAACGCAAGCTACGCACAGTACCACAAACCTTGGGCCAGTCCGGCTTCAGAGCAATGCAATGTGTAGCATCTGCTAAAGCGGCGTACAATCGCCGAAGATTGTAATATGATGCCGACCTGATGACGGAGCACATACACAACACACGACATGCATTGAACTGCAGTCTCGCCCTGTGCGCCTGCGCAAAGCCGTCAGAAGAACGTCTCCTTGGCCCACATCGTGCAAAGCCGCGAAAGCCGCGCGCGTACGCGTACGATTTGAAACATGGCGGCCTACCGACCCCCAGTGTACGGTCTGCCATCGTATGCACGACAATATCTACAACAGCAACGGGATCTTGACCGTGAGTTCCGATGAGAAATTCGCTGCTGAGAATACACAGAACCATGGTGCTACATGGCACTGGGTGTTGTGAAAAGAAATGGGACACTCCAACACCAATGCATTCCCACTAATGCATGAGTTTGCTACGCACAGAAACGCGGACTTGATGCAAAAAAAAAAACAGGCAGAATGATTGCTTTTGTACCTTTCCCAAAGAGCGAACGAGACCTGTTTGAGTACAGCACGTGGTTTTTCGGACAGTAGCTGATTGCCTTTGTGTAGAATTTGCTGCTCTTGCTGTACTCCCCTGCTTGAAACACCTGAAGAGCAAGACAGGGATTATTGTCTACACCAACAAACAAAATTAGGCCGCTCTTGGGGTCAATCTCGGTGTACTCGCGGGCCCAGAGGTCATTTGCCGGCCGACCCAGTGTTGCTACGCACGCATTCCCCTGTTCCCCCTCCAGTGTACTGCGGTGGCTCATCCACTGGTATGAGGCCTTTGGTTGGTTGCTGTTATTTCCTGGAGGCTTGGGGCCTGCCGAAGCGTCCGTGTAGAGCAAACTGCACTGGCACAAGGGGAATGTGCATGCCAAGAGCGCTAACGATGACACCTAGAGAAATGGCTACACACCTTCGGATGCCACGGCATAATTTGGCACACTTCTGTTGTGCCAAATTTTGCGGTTCCAAATTTCGCCTGTTCCAACCCCCCTCCCCCCCCGGTACTTCAGAAAAAGTGCGACCAACACTCTGCCGCCGAGTCCACGCATAGAATCGCGGACTTGGACAAGAGGCGATGAAAAAAATACATCTCCTCAACGGATTGCTCACGACCCTCGGATGACGGTTTCGGGATTGGGAGTTGCAGCCAGCGTTCGGCAAAGGAGGGATTTCAGACCCGATTGTGTGCGGGCTCTTCGAGGGTAGTAACAGTCCGGAGGAATGAGGGTATGGCACCAGCAATAGTGAAACAAGCACCAGAATAGAATCAATACGGAGGGACCGGCTGGGAACTTGGGGGGGGGCACTGGCGCCGCACGGCTGCAACTACAGCCCTGTTCACCAGGCGAGCGGACTCAGCACATAACAGGCCTTCCGCTGCGCAGGTGGCAATGAATCTGTGCGTTTCATGGCGACCCAGGCAGATGCACTGTGCGGGCGCGTCTGCAGACGCCCAGGTTGCACCGTACTACAGCTACGTCGCACTACACCGCAAAAATTCCTTCAGTCCATTCTGCAGTCTCCATTCGTGCGGCCGACACTCCGGAGGTTTTGGGTTAAACACCAAACCCTGCCTACAGCCAAGAATTTCTTCACGTTGTACAAGCGGAACGCGAGGAACTCGGAACACCTTATTGCCCTGCGCCTTGAATCGATCCATATCCTCTGTTCTCTTCTTTTCTGTGAGGTCGTATCCGCCACTGACCTTCTTCTGCAATTCTTTGATGATATCTTTCTTCTGTTGCTGCTCTGCAATCTGCATGGGTGTAGCCCCTGCATCGTCGGCGGACAGTTCCGCCCCAAACGTGAGCAAATGCTTGATAATCTGCAGAGGAATGCGGAGGGGCGAATGTTGCTGCCGGTGGCACTTGAAAAAGGCTTCAGGTGCAATGGAGGGAATGATGGGGTCTCATGTTGGTGCCTACTCCTCGATCCAACAGAAAAGAAAAGACACCAGAGCAGGGGCTAGGAAGTTCTGCAGTCAGGCACCATCCGCTGTGGGTGCAGCTTCCATGCTCTTGAGTTTGGGATGCGCAAATAGGGCCAGCGAGCAAGCAGCGAATGAACATCATCATCCCGTTTTAGCGCTGCAGACACTCGTACGGGCCAGCCCGTCTCAACTCTGTCAAGCTGGGGAGGGGGGGAATGGTCCGCAACGACAGACCCTGTCCCTTCACTGAGAAGATGTGGCCCTGCCGAGCAGCGACCTGCACGGCTATATCACCTCCAATGTTCCGTTCTGAATCCCATGGAATTGGCAATAAATGACAGCAGTATTATCGGTCCCGACAATGAACAGCAGTGCAGCCCGGTGTCAAGTACGTTTGCCCTATGCTGCACCCAACTCCGTGGCAGAGACTGCATTCCGCCCGGTTGATTTCGTTGTGCGCGCAATCAGGGGGGCGAACGGGTGGGCGCAGCAGCGTGTGTGGACCGTTGTCAGATCCGATGGGGTTGGGTGCGAGGTCCGGTGCTTGGACAATTGAGGACAAAAGGGGTTGGAGCCCCCCCCCCCCCCGTGCTTTGCGAGAACAACACTAAAATTCTACAATTTGACGGAAACAAACTGTTGCTCTGGCAAGGACGTTGTTCGCGTGCACCCGCAAGAAAACACAAGCAGTGACCGCAGAATGCACCAGCCGTCAGGTGATTCCCCAATCTCTCTACCCCCAAAGGACAAGAAGCGATAAAAGTGGGTGGCAGGATAGTAAAACTTGATATTCAAGGGCCACCACAAAAAGGAACCACCTAACTCCATGGTTACAAAAATTGCGGAAACAGCACCTACTGTTGCTCCGACAAGGGTGTTGCTCTCACAAGGGGGCGGGGGGGGGGGTACGCCCGACGGCATGTCACACACGGGATTGCTACGCCCTCTTGCGAGGGGGATCCAATCTTCAAGGACTGAGGCAGCGCGCATCGCAATAGGGACGGGGCCAAAGGCGATTGAAGCAACCGCAGGGGCGCGAGCATGCAGGCAGAAATTCAGGCAAGAGTAAGGGGTGGATTGGCGGGATTGGCGGGAACAGGGTTGCTTTGGGATGGAACCTCCATCCTCTCGTGTTGAGCCGCCAGGTGCAAAGGGGTTGCGCCAGTCTTCGACTTTGCATTGGGATTTGAGCCTCGTTCCAACAAAAACAACGCGAGGTCTGCATTGCCGTCGGCAGCCGCGACGTGTAGAGCGGTGCAGTTTGCGTCGTCTGTCACGTCGAGCGGGACCTTGCACTCGTCCTGCGTTCCGCGTGAGACCGTGAGGCGGGGGCCTTTCGCCGTCCCATGCACATTCGTATTCGAAAGATACAACGAATGAAAAGGCCGACTCGGTGTTCCAATGAAACAACCCAACAAATAGAATGATCAATCGATGGGTAGGTAGACTAACGGTCACACGGCCACACAAATACGAGCCACACCAACAAGAACGCAGCTGGAGCAACGTCCCCGGCCTTCATTGCCCAGTGCAACGGGGAGGCGCCACCTTCGCATACTGGGTTGGCCTACGAGAGTGCATGGAGCTGGCGTGTTTCGAGGGCTGAGCATGAGCTTGGAAGGGAGAAGTATAGTTGTGAGCGTCGCGGAACACTTGGGGGAATCGGGAGCATGAGTAGCAAAGCGCTAAATACGTCCCGAACACCAACACCAACACACAAGGACGAAGAAACCCAACTCGCCAAGAAGAACGTTTGCAAAGAATGCACACCTTATTTTGCACAAGAGCCTCCAGAATCTTCACGTCTCCGGCCGCTGAAGCGTAGTGCAATGCACTAGCCCCTCCCGGGTTACACAAATTCACATCAACATGCAACTCGCACAAGGCTTGCATCGCCATCTACAACGGACGGTGTGATGCGATGGAGTTCAAGAAATGTAAACCATCATTGATAACAGCAAGAAGGGTGGTGGAAAATGAGGAATCGTGAGGCGATGTGGGGCAACCAAAGAAGGTTCAATGAGGGTGAAGGTTGAAGAAAGGCTAATTGAGATGTTCTACTAATGGAGGCCGCAATGCCAAACATACCTCGGCACCAACATAAGTCATGTCAAACGCAATGCCATAGGCAATGCATGTATTTAAAACGAAGAGGGATAGATGAACGAAGCGCCAAACCGCAGACATAGTTGACAACCACACGAGAAGCAAAATACGGGGATACGTTCTCATATTCTCGTCCGACACCGGTGCATAGCGGCAACGTGTTCACGGTGTTCCAAAGATCGACGAAGCATCCCCCGCCCCCCGTGGGCCAAAAATGAACTTCTCACACCCTCTCAGTGAGCTACATTCACATCAAACGTAGGTGTATTTTCGAATTTTATTCAAGTCCGTTTATGACAGGGCTGACCACCCCGATGCACGAACTTGAACCGCCAAAAAAACAACGCACCGATTGGAGGTTTCGCGACGCCGTGGATTCCGCGGATCCGAGCCTAGCCGAACCCCCCCCCCCCGGATTTTGCGGATTTTGCGGATTTGCAATAAAGAATGACCAAAACCACGCACTAGCATGCTCGCCGACCGTAGCTCCCGTCTTGGGCGTTTTTGCGCGCTTCATACACGTGCGTCGCTACGCCAAAGGTTGTGCGTCCACACTAGACTTGGTCTGTCCCATGATCAATGTCAATGGAAGTTTCATGGAAATGTGAGGGGGCGGAGGAGGGGGGGAGGGGGGGGGCTCAGTTTGTCAAGGCCCAAAGGCCAACCAACTACCGTCGTGCACTAATGCCTCGCAAACGACTTCACCTCCTCAAGGTCGGTGGTGTTGGCCGCATTTGCACACGCCAAGAGCAACTATGCGCCGCAGTGGCATGTGGTTGCACAATTGATGCACTGCCCATCGCTACGTGGTGCATATGCGGAAGTTTGCCGCTGGTGCAAAATTTTCCATGCCGCCCACACGACGGAAGAAAGTCGTTGTACGGAGGAAGGGGTTGCCATGGCAACAACTACACTCCCGACACGCGGCCTTCAACCCACGACACGCCTTGACGTGCACAAGCTTGAAATGCAACACACCAATTGGCATGACTTAGTTGCCAACATCAACGGGGACATTCCCTCGGCATCGAGGCAATTGAGGTCTGCGTTGCAACTCACCAAGTGATGAATCACGAAAGGGTGTCCAAACTTGGCCGCAAAATGTAACGGGGTACTCCTACACGAAGGCGGCAGTGGTGTGCTCCCTACGCCTTGGTGTGTCGCAATGCGACCTCCTGCGGCGTCGGCTCAACACGAGTAGTTCGCCGCGATATAGGCTCCATTATCTCTCACACAACCACTCCAACCACCACGCATGCAATGCCGTTTGCCATTGTGTCTTTGCAAACCGATTGCCCTCACATCGACAACTCCTTTTTGATACATGCAAAAATGTGTCCGATGGTCTTGCTCCTTGGATGCATTTTGGAGAAGATACGGGCCCGCAAGAAAATTAGACGCAAGAAACTTACAAAACCGCGCTCAACGACCATCGAGAAAATGGCACGATTAAAAGCCGAGGACACGACCGCTTGTGGAAACACGCACACAAACCAAAACAATTCAGAAACACCTCGGAAGGAATTATGGACTAAATATCATGCGGAAGTAGGGTCTATGAGACCCTCCGGCGAGAGCTACATCCGTTAAAAGTTTCACCTCGGATATCAAAATTCATCGCAACGTTGCCCCAACAAGACATGACAAAGACCATTACAGCTAGGGTCCATGTGACAACCAATCACAAGACACTCCGCGGGTTTTGCTGTTGCCGCTTATGCAGCGAGAATAGCAGAACATGCGCTACAAGGTGTAAGTGGTTCTAGTTCGTTTACTCAATTATGATTGCGGCCGTACAAGTAGAGCACAAACTACATCCACATTGACACGCATATGCTCCTAGCGAAAATGGCCGCCGCTATAAAGCATTGGGGGACACCATGCACCAGTATCCCTAGGGTTCGAGTATCCAACACTCCGGTGCAACGTCAATACGCGTCGGATGTGGGTGGGAAGTATTGTCGTTAGTAGTCATCACAAAGTCATCACGAAGTCCTCATGAGGGATTCACGCTAGTGGGAAAGAGGCGCTAAATCACCTACACGTTTTGCGATAATTGTCAAACATTGTCGTTTCATCTCATACCCTTCTGGGGTCTTCGTATTTGCAAGTGTGCTGTCTTGCGAGATGAGCGCCTTAACAGTCTCAAGATCATTCGCTTGTATTGCCCCACAGATTTCATCCACCTGGAGCAAGAATGAAGATTATTTCTGGATATTCCAACGCAAATTTGCAGAAATATTGAACTTCTCACCTTTGCCATTTTCCAAAATGAAACAACTGGAAATGTTCTGTTTCGGTTTCAGTGCTTGCGGCGGCGGAAGGCTTTCCTTTCTACTGGTATGTAACGACCGTCCTTTAAAATCCATATCACTAGGAGTGGGGAACACTAAGAATGACTAGGATACTGCCAAGTCGGGCTACACTGGCAGCCCGTTCAAATTTCCTCCTCCTCCTCCTCCTCCTCCTCCTCCTTCTCATCTTCTTCTTCTCATGTCCCATAATATTGAAATAGCCTTACTGACCAAACCAACACGTGTTTTTAGAATGGAATAGCATGTCGCTACTCAATGGTCTCCCTCAGGGAGCGCTGGCCTTCAATCCAGTGCCAGCAGTGACAGCGAGTCCGCAGGAACCAGGTGTGACTTCAAAACTCGTCCGGAACTGGGCTTGGGGTTGGTCCCACCGTGTGACAGAAACGCGCAACCAATGAATTGCAGGCACGAAGTTTCTTCAGGGGAAATCCCAAGCAACAAACTGAAATTGTAACAAGTGTGCTTGCAACATCGTGCCTATTCTTGATTGATCACCTTACCGAAAAGTTTGGTTTCTCATGTATTGCACATGGGACTCCTACTTCCTACACAGTAATGGTTGTGGGGCGTGCGGTGGTTGTTGTTTGACCATGGATCTTGGTCACCATGCCATTCGGCCCACAAACCCCACACGTGGTGGGGTTATCGGATCGGTTGGGTCCGACGGGCTTCAACCGACCTTAGCTCCCTCGGATATGCCCTCCAGAAAGCTTGGTACCACCATTTCTTCGGGTACCCACGGACCAACAATTCACTCACCGTCCCACTTACGTTGTGCTTCAAAGCACGTGGGGTGTTATGATTTGGCAACCATAGTGGGGATGATACTTTGAATTTTGCGTCGACCATTCAAACTAAAGTAATCAACAAATCTGACCACCTCTCTCTGGATCTTGAGCCAACAACACCTTTTGCTTCAATGACATTTCCAAACATACTTGACCACTGGAATTCTGTACAAAGGCTAATGAAGTCATCAAAGTATCAATATGATCTCCCTCCTGTTCCACTTGCAAGTCTAACTCATATTCATATAGCTGCTGCAATCTTTCGGATTTGGTTGGGAAGGTGAAAGCTGGGATTTGCAGTCATGGTGCTTATCAATCCTTCCAGATCCGCGAGACAATCTTCAAGAAGCGAATGCCCACCAGTATCAAGAAGCCGAAAGTCGCATAATCCCTGAAAATTGTCCTCCACCTCCATTGCCCTGCGACGTGAAGCAAGAGGAACTGCCTTTGTCCCTCGTTTGTGAGGAAACTCCTCAACCTCCTCAGTTGAGTACTGCTCAGCACTTGAACTCCACCCCTAATCCAAACGTGACTGGACCCACCGGCAACATACCCTTGGCAAACCGGCCAACCTTACCAATGGCAAATCCGTCGGCTACAAACCACTGTGAGGTATTCAGTCGTGTGTCCAAAAGCAACGAATTTTCGCCTTCCAACAACGCTTGAATTTCTGTGCACTACCGTTTGCCGTTGAGTAATTGTTTTATACCCTGTGTTTAGACGTCCCAACCAATCCACGGTGACGTGCTCGCTCCGCTATTTGCGCCCCGTGAAGGAACTCGAGAGGCGTGTCCTCCGAGTGCACCCAACCCGACGACGACGACGCAACCTCCCGTTGTGCCGATGCCGACCCGTCAACTCCCAATATCCACACCACCCACGGATGCGGAGGCATCAATTAGACTCCCCCCGGCCCCGCCGTTGGCAGCCAACCTGTTGGCGCTGAACAGCTACTACAACAATTGGATGTCACAAACGCAAGGTGACAGGATTTGGGAAGGACGCTCCCACCGGAAACGGTACATTGTGGTTGCTTGTTGCGTTTTGCACGTGCGCCGACGTTGCCCAAAATCAACGAGGATATTCAAACATCTTGCCAAAAGGGGTCAACTTGTCATGCTTTAGCACCATGGAAATGAATGAAGTTATAAGTGTTTTAGTGAACCAAATGCCGAAGCTCTTGGCGACGTGCCATACCACCACATTTTAACGGGGTTTGAAGCATGCCACGACATGCCATGGAAGCTTGAAAATTCTTGATGGGGGTCCTTGCACATCTCCCTTTGTCCGAAAATGCTTGTCTTTTTTGTGCATCTTTTTCCACTTGTTCGATGCCAATACTTGCATAAAGTTCCCAAACGACGGCGTTATAGCAACTAATGAGCAAAACGGAAACAACCAAGATTCCGTGATATCGCATGTACGCGGTGCCGTCAATGGAAAGTTTTGGGTGCATCCGTGCCGCACACATAATGAAATGACGTGCAAACACGTGAAAGAATGAATGCTTGAGGGTAATGAAGCACAATCTTGCTGCTGTTCATGTCGTTGTCGTGTGTGTGCTTATGTCCTCGCATCGTGCACTACGGGTTATACGAATGACGGAACGAAAGAGTTGGGCACTACATCCATTTCTCCCTTCAGAGATCTTTGTTGGGCACTTTCCACATATTTTGTTTGTTCCTACTCAGGTACGGAGAGGCGGGTGGCCGTAGCCGTAGTGAACGCTCCTCCGATTTCATGCATTTGCCGGACCCGTTTGCTTCCAACATAGTCCCGCGACCACACACTCATTTACCCGCAGCGGACATCTTGTTGGATGGTCTAAGAAAGGTTTGAAACCCACGTTGATGAGCCAAGTGTTTGCATGGATGCACGAGGAACAATCACCTTTGCACATGCATATTATTCCTCTCCATATTTGAGCGTTGATGGTTTTCCCCTACCCCTTCCTATCTACTCGCCTTTAAGACCGTACAAACCTAAGAGGGAAATTCGCCGCGCCGGGCAAGCTTTCGGCCCCAAATGCTCCCGACCGGCGTTATCCAAGGACTCCTCGGGCTTCGGGGACCGCGGTAACTGAGGCCGTGCGGGACCCTTCCCCAGCCCGTCTATTTCATCCATCTGTAACAGAAGCCGTGCGGGATCTTCGTGTCGCTGGGGCCCACGACGGATCGAACCCGCAACTATTGCAACCCTGTTACCTGTTTGCTTTTTAATTTTGACTGTCCTTCCGGTCTCTTTTGGGGGGAAAACCCCCGAAACCTTCGGCGCCATTTTCCTAGTGCCCACCATGTGAGTCTCTAAACCTCAAGCGACAGTGTCACACGGTGGTGCGAATCGGAGTCCTCTTCTTCCCCGTTCCCACTTGTGCAAGCACGGCCTAGGTCCTAGAAAACAACGGTACCACGGGGTCACCCCGGGGTGCTTCAACAAGGCGGTGCATACGTGTGGACATTACGCGTCGCATGGTGGGCACGGTATCATTCGCGAGGCCTCTCGCCGCCAGTGAAGGTCGATGTATCATAGGTGCACGCACATGGCTCACTTGAGGCCGCCGCCATTTCACACCATCGAAGGTCGCCAGAGCAGAGCAACAAGCCCTCCTCCCTTCTATACTTGTTCCACCCCACTGAATGAGTGTAGCATTGCTGCTCGTCACCATTTGGCATCGTGTTCGACACGCACGCGTGTGCGCATACACCCGCACGCACAACGCCAAATCCCACCAAGGTCTCCATCATGCACCACAGGACCCACCGCCGATGCCCACGACCATCAGTGGATTCCCCACCCCGTCTGGCCAACCAGACCAAACCACTGCGGGGCTGCACAGAGCACTCAACCACGCCGTGACAGGCGACACCGACAGGGCTTTTCGTTCCAACGAGGTATGCACGCGTTCTGCAGCCGCCTCTCTCCATTTCACTCGAAAATTGTTTCTGTATGGCTCAGGGGGCAAACGCTGAGGGGCACGGTTTTGGGCGAGCTGGCCCGCAATAATGCCGCTAGCTTGGCGACGGTGCTTTTCTCCGTCCATCAGCGGTCCTCATTTGGAGTAAACAGTAGACCTCTTTCATCCGCCACGCGAGGGGGGGAGACGCGTGGTGCAGTCCGATGCGCCAGCCCCTTAGCAACACCAAAGAGTTCCCTCCGCATTTCTACACCTCTCAGCTTGGTGCATCTCGGAGAAAAAGCCAATTTTCGGGCCAGCGAGCAGAGAATTTTCTGCTAATCTTGGTGTTTGTGGTCCCCCCCTGGAACCCTCCCCTTGCACAGCACATCCCTTCCGCCTTTGTGAACCCCATAGAAAGGTGGGGGAGTCAGGGATTTCATTTGGCCCTGCCATGGATTGTGCCGAACCATGAGGGCAACAGCACATTCAATGCAGGTTGACCTAATTTATGTCAAACACTGCAAGTTGGTGAGGACTATTTGGATTGGTCGTGACCGTCGGAGAAGTTGGGAGTTGTTGTCGTGGCACACATTACATTGTCAACGATTTCGACGTCCTTCTTTTTCCTGTATCCTCTGCAGGTTGCCAACCCACAGGGCACGGGGTTTGTCCCCATGGGCAGCACTGCTGCGACCACCAGCACGACCAGCGGCACCCTGAACACGCTTAGCGTACCCCTGCAAGACACCCTGTCCCTGGCTGCACTCGCTGCCTGTCCGTTCCCAATGGAAGGCCCTCCCTTGTCTACATCCGCCGTCACAGCAGCATTGAGTTTCAGGTTCTTTGCTCTTCTGGCTCCCACGGAGCTGTGCACGGGGATGCAATTGAAGTCGACCATCTGCCGGGTTGGCATCCAAATTGCTGGCGGTCACTGCCGCGGTCTTCGTGGCGCAGGCCATCCTCATTCAAACCACCCTGCGATGGATCAGTCAACGTTGGGTAACGCTGGTTTTTTTGTGCGGAACCACACACCACTTGACAGGTGGGGCTGGGCATTCATCATCAAACGTTGTTTGCTGCGAATGGTGTGGTTTTTCGTTGATTCCTTTGACCCAAACCGTTGCCACCACCGTTCATATTTCTTTGCAGTACAGCACAGGCAACAGCCAATCCTCTGGCGGCCATGCCTCCGATCAGCCTTCCGCCCATGAATCCAGAAGCACTGCCACCGATGTACCCCAGCCCGCTGTGGGATGTGAATGATGTGCTGGATAACCCCGGGACTATTGAGCGCCTGTGCGAACAAAGTGATGCTGAGATTGCCAGGAGTTTAGAGCAAGCTTCACAGGTCTGTGTTTGGGTGCGTACTTTCATGCGGTGTTTTTGGTTTGAGGATTGTTGAAGCTGTTCAGGATTATTCGGGAATATTTAGTTCAACACGTTTCCGGGATTTAATTAGGGTTAAGGTTTGTTGACGGCTGGGGTCTGTCGTTGGAGATAATTCCGGGTTGCAGAATTTCGATGTTTGTTGTTTAGGATGAGGCGGGGTCGATGAGATTTGATTACTGTGCTGGAGAGAAGCACGAATTAACAGAAAGTGGAAGAACACGAAATGGGGGGGGGATTCTCATATGAAGTAGGAAGGTCGGTGTTTGGGGTGTGAATGTGGAGACGGTCAGATGCTCTCATTGTGGGCACACGCAGGCACAGATGCATGCAATCCCCTCCCCCCTGTTGCAGGGACCCATATTCCCCAAATCAGCCTGAATCCTTGGCCCGAATCAGTAGATTTCTGGCAGCAGCAGTAAAAAGGACCGTTTAATGAAGGTTCTTGTGCTGTAATGAGAGACATCTCTTCGCAATTATGTTCACTCTGTCAACAGACAATTCTTCTGGAAAAGTTTGCTATTTGTGGCGGCAAAGGGTCACCGTTACTTTCAATCGTGGACCATGACGCAACGCAGCAGGCCCAGTTTGACACAGCACTGGGTAGGGGAGGAAAACCGGCGGCTGTTGGTAAGGTCAACGACACAAACAAGAAAGGAAGGAGAGGCGCCCGGAGCCCCCCCCCCATCCCTCTACAAGGTGCCCACGTACTCCACAAGGGCGGGAACTGCGCCCCGCGCGCTGGGAGGTGCCCGCCACGGGGGTGGCAACAGGGCCATGACCAGTCAACTGCGCACGGGACAGTCCACGTCGTACGGAGATGTGAAACCCTCGAACGGGGGGGGGGGGCAGGCGGGTGGGACAGGAGGGGGTGCGCGACAGGGGCACCCAGGAGCGCCAACAGACAGGGGGAGGAGCAACACAGACACACAGAACGCGGGAGCCACACCAGGAGGGACAAGGCCGAGCACAACAAACAAGGAGGAGGGGCACAGCAAGGCTGGAGAGGCAACCAGAACAGCGGGAACAGGGAACCAGAATGGAGCGGATGGCGGAGCGTGCGCATGGGAGGCAGCGACAATAAAGGGGATGGCTTGGCCAGCCAGCCCCGTCGCTGACGGGTGCCAGGGCAACCCCTGCCCAACCAGCATCAGGTGGGGGGTGTCTCCCGCAGCCCAGATGGGCTGTTTGCGCAACAGGAGCGGGAGCCCATCAGGGGCAGACCAGCCGTGAGGGGGAAAAGGACATATGGTGGACGGCCAGGACAGCGTGTGGAGGAACAGGGCACCTGGGCCTCACGCACACAGAAACACAGCAAGGCAGGCTACGGACAGCCTGTGGACAGAGGCGCGTGGACAGCAAACACAGTCAAACGACCCCGGCAACAACCAGCACATCCTCAATACGCCAATTATTGGGCGCCGCTGACGCGCAAACGGCACACCGTGCCACATTCAGCACAGCCCCAACACACCAGCTACTGGGCTCCGCGAACGCGGAAACGACACCAGCAAGAGCACCGGCCGCAGCGGCCGACAGAAAGCAGCAACCTGACAACATGCGAAGGGAAGAACGGGTGACTGTCCAGGGCCCCGCAAAGGAGCAACAACCAGACGGAATGTCACACAGAGGGGAGTATGTAGTACAAGTGGCAATTAAAGTATGGCTCCTGGTCGAAACTGCGGTGTTGTGTGTGTGTGTGTGTGTGTGTGTGTGTGTGTGTGTGTGTGTGTGTGTGTGTGTGTGTGTGTGTGCCCATTATGCCTGTGGTCAGGAAAAGGTAGTCTGAAGCGATCCCCCACCCCACAGTGTGGGGCCCAGCATGACCAGTAGATGCAAATCAGGCATGCCTTCTGAAATTGGACAGGGTCATATGCCATCGCCACAGCATCATTGCATACGCTCATGCACCCCTGCCCGTGAGGGACTGGAAGATTGATGCCAATGATGTCGGTTCTGCGCTTCAATGTCCCGCTCTGCAGATTCCGCCCGAGCAGACAGACGCCTACCACATCGTTGCCAGCGCACGGTTGCACGGTGAAGGTGTGTCGTTGGTCCTCAAGCGCTCGAGATGTGTTCGCAGAAAGGGGTAGGGAGTTGCAGCACCCCAAAACCCCTTACCTACAGAAAGCAAGCCGCCTCTCTGCATTTCCTCTTCTTTTCTTTGGGTGCGCGTGTGTGCGGTGTGTGTGTGTGTGTGTATGTGTGTGTGTTGTGCGACGGGAAAAGCTGGGTACAGGTGAAGCAGGGGTCACAGCAGAAGACCCCTTCTCTTCAGTGACAAAAATGGACCCAGATCGAGAGAACACCAAGAAACCCCTGCCGTTCGTGCATCGTGATGCCTTCGTCGGCCGGTACCGACAGGCAGCCCCCCCCCCCCCCCCCCCTCCGACACGCACACACACACGCACGCACGCACGCACGCACGCACGCACGCACGCACGCACGCACATGTAGATTGTTGGTATCCACCGGGGGAACAGACGCCTACTTTTTCCACCCTCAGTAATCGGTGTATCGTGTGACAACTGAGAGACGTTTTGCCTGGTAGTAGGCTTGTTGCCCGTGTTGTGCGTTTTCACCTGTTTGTTACTCAGGGTACAATTTCAACATCATGAAGCCCTACAACCCCACGTTGAATTTCATGAGCCTTATCGCCAAAGTATGCGCCACTGCCGACGAATTGTCCTTCCCTGAAGACAACATGTGAGCCTCATTGTACATAGATTTCTGCCGCAAATCCAGTTTATGTCTTGTCAGTTTTGTCCATTCATGGGCCTCATAGCCACATTCCCAATATTATTGCCCCCCATGCACTATTTTCAGCCTTCTCCGACTGGAAAGTGGGACCTCAGTTCCTGTTCCAACCACGTCCCCAGTTCAATCTCACACCAGATTCACAGCATGTCCCCCTCTCCGGTTTTCTTGCAGGAGGTTCAATGGACAGCCAAGCACACGCAATGGGTGAAGCTGTCGCAACGGCGAAAGGCTCATCTAAGGTGCGTGACTGCAGCGAAGATTCGCATTGATCTGGTTCTCGATGTTTTGCTTCTATAATTTAGGTCATGTGTAATTTAGGGACACAACACCAGGAGTTGTTCCATGTCGGTGCGGAGTCCTTCCATACTGTTGTTGCTCTATGCCAGCATGTTGAAGTCATGTTGACCCCTTTTAGCGTCCTTGAATACTCGGCGTCGCCGGCTTCCGGCAGCTGTCAGTTTAATCGCGGCAACAATAGTGCACGACAGTGCAATAGTGCGCAAACCAACAGATGCTGCGCAGCATCCACCCTCACGGGGTGTGGCTCTCATTGGGTGCGGTGATGCCCATAGCTGTTGTGTGCAGATCCACCCAGTGCTTCTGTGTCCAGATGTGCTTCTGTGCCTGTCTCCCTGTGTATGTGTGTTCTCTTGTGCGCGCCCTACGGACGCTTGATCCTTCATTGAGGCAGCATGTTGTCATGAAGATCTTATGCCCAAAGGTGCACTGGCGAGGCTACTCCCGCTGCAAGTGCGTGCTCGCTTCCCGATACACACAGCGTTTTGGCCCGGATTCACGGGAAAACGGGGAATTGTGTCGTGCAGGTATATGACCAAGCCCGATTATCGCCCGGATTATCCCGGCCTTTTGGATGATTGCAGTATCTATGCAATGGACCTCAGGAACCGCAGTTTGATCAATGATTTCACAAGGTGGGTGCTGTGTTCCGCATTCTTGAGTGCGTCATCTCTGTGCGTGACAACGCAGTCTGCATGGCACGAAACTGGAAGTCGCATCGTTGTCATGGGCCCGAGGGCCCTCTGAGCCATCTCGCGGCGCTTCACTCCGGCACTGGCTCTGTGCGGAGCCCACCCGTTGATCCGGTCCAGCAGCGCTTCCCTGCAACACCCGTTTTGTTGATTGGCGGTTGCGCCCCGTTTGTTGTGCCTCTTGATGTGTGGCTGTAGGTGTGGCGACAACGAAGTGCAGTACTCATTTGGTAAACCCATGACGAAAAAGACGAACCAATTACTGGACTTCAACGGTCTGCGGTACACCGAATTTTATTCCACGTGCCAAGGCGTGCTCGTATGCCCTCTCGTGGGGGCGGAAGGTATGCGGTGCTGCACCGTTTGCCCAGTGCAGAGCTACAACAGTTCCGCTATGGGGCTAACCCAGAGAAGCAGGCATGGGATGGGAGCAGGCACTGAGCTTTCGGTGGGGGCCGTATGGATCTGACTCTGAGTACAGATCTCGGCAGTCTCGACTGCTGATAAATTGGAGGCGGGTGTCGGATGTTCCATCAAAGATCACACTCTAAATAATATGGCACAATATTTCCTCCACAAACAGTTGTGCCCTGTAATATTCGTGGCGGTGCTCCCAAACAGCCCTTACAGACGTTCATGATGTTTTTTTGTTTTCAGCGCTTTCAACAGTTAAGTTAAGGCCTGGGCTGACGAAAGACTGATGATGGAGGAATGCGGGGGGCTTGCAGGGCCCCTTGAATAGTGGTGGGGAGGGGGCTCGTAAAAAGGGCTCCCACAACTCTGTTTCCTTGGTATGAGTGCTATCGAAAGGCTCCGCGGGCCAGCGTGGTGTGTCTGTGCCGGGGGGGGGGGGGGCATCAGAAAAGCCGGGCCACGCAGCAACCGGTGAACATTGGGTACAGGGCTGACGTAGCACATTACAGCTGCAGGGAGCTAACAAGGATGATTTGGGAGGCGCCAAAGGCAGCCGGCCCTTGAAGTCACGCCCTAAAGGGGCTGCAATGGCCTACCGCGGTCGCCCTACCAAAGGTAGGCCTTGTGCGGACTCCATCCCCGCCCCACCACCAATTTAATCGTCGGGAGCGCTGTCGGAAGGTGCGACGAGCATGCAATCATGAACGAACGCGGAGTTGTGACCCCGCCTCTGTTGGTGACACGTGCGTCTTGGGGAGCTCATCGATTTCCACGGGGAGTAGAATGAATCTGATGTCTGATCGAGTTTCCACCACAGTTCGCGCAGCGCTGTGGATCCACCGTGGTGGCCAGCTGGATTCGTTTCAACGCTATCGTCCGATTTAGGATATCCCAGCGCATCCTTGACACCGAAACAATCCGAGCGGATTGCCGGGTTTGAGTGCAATGGATGCCCATTGCTCGTCGGGCCCATGGTGTATGCAACCGCCCAGTAGCATTTTGTGGGCAGTGCGCGTGCAGCAAGAATTTTCACATTTGTTCAGCGGTTGAACCAGACAAGCCTTGCGCAAGCTTGAAAGCCACATCTTCGCGCTGTCGAATTTGCCCCGCTCACGCCTGCGAGCTCAAGCACCTGAAGTGTGATGTCAGGTGTGCCTGTTTGAGTATCTCGGAAGTAGTTGCGCTGCCTTCACCCTCTTTCCCCCTGCTTTTCTTTGGTGCGTTGTCGAGCCCGTTCGGAGCGAGCGAAGCTGTAGAACCAGTGGTCGAGCGGTGAGCCCAAGTCTTGACCCGCCCCCCCCCCCTTGTTTTCCCCTGTTATTGGGGTCACCACTGCTGCTCCTCTATCTCAACCAGGGCTCGCGTGTTTTGCGTTCCTACTCATCGAGGAATTTTTGTGCGTGCCTCTCGGGAATTTGATCTGCTTTTCTTTCTTGAGACCGATCAATCTTGGCAACCGATCAATCATGCGTCGCATGCATGCACTGCCAACCGCTGGTGCTGCTGCTCGTTCTGCCAACGTTGGCGGGAAGTGATGTTTGTTTGGATGTGCCTTGTAGAAGCGAGCCCAGAACTTTTAGGAATCGTGCGGTAGTGCTACTGCAGTGATCCACAAATGCTGGTAGCAGTGATACTCAGAAAGTGGCAATACAGTCCGGTAGATAGGGTGCATCCCCGAAATCCCAATTACTGCATCAGTTTGTGCACCAATTTTCAACAGTGTGGATCACATGTGTCTCACACCCTCTTCCTGTCACACTGACAAAGCGTGTTCCCTTTGCGGGGCCAGAGTCTTTCCTTCTGCTTCTCTGCTTGCTTTCATTGTATCACGTCTGTATCCCAACACAGAAAAGTGTGTATCCTGTGCTTAAGGTGATACACACCATTGGCGCATCCGTGGCAATATCCACTAACGAGAATGTTGGAATTTGTCAAATTTGCAGGGTCAAATCTGAAGTTAAACTCTTTGCAGACAGCGTTCGGGCGTGGCAGTTCCCACTGCATTTCCTGGTATCGGATACAGCTTATCCTTACTACGGGTGATGTCCCCTGCCACACCGTCTTGTGGGACAATCGTAGCACTGGACAGCTCTGATCCTTGATTCCGAGAGGTTTCTCGAGTGCCTTCTGATGAGTAAGCTCTGGCAGCTTATCATGGCTTGACCCCCCCCCCAAAAAAAGAATTTAAACTATTTGCAGACAGCCGCATGGTGTTCTACCCGCATGTTGTGCTCTGTTTATTATGGTGGTCAGGGCTGTCCTGCAGTCTACAGGAATTCGTATTCTCATTCACAGCTGCGTCCAGATTCACATCCTCATGTGATTCACCACACATTTACATTCCACAGTTGCGTCCACATTGACAATGCACACAGTTATTTCCACATTGGCCTCAACATTGCAGCCATACTTAGACCCGTTGACACTTCCATAATGTGACGGATGTGGCATGCACAGCCCCATCTGCAGATTAGATCACTGCATTTCATCACCTGTTTGGAAATGTGCTTCCTGAATGTTGCCTCATCCTCGACCTGGATGGTTACATACGACCGCAGTCACAGCTGTCCACGTTTGGAGAATTTCATCAATGAAATGTTGTGCAGGCTTATCAAGTACATCATGGAGCCCGACCAGCCTCCACCAGTGTGCCCCAATGCCAACAAGCAAAAGTATTTGCTAGTCTGTGTAGGTGTGCACCAGTGCCTCCCACCATCGTCTCCCTGCTGTGGTTGCTGTCCTTGATGGTGATGGTCATCCTTTGCAAGAATATTACCCAAAAAACTGGACAATCAAAAGCCTGCCTCTGGCAATCTGAATGGGAATTCCGTTTGCAAGCAAGAAATTGTGCGACAACTGAGCAACCACAGGCACCGAAGTACAATTGCTTTCATGAAACTAGAGTTCAACACAATCATTGACAAATTGTGAACCAAAAAGCCAGATGGAAGCTTTTGGCGTTTTCAATGATGGATTTAGGGTTTTGACCCGATCCGGGTATCCAATGAATGGTTTGTCAATTAGCGTCAATTGGCACCAGCGACTGAGGGTTGCTCATGCGTAGAAGATTGAAGAGGGTTGAAGAGGGTTGTCGAGGGTTTTGAAGGACTGTTTAGGACTGTGGGGGGTCGTGGATGGTTTTTGCAGGTTGTGGTCGAAGGCCGAGATCGTGAAAGTCATGGTCTTAGAACAGATTGTATTGCCTGTGCTCGTGTTGCTCCTTGTTGAGGTCAAAGGGTTTTAGGGGAGTTTAATTTCACACTCACAAGGCCGTCACTCACACCTGCGTGGAGCCACTCACAACTACAGGGATCACACACACTTACAGGGATGGGAGGGGAGGGGGGGTTGGTTGGGGTGCAGGAAATGCATCTTCTCCGTCCCCATTTCAGAGGTGGGGAACTCGGCAAAATGTCTTGTCTTTGCTGGATTTGAAGCGGTCTGGATGGGCCTGGGTCTCCACCCCAGTGGCGTTGCGGGGGGGGGGGGGGGTTGCGGTGTTGGCTCTGGTCCTCCCTCACAACGATCGTGTTTGTGCCGAAACCGTGTGCTGTACCTATACCGTGTGGTGTGCGCCGTGCTGCTTGTTACGCTGCCTGGCAAAGAGTTGGGTCCATTTCTTGCACTGATCCATTCCATTCCATTCTCAGGGCAACACAAACACCCACTGCCTCCGCCCACCAACGTCCCTTTCAAGCTAGTGTGGGCCCTGGAGAACTATGTGGAGGCGAATGAAAAGGTCACGGCAGCAGAGATCTGGCCGAAGGTGTGTTTGTAAGGCAGGCCATTGCTTAGTGACCCCGGGGGGAGGGGGGCATTCGGGGCCCTGGCCAGCCCCCCGGCCGACCGACCCACCCACCCACATCAGAAGATTTTCCTCAGGCAAAAAATGAAATTCATCAAAGGGGCCGGAAATTTGAGGCCGATTTTAGGTACAAAAACTCCTTTTTGGCCTCTGGACCCCCCTCCCCACCACCACCCCCGGGGGGGGGTGGGGTGTCCGCCACATGTACTTGTGTGGGGCACCTGTGTGTGTGTTTGTGTGTGTGTTCAAGCCTAGCCTTCAAACATTCATGACTGCTTTGCTTTGATTGGCCTGACAGGTTGTTTACGACCAGTGCCCTGCCTGTTGATCCACAGTGGGTTGGTTGCTTGGTCGCCTCACGCCGTGTGTGTGTGTGTGTGTGTGTGTGTGTGTGTGTGTGTGTGTGTGTGTGTGTGTGTGTGTGTGTGTGTGTGTGTGTGTGTGTGTGTGTGTCGCCCCCTGGTAACGGGTGGGTCGTGCAAGCCTCCAGTTACCGAATTGTCCGGGCGGTGCAGGAAGTAGCGGGGCAGAGTCCAGCGGGGAGGGGGCAGGGGATGGACTGGGCTGGGGCACAGGCACTGGCTAAATTCTTGTTTTCCTGCTTGCAGGGGTGGACACTCCAAGTGGACCGCCCCAACCGCTGGTGCCTACTGGCCGTGTACTTCTTGTAATGCAGAAAGGCGCCTAGCCGCATGCTTTTCAACTCCTTCTTCTTCTTTCTTACGGCCTGGCCTGCGAGATTTGTTAGCGACCAGTGCGGTGCTCTGTTTGTCACGCCTGTTCGTCTCGCTTCAATTCTGTGTGCACTGTTGTGCACTGCTGTCGAGAACCTGACTCATCACTCAGCAGTTGTAATTGGAGCCTTGCGTTATTTACCGTATCAATTATTGGCGTTGCTACCTGTACTACAAACAAATGTCAAATTCCTTAGCATCAGCATCAGCATCATCCGATGCTCTAGCGCCAGCAAAGCCAACGGATACTTGTGATGGGCGAAAATTCAGGGACGATATCTGCATGCGTTGTCACAAATCACGCCACAAAACAGCAGCGTGTCCGGAAAAACCAAAAGGGAGAGCAAGCAGCAATGTTCCATCGGACCCGTGTTGGTCGTGCGGGGTCGTACATTGGGCCCATGCGTGTGAGATACAGAAGCAGAGAACGGCCGATGGCGTGTGCATCCTTTGTGGTGACGAAAAACACTGGCTGAGGGCATGTCCCTTATTTGACCCAGCTGTTCATGTCCGAAAAAGCCCTCGTGCAGCGCCGGAAGGAAACTCGACCGCGAAACGTACCACGATGTATGTTGTTCCACGGCGGACAAAGATTCTATGGTGTTTGAGGTGCGGCAATATGGAGCACCACACGGCTGATTGCGTTTCTGCGGATCCTCATGTACGCTTTCCACCAGATCAGCATGATGATAAGTGGAAGGACATGTGTTTGTGGTGTGGAGTCAAAGGCCATGACCTGAAGGAGTGTTGGAAAAGGGCTCCTGCGACTGCCGCAGCGAATACAACGGCGATTGCAGGCGTGCAGGAGGAAATGAAAGGCATTAAGCAAAGCGTTGCAAATGTGGACAAGCTTCAGACGACAGTTGACAGCTTAGGAGTGCAAACGTCAACGCTTATTCAATGGCAATAGGCACAGGCCAATCCTGTGACTGTCAAATCCAAGGAAACGGCGGCTTTGGCGGAATCTCTTTCGAAGCGTGTTGAAGCATTGGAAAATAGTCAGTTCAGGAGGTCCGCATTCGAAGAATGGGTTGATGCCAAATTTGCCACCGTTAAGGATACGGCAAACGCAGCATTACCCCGGTTAGAGTTTGAGACGTTTTGCATGGAAGAAGAGGAGACATGTAGCCAGGTGCCTCCATTGAAAGGCGATACCGATATGGAGCGCTCCACAGTCACGGGGACAAAACGAGCACATGACGGGGATGACGAGGACAACGGAGGCCCAGCAGCTCGTGTCAAGAGGAGGCACGGGAAGACGGGGACGGCGGAGTCGTCGACACCAGGATCCGACACTTTCGCAGCGATAGGCCCACCAAAAACACCGGAGAAGGTGACGAGGAGTAGCCCAGGGGTATGCGGCCGCCAAATCGCTGGCGCCGCTGGCGTGGAAAGTTCGTCTGGCGCTGGCGGGGAAATTTCCCATAATTCCTAAAGGCTATAGTGGGCTTGTCGAACAGCTGCTGGCACGATGATTGGGATTGGTGGAATTATCGGGAATTATGGGGAATTATGGGGAATTATGGGGAATTATGGGGAATTATGGGGAATTATGGGAATTTATGGGTGAATTATGGGGAATTATGGGGAATTAGGGTGGAATTATGGGGAATTATGGGGAATTATGGTGGAATTATGGGGAATTATGGTGGAATTATGGGGAATTATGGGGTATTATGGGGAATTATGGGGGAATTATGGGGAATTGTGGGGAATTATGGGGAATTTTGGGGAATTATGGGGAATTATGGGGGAATTATGGGGAATTATGGGGGAATTATGGGGAATTATGGGGAATTATGGGATGTCATTTGTTGTGTTGCTGATGGTTGTTTTTTGTCGTTGTATGGCCCCCTGCTTCCACAGACATGTCAGACTTTCATCCTCACAACAATGTTCTTTATGTGCGACTCGCCTACCTATACAAGGCCCCCAGGGAATACATTTCCCAGGGGCAGCTGGCGAAGCAAATGAAGAAATTGAGTATCAAGGCACTCAACCCCAGTGACATTGGGCTTAGTGTTGCTGGGGGCCGTCGTGGTGGTGCATGGATGTCGTGCGCTGCTGCATTAAATGTTGTGCCACCTGGACACCGTGCTGCTTGTGCATCCGCTTTCGCTGAGGCCGCGACTGCTGCTGGTTTGCCGGCTGCTGGCACGTCTGATGCTGCTGCTGATGGTGCACCACCTGATGCTGCGACTGCGGACAATGCTGCTCATGAGCCTCTTGAACAACCTGACACTGTTGCTGCACTTGATGACACTGCTGCTGCACCACATGGCAGTATTGATGCACTTCTATGTGTTGCTCCTCAGGAGTCCACGGTGGCACCATCGGGAACAAACAGCAACACATCAGGAATCAAAACCAAGCCACAATTCCCCCATAATTCCCCAAAATTCCCCATAATTCCCCAAAATTCCCCAAAATTCCCCAAAATTCCCCAAAATTCCCCAAAATTCCCCATAATTCCCCATAATTCACCCATAAATTCCCATAATTCCCCATAATTCCCCATAATTCCCCCATAATTCCCCATAATTCCCCATAATTCCCCATAATTCCCCCATAATTCCCCATAATTCCCCATAATTCCACCATAATTCCCCATAATTCCCCATAATTCCCCATAATTCCACCCAAATTCCACCCAAATTCCCCATAATTCCCCATAATTCCCCATAATTCCCCATAATTCCCCATAATTCCCCATAATTCCCCATAATTCCCCATAATTCCCCATAATTCCCCATAATTCCCCATAATTCCCATAATTCCAGTCGTCTGGCGGGGAGCCGTCGTCTGGCGCTGGCGGGCGCATACCCCTACTAGCCAAGCTCACAACGCAGCAAGTCCAGCAAGTGCCCCGTCCTCACCAGCGCATAGCATTCTGAAGCACAAGGTAGCGGGAGACGAACCCCGGCTCCTGATGGAACCGACACCAAAGAGCGCGTGGAGTGACCAGGCAATGGACTTGCTCCTACAAAAATGGACAGAATGGTGTGATTTTCGACTGTCGTGGTGGGTCGACAAGCATTGTGGTTTGGAAATGGCAGCAACAGCAACGGCGGTGGCTACTGAGCATGACCTCACCGAGGAGAAAGCTGAGGGCATTCGTGCCATCCTGACAAAGAGCCACATGCCGCCGAGGGCGTTCACCAATTTACCCGCGGTGCAGGTAACGCGATTAATCCCACCGGTGCCCCACTGAACAATCAAGAGAGGGTGTAGAGCGACACACAAGGAGACCCTGTGCTTATTCGGTGTTCTTTAGCGGACCCACCGGATGCGGGAACAGTGCAGGATGCCGTTTCCTGCAGTGGGTACAGTAGAAGCTGGGTTTGGATACAGTGATCCCGTGCACTACCACAGAGTGCGGAGGATCACTCCATCAGAACACATACCACCCACACATTACCATTACACATTACATACGCAATAGTGACTCACATGCCAATTTGTGCAAAAGGTTTGCGAGTAAGTAATTCCGTGTTTGATCAACAAGGTGAAGTTTCTTTTGCCGAGTATGATTACTTCCAGGACATTGCACCAAGCATTCTTCCGAACTCCGTTTTGTTGCCTACCAAGGGTGATCCACAGATACAAGCAGTCCCAAATTATATTGCCCGAAGGGTCCTACACACGTTGTCCAGAACATGCATTTGATTTTCCGCGGTATTTTGCGTCACAACATGCAATTATCCGCTTTGTTGAGGGGTACATCAAGACGTCAGATTAAACAGCTCACCTCACGCAGTTGCGCATTTTGGTGACGTCAGACACAAGTTGGTTTCGAATAGCTTCCCACATTGTTTTGAGCACATTTGGCACTAGGTCCCTTATTGTCTTTGCAGTGAGCTCACACAGGCCATCCTAGGCGTACAAAGAACAGGCACCATTACCAAAGGGGTGGCCAGGCCCATTCATTTATATTGCACAGCACAGGCAGTGAGGGCCACCACAGAGGTGCAGTGCCTTCATCTGAGTTTGCTGTTCCGGGAGTACAGGGCTACCTTGTTTCCTGATGTCACGCCTCCCCATTGTACAGGCATCTTGAGGGCACTAGTCAAGTGTATAGAGTCGCCAAGAAGATCGTTAAATCAACGAACACAAAGGCCTTGGAAAAACAAGCCCCGATGAACCTGTTTTTGGTGGTGAGGTCGACTGTCTGGCTCACATGCTGGACAGTTGTTTTCCTCTAGGTCCCTTGGGACATGCCACCCTTTGCTGTGTATAGGGTTTTTCACCCTTTATGAGTGCAATTTTATTTTAGCCATGTTTGCGGCCACCAGCTCCAAGCGGAGTGCCTGGCATGGACCTGAGCGCAACAAGCGGTTGGGCCCATTGTCTGCTGGTGCCGGGCCCGAGTGGTTGACTAGGGAGCACCCTGGGGGCTACGGCTGGGACACTGCTGGTCTGGCGGCTGACCCTGTCACCTTCGTGCGGTACCGTGAGGCCGAGCTGATGCATGCCTGCTGGGCAATGCTGGGCACCTTGAAATGCTTGACGCCCAAGCTGCTTGGCAAGGCGGGGTTCCCCATCGCAGAGCCTGTGTGGGTCAAGGCTAGAGCCCAAATTGTCTCCGAGGGTGGCTTGGACTACCTGGGCAACTCCGGCCTGGTTCACGCCCAGTCGGTTCTTGCCATTTGGGGGCGCCAGGTTGTGTTGAAGGGCGCCGTGGCGTCGTACCGTATGAACGGTGGTCCATTGGGTGAGGCCGACGAGCTGTTGTACTTTGGGGCGCCCTCGACCCTCTGGGTCTGGGCAACAACACTGAGACCTTGGCTCAACTGAAGGTGAAGGCGATCAAGAACGGCCGATTGACCATGTTCTCTGTTCCCGGCTATCACGTGCAGGCCATCGTGACCGGTGAGGGCCCTGTGGAGAACTGCTCTTGCACATTGCGGACCCATTCGGTGTGAACGGATTCACCACCGGTGGAGCCGACAAGATCACTTCCACGTTGCTCAGCTACTCCCCTAGCCCTATTGCCGTGGTCACGGCCACCAACTCCAAGTTACGTACCTAGTATGGACCTGAGCGCAACAAGTGGTTGGGCTCATCCTCTGCGGGTGCCGTGCCCGAGTGGTTAACTGGGGAACACCACGCGGACTACGGCTAGGACACTGTTGGTTTGGCGGCTGACCCTGTCACCTTCGAGAGGTACCGCGAGGCCGAGCTGGTGTACACCCACTAGGCCATGCTGGGCACCTTGGGATGCTTGACGCCCCCCATCGCCGAGCCTGTGTGGTTCAAGGCTGGAGGCCAGATCGTCTCCGAGGGTGGCCTAGACTACCTGGGCAACTCCGGCCTGTATGCTGAACTGCACAGAGGTCGTGTCTTGGGCGTACCACATATGGTATGCGGCAATGTGTGCCCAGGCGGAGGCTGCCCAGTAATGGCCTTTCTGAGTTTTGCATTTCTGTCGAATTTGCAAGTGGGAGGTGGGGAGAACCAGGGCACGCCCTACGGCATTTACAGAATCACAACGGTGGTCATTCCACCGGCCGTGGGGTTTGCCGGGTGATGCCTGCCTCCCTGTTGTTTCTTTTGGGTGTTTTTGGGGTATATATTGTGCCTTTGCTGCACTATGCCTGGTTGAAGGCTCGTGCTGTTCAAACACCGCCCTTAGTGTGCGGCCTTTGTGGGTATATTGCAGGAGTATGGTCTAGTACGTAGCCAGGTTGCCGAACACGCCCCTTGCGAGCATCCACAATTGCTATAGCTGGGTGTTGCGGTTAGTATTGCGCTGCAGGCATGACGCTGAGGGGCTGGCTTTGTGACACAGAGGGTTGTATTCTGTGTGTTGTCAGGGCGGTGGGGGGAGGGGATGGGGTTCACTTTCTTGGGGTAAGCCCTAGGCCCTCAGGTTTTGGCTACATTATGCCCGCCAAGACGCTGTGAGGTTGTGGAGAATATATACCGCTGGCTGTTCCCGCAATACTCTTGGTGCTTGTGCTGCCGGCATGGGAAACGACTGTCTAGCGCACATGCTGGACAGTTGTTTTCCTCTGGGTCCCTTGGGACATGCCACCTTTTGTTGTGTATAGGGTTTTTCACCCTTTATGAGTGCCCACCCTTACCCTTCCCGCCTAGTGACTATTGTTCAGATTTGAGAGCTTGTTCCCACAATACTCTTGGTGCTTGTGCTGCCGGCATGGGAAACAAGCCCACATAATTTGGCCGTGGAGTTCTCCAGACAGGCAAGGAAAGATGACGTGCACACGACGAAACCAGATTGTATATGTCACCAGTTGGTACACCCAGACAAATGTGGTACGGTGCGCATGACCGATGGATGTATTGCATTGACCCCCAATTCTGTCTCTGACCTTACTAGTGCCCGCTTGCGGCCGAAAGATCCACTGCCCGTGGCAGGCAGATAGGCACGGAAAACGGCAGTGTCCGCTTTGCATCGCAAGTGCAGGCGAGGGTACCCGATCTCGAGTTCCTCATGCCGAAGGGTTTATTCTCAGAAAGGGGTACACACCATATCAAAACACCTGTATGTCAGGATTGTTGATAAGGCGGCACGGGAGTTGTGGGGTTTTTGTAAAAACTGGCTGTGGCGGCAAACGGAACAGTTCCTACGTGCTGAGAAACGTGACACCAGAGGACACCGTGGCGGAGACAGCAATTCTCATTAAGGAACACGGATAACCCGCACGAAGCCTGTGGCTATAGTTACAACGGCTGGACTGATGCTAGGCAACCTGCTTATGAGTGCCTCTTCTTTGTTCATAGTGAGACTTCGAACTTCGAACTTATGTGGCGCCGGAAAAAAAAATTCTCATTAAGGAACACGGTTGGAACGCGAATGCACGGGCACGGTTTTGTGTTTTGTACATTATTGGTAAGCGAAGAGTTTGAAAAAGCAAATGTGGCTCCGGAGACCTATTGCCGCATATCCTTAACTGCAAATCCGGAAGCGCGACTTGCGTACAGCGGCGCGTGCTTACACGTGTTTCCTGAAGCACCTAATCACTGAGATTCCGAATAGATTCCAAGTTTTGAAGGTCAATGATGTGGCGAGTTGGATGGAGTGGGTGAACCAACAGGGCATGAAATTGGTGACTGAACTCGACTGTAAGGAACCGTTTAACAAGATACAGCCAGGATGGGTGGACAAGCACATGTCTGAAGGGATACCGTTTCTCACCAAGCGTAGGCGGTGGCGGAAGGCTGAGGTGACCTGGAGTGTCCATCACTCCTTTTTTGCTTTGGACAGGCTAGGGATGGGCACAAATAAACAGTTCAGATATATAACGCATCAGGAGCGGACCAGGTATGTTTCTTTTGAATTGCAAAAAAACAACAAGTGCTGGGCGGTGGGGCAGCCGTGGAGCCGAGGTAAATGCATCCCAACGGGCGGCTGTTTTTCGGCACAAAGTGCAGATTTGCATTCCATTTGGGCGGCATACAAAGGAAGAAGGGAGTTCCGCCGCTTGGGAGCATTAACTGTGTCGCCAGAGGGGTACATATACTGGTTGGGCAAGTGGAAGGTCGCGATGTGCCAATTCCGCGACAACATCCTTATTGCGTCTGATGCTGACCCATGTGACTGTAAAGAACTGGTGGGGCTGGTAAAATCAGTTTTGGAAAAAACATGGGGACTGCCTGTAGAATGCGCCTGTGCAGATAAACAAGGTATGTGTCAAGGGACCTGCCTGGGACTAGTGATCAGATGCATGGGATTCTGTATTGCTCTGGGGGCTGGTGGTGGAGGGCTTAATCACATCCAGCCGGCAGCACTAACGGATGACTGGAGTTTGCGCCTCGGGCCTTCCCTGATGTCTCCAAAACACGCCTATAAAGGATACCCGAGTGGAAATTTCACAGGTGCACTGGCGAACGGAAGGCCCTGGGTGCGTACATGGTCGGGACAGATCGTAAGCACGCTGGCCTGGCTCCAAACAACCCCCCTATCTTGTTACGGGCGGGGGACAGTATGCGGGCCATGCACGGTGCGTTGCACTTTTGCAGGCGGCAGTAAAGGTGGTGTATACGGTATCATACCAGTTGCCGAAAAAGAAAGGTGTTGTGATTCATCACGTCCAAGAGTGGCTCAGAAAGAGTGCACACAGGGAGGGACGAAGATACACATCCTGGACGCCAAAGGGATGTGTGGGGCTTCGGGCGTACGAGGTGGTATGGAATTACGACTGGCAGGCACTAGACATGGTACGCCGCCAGAGCTGCTCCGACGCAGCGTGTGTGTGTGTGTGTGGCCCCCCGGTAACGGGTGGGTCGTGCAAGCCTCCAGTTACCGAATTGTCCGGGCGGTGCAGGAAGTAGCGGGGCAGAGTCCAGCGGGGAGGGGGCAGGGGATGGACTGGGCTGGGGCACAGGCACTGGCTAAATTCTTGTTTTCCTGCTTGCAGGGGTGGACACTCCAAGTGGACCGCCCCAACCGCTGGTGCCTACTGGCCGTGTACTTCTTGTACTGCAGAAAGGCGCCTAGCCGCATGCTTTTCAACTCCTTCTTCTACTTTCTTACGGCCTGGCCTGGCGAGATTTGTTAGCGACCAGTGCGGTGCTCTGTTTGTCACGCCTGTTCGTCTCGCTTCAATCGTGTGTGTGTGTGCGCGCGCGCGCGTGTCAGTGTGTGTTCTGTGACTGTCTGGTTGGCCTGACGATCCCACGTCCAGTGCCTCGGGTGTGCCTGTGTAGGTGAGGCATGGCTGAGCCATGGAAATCGGTTTCAGCTGCGGGAGAACGTACGAGGGAAATGGGGCCCGTACGCCTGCTGCATCTTTGACAACCCTGCCGCTTGCACACAGCATATGGAACTGGGAACTGTTGCGCTGGTGCAGGTAAAGGGTCAGAATAATGCCCGGGGCCCCTCAAGTGAACATTTGTGGGCACCATTGGGCAGACAAGAGCAACTCAAATGTCCCTCAGCCCACAAAACCCTGACATTTTTTAACGCCGACATTTTGTGCCGAGTCCCCTGCCGGCATGTCGAATTGTTACAGATTCGGGCTCTGCACCCAACGCTGAGCAGCAAAGAGACCCTTCGGGAGATCGTGAGGCAGGTCCGCAGCAAACGTCCCAGTAACGCCAAAGAGGTGTGCATGCCACCGCTCAGGGCAGGTTGGGGTGCTGGTCGATGGATGTGTGGTGTTTTGGAGCGCAGTCGAGGTTTCGATCCATTGAGTTGAGATGTGTTTTGAGCTTTTGGGGGGGCTGAGGACCAGCCCTCGTTTATAGGAATTGGGTTGCAAAGGGGGCCAAGAGGCCGTGTCCTCTCGGAGCAATCCAGCCAACAGTGGCATATATGGGGTGGGGGGATTTCGGGGGCAGTCATCTTCGTGTGGGAAATTTCGCGTTTCAGATTGGCCGCAAAATTTCCCACACAAAACCCAGGGGCTTCCGCGAAATTGGCACCTGTGGCTAAGCCCCACCGAGGCCTGCAAAGCCCTACACACCACAACATTTCTGGGCGTGTCCGCGAAATTCACCACACAAAATCCAGGCGGTTCTGCGAAATTTCCCGCGGCGAAATTTACCATCGCGAGTTGGCACGAAATGCCCCCCCGCCCGCCCCTGTACAATGGAAAGTGAATCGCCGGCGCTCTCGTTCCATTTCCCCCATCGTTCTCTGTTCCTTGTTCTCTCCATCACCCCTTCGCTCACATTTTGGCCCATGTGCTCCGCTCCGCCGCCCGGTCATCCCTCTAATCCCCCAGCGATGACACAGGCCACCCCATGAAGTCTGGGACGAGGAGGAAACTTGGGATTGAGATGGTGGTGAGGGAACCCCGGGGGACATTGGGGAGTGCAGGAATCGGAAATCGCAGCGCCTGGACTCCCCAAGTTTTTTCCCCCACTGCCCGGGGGCCTTTGCGGCGGAGAAACGACCGGCAACCGGGGGGGGGGGGGGCGGGCAATGGGTAATGTTTTCGTGCTGCCTCCTCCCTTTCCCATTTCCCCTCTTTGCCCCATTTCCCGCCCCCTTTCCGCCTTGCCCCCTTTTTTCACCTGCCTGCTTCCACCTGCCATCGAAAAGACCGCCGAATTTATTTGGTACGGATAGTGCCAGGGCCGGGGTGTACCCAGATCCAGTTTCCCGCCCGGTGCATCATAGACCAAGGGAAGAACGGGAAAGACGGGGAAGAAAGCAGGGGAAACGGGGAAAAACGGGGAAAACGGGGGAAAAGGGAGGGGAAACGGGGAAAAACGGGGAAACACGGGGGGGGGGATTGGGGGGGAAAGGATGGGAATCCGGGGGAAAAGGGCAGGAAACGGGGAAAAGGGGAGGGGGGGGGACGAGGGAAAACGGGGGCAAAAGAGGAAAAACGGGGGGGGGGGGGGCGGGGGCAAAACGGGGTGCAGCACAGGGTGTACCAAAGGGATTTTTGCCGGGTACATCCCAGCGCTGCAGTGCCCAACGCCGCCCGCTGTAGAGTTCATGAGCCCTCTGCGCCCCCCCATTGCCTTCCCACTCGGTTGCAGAATGGCACTTGCTCCTGCTCATTTGCAGAAGTTTGCAGCGGTCAATGTCCCGCGCTGGCCCATGCACGCTCCCGCGGCACGGCCCAACGCTTATGGCCTGTTCTACCCACTGCCCGGGATGCTTCACCAGCCCGCCTCACTGCGCTTTCCCATGGGGAGCGTGCCGCTGCCAAACCTGCCACTGCCAGCGCCGCCGGACTTCAATTTGTCTGCGTCGTCTCAGTTGCCGACCGGAGTGCCTGGGCCTCCAGATGGGGCTGCCCCTGGCCTCAACCTGCAGGCCTTTATGCCGCCCAACTTTAGCAGTCCACCTGGTGTGCTCTCGAAACCTGCAGCCTGAGCCTCAACCCTGCTCAACCTTCAACAAACCACTGCAACTCTCACCTCACAACCCTTCACCAGCTCTCATTTTACTCTGCAATCTTCAGCCCTGCAACGTCATCAACTCTGCAGCACCACCATCCAGTCTCCCCCATCGACCCTCGACGACCCTCAACGGCAATCCCTACTCCTCACTAGCCCTCACTACCTTTCATTTACCCTTTGCAACCCTCACCAACCCTTAAAAACTCTCTCTCTCTTCACTTCGAACCCAGAGCAACCCGCATCATCCGCTTTTCAAGTCCCCAAACACCTGCTTTTGCGCTCAACAACAGCTGCACGCAAGAAGACATGTCTGGGGCCACGGTGGGGCCGATGTGCTTTGGATCAGGCCACTGCTTTCCACTTAGGGCTTGAATGCAATCCCCCAACGGGGAAGGGGAAGGGGAAGGGACCCGTGCACGACAACCAACATCGCACGCCACCACAGCGCCCGCATTGCTCAAGGCTAGAAAGACCTATTCGGACAGTGGCCCCGCTGAAAAGTCGTGTTTGTCCCTCAGTTTCACCATATTTTCCCACCTCCTGTGACCACCCTTGGGTGCTCTTGGTTGCCGTTCTGCAGACTGCAGTTGGCGGTCTGCGATGCTGTGGAGGGGAATGGCACTGGCAAGGAATTTGTTCAGTTTGGCCGTGTTTCTGGTGGACAGTGGCTTTTCTGAGATTCCAGTGTCCCGGAATTCCGGCAGATTTTTTTTTGCATGCACGAAAACCGCGCTAGAGTGTGCATGGGATGCGCATATCCTCGTGCCTGTGCACGTCACGGCCCCCGTGCTCTGTCGTTCTTTCCTCAACACCTTTCGCCCCCCATTTCCTTCCCGCCCTCGATCTTACGTCTCTCGGCCTCATTCAGTCACCAGAAGAATTCGAATGGCTGAAGGCTGAAGGGGGGCGATAGGGCGAAGACACTTAAGTTTTGCCGGAGCCGCTCAGATTTTTGAGACCTGCCCCTCCCCCTTTTCGTTCCTAGTCCTCCCGTCTTGCTCGCCGTCCTGCTGCATCTGCATGACCCCCTTATCCTGAGGCTGTAATGGTGTTGCCTTTGCACAGGCCTCACTCATGGTGCTCTGCCTTTTGGAGGCAACAACGATGGCCCCATGAGTTTCCCCACGTTGCCACCCTGGCACCACTTCAATGCCCAGAATTTCCCGTTCAACGCCAACACCATCACCAACACCATCACCAACTATATCACCAACACCAGCAGCAGCAGCAGCAGCAGCAGCAGCAGCAGCACCAGCACCAGCACCAGCACTCTGCCTGTGCCTCCAAATCCTGAGGTGTGTTCCCTTTCAAGAAATTTTCTCGTGCCACGCGGGATGCACATGTGGGACATGATTTATAAGTTTCCCAGGGTTGAACGCAAGGGTGTGTGTGCCATCGCGTAACCTGCCACTACATTTGGTTTCAGCATTATCTCCTTGAATTTATGGGAATCCGCTCGTGTGTTGCCTCGAAATGTAAGGAACGATTGACTTCGCATGACAGAAACTGGAAGCAAATAGATAAAGGGACATTGTGGATGTGAATCATATGTGCTGGAAACTCTTCGAAAAAAGCTGCGTTAATAGTGAGCTTGTTTGAGTACATGCAATTGCTTTACGTGAACGGCAGGATGCAATTTGTCGTCATTCCATTGCATTGCATTGCAAAACGGGGTGAGAGACCGCAGCACATTGCACCATGAGCCACCTGACTGAGCTGTGCATTTTACCCCCGTTATCTACAGGAAGCTCAGCCGGACCTGCCCAACCAGAATATTGCTCTCAGCACTGGTGCCTCATCCCAGAGTGCACTAGCTTCAACTCTGAACCCCAGTGCTGCGGTCTGGTTCCCTCCCACTACAGCGGCTCCGAATGCAATGGTGCCTGAGAGTGTCAGCACCGCCCTCCCTTTCCCCCCATCATTGCCGCCCCATGATTTGAGCTCGCAACCGCACGTTCCAATGGACGCCGCCCAATTGGAGACCGTTGCAGCAGAGCTCGTCAGCCTGATGTCATCCGATGCTTCTGGCGATATACGCAAGTTTGCTGGGGCAAGGGTATGGCTGGTTGCTGTGTCCCTGAAAGCGGATTTGCGCGCGGATGTGCGGGCTTTGAAGGGGCGTGCACATCATGCGAGCTACACAGGGCACAGCGTCTTTTTTTTTTATTCAACGCTTGCAGTGTGGCATTTCACGAAAAAGTGTTTGGCAGAGGAATTTTGACATGATTCTTGATGTCAATCTGTCCGAAAACCGCTTCTCGGTTGATACGAATTCGATGGTCGATGCAAATACACGTCCGATGCAACATTCACGGCTGAACAGGCTGGAGCGGTAAGGGCATTCCATGTGTTTGGGCTGTCACATGAAGAACGTTCTGTAAGTTTTCTGATCGCTGGTTTCATTCTTGTGGTTGGGACAGATCTTGTGAGACTTTCCTGAATGCATGTGGCATGAGCCCCAGCCCAACAGCAGGGCACTGAGTGGGTACCCCTGGCCTCAACCCGGCACACGCGTACCACAACGTGGGCGAAAATGAGGAGGTTGGAGGCCGCCAGAGGCAGAGCAGCGGCGGGACAAGGTAGTCGAGGAGTAGACACAGCCAAGAGAGGAAGACGGGAGAGTGGACGATGATGAGGAGGGAGAACACTGGGACGAATGTCGCTGGCCCGACCAGGCGGACCCCCCCCTCTGTGAAGAGACTTCGGTTGGTTGAGTGTTTCTCTGGCCCAGCTTCTGCAGCCAAGGTCCCAAGATCCGACACTGGGCATCCATGACTACTCCACCGGCGCCGCAGCAACGCGAGCATCCCCCAGAAGCCGACCCCGAGGTCGTGGGTTCGAGCCCCGGGTTTGACACGGTTGGCGACACCCCTAGTCGTTCGGTGGCGCGTCGGCGAGCCGTCCTCAGAAATAGGACTCATCCCCGAAATACCCCACCTCTAAAATTCTGACCAGCGGACGGAAATCGGGATGGGCGGACAGCGCTCTGCTGCAGTGACCTCTGAGACAAGCTTACGGCTGGAACAGACGGACATCTGGCACACCTCGACACGAGCGGGAGAGGGGCACCAGGCACCAGGCCACCAAGTGGGTGTCCTCTCATCAAAAGCCGGAACGAACAAAGGCCAGAAAGGACACATGCAACGCAGAGCAAGGCCGGCAGAGTCCATTCCACCCTGACCGATATACATCTGAATTGCAGGTTTTGGACGCCCTTCCGGATCCGCAGTATCCAGAGCACCCGGCAAAGCGCCAACGAGTTGACGACTCTCCATTCAGAGTATGGGTATGCACTGCCACGTTAGCAGCGTTAGTGACGAGGCTGGGGGTTTTGTGGAATTGTCCTTTTATTGGCGCTGCGCATTACCTCGCCGACCGATCCCTTGCTTTCCACTCCCCTGCTGGCACCAGCAGGCCCCGCATGCTCTGCTGTGTGACCGCTCCTGCTTGTGGTGGAGCTGCTCATGGTGGAGGCGTCCAGGCGTCACCAGTGGTCTTTGCCACTGGCGCTGCACCAGCACAAGCCGAACCCCCTCCTCAATGTAGCCTGGGGGTGAACCCCCGCCCCAAACAAGAACATGCGAGTGTTCTCATGGTGCCTCTCCCGAAGATTCCCACCACCGTTGAGTTGGACAACAGAAACATCATTTTTGAGCTTCTCAAAGAAAGGACCCGCCACTGGTCATGTCCGTTTAGCTCAAAGTCCCGGAAAGTGAAGAGACCTTGCGTGCGTGTTCTTTATTGTGACGCATGTTCTTGTTTGGGGCGGGGCTTTATGCCAAATGACATGGGGTACGTTTCGTGAACGGCCGTCAACTGATGATTGGCATATCGCCCACCGGCCTGTCCTGTTTCCCCCATTCCCTCAAGGCAGCATCACATTTGGTTTCATGAATGTCGCCCCAGCTTCTCTGCCGCCGTTCTCCAGGCGAGACTTCCGTACCAAATGCAGCCCCGCCAAGAGTTCCTCTACGGCGGCCTGAACCCAAAGCCCCCTCAGCCAATGCCACTCGAGGTCCCCTCCTCGATTCCGCAAAAGCCACCAACCCCCTTGACCGCGCTGCCCACTCCTGAACCGCCCAACACCAGCCCGGGCCTTCCAGCCGCGCCGGTGCTCGAGGACAGCGCAGCGCAGCCCCCTGCGACGCATGCAGAATTTCCTTTCCCAAAGCCCCTTGGAGCGCCAACACTTGAGGCTTTCGCTGCTGCTGCTGCCCCCCCCGAACAACACTCGCCCGCCACTTTGCCACCTCCCACAGCGCCCACGGCACTTCCGCCGGCTGTCAATCCGGCAGCCCATATCCCAACCACGAACTCCCCCGGCGTTTGCTTCGGAAACACCAGTTTCAACTGCTGATTTGTGGACACGGGAAAGGGAGTTGGGCGGCCGACGTTTGTGCAGGAGTGGGTCGTTGGTCGCCCCAGCTCTTCCCCTTCAACGGGACCGTCATTCTTGCTCATGTCCCCAGTGCCCCAATCGTTCTGACCGTTAGCGGAATTGTAGAATCCAAGCGTAAGACTAAATCATAGAGCACCGGCACGCACCCTTCGGATTCAGCAGCGCCCAATGGCGATCATCCCCATGGCCTCAAATGCCCGCCTCCCACCGACGAAGCCCCTTCTTGCACAGCACAGTCCCAGACTCCTGTACCCCGGACATCCCATATGCTACATCGGGAAGCGGGGGGCCGCCTCCACGGCAAAACAACACCAACGAACCAATCCGAAGGTTTTCGCAAATAACTTTCCTCCAATTTTATGGTTCAAACTCTCGCTCGTCCCCGCCCATACATCATGAGGGGCGTGGGCTGCAGCTCGGAAACAAACGGGCACAGGCCTCGGAAGAAGGCAACTCTCCGTACACAAACCCAGGGAGCAAAAGGGTGTCGAACCCTGTTGCGCTTGTGTGCCAGCAATCTTCGCACCCCGGCCCCAACCAGCGCTACGCGCGCGCGCGCACCAATGCGCGCACGCAGGCACGCACACATATTTCACGTTGTAGTCCAGGTGGCCAGCAATTTCGCCGGTTTTCTTATTACTCTGCTGATCCATGAATGTGGGTCTTGGTCCGCTTCTCGGTCCTCCTGGGTCATGGTTGTCCTCCTCCCTCTCCTCCTCTGTGCTGTGGACTGCCCGTTACTGGCGTCACTGGCACTCCCGCTTCGGCAGGGCAGCCGGGGCACTGTTGCAAGACCATCATGACGGAACCGGACCATTCAGAATCCCCCCCCCCCCCCCCGTCGCTACGGATAGAATGCCTCCTAATGCAGTGCACCGCTGATGTGTTATCCTTGACCGGAAACCCACTGGGCCGTGGACCACCATTTCCACATCAGATGTGGTGCAGAGCACCCTTAGAGGAGGATGCCACGGGGGTCGTTGCACAGCCTCCGCGCAGCCGCCGCCGTACCGCCATTTGCCGTAACCCCCCCACCCTCAACTTTTGCGAGAGCAACACTAAAGGTCCAAAATTTGATGGAAACAACACCGGGGGCGTATTTATAAAGGGCAAAGTAGGACATGGTTCCAAAAGGTGTATGTTGTAATTCGTGTAATTTTTTTTTGCGGTAAATGCGTGTAACAAAAAAATCGTCTAGCCCTCTGCAAGGGCCTCAGTGTGCCCAGAACAGTCCACAAACCAATGCAGGCCAGCAGTGCATGCGCCGTCCTGGGGGCTGACCGTTGAATCTGCCGTTCAATCGCCGGTTCGCTGACCTCTTCTCTGTGACCAGGGGTGGCGTTGCCTTGATCGCACACCGGAAGGGCAGGGAATCGCCGTGCACGGCCCCGCAATTCTGGGTGTGCTTTGCTGTGGAGACAGACTGCAAATCAGGGGTTGCCATAAGGACGCTCAGCCTTTTTTTTTTTTTACTAAGGCAGCCACTCTCTGATGTTTGATGGCTACCCACCAACCGCCATCAATTACCCACCAACCGCCATCGGTTACCCACCAACCGCCATCAATTACCCACCAACCGCCATCGGTTACCCACCAACCGCCATCGGTTACCCACCAACCGCCATCGGTTACACACCAACCGCCATCGGTTACCCACCAACCGCCACCGGTTACCCACCAACCGCCATCAGTTACCCACCGGCCGCCATCATAGGGCGTATTGGACACTCCGAGTTTTTTTTTTTTATTATGGCAACCCCTGCTGCAAATCAGTGACAACGCCAGCAGCCCATCGCACGGAGATACCCCCGCCCAGCACCAGTGCTCACATGTTCACAATGGAAGCGAAGATGCCACACGTGCGATGAGCTGAAGGGGCTCTTGCCTGTGTACAATAGAATGTGATAAAGCAATTCGGGGGAACAGTATTTGGTGACGAGCCTTGTACGTCGCATTTTGTGTAGTGAGCCTCTTCCTCTTGGATTCTCTTGCGTCTGCGGGGAAGAGAGATGTTTCATGGGAACGGGTTTCCCAGAATGGGCCCATTGTGATGCAATGCCAAAAATACGCTTCTTTTCAGCGCTTCTTTTCAGCAAAGGTCGTTCTGTCTGCTGTTTCCACGGCACACAGAAACCTGCAAAGCAATTTACGTTCATCACATTTGTGGAGGCCTGATGTGAAGTCATTTTCCCCTTTCTCTGGGGCACCGCAATTTCCTGCAATTTTCCAAATTGCCACAGCCCGACTGAACACTGCAAGACCTCAACAGCCACCCGCCACACACTTCACCAAAATACAATAGCCCCACCACGCAGCGCAGCACACTGCCAGCATTCAGCAGAGTGTTGATTTGCCTTGTGACCCAATTTAACCCTATCCTCAACCCACACGGCCCTCACTTTTACCCTCCGCTATGACTCGAATCCTCTGGCCATGGGCCAACCCGACGTCCGCAGCCATTCTGCATACAGCGAGTCATCATCGCAGCCTTCTGCATTTCTCTTTGAATGAAACCTTCTGTCCCATTTCAGCCCAAATTTGGGCAATCTGCAGCATCGAGGCAAAAGGCGTTCCAGGGTGCATCAACCGTGCAGAAGAGGGATGGCGCGAAAGGAGAAGCACTGGTCTGCTGTACATAATCATTGCCTGCCGTTCAGATGGACACTTCGTTGCATCAGATGTACAGACTCCATGGCACAGATGTCAATGGATATTGTGCGAGGTTCCAACCATTTTCTTTGAACCAAAGAAGTTCTACTCTTTCATGAAGTAACCGATTCTTACCTGATTCCATTGTGGCCACTACCCCCCCCCCCCCCCGCCCCCTTGCAAAGTAATCGCCCTTGCATAGCAAGCAGGGGGGGCATGGGGGAACCGTTACTTTCCGTTTTGCAAATTTAATCGGAAGGTTGGATACTGAACTTCTCCTGTGCTTTTGCTGGCTGGACAAGGTGGTATTATTGGTGCATTGCTGTGTACTTCAGATTTCTTGCATTCAATAGGGGCGTACCGTGCGCTGTGCGCGCGCTGTGCGAAAAGTAGGCCATTCTCCACCACCGGTAGGCAGTTTTTTGGGTGTAGGATTGCCGCAGGGTACTATTGCCATTGTGTGTCCTTGTAGCATCAACCCTCCCCCTTCTTGCGTGTATGTACCCTTGCAAACAGGCACCCTGAGGCCGGTATATGGTGATACATTCTCAGGGTGTCTGCTGCGGGGCATCATCTTTTGCTCTCATTTCTCAGACCCTCTATTGCATTCACGGGTGGATAATTCTGAGAACACGACACGTTTGAATTTCGGACTTTTGAATTGCTCATGCATGCTTCTAGAGGTGGCAGGTTTTCAGGGCTGTTACCGGGGTAAACACCGTAATAACTGGCGCTGTGCGCGCGCTGTGCGAAAACGCCCCCCAGGCACTCCACCGTACCCTGTATCATGCAGAACACTTCAGTTTTTCGCAACTTCAGCCATCCATGTTGATCATATTGACACGTACCCAGCTGGTGATGCTGTCAATTTCCAACGTTCTGGGGGCAGTATTGTGCCTGCCAAGATTGTGCTTGCCAGGATTTTGCCCCACAACTGATTCTCTACATGCACCTGGCCTGGCTCTGCAAATGTGTCTGTTGCATCCAAGGCAACACATTTTTCCATGTATTATGCAGAATACTTCGTTTTTTTGCAATTTCAGGTTGTTCCTGCAAAGTTGTGAACTGCATGTACAGCCATGGCTCTTTGGCATGCAACTGGCGGCAGTGTGCATGTCAACGTATGGGCCAATTTACAGCGTTTGCATCCACCAACCAAAGCCCATTTGGGCGTGGAACGCTGTGAACTGTGAGCCAGTGGTGGCATGCTGTTTTGCCGGAAAATCGGTCCGCTGAATTATTTCACCGAATTGTTGGGATTTCTTTGCCGAATTCAGGGGGGCAGGGGGGGAAGCCAAGCCTGCAGCCGGAGAGCCCATTCCTGTGGCCCCTGTGGAGTATGTGCAGCTCTTCAGAGTCAAATACTCCCGCCAGAAAAAGTGGCACACAGAGCCTATTTCTGAGTCGAGCTGAACAGGCATCCCAACAGGCATGGGGGAGGGGGTACCACTACCCCCCCTCCCCGCTTATGCCGTTCATGCTTTGGAGTGCTTCGGAGTGCCCCGGAGTGCTGGGAAGTGGTTCGGAGTGGTTCAGACTGCTTCGGAGTGCTTGGGAGTGTTTCATAGTGCTTTGGAGTGCTTTGGAGTACTTGCCAGTGCTTCAGAGTCCTTCAGAGCGCGTTGGACCTCTCCAGAGTGCTTAAAGGTGCTGCAGAGTGCTTTGGAGTGCCTCGGAGTGCTTCAGACTTCCTTGGATGGCTGCTGAGTGCTTCGGAGTGCTTTGGAGTTCTTCGGGGTGCTTTGAAGACCTTTGGAGTGCTTTGGAGTGCTTTGGAGCTCTTTGAAGAGCTTTGCAGTCCTTTGGAGTGCTTGGTAGTGGATTGTAGTGCTTCAGAGTGCTTTGGAGTACTCCAAAGCACTCCAAAGCACTGCCACTCCAAACCGATCCGAATCACTCTGAAGCACCCCAAAGCACTCCAAAGCACTCCAAAGCACGCAGAACCACTGTGAAGCACTCCGAAGCACTCCCAAGCAATCGAAAGCACTTCAAAGCAATCCGAAGCACTCCCAAGCACTGTAAAGCACTCTCAAGCACTCAGAAGCCCTCCAAAGCACTTTGAAGCATTCCGGAGCACTCGGGAGCACTCCAAAGCTGCGGTCTGGTATTTAACGCTGTTAGCTTTTTGTCGTCGCCAGCCCCTTTGATCACGGACATTCGTTCAACCCGGATCTACCCTTGCTTGTACCCCTTTGCAGTGGCACAGCCCTCGCACAAATCAAAAGCGTCAGTTTTGGCATTGCAAAAAAGTTTTTGGCAGGCAGGCGGGCTCTCACCAAATCCGCTGTCCATCCGTTTGGTCTTCAACGTGTTTTGGTTTTGGTTTTCTTAGGCTTCATGGGGCAGCATCCCTCACAGACAGGTATGGATCGAGGGTCACTACGAACAGTGACCCAAAATTTCAGACATTGCTGCATTTTCTCCCAAATCTGACCAATTTTGGACAAATGGGATATGTCATGAGAAGAGCTGTGCATGGCTGGCCGGAGACCGATACATTGCGATGACAGATTTATGCATGTCTGCAGGGAGGGCAGGATACGATGGAGGACACAAAACCGATTCTTACCTGATTCCACATTGTGGCCACCACCAATCTCCCCCCCTGCTCCCCACCGTTCATTGCGGTCTGCTCATTTTTATTCAACGCCGTTAGCTTTTTGTCGCCGCCAGCCCCTTTGATCCTGGGCATTCGTTCAACTGGGATCTAACCTTGCCTGTACCCCTTTGCAGTCGCACAGCCCTTGCACGGACCGAAAATATCAGTTTTGGCATTTTAAAACAGCTCACCCAGTCCTCTGTTCATCCGTTTGGATTTCAACATGTTTTGGTTTTGGTTTTTCAGGCTTCATTTGGCATCATTCTTCACAGACAGGTAGGGATTCAGGGTCAATGGGGGGGGGGGGGGGGGTTACGAATGCGAGGCCTTGCAATTGGTCTCCAAAAAATGTACGTAGCAGTTCGTCACATGGAATGCGAGGCCTCGCAATACAAAGTGAGTGATTCATGCAAAATACCCCCATTTTGGAATGCCAGGCCTCGCAATTGGGCCATCAGAATGGTACCCGTTGCTGAGTATTTACTGTTCTAAGACCACTTTCCTCCTAGCAGAGACCACAACTCCAATGAAATCCAACAGAACGTCACCCAAATTGGCCAAATTAGACGTGCCTGCAGATAACCCGATCCCCAACACGGTTTTAAAGTATTACAAGACTCCCCTTTGCATTGAGGTTGATATTGATAAGGTTGTCATCGACAAGCAAAAGAGGTTTCCCAAATCCACAAACTAAAACACGTGGATCAAGGGGAGGTGGAGGAGGAGACTCGTTCTCGGAAGTCTCTTTGAAAGCCAACTCAGCCTCAAACATACAAAGCCGACCGAGGATCAAAGGGTGTAAAGGCGCTTCAAGCGGAGCGGGCCCCGAAGGGGAAGGTAGCCAAGGCAAAAGCTTCAGAGTGCTTCGGAGTGCTTCTGAGTGCTTTGGAGTGCTTTGGAGTGCGTCGGAGTGCTACGGAGTGCTTCGGCGTGCTTCCACTTTTTTTTTTTGCCTTTGTTTGCGTTGTTTGTGTGCCTACATTTGCCTTTGTCCGGCTTTGGTGGCCTTTGTTTGCTTTTGTTTGGGTGTGTTTGCCTTTGTTTGCCTTTGCTTGTCTTTAAGGTTCGGAATTGGCTTGCACCAAAAATAACCAGTTTTAAACGATTATTTTACCAAAAATAATCGGTTTTTCCGATTATTTTTCTAAAAATAACCGATTCAATCCGATTATTTTGCGCAAAATAACCAATTGATTGCCAATTATTTGTTTGATTTTCCATCAATTTTTGTATCTCTGTGATTTCACCCTTGCACCTTTGAGTTGTTGTGTTATTCCACTGTGGTTTGATTTCCCATCTGAGGTGTGTGTGACTGTGTGTGTCAGTGAGTGAGCCGGTGAGTGTGAGATGTGCAGCCGGTGTGGCATTCGGTATGTGTGTGGGTTCTTTGGTACTCTTTGCCGAGTGGCATTGGTTGATGTGGGGATGTATAAATACGGGCTAAGCCTTCCAGCCTCTGCAAAACTTTTACACCATCTGCTGTTTCACCCCTAGGGGAAAAGACAACATGGCATATAGTCGTAGCAGGCACTGCCAAGGCAAAAAGCAACAGCGGTAAAGTTGTGCTTGGGAAACGTTGAGCGTGCAAGCAACAGCATTGAAACTGTGCTGGTGGAGAGTTGAGCGCTCATCAGGTAGAGGTGTTGCCAGACGGATGCATATCAAGTCAGCAAAACTGCTGCAGATTGAAATACATGTGGCGCGTATCAAAAAACTGAGGCAAGGGCGCAGGTGCACTCGACAAATCAGCGCCAAGTAAGTGCAGGTGGGGCCCATGGGCGCACTGGCACAAGACCCAATTTTCAGATGCAAGATTGGGAATCATAATGTCAACGCACAATAAACTTAATAAATCAACAGGGCGCTTACTGCAGATAGCATTGAGAGCCTGCGGAGGGGCTCTGGACAGGTCGCAGCCGTGGCTTGGAACAATGAAGACAGTTGGTGCGGCGTTCAAAATTGAGGTAGCCGCAAGGGCACTGCCAGTCCCTCCAGGGTCCATCGGCGACTTCGATGACACCCGGGCTCAGGCCATACGTGCGGTTGACCGTGGCAGTGCTGTCGGCGGCGATTGCTGATGAGTGGAAGGTAGTCGTGCACGCAGGAGTGTTGCAACTTGTATCAGGAGCTGCTGAGCACACACTATTGGCCATATTGTCAGCAAACTTTGGCATTCGGAGTGTAGGGCTTGACGCTAACGAAGCCTTTTGGCAGTACAGTCGTCGCGCAGTCACGCGGCGTCGGAGGGCTCGTAGTTTGTGCTGTCGTAGGTATCGGCGTTTCAGTCGGCGTTTCAATCGTAGAGGCTGATGACGAGAAGGTCGGCAGAGCGTCCTGTGTCATGGCCTACCGTCCTGATCTACATTCATCTCCAATCGGCACCTAGAAGAGACGGAGGGGGGAGGACCAGCAAAAGATACACAAAGAAAAGTGGTTCTACTACATGTCTCCCCCAACGTGTAGTGGGAGGGGTCCACGTCCCGCGACGTCATTGAGATGTTGCTGATGACACTGGTTCCTTTAAAAAGAAAAAACGCAGTGCAACACATCATACTTTCTGGTTTCTTCCGCCGTTCAGCGAACATTGCCGTCTGCAGCAGCGACTCCTCTGTGCGGCGCCGCTGCGACGCAAAATAATCAATTCGATTTCAAGGCGGGTAGCAAAATAATCGATCGATTGCAATTAATTTTTTTGGATGGCCGATAATTGGCGATTAATCGATTAATCGATTAATCGCCCAAATCGATTCCAAACCTTACTTGTCTTTGCTTCCCTTTGTTTGCCTTTATTTGCCAATATTTGCACTTGCTTGCCTTTGTTTGCATTTTTTTTGGACTTCGTTCCTCTTTGTTTGCCTTAGTTTGCCTTTGGTTGCCTTTGGTTGACTTTGGTTGCGTTATTGCGCTTTTTGTTGCCTTTGTTTGCCTTTCTTTGGTACTCTAAAGCACTCCGAAGCACTCCGAAGCACTCCGAAGCACCCCCAAGCACTCCCAAGAAGTCCGAAGCACCCTCAAGAACTCCGCCGCACTTTGAAGAACTCCGAAGCACTCGGAAGCACCCCAAATCACTCCAAAGCACTCAGAACCAGTCCCAAGCACTCTAACGGACTACGAAGCACCCCGAAGCACTCCGGGCCACCTCCGAAGCACTGGGAAGTACTCGGAAGCGCTTGGAAGCATTGCGAAGCACTCTGAAGCACTCCGAAGCACCCCCAAGCACTCTGAAGCACTCTGAAGCACTCCGAAGCACCCCGAAGCACTTCGAAGCACCCCGAAGCACTCCGAAGCACTCCGAAGCACTCCAAAGCACTCCGAGGCACTCCAAAGCACCCCAAAGCACTCCAAAGCACTTTAAAGTAGTTCAACTCCGAAGCACTTTGAAGCACTTCGAACCACTCTGAAGCATTTTGAAGCACTCGGAAGCACTCCAAGGCTGGTTCCTTTTGGTTGCCCTTGGTTCCCTTTGTTTGCGCATGAGTGCCTTTGTTTGCCTTTGTTTGGTACTCCGAAGCACTATCAAGCATTCTGAGGCTCTCCGAAGCACTGTATAACACTCCGAAGCACTCCAAAGCACACCCAAGCACTGTGAAGCACTCCAAAGCACTTGGAAGCACGAGAAAAGACTACAAAGCACCTTGAAGCACTCCGTAGCACTCTAAAGCAGCCCAAAGCTTTCCGAAGCAACAAGAAAAAGTGTATTCTCAGTGCCACCTTCATGCATCCCGTTCGTAGCGCAGCTTCTCTTTACATCCGGTTATTCCTGGTATGAAGCACTAAGCTGCAAGTACAGACTCACCACAGAGTGCGTTCGCCAGTCCATACGTTTACTACATGACAACCAACCACCGTCATTCTTTCACTCCCGCCCACGGGCCAACTATTGGAGCTCAAGGCAATTTAGCAGTTCACATAAACCGCCATCGCTCAAAAACTCACTGTTAAACCGAGCCTAGCGTTATTCCGGAACAAGTATCACGTGATGCTACAAAGCGAAAACGCAACCACCAAGCCTCCTCCTCCCCACCCTCCTTTGCCCCAGACTGACCCCCCCCCCCCCCACAAGACCACTGTTGTTTGTCTCAGGCAAATCCATGTCCATATCAGAGGCATGTTGGGCTGCATCCATCCATGGTACACTGCATAGTGCATCTACATGGTACACCTACATGGTACGCCTGCATGGTACGCTTCCATGGTGCGGTATGGAACACTGCGTCTTTTGAATTGCTGGGCATTCGTGAGTGCAATATGCAGGCATACGGTCAAACATAGTGCATAGTATACTTGGCCATCGTGCCAATTGTTTCAAGGCTACACCGTGTAGTAGAAAATACCACAGGGTGCTTGTTGTCTCCCGGCCCCAGCCCGTCATTGCTGTGGCCTGTTGTTTTCTTATAAATTTCCGCTTAGTGTAGCTCATCATTCCAACGCTTGGAGACCCGAGTTGGCAAGAGGCGAATAAATCTGATGGCATGGAGGTCGTTTGACGCACAAACATTGGGATCCTGACACCGCTACCGGCTCCATGCTACGACATATGTTGTTCAACCCACCAAAATCTCCGGTCGGTTGATGGAGTATCACCAAAAAGAATGGCAGCCTATCTAGCAAGCTAGGGTAGACTGCCGTGTGAAGATGCTATGATGTGCCTCGCTCTGTTGCAAGATTAGCCAATGCACTCAAAGCTGGAGCCTTTGGCAACCCAATGGACCGAGTATGTGACACATTGTTGGGGTGATGAGAGTTCTATGAGATAACATCAATCCTTCTTCTCTTTTTGCTTTGACGTTGCATCCCGACGGCACATCATTATGATATGCTACATTGTGGTTTGATGGAGATATTTGTAGCTAGTGGACGGTGGACTGGTGGTAGCGCTGTCCTCGGAGCAAGCCAACAACGGCTGGCAGCTACTAGTTGGCATCCACTTACCGGGTTCGGAGTCCTTATGTCATTTCTCCAACCTGAGCAGCACAAGTGGCTGCATCATGGCCGTGCACTAACAATCAAGCCAAAATTAGCACCTTTTGCGATAGACAAGTGCTTGTGATTTGATGAAATGCGACTTACACCCATGTGGTTTGACTGTTGAAAACAGACACTGTACCCGGCAGTTAACCACCCGAAATGCGTTTTGTGCTACAATCCACATGATTTGCGATGTTGAACGAGTTCGCAGTGGAGAGTACAACTGCAATGCTATGGTTTCGCCGCAGCAAAGAAATACTTCAATGAAAACCCGGGTTCCAATCCATGGCAGCGATACATGATATCCACTTAAATTTGCATAGATTCCTTTCCCTCCATGAAAATGACAAACTTTCCGCAAACAAATGATACTCTCTATACCTTAAGGGTCACAAATGCATCAAATCCTAGGGTCTGATGTGCTGTGTTTAGGTTTAATGCTTCAAATATTCAAAAATGTGCATGCAATTGCAAAAGACATAGTATATGAATGCTGTTAACATGGGCTCACTTTTTTGCCAAAAAATCTTGTGGAACTAAGGTCTTCCCATCCAAGGTTTTGGAGGTAGCTTAATAAATTTTGATTGAGCATTTCAATTTGTATTGCTATGTTTTGGTAAGAAATCACAAAAATACGCTTGTGATACCTTCTAAAATGTGTACACATCTACTGGTATTGTCCACAACTTCCAATTGCACGTGCGCAGGCAGATAGATTACTGCTGGCTGTTACAATTCAATTCCAGCCAGTAAACAAAAAATTGAATTCGAAATCTGCTCCAAAACAACATTGTTCGCTCTAAATGGACCTGCACCATACCAAACCACAGCGCAGCACCACAGCACCACATTGTGGTAAGATACGACACAGTGAGCACCTGTCGGCAAAAAAAACTTTGCAACAATTAACCAATACATCCAACCAGCAGCAAACCTCATTGCTGCTGCCCTTTTACATCTTACTTTCATGCATCCTACTTATTTACATCTCTTGTCTCATGGGGTGCCAATATGTGTGTCTCTGTAAAACTTGGGGCGACTTACCTGCTTGCCATTGTCAAGAGCATGGCACAATTAGCCTCACCGTGAGCAGGGTGTGCACAGCAAGCCAACCTTCATTGGACAGCATTGATAGAGTGCGGTGGGCCAAAATGCCTGCTGGTAAGCCAGGGGTGCCTAACAGGGCTGCTTTGCAAACATGAAAAAGGCCCTGGGCCAATGAAGGCAAAGCCCACACAGCCAAAGCTACAAACAGCAATCAATCCACAATTTACTGGAATAAAAAAAAACACCAGCCAATCGAAACTGATGAGGGGGGTATTACAAAAAAGGGGCAAAATGTTATTTTGTTGGGGGCGCCAACAAAGCAGGCGTCGAATTAGCAATGACAGAGCCCCGGTGGAAATGTCCATTCGGGACGCCTTGTCCGAGGACAGAGATGTGTCGTTGTGGGAGGCTAGGGAACGGTGCCCGTAGTCTCTTGCTGTTTTGGATGTCACGAAACACGCAAAAATCACAAGCGGTTGACCAGATCACTCGGGCTTACCTCACTGATGCGCCCTGTGATCCCTGAGGCATGGTCGGAGTTAACTAGGAAACAGAGGACAAGGGGACAGGGAAAGGAAGGAAAAGGGCAAACAGGAAGCACAAATATGGGCTTTGTGTGTATTGAATGAAAATAAGGTGCAGCCCATGGAGGCCGCCTTCACCGGTCCCTGGACGCCATGTGCCCCCTGTGTTTCCTGAATAAGGCATGTCTGGACATGCAAAATGATGTTGCTGGTGGTGGGTGTGCACAGCAAATGGCTGAGGGAGTTGGGGCTGAGGGTGTGGCTGGCCAACAACTGCCAACAAAATATGAGAAGGGTTAGGCCAGGAGTTGCAGGCAAGGGAGTGAAGGCAGTAAGAATCGGAGGAAGCACGCCAAATTGACATGAAAACAATTGGGTCAAGGGTGAGAAGAGTGGCATTTGGCAGAGAAACCCGGTGATGACACAGGTTGGGGCTAGCGTTTGCAGCAATAGAGACCACCTAACAATTGATTGTGACCCCCTGAGTTTGGTTTCATTGGCGACCCTGTTGGTGGTTTTAGTGGTGACCCCGTGAGTTTGGTTTGCCCCATCCCTCTCACCAGATGGATGACAGGGAAACGCTGCAACAACGCAGTGCTGCGGACCTCGTCAGTACCTCCTTGACCAGGACAGTCCAGACAATGTTTTGGTTCACCTGCAGGTAGCCCCAGAATTCCTCGAAGGTGAGGCCAGGGCAGGCGTTCATTTTCCGCCCGCGTGTTGGTACACACGACTGCAGGCTGTAGACACTCACTGCCTGATTGTCAGGCAGTGCCCTCCAATAAAAATAGCACTCGGCCACCCTCGAGTTTGGTAAACGTCAACAGCCTTTTGTTGCAATGATACACAAATTGCGGGGCGAGACCGATTCTGCAAATATGGGCCGCACCTGAATTTGATCCGACGGTTGCGCCTGCTCGCGGATGTACAAATACCGATCGATGACGATATAACTCTCTAGCACTTGAGCAATAAGAGCCCGCAGCAGCAAGAAACACACCAGTTTTTGCTCGGACTGCGGGTCAAGGGCTCCAAAGGTAGCACGCAACTCGTCATCAGAAATGCAACGGAAGGACCGTTTCGCCTCTGCGTTATCGTCATCGCGGTGCCGCAATCTTGAGATGGCCCTCCTGACATAACTCATCAGTGAGTCGCAATAACCTCGCGAAATGCCCCCTTTAATATATAACTTCGAGTAGTCCTCCGGGAAAAGCCTGTGGAGGGCATCCTGTGCAACGCAGCGGTAGAATGTGTGCTTGACCATGTAATCGAATTCGGACCGCGACTTGGACATCCATGTCACAATGCCCTCGCACGCCAACTTCAGACCACCTTTTCCAATGTTGAAATGCAATTGTTGGACTGCGTGGCTCAGAGGGAAGGGTCCTGTGCAAAGCTCTCCAGAGCCCGGGCTTTCTGAAGATTCGTCTGGGCTTTGAGTCATCTTGTAGTAGCAGCAGCCCACGCTCACGACGCTGTGGATCTGGGGCGACTTCATCCACAGCTTGAACATCGTCACACTGAGCATCCCGCAGGCGTGCAGCCCCGCAAGGCACAGCAGAGGGGGCGTTTCCTGTGCGGCCTGGTCGGTGTTGCATGTGGCATGCACTCGCTGCAGCAAATCGGAAGGACTGGCGTCCTCTTTCAGAAAGCAGGGCACGTGCACAATGTTGTTGTGCCAGTCTTTCATCTCTTCCACAGTGGCATCCGCAGCAGATTTGAAACCTGCAGGACGTGGCGCGGAAGTGAGGATTGGGGAGGCATGGAGAGAGAGCATCGGCTGCCCGAGGCAGCTGGGGTGTGGCACGGAGCTGGTGCAGCATGCAGGCGAAAACACAGCACTCTCGCAGCCATGCACTCATATCCATCTCCGCACTTGCACACCTGCACTCGAGTTGCTGGTACCCTGCACTGATTTCTATGTGCCACTGCAACCCGATTAGTGCACAGGAGGAGCGCACAGGCTGTGAGACGTGGAGTGGTGAAGATGGCGGAACGGGGATGGGGAGTACCTTGCACAGAGAGAGATAGTGGTGGTGAGGGGCGAAGGTGGTTGCGATGAGGGTCGAGAGGGCACGCACCTGAGATTAACGATGGAACGTTCATGGACACCGATGCTGCTGAAGCGTCGGCTGGTGTGGGAGCAGGCGCGGGGTTTGGCTCCAGTGCAGGTGTGCCTGGGCCAGTGGGTGTCCCAGTAAGTGTGGAAATGGATGTAGGCGCCGGGCACGAGGCCATAGAGACGGGTGCAGAATCAGCGGTCACTGCGCAAGAACTGGAAGATGTGCTGGGGTCGTCGCTTGTAACATTGACACCAGCTGAAGAGGATGGCTCATCACATGGGATGCATTGCCTCCAGCCTGCACAGAGGGGCCAATGGTTCGACAGGGGAGGGGCCACAGTATTCGAGTCCCTAAATGAATCTCCCATCCGGCAAAAACAACCCGGGATTGGGCACTGTGCAGTGCAACCGGCACCATATCTGTTGTGTGACCTGCTTGGTGGTCGAGGTTGTTTGTGGCTCCCAGAGTGGAGTAGGCGGGGTGTGCATGCAATTTTTGGGATCAGAATGGCATGTTGACGCACTGGGGACATTCATTTGGGGTCTGTGTTCACGTCCAGGGGATTGCGGATCAGCATGGATTTCCTTTGGGTTTCCATAGAGGCGGTTGGGCACAGTGTGCAGTGCAATGTCTTTTGTACAACCTGCTTCTGTTGATGGAAGTAGTTCGTGTCTCTCAAGAATGGGGGAGGAACATAGTGGCGGTTTTGCTGGCGACAGCGCTTCATTTGTGTCACTGTCTGCAGCGGCAATGAGCTTGTCTGCAGCGGCAATGAGCTGTTCCCATCCAGGAACATTAATTAGAGGGTCTGCCGCACCCACTCACTCTGCACCTTTTGACACCTAAATTTTCCCCATGTGCCCCCAAAATTAAATGTTCTCTGAGTCAACTTTGACCCCGGCACGTGCCGGCACAGCGTTTGCAGACCAGAACCCAGAATCCTAGCATCCCCAAAACTGTACCTCCAAAGGGGGTTCTCCTGCGCAGGCGGGAAATAATCCTCTTAAAACACAGGACTAGTGAAACCTACAACAAGAAGGGAAAACCACAATTCAACGCCATTTGGAGAACTTGCCTAAAAAATGTTACCAAGCACGATGCGCACATTGATCTGTTGACACCATCGCTCTCTACAAAGGAGAGACTATGGCTCCAGTTCAATGTGCAAAGCGTGGTAGGGAATCTGACCCCTCTACTGTGGTTTTGGAACAGGGGCGTTGCTCTCACAGTGAGAAGAAAAACAATGGAGCATCAATTGTTCAACAATTATCAAGGGGGCTAAGAAGCAACTTCCTACAAAAGTTATTGGCCTTGTAGAGCCTAACATCATTTCTCTGTGGCGAACTGCTTCCTCAGTGTGCCGACTCCCCACGCTCTGTGGTGTGTGCATCTCTCCTTTAGATCCGGTTTGGGTGCAACATCGGTTTTGGTTTTGGGCACTGTTTTGGCTTAGTTTCAATTCATTCAAGCCCCCAATCCTACAAGATCCTGGGGGGGGGGGGTTAACCGCTGTTGCCCGTCTGTGGCCTTCCACAGCGTTGTCTCTTACGCCGGACAGACCTGTGTAAATCCAGCAGTAAAGTTTTCAAATCCAGCCTAAATCCAGCGTAAGCAACCCACAAAAACATTCACAACCAGATCCATACCCCAACCCAACAAATTCCTTCTGTTGCCGTGCCTTCACAATGGCAAAAAAATGGTTCTTACCAGCCACTGTCACCACCGCCAACAAGAAAAATACTTCGTACATGAGTGGCAGGAGCCGAAACAACTGAGGAGGGAGACAGGCCCTGCGACGAGATTTTTGGGGGGCAGGGACCGAAGGGGGGCTTCTGCTGCAGAATGGCAAAGAATCTCTGGGGGCTGGGACTGAAGGGGGACGGAAGGGGAACTGCAGGCTACCTACAGCATGCAACAAAAACCTGGGCACAAGCTTGGCACCATGAAAAAAAGGGAATAGTGTGGGGTAGGGGTATGTGTCAAAGGGGCATGTCCAGCGCATGTCCAGCGTCAAGAAATCTCTGTCCAGCGCAAGTCCAGCGTCGAGCCCCAAATGTCCAGCGGTGTGGACAACACTGGCCCTCCACATACACCGGTTTCCAAGTGCGTGGAGGTGTGCAGTGGTGCTGCAGGTGATTTCTGCCAAAGGACTACCCCAACATTTGAACCCCCAAACGAGCAAGTTTTGTGCAATAGTTTGAGCATCCGAATTCATGGCGTAGAAAAGAAGAGTGCCAAATGGGAAGACTTGAAACATCATCTTGAGGCTTACCAAGCGGTGCCATTTTCCGCACCAGGGAGAAGGCCTTAGCGGACAAAGACAAAGAGGATAACTTAGACAAAAAGGGGTGCACCGTGGAAAGACTGAAATCCAATGGCCCTGCACAAATCATAAAATTGGTTCCATACCAACTGATGAGCGCACAACGGACGGTCGTCACCACCACGGTACCAGCAATTGGGCTGTCATTGGAAGTGTTGCATTGGTCTCAAAGCATTAAGACTTGTTCAGCACTTAGGCACAAAAAGAAAAACTTCGAATCGCGCGGGTCTAAACCCAGCTTTAGGAATTGCCTGTGAGAATCAAATTGCAAGGTAGCCATGACGTTGTTGACATGATCCACATGCATCTAAGCAGTGGTTTGCCTTCAATGCCAGTTCACGAAACACCATTTTGTTGAGTTTAGACCCGGGGGGGGGGGGTCTGCAAAATGTGAAGTCATGGGGTTTTGCCTAAAATTGGCCACTTCAAAAAAAAAGGGCCCTTTTGCGCGCAACTGAAAATTTCCAAAACACGCCGCAGGGGGTTACCTTGGATGTGCACAAGGGTGTATTTGTCCATTTTTTTGGGCATGCAGAAGGAAATTTGGAGGTGTTTTGCTTCAAAAGTGACGGATCTTTGGATGCTTACTTGATGCTGCTATTTCACATATCGGGTGTGGTAGGGACACAGTGGCCTAAGGGGTTAGCATACAACAAGGGAGGCCTCCACTCTACCTCCTCACCAATGCAATGGTGGTTGTAGCCACCCACACCCCCTGCCGGGGGGGGGGGGGGGCATGGACAATTTCTCTTCGGCGCGGCCCAACACACAAGAGGATGTCTCACAGCGTGCCCAATCTTGGAATGCGTACGTTTCGTCACGTTTTGCGTTTCGGAGCACCGCTTCATGGGGTGCCCAATCCCACAATGCGGTCGTTTCGAGTCGTTTTGCGTTTCGGAGCACCGCTTCATGGGGTGCCCAATCCCACAATGCGGTCGTTTCGAGTCGTTTCGTGTTTCACGGGATGCCCAATCCCGGAACTTCGGTTGTGCCAACAACAAGTACATCGTCCGTCACGCTATGGTTGTGTGATATTTTGTGTCTCGCGGCAATGCGCGGAACCGCTTGACGCTTACACTTCGCACCCCCAAAAAAACTCCCTAGGGGATAGACCCATCTACCACTTTCACTTCAATATCCATTTCCTCAAGGCACCGCTTGCTTTGCGTTGGTCCCAAGCCCCCTGCCATAGTCTTATGCACCTGCCCGTGCATCTCAAGTAATCGTCTACTTCCGCTGCCTAAAAGGGGACACAATCAAAAGTGGCTACCTCACCCCTGCCTTCTCGGGGGCCCACATGAGGGAGGTGCTACGTAACCCCTGCATTCTCGGGGGTCTGTGCCCTGAGGGGTGGTCCTTAAGGGCGGTCCTGAAAAGAAAAAATGTTTGATTCCTTGAGGACCGCCCTGATCGGAAGTGGCCCAAAAGTGGCACATTGGCTCCATAAGTCCATATCCTCAACACAAGGGGCAACTTTTCTCCAGCTGAAGTGGTAGTGTGAGGTGGACTAAGCAAACCCTTCACCCAAAAAAAGGGGGGGTTTCGGTTATATGAAAACCTTACTTTTACCTAAAATTTGGCCAACAAGAAAAGGGGGGGGGGTTGTACAACCCCCCATGCTGTCGTTCTCCGCAGATCCCCCCCCCCCCTGTTTAGACCCTGGTGACATGAGCTGAAGAACTTTAAAGCTTGCACTAGCACACAAGCTATGAGACCTCGATTCCACCATAGGATGAGCAAGCTGCACAACCATTTCTTTGTGAAAAGCCAAACCAACAATCCGTCATAGAAACTCGACCATGGCAGAAAAGAAGGTCCTCAGAAAATGGAATGGTGTTACCCAAAAAGCTTTTCCCCGCAAAATTGTCATCCTCCTCATCCATGAGAAGCAAGAAAGCAAAGCAGCCTAGACAACACAACCTGTCCGAACCAGGTTTAGCAATAGCTAGAGGTTGTGGTTCCCATTCGAAGCCTAATGAAGATGCTTTGTTGAATGTTTGCTGACTACTTCTGGGTTTTTCGAGGCCATTCTTAATCGAATCAGAGCGGCTTTTGTGATGTCAGAATTTTCTGCAATACATGTTGTCCCGGCGAGCTGTGCTGACTGACCTGGTGAATCTGGTGTTCCTCCAATTGGCAGCACACATGCGCGCGTGCGCGGTAGGGGGCAAATCACACACCCCTTCTTTTTGCTGGTTGCATGTTCGGCAGAACAAGAGGGAGTCTCCCCCTGGAGTGTGCATTCATTCAGAGTGCACTCATTTTGAGGCTATGAAACACTTTGAACTACTTCAAAATGATGCCAAGCACTCAAGCACTGGGAAGCACTTGGTCGTCCAAAGCACTTTAAAATACTCACCTCCTCCCCCACGCACATTCTGAGTATGTATTTTTTCGGTCTCTTAATTGCCCATGTCTGAGAGCCCCCTGTGGGGTTTGTGAGCAAGACGCTGATTCCACATCGTTCCCCTGACCAAGTGAGTGTCAGGGAACACGTTTCCGATATTGCTACCACTGGACAACCCGGCTTCTGCCTGCCGAGAATCGCTAGGTTGCAGTTTTTGGGGGCGCCAACAACTACGACTATATTCTGCGAGATCATCTATGGCTGCAAGATGGTATTCCCAAAGACACCGGCTGTTGTCTTTGCTGTCCTCAATCAGGGTGTTGATGGCGCCACCACGCGTGCTCTTTTCTATGACCAGCAGGCACATGTTCGCTCGTTGGCAAAATGAAGGATCGGGGTTGCAGCCAACGGCCGCAGGGATATGGACATTCAGAACCGCAGGTTAGAGCTGCACACACCCGTTTCAGATTTTGCTTTCTTTCGGGCTTCATGTTCACGAGCACGGGCAATTTTTTGGGTGCGCTTGGCGGCAGTTGCATTATTCGACTCGTTGGCCTCGACCGCCACAACGTGCAATCCACACAAGAAATGCAAAGTGGTCGAGAGATAGCCCTGACATGAAAATGCAGAGGTAACATGCTCAACACCCTAAAATAGAGAACAAAAAAAATACAATCAAAGCCTGCAAAGAAGGCAGAAAAACCGGCGCACAGGCTCAAAACAAGGTCAAGCCAAACGAAACAGATGATGATCAGTCACCTGTCCGCCAAAGCCACAGCCCCAAAACTTTCAATGCCTCCACATGTAAAACAAATGCGAGAATGTCAAGGAAGGAGGATTTGCAATTTGAGCCATGAACAAAAGCCAGTGTTTTTTGCATGAGGCAGATTTCAAGCCCAGAGATGGGGTTGAGGTCAAAGAAGACAAGACGCGATGTCAGAGCGGAGAGACCACATACCTCTCCAGAACCAATGTCCACGACGTGCCTGAGGTGGTTTTGGCGACAAACGTCGGCAACAGTGGCACTGAGACGCTCCACTTCGTGTATTTTTTTGGGGGACATCATCAGGCGCATGTACAGCTCATTCAAAGGCTGCAATGGGGTCTGCATGTGCGAAAGCATCGTGCAGACTCGATAGACTGGCCCTATGCACCGTTTGCGTTTCTCTTTCCGGGGGATCGCAGCTTATGGCACTCCCTTGCCTGGCACTTTGTCTCGACGTATGGTGCGGACAGACGTGCATATTGTACCCGGGCTCTGCAGTCTCAGGAGCTTGTTGCATTCGTCCTTCCCGTGCACCCGCCCTGAGTTGCCCCCCCCCAAAACCGCAGCCTGCAGCCGTGTGGCTGAAGCCAATGCGCACACGGGCAGATGTGAACGTGGCAAAGACTTCCACATCGGACGACTGAACAGACAGACACATGTGTCACAGCGCTGACTACGCACAGAGCACACCTGTTCAAAGCCCTTCTGGTGCTCCCCTTTGGGCATGGACAATGACTGCGCCTGCTCAATGAAACTCCTCAGTGAATGAGGCAAAGCCGCCTGAAGATAGGCATGTACGGCCAGAAGAGGAGGCAAGGCAAAAGGTCAACCCGAAGCCCCCCCCCACCACCACTCCCACCCCCATGCCGACGTGGCGAAAGCACCAAAAGACCAAGAGCAGTGGAAAACAGGCCGTTGTTTGCACAGGACCCTGCAACACATGTGCACCAACAGGATTGCTGCTTCTCCAAAAAGGGGGGGGGAGGGCAATTGCTTCCATAATGCACTGAAATACCCATAACAACATGTAATGATGTTCACCTTGGGTCCCCGAGACGGCAAGGGTCATGTAGCCACTTTAATTTCTCCCCGCTTTGGGCAGGGGGGTCCTTTTGAAAGGTTTCTCTCTCTTTTTTGCTTTTCCTCAAGAACCCCCCACCCATGCCCTTGTGACCCACCAGCTGCCGTCAGTTATCCAGCTAACCGCCACCTGTTGTCTGCGAACCGCCAACCGCCGTCGGTTCACCAACCGCCGTCATCAACCCCCAACCAACGTCGATCCGTAGCCAGTCCAGACACACAAATACCGGAGGCAGTTTCTTCCTTTCTTTTTTTCCCTTAAGGACCCCTCTGCTTTGGGGTCCTACAGATGGCACGGATTATGCAGCCGCTTGGATGTGGCCCGGCCTCATCTCCGTGGCATTGGACATGCCATTCCGGGCGTACAGTCGTCGGGATTTCCAAAGATCTCAGTGTCAGAGTCAAAAATCAGAATCTTCATCAGTTGTGGAACATCAGGCAATTGTGCAACAGGCTCAATACTTGATTCAGAACTGTCTTCTGCATCCCCCACAGGTTCACGGCCGCCCTCCTTTGTGCTTCCACCTTGGAGACAGAGCCCGTTACGATTTATGGTCTTCAGCAAGGTGAGTCCCCCCCCCCCCCCCACATCACCACCACCCCGGGGGGACAGCCGGGGGGGGGGTTAAATCTAAGAGAATACGACAAAATTACCAAATTACAGGAACCTATGGCTAAAAACACGCATTTCATGAAACTAGTCATTGTCACCTGCACCAGCTCCTGACATCGATCAGTACATTGATATCGCTCAGTCTCAATTGCCACTTCGAGGTGGGATGATAGGTGAACGGTTGCGCTACGTTGTAGCACAACGCGAAGTGCTGTTTGGGCAAGGCGATGTGTCCACTGCCTGAGGCCATTTTCCAGATCGATATGATGCAACAATCGTCTCAATACAGAAACGTCACGAGGTCATACAACTCTCTGTTGCCTTTACAGGTCCCATTACTTACGGTATGCGTCTCTGGTGGGTTGGGAGCCGGTGGCCTCCACTGCTTCTCTCACAACGAGCTCCAGACAGTAGGACGGCCGGCATGTCGTACACATTCCACGACTGGTCCCTCATCAATAGCTGTCTCCGGGCACAGAACGTCGCGTGATGGGGCAGGCCACACACAAAATACTGCTGGCGACAGCAGTTGCAGGCACACACCACGTCAAAAGTTAAATGGTGCATTTGCTCATACGACAAACCCAATAGAGCGTCACGCCACTCTTCAGGTACTCGATCCCATGTCCCACCCAGGATGAACTCCACCAACTTCCCCTGGAACACCCAAGCGTACTTGGCGAGAAAAATGGCCAGATCCTTGGCATATTCTTCTGCACTGGCCCCCACATACTTTGGGGGTGGGTTCCACATGAATATCCACCTTTGAGAGCAGAGCAAATGCAGGAACCAACAGGCCTCCTGCACAAGGAGCAGTGTAGGGAAACCTGCATGATTAAGCCTAGCAGCCCTTGGGTACACGCTGCGATGATACAACATGCAGAACCGTAATCCATTTGCCCAGAGCGTCTTCAGCCCTCGGCAATAAAACCCATACTTCATGGATACCACATGCCTTTAACGATGAAGCCAAAAGCTATATGGTCCAAAGGGGCTTTGGGGGCACAGAGCCCCCGAATCTGGTGAGGCGAGTCCTCCTGGCCCGCCCCAAGGGGTGCAGTGTTGTGAAGCACAAACAGTGACCCAAGAGAGATTTTTCACGCTGCACAACCCTGCAACAAGCACCACACAACCACAGGCGGTGCATCTTTGCAGTGCATTGTGCGCACACTGCACGATGTACGCCCACCATTGTTACCAAAGACAGCCCAAAACCTGAAAAAGCTATGAAAAGAAAGACAAAATGGTCAAAAACTTCCAAGGTGCTGGGGAATACTTACGCCAAGCGTGTACCCTGAAACGTGGTAGTCCTGGGAATAGCCGGATCATTTGCTCCCATCATTCCCCACTATTTTATGCTTTCGACTCTGCTCTGTCCCCTCCTGCTGGGTGGCCTGCAGTTGGCCGGATAGTGTTGCTTTGTGCGTGCTGCATCAAGTGCTTCCCTGGCTTCCAGGTGGTTTTCTGATTCAGATCTACTACACCCACCAATGTGGTCCTCACTCCCCTCGGTACGGGCAGCCCTCCCTGGCAATGATGAGACTGAAAAAAACGAAAATAGAAAAAAATAAAAAGCCTACCTTGTGTGCCACACTCAAGCTGCACTACCTCGTCATCCCGTCATTGAAACAATTTCAAATTCAACGGCTTCCAAGGGCCCACTTTGGACTCCAATACTAACTCTACCCCTGGCCCTAACCCTACCTTAGGGCTAGGATCACCGAGCTGGTGGAACCAGTCTTGGTTTTATAACCCTTTTTAGTGTCTAGGATGGACCTACCAGGTTTAGCAGCAAGCAAGCAAGCAAGCAGCAAGCAAGCAAGCAGCAAGCAAGCAGCACGCGCGAAATGGGAAAAAATCAGAACTCCGTCGTGGTGCTTCAGATTCGGCTGAAATTTTGGTAGATGATACCTATGGGTGTGAAGTACAATCACACAAAGTTTGAGCGAGAAACTCAACGGTGGCGGCCGGGAACGGGATTCGCAAGTGGCGGACCTCAGTTTCAAAAACTGCAGTTCAGGGCCAAAAACAGCCATTTTTGGGCCAAAAAAGCCGTGGAACACATTCAAAACGGCCAAACGAAGGGAAACGGTGGGTACACTCCACGTGCTGCTTGACTTCCCCGTGTCAACGAGCTCTTTGCGGCCCTCTAACTCCATGATATGTCCCAAAAACGCCCCAAAAAGGCCCCCAGAAGCTCCAAAGGCCGACAGCCACAAACCAAGAATAGGCCATATATTTGGTTACACGGCTCAAAATGCGATTCCGAGGGCACCTACTCCACCCGCAACCCCCCACTTTTTGTGGTTTCCACCCCTCAGAATTGCCCAAATGGACACCTAGACCCCAATGCCTAGGCCCACTAGGCTGCGGCAAGCTGCTAGCTCAAGCCCAAACAGGTGGGTGCCCAAATGGGTCAACAGGGTCCAGTAGGGGCAAAAAACTGACTTTTCTCAAAAAATGATCATAGACCATGTACGACGCTAAAACAAATGTTTTTGGACCGTTTTGAGCTTGTGGTGGCCCATTTTGGTCCTCCGGAAATCCTAAAATGGGCTGTTTTGGGACCAAAAATGGGTCAAAAATGGGTCAAAAACGCATTTTTCCAAACCTCATCCTAGACCATTTGGGGTGCACAAACGGGTGAAATGAGCCCATTTTGAGCCCATTTTGGGGCATTTTGGCCCCTCAGAAGTCCAAAAAGCCTTGAAAGTGGGCCTCGTGGTGATGGGGTTCACTTGCAAGCTGATTTCACTTTGTCAAGAGTGAATCACTCTTGATGTCCCTCAGCAGTCATAGCTGATGTTCCCTCCCCCACCAGCTCGGTCCCAATATTCAGTCTTGATTAGAGTTAAGGTTAGGGTCACCGAGCTGGTGGAACCAGTCTTGGTTTTATAACTCTTTTTAGTGTCTAGGGTGGACCTACCAGGTTTAGCAGCAGCAGCAGCAGCAGCAGCAGCAGCAGCAAGCAAGCAGCAAGCAGCAAGCAGCAGCACGCGCGAAATGGGAAAAAATCAGAACTCCGTCCTGGTGCTTAAGATTTGAGTGAAATTTTGGTGGATGATACCTATGGGTGTGAAGTACAATCACACAAAGTTTGAGCGAGAAACTCAACGGTGGCGGCCGGGAACGGGATTCGCAAGTGGCGGACCTCAGTTTCAAAAACTGCAGTTTAGGGCCAAAAACAGCCATTTTTGGGCCAAAAAAGCCCTGGAACACATTCAAAACGGCCAAACGAAGGGAAACGGTGGGTACACTCCACGTGCTGCTTGACTTCCCCGTGTCAACGAGCTCTTTGCGGCCCTCTAACTCCATGATATGTCCCGGAAACGGCCCAAAAAGGCCCCCAGAAGCTCCAAATGCCGACAGCCACAAACCAAGAATAGGCCATATATTTGGCTACATGGCTCAAAATGCGATTCCGAGGGCACCTACTCCACCCGCAACCCCCCATGTTTTGTGGTTTCCACTCCTCAGAATTGCCCAAATGGACGCCTAGACCCCAATACCTAGGCCCACTAGGCTGCAGCAAGCTGCAAGCTCAAGCCCAAACAGGTGGGTGCCCAAATGGGTCAACAGGGTCCAGTAGGGGCAAAAAGATGACTTTTCTCAAAAATGATCCTAGACCATGTGCGACGCTAGAACAAGTGTTTTTGGACTGTTTTGAGCTTGTGGTGGCCCATTTTGGTCCTCCGAAAATCCCAAAATGCCTTGAAAATGGGCTGTTTTGGGACCAAAACTGGGTCAAAAATGGGTCAAAAACGCATTTTTCCAAACCTCATCCTAGACCATTTGGGGCGCACAAACGGGTGAAATGAGCCCATTTTGAGCCCATTTTGGGGCATTTTGGCCCCTCAGAAGTCCAAAAAGCCTTGAAAGTGGGCCTCGTGGTGATGGGGTTCACTTGCAAGCTGATTTCACTTTGTCAAGAGTGAATCACTCTTGATGTCCCTCAGCAGTCATAGCTGATGTTCCCTCCCCCACCAGCTCGGTCCCAATATTCAGTCTTGATTAGAGTTAAGGTTAGGGTCACCGAGCTGGTGGAACCAGTCTTGGTTTTATAACTCTTTTTAGTGTCTAGGGTGGACCTACCAGGTTTAGCAGCAGCAGCAGCAGCAGCAGCAGCAGCAGCAAGCAAGCAGCAAGCAGCAAGCAGCAGCACGCGCGAAATGGGAAAAAATCAGAACTCTGTCCTGGTGCTTAAGATTTGAGTGAAATTTTGGTGGATGATACCTATGGGTGTGAAGTACAATCACACAAAGTTTGAGCGAGAAACTCAACGGTGGCGGCCGGGAACGGGATTCGCAAGTGGCGGACCTCAGTTTCAAAAACTGCAGTTTAGGGCCAAAAACAGCCATTTTTGGGCCAAAAAAGCCCTGGAACACATTCAAAACGGCCAAACGAAGGGAAACGGTGGGTACACTCCACGTGCTGCTCGACTTCCCCGTGTCAACGAGCTCTTTGCGGCCCTCTAACTCCATGATATGTCCCGGAAACGGCCCAAAAAGGCCCCCAGAAGCTCCAAATGCCGACAGCCACAAACCAAGAATAGGCCATATATTTGGCTACATGGCTCAAAATGCGATTCCGAGGGCACCTACTCCACCCGCAACCCCCCATGTTTTGTGGTTTCCACCCCTCAGAATTGCCCAAATGGACGCCTAGACCCCAATACCTAGGCCCACTAGGCTGCAGCAAGCTGCAAGCTCAAGCCCAAACAGGTGGGTGCCCAAATGGGTCAACAGGGTCCAGTAGGGGCAAAAAGATGACTTTTCTCAAAAATGATCCTAGACCATGTGCGACGCTAGAACAAGTGTTTTTGGACTGTTTTGAGCTTGTGGTGGCCCATTTTGGTCCTCCGAAAATCCCAAAATGCCTTGAAAATGGGCTGTTTTGGGACCAAAAATGGGTCAAAAATGGGTCAAAAACGCATTTTTCCAAACCTCATCCTAGACCATTTGGGGCGCACAAACGGGTGAAATGAGCCCATTTTGAGCCCATATTGGGGCATTTTGGCCCCTCAGAAGTCCAAAAAGCCTTGAAAGTGGGCCTTGTGGTGATGGGGTTGACTTGCAAGCTGATTTCACTTTGTCAAGAGCCATCAATGTGTGAATCATTCTTGATGTCCCTCAGCAGTCATAGCTGATGTTCCCTCCCCCACCAGCTCGGTCCCAATATTCAGTCTTGATTAGGGTCACCGAGCTGGTGGAACCAGTCTTGGTTTTTTATAATGCGCTTTAGGGTCTAGGGTGGACCTACCAGGTTTAGCAAGCAAGCTACAAGCAAGTAGTAAGCACCAAGCACGCGCGAAATGGGCAAAAATGAAAACTCCATTGTGGTGCTTCGGATTGGGCTGAAATTTTGGGGGATGATACCTATGGGTGTGAAGAACAATCACACAAAAACTCAACGGTGGCGGCCAGCAACGGGTGTGGCGAGTGGCCGACCCAGGTTTCAAGAACTGCAATTTAGGGCCAAAAACAGCCCTTTTTTTTTTTTTGCCCAAAACCGCCCTAGAACCTGTTCAAAACGGCCAAATGAAGGGAAATGGTCGCTACACTCCACATGTAGCTTGACTCCCCCGTGTCAAAGAGCCCTCTTGGGCCCACACCATGATATGTCCGAGAAACGCCCCCAAATGGCCCCCAAAAGCCCCAGAATTTGTGCACATTGGCTACAAACCAAGAACAGGCCATATCTTGGGCTACGTGGCTCAAAACGTGATTTTGAGGGCACCTAGTCCACCCGCAACCACCCACTTCTTGTGGTTTCCAGCCCCCAGAATTGCCCAAACGGACGCCTAGACCCCCGTACCTGGGCCGGACCCACTGGGCTACGGCAAGCTGCAAGAAGAAGCCCAAAGAGCTGGGTGCCAAAACGGGTCAACAAGGTCCACTGGCTGCAAAAAAAAGCCTTTTTTCAAAAATGATCCTAGACCACATGGGATGCCAAAACACGTGTTTTTGTCACGTGGTGAGCCTGTGGTGGCCTTTTTTGGTGCCCTGAAAATCCCAAAATCCCTTGAAAATGGGCTGTTTTGGGACCAAAAATGGGTCAAAAACGGGTCAAAAATGTGTTTTTCCAAAAATGATCTCGGAGCATTTGGGGTGCCCAAACAAGTGGAATGTGCCCATTTTGAGCCCATTGTAAGCCATTTTGGCCCCTCTAACATCACAAAAATGCCTTGAAAATGGGCTGCTTTGGGACCAAAAATGGGTCAAAATGGGTCAAAAATGTATTTTTCCAAAAATAATCATCGACCATTTGGGTGCACAAACAAGTGAAACGAGCCTCTTTTGAGCCCATTTTGAGCAATTTTGGCTCCTCTCAAGTCCAACAGAGCCTTGTAAATGGGCTACTACTTTTGGAATCAAGTGGCTCAAAAATGGCTCAAAACAAAACCAAAAAGTTCATTTTTTTCACGCTAGGGTTGGGCTAGAAGAAGTCATCTGCGGGTTACACAAAGGCTTTCGCCTCTTTTGCAAGGCACAATGTGGTAGTAGGGGTTGTGTGTCTCTTGTTGTGCCATTTTTTGTTGATCAATATTCTGGTATTCGGCTTTTACTTCACCGCGATCCCGATAGTTACCACTAATGTTTGTCACTCCAAATCTCTCCAAATCTTTATTATCCATAGTATTTGGTGTGCTTTTCCACTTCATCGCAATCCAACTCCGAACTCCAAAGTCTCAAACTTCCAATGGTTGTGCATTTCACTACCATGCAGGTAAAACCGCACTCAAATTTTATAGCATGCATCAACTTTCTTGCGCTTTCGGCTATTGCATGCGTGCCCCACTTCCCCACCAGCTCTGTCCCAATATTGAGTCTTGATTAGGGTTAGGGCTCGGGGCTCGGGGAGTCTGTGTCCTAGGACCTGTAGAGCCCCCCCCACCCCCCATGCCGGAATGTACCCTATACCAGCAAAGAGAAAAATTGTTGGACAACGGCCCATTTAATACATCGTGTTAGCGAAATGAAACTAGGAAAACTCATCATTGTAGGTGAATTCATAGTTCCTCCACCAAATCAACATAAAACAAACCCTGGAAAATGGGTCATTGCACGTTACCAACCAAATCGTGGTGATCTCCACTGTCAATTGGAATTAGATTCCCCTAAATTGGAGTCCACATCATCACCCCCATCTGAGGTAGAAGTGAAGCTAGAGGAACTTGATGAGGAATCTGGGTCAGTTCTTGAATTAGAGGCATCCGGCAAATTCAATTTGTTGTCAGCTATGTGTTGGTATGCATTGTGCACTTCCAACGGTGAACCAGTTCCTGTTTTTGCAACCTTCTTTAGGCAATCTTTGGGCAATCTTCTTGAGGCAATCTTTGGCAGCTTTTGCCGAGGGACCTCAAGCACATTTTCACGTGTTGTTGGGGTGGATATAGCTACTTGGATGGGTCTAGGTTTCCTAGGTGTGGTTGTGGTCCTCTGTGCAATATAATAAACACACATGGACAAACAATTAAATACTCTTCTAGTCAGTGAAAACAATTCCTAAAACCCACAGTTTCAAGTGATTGAGAGCGCGGGGGGGGGGGGTCCAAGGGAGGGGGTGGAGGGGGTCTAAAGGGGAGGGCCCCTGTGGGAATGAAACCTAAAGCAAGGCCCTGGTGCAAGGGTCATAGTAAGGGCACGTGTGCATAAAAGGTAGAAGCACAAACAACTCAGAAAAAAGCTGATGCGTCCAAGGGAGGTAAAAGCAACAACTAGGGCATGGTAGGGTCAGAGTAGGGGCACACGTTCTTTGTTATAGGTGGCTGCTGGATTATGATGATGGGGAATCACTGGACGTCTTGTACATTCACAATGCAACAGATCGGCAGTTGGGTTGTTACACACTCCTAAGCAGATTCCAACCTTCATGGCCACCGCCTTTCTAGTAGACAACGTTCTTTGTGGATTCTCTTTATGAGCCAGCACTTGAACCCTGCAACCGCGCTCTCGGATCATCACGAATCACTAGCACGGCTGCTACAAGGTGGGCCCCAATCGGGTCAAGGCAGAATAACTATGTTCCCAGAAGGCTGCCATCCTCTTCCACCACACTCAGGTAGCAGCAGGTTGCGCTTGGCCATGGCCACCAACCACCGGGGATATGAAGAACCTTGTGACGCCCGCATAAATGTAGGGTGTTTTCCTCCCTTCCTCCTTAGCTAGGTTTCATTGCGTGGGCAGTGCACACAACGTGCACACAGTACCCACAGTGCCCATGCAGTGCAACATGCCCCCGGTTTCTCCATTTTCCTTATCCCCATCACATATTTAAAGAACACAGGCACCATGCACAAGGCTAGTCAAAGTACACTTTTTCGTCGGCGCCTTGCTGCGGCTGGGACAAATACCTAGGTCGCTCACAGAAACCCCAAATAGGAGGAAGGGTATTGAGACGTCGAAGATGTCGAAGAGCCCAACACTTCAGATATGGGATAGCGTAGTGACCTGTGCTTTTGCCTCACTCTCCACGCGTCGCCTTTGCTAGTTCTTGCTTGCCTGGCCCCATTCCACCCTGTGCCCCTACCTCCTTGGGTATTTGGTAAATTAGTAAAATTTGGTAAAACTTAGTAGAAACGAGGTAAAACTTAGTGAAAAAATTTCTTTTCATTTCTTTTAAAAAATGTATATTTACTACTTTTTACCTCGGTCCACTAAGTACCCCCCCCCCCCCCCTCGCTTGCCGTTTTGAAAAAGGTAGTGAACACTTCGATGGTAGGTGGTACTTTTGTTTAAGGGCACAAGGCCCCGGAGTCGATTCTCGGCCACTTGTGTTAGTGGCGCCCCACTCCGGCCAAACCATCATGCACACCAATTAGTTCTCGGCCAACATAACAAAATATAATTGGGGTCGGGCAGTAGAAACAAAATCAGGCTCAAGAGAAGAGTCCTGATAGGGCCATGGCCAACATCTGTGCGAACGATTTACAAATAGTTACAAAAGACACACTTGAAAATCAAGTCGGCCTTGGTATCTGCATGGCGTAGTTTGCCTCGCACTGTGGGATCATTGGTGCACATCCCAAACACAGCCGTTCTCAACTCTCCTTGCAGCTCGGTGCAAAACGCTTGGTCATTTCTCAGTTGACCATCACCATTTTGGGGATATTGAGGAGGCACTACATACCACTTGCGACAGATCCACACACCACAACGGGTGTTAACGGCAGAAGCAAGAACAACAATAGGCACACTAGGACGGGTGTCAACAGCAACAACAGCAACAACAGCAGAAGCAACAGCAACATCAGCAAGGTTGGCCGTCTAGAATTGGCGCAACGCAACACAAATCTCCGATTGACAAAAGATGGACGCATGCAAAGCACAATGAAGAACATTACATTTATGGCACGCAATGTGAGGTGTGCCATCACAAGAAAAGCATGTGTCAACGGGGTCCACAAATTTGGGTTCGGAGTACATCCGTGCCACCTCCCAATGTACTGCTTGGGTCCTTGGGGTGGAGGCCGACTTTGAACAACTGAAGTACAGAGTAGCTTCAACCATTTCACACAACAACCACAATCGATCTTGTGGCACTTGCAATGTGCCCTTGACAACGCGCCGAGACAAAGCACAATGCAACGTCAAGAGACATGCCGGATGGCAATTGACACTTTACAAGGGGGTTGGGCATCGCCACTCCACACTGATGAGGAACCCCTAGCCAAAAAAAGTGTTCTGCAGTGTTACCGGGTGGCGGGTGGTGCGGCCTCACACTCAGACCCAAAATTTGTGTCGTCGGACAAATTGCCACCCATACCCCCCCCCCCCCCTTGGGGGTATGACACGGGGGGTGGCCACTATAGGGATAGGGCCGCCCCCCACTAGCAAGGCACATGGGGTTGCTCGGCCGCCATTCCATCCCCTACATGAACAGCGATGGTAATACAACAAAGATTGCAAGAAAAAATAGAAACCGAATCGAGAAGTGTTGGGGGGAGGCCGGAGGGAACTTTAGCTGAGCACCCCATTGTGCCCATGCACGTTCACAAAGAGAGCAAAAGAAGACAACATACAACATTCAATGGAGGGAAGAACGCCAAGCCGGAGGTTCATTATCATCCTCAAAATTTCCAATGAGCATTGCAAACATGAATGTCATTTGATGTTTATAAGGTGTCTAATGATGCGATGCATTTTGACTATTGGTCCCCCACATGAACTGCACCTTGGCATGTGTCTGCGACTTTTTACCCATGAGTGATGAGTAAGCTCCTTCATCAGCTCAAGGGTAGAGGATCACAAACCACAAGGAAAAGTACAGGGCATGCGTATTCCAAGGGTATCATCCGTGCCCATGGGACTCATTGTGGCTGATTTCTCCGTGCATGCCTTGGTGCCATCCGCAGAGCTTTGCTTGAAAGACACCGTTGCAAACACGAAGGGGAAAAGAAAAAAAGGCGGGAACCCCGGCGCTTCAAAGCGGGGGGCAGGATCAGAAGTGGCCCACAAGTGGGCCGGGTGGCTACATAACCCCTGCCGCCTGGGGGGTCCCCACCGCTTCAAAGCGGGGGGCAGAATCAGAAGTGGCCCACAAGTGGGCTGGCTGGCTACATAAGTCCGCCCACCACAGCTCAGAGACATTAGCTCCAGCCCACCGCAGGGCGAGCGCTCCGTGCTCTTCTGCTGGCACTCCTTGGGCATCACCACGCGCACCGCTGCCCGGGGCACCCACCTCGACGTCGTCCGTTGCCCCCCCCCCGCCCCCCCTGCACCCCTGCGCTCCGTCAGGGGGCCCCCTCGTGGGGGCCGCGGGCCTGCTGGTGCTGGCCGTGTGCGGCGACTGGGCACGGCCCGGCGACAGCCCAGTGGTTGTAATTGCACTTACGGCATGGGTGGGGCGGGGGGCCGGTCACATCATACGTGCGCCCGGTGCTTTTGGCGATGTACAGATGCAGACCCTGCTAACCCTGCTGCCACCAGCATTGGGGGCGGGCATCGTCGCAGTCCCTCGCCCAGTGGCCGTACCTCCCGCACCAGAAACAAGCCCCAGGCGGCCCTGCAAGCTGGCTCAGGGGAGGAGCCTGTGGCTGGGCCGGCGGGTCTTGTGGCTGGGCATACCACTGCTGCACCTGGGGCTCCGACATCGGCGTCTGTTGTTGCTGCTGCGGCTAGCACTCGCAGTACAAGATGCGCCAGATCGCCTCCACCAGGGCCCTAGCCGCCGCCTCCGCATCGTCGGCGGCGCTGTACTTCTAGAGGAGAACGTCACGCTGCCGCGAGAACGTCACGCTGCGAGGCCCATTGCACAGCACTGGGCTACAGCCGCTGCAGTTCACCAAGGGACAGGGCAGGGACCTTGGGCATCTACAATTCTCGAATACGATCAGCAAGTCGGCGAATGTCCTCCTGCTCCGGCGTCTTGGCGGGCGGATGCTGCTCCTGCGGGGGCAAGCGCCATCGCAGGCGCGACATTCGGCGCCACCGCCGGCCGGGGCTTCCACGCCGCCGCAGCCACATCCTGCACGTAGGGGGCGGCCTTCTCATACATGGCTAGGTAGGCGAGGGCGGTCGGTTGATCGAGGTCAGGGGCAGCCCACTGGCACATTTGGTCAACGCCAGCGACCGACAGCCCCTGCTCCATGGCCCGCATCTGATATTGCACCACCATCACGCCCAAGGCCTCCCCGTCTATGAAATTCAGGGCCACGGACCCCGCTGCATCCCTCCATCGAGCCCAAGCCGTGTATTACTCAGGGCTCCCGGCGCCAGGCATGGCCACATCGCCCTCAACTGCCGTGCGCGCCCTTTTGGCCTCAGGGCCCTCCCGGTCATCTTGTACTCCTGCCACACCAGAGGCTACAGACAACGACATCAGTGGTCAACAAGTGACCCACTAGCAAAGAACATCAACTGTACAGGAACACGAACAGGGGGACACCAGGCAACACACACTGGCCCACACCCATACCAACAGTCAGACTTGACAGAGAAACGCAGGCTAGATTCACCGGCTGTGGCTTGTCTGGTTGCCCCCCCCCCCAAAAAAAAACAACCTCAGTTTTCCCGGAAAACTTCGGGTGCAGATGCAAAAAGAGGCAAAAGAGATGGATTGGGGTGTGGACGGATTGAGCAAACAAATGCACTCCTTTTGGACCAATGGTGTTGCCCTGCCTCTGCATCTATGCATATGCTATGCATATGCTCTGCCACCTTAGACGAGGTGTGGTTACTTGTGGTCTTCCTCACAATCTGAATACCCCATAGCGACTATCCATTTTTCTGAAGGTTCTAAAACACACATTTTGGTAAACGAAAACTAGCTTTTGGTCCTTTCCTTTGTACAAGCGAGTACGAGAACCCGACCAAGGGGATACTTGGGGGGTCGCAACAAGCATGATGTTGCCAGAATTACGGTAACACTAGGTAGCAGGTGCCCATACTTGGACACAAACACCGATAGCATTTCAATCGGCTTTTGAGTGTACTATGGTGCATGTGCTGGAAACAGGGGGGGCATGTGGGTGGCCATGACGTCATAATTTGAAATAACTAGCATGATCCTTACCTCGTGCCAAACTCAATCAGATCAAAACTGCTCAACTGTTCCGCAATCACAACATGGTGGGGGAGAGGGGGGGGGGCGGTAGGCAAGCAAACTCCTGGGGTTTTGCCTGTGTCCACCCCTCTCCACTCGGTCAGACCCGTGACAAACCTCGTCACATAATGCAGCCCTTGCGCGGGACACTGGGCCGGGCCCGCTGCACACAACTCCACAAAAAATACACAACAAATGGTTTTGTTCCGCTCAAGAAGAGCATGATGAAGCAAAGTTCATAGCTCTGTGCCTCGGCAGCTGGTGCCTATTTTGTTGGCACTCGACATTGATGAGAGCGTGTGCGGGCTATTCATAGCTCACATCTGACTCATTTGTAATATCAAACTCTGAACATGACACAGTCAATCATAGGCGAACACAACCTGCAGAATATGGCTCATGCAACATAGTACGAACGATTGAAATGATTGCCTACCTAGGTTTGCTGCCTATACCAAGACTCGAGAGGGCCATAAAGCAACGGATATAGAGCTCACATATACCCCCGCATCACAGGCATATGGTCATCGCCGCAAACCTCAGTTCATTGTTTGACCTGCTGCACTGCAGCACACCTCAAACGAGGGCCCAATGTTGCCTTGAGCTCACCGCGGTCGGCGGCTATCAGATGTTTCTTGGCCAATTCAGGTAAGAGCGTGAACCCCCCGTTGGACCGGTTAAGCAAGCATCCCAGAAAAACAAAAGCAACGGTTCCACGGCACGCCAACCGGGACCTGGGTTCCAACCCGTATTCTGTGGCGTGTGTGTGTAGTGCATTTCCGGTTTGCTGCTTGACCGTCACCAATATAACCGCTTACCCAACCACCCGCTTCCATTTTCCATTTTACCACTGTGGGGCTCGAACTGTCCGTTGGATCATATCACGTGCCAACGCCCGGAGGCAGGGCCGGCCCCATCGCCTCCATGGGAGGCTTCCGCGGACCTGGCCTCCAACCCGAAGAGCACTGTGACGCGTGTGCTCAGTGCATTTCAGGTATGCTCCTTCCTTGTGCAGTGTCCTCGAGAGGGGGGGGGGGTTCACCTGCCCTGTTTTGTGACCTTCCAAAACTTCTATTAACTCCTGGCCCAGTGCACATAGTCTACCACATCAAAACCCCTGCTAGCATCTCAATAGGGTGTACGGCACCCGTTTGACCAAAAGTGCCATGGAGATTTTCTTTGCATAGGGCTTGTAGTTCTCGTGCCTTGTGGACTTAGCCTCAAGGACCGTTTCCTCGCACTATGCATGCAGCATCACCACGCTACTCTAGCCACAGGGGGCTAGAGTGGCTGTGGGGTGCTGAGGTAGCAGACCTCAAAGGAGGCCTTGCACTGTGTGTGTATTGCGCACTACTTTTGGAACCGTACTTTGCCAACAGAAACCCCCTAATTTGTTTTTGGCTCAGACCAAGATGAGCTGGCGTAGCCTGCTCACAGTACTCGAGGTAACCCCTTGGGATCAAGGTTCAGAGCTGTCCAGTGCTACGGTGATCCCACAAATGACTGTGATAGCGGATCTGACACGTAGTGAGGATTGGCTGAGTCTGAAACCAGGTTGTGCAGTGGGAGACTGCCACGCCCGTAGGCTTCCCAGTGGGCATGAGGCAGAAAGACTGTCCTTAGTGTAGTTGGCGTCACATTTCGCCCTAATTGGCCCCCTTCCAAACGCACAAAAGACTGGATCCTGAAGAGCACATAATACAAAACTAAGTCCAAATTCACTAGTAGTCAATGAACCCAAGGGAGAAGAAGGGAGGGGAATGAAGACTGTCTTTCCCACATTCAGCGTGCAACCTGTCCTCCTTGATTGCACTGAGCCAAGAAATCGTGACCTTGATCAAACAAAGGCAAGCATATGAAATGGATGCAAGCAACCACAAAAAATTTGCATCGCAGACAGAACAACCCCAGAAGTGCAAATGAGAGAGAGAGAGAGAGAGAGAGAGAGAGAGAGAGAGAGAGAACGCAGTGGCCATAATGAAAATTCTGCAATCAGTTCATGAGAGCAGGCCGTGCCTTAATAGGCTCTATGAACAACAACATCAGAGCATATATCTGTTTTCTATGTGGAGTCCTTTTGCATGCCTGCAAGTACAGCACTGTACCCCGCCCCCCCCTTGTATAAGCTACGCCAAAGTCCCAAATTAATACAGTCCCTACGCCTATTGTAGCTTGGACACGGGTGTAGCTTGCGCGCGACACATACAACTACCAACACCGGGCACCCAGGCCCAAAATGAGAGGATTGCATGGTGAGCTGGTGCAAGAAAGGGGAATGTAATGCACAAGGATACCAAAAATCAGAGCTATGTGGGTTCAAGTGGGCAAACACTCACAACAAATGTGTCCATGACTCTATGTGACTCGCAAATTCGTCACCAAACCCATGTCTTATTTGGCTGCACTACGTTTGGTACCGAATTAAAATTAGGTCCCAAATTAATACGGTCCCTACGCATACTGTAGCTTGGACAAGGGCGTAGCTTATACAGGGGGGGGGGGGGAGCATTATCACACCTGTTGTTCTGTTGCTGCGCCTCATGATGTCATCTGGCATACATGTTGTTACATTATCACACCTGTTGTTCTGTTGCTGCGCCTCATGATGTCATCTGGCATACATGTTGTGCACCTGTATGGCTCTAGCTGACAGTCGCCCACCTGGGTAGGCTGTGACACAGGGGAACCATCCCCATACGGTCCCTGCGGGCAGTGTGGCTAAGACAAATTGAAGCTTGGACTATGCCAGGGTCACACCAAAATTCTGCACAAACTGCAAGGTCGAACTGACTTGCACCAAATAACTGATGATTGGTTCCTTTGTCTGTTGTTCTGGTGCAAAATGGGGCAAGGGGGGCCAACATCACAGTCGGGCGCACATAGGCCCATGCCAAACAATAAGTACACCCCAGGTTTCACAAGTTACGCGCAAATGGGGCCTTTCCACCACAGCGGACACTTGTGGAGTCAGAGCAGAGCACCACACAAGCACTGATTTGCTCTGCCTGCAAACACTTTTCTTACCGCCTTCGTTGTCGACTGAATTTCCAACCCCAAAACGAGAAATATCTGCATCGCACCCGCACTGGGAGGCTGCTACACATCTGTACACAGCCCAGTATCTGAATGACTTCGAATGCGTGTGGGCTGTGGAGCGAACCATAGCGGTCCCTCCCTGCCGGCGACACGTTGCCAACATGCCAGGAGATAATACGATGCATGCACCTTATATGTGTGCTCCCCTTACAGTCCTACACAAAGAGCAACAGAGAGTCAGGGGTGGCTGTCTTTGCTTGTCACTACAGCGGCTAACCTTGAAAACAGCCGGTAAGTGAGGGCTCTGTATGAAGAGCAATCGCATTTTTTTGCCCATTTGTCAACCTCACTATTTCGCAGTTTTGCCTCACAGACCTCTGGATTGGTGGCATCGGACAATTCGTGATGGCTGGGGACCCAGGAAAAGGGTACCGGCCGAGTTTCCAGATGCTGGGTAACCTGCTGTCGTCATTCCACATTCGCACACTCCCGGTGGGGAGGTCCAGGTGCCCAGAGTACAACTGCCTGGTTGTCCGTGGTAAGCGTGTCACCAGGTCCTGCAAGATTTGGTGCTGTTACTTTTTTTTGCCCTCAGACTTAGGTGTGTCTCATAAGTGCTCGGTCAGACGGATCGGTTCAAGCATGACAGACTAAGTACAACATGCGTTGTCCAGTGCGGAGCAGTTCCCGCAAGACGCCATTAGCGGTGGGACGTACAGTTGGACTTCAGTTCCCTGTCACCTGTCTATGCAGCAGAGATGATTGCTGCCACGCCACAAAGGCTTCTGCGCAAAGCAAAAAGAAAAGATTGTGATTCTGCGGGGTATGCCAAAACTCCAGGACCCAAGGCTGTGGATTCCCTCATGCACGTGCCCTTTTCCACGAGAAAGTGGGGGCACCGTCAACATTCCTGGTGCGCTTGACCCCCCGGGGCGCAGCACATCGTGCCACGTAGAAATCAAAAATGTCCCTTTTGCGCTCCCACACGAGTTCGGCAAGATTTGGTGCTGTTACAAGTGCAGCCCCTTGCACCTCACCTCTGTATGAGGTTTGTGGTCCTGTCACGCAGGCGATGACAATGAGTGGCGCAAAGGACAGTGCAACACCAGCCCTTTCCGCCTGTGCCTCGAGCGAAGGTACCTCCAATTTGCTACCGTCACTGAGCCAAGCTGTCCCTTTGTTCGGTTTTCCATTGGTGTCGCAGTGATGTCCTGCAATGGTAATGGGAGAGGATCCTGCTAGAACCGTACCCTCTTATGAGAAGCCATCGTATTTTTTTTTGGGCGGCGGGGGGGGGGGCTAAAGATGAGCAATACAAGCAGCAGCCCTCTTATCGCACAGCCACCTGCTGACAGACGCAGCGATAAGGGTGCTCTATGGTGTATGAAGTCGGAAACCAGACGGAGGTACAACCAGGACATAAGGCAGTTATCCCTTCCCGTACATCCCATAATAGGGCGCCTGTTCAGCCTGCACAGATGCGCAGAAAACTTCAACTTAACTTGAACTTAAACTTAAGGCAGAGCTTTGGCTCTCCAAAAGCAACCTGAAAATTTGAGTGTCTGACCCCCCCACCCCCATCCCCAAAACTTTTTGGGACAACCACCCCACTGCTGCCCGCACCTGAGAGGTGGTGGGGGGAGGGTTGTCCCACAGACCCAACCATGCACCCACCAAAACACGAGACCCCAAACATGGTGGAATAGAAATGAGGCTGGTTGATGCCACCTCTAGGGTCCCCACCGCTTCAGAGCGGGAGGCAGAATCAGAGGTGGCCCACAAGTGGGCCGGGTGGCTACATAACCCCTGCCGCCTGGGGGGTCCCCACCGCTTCAGAGTGGGGGGCAGAATCAGAGGTGGCCCACAAATGGGCCAAGTGGCTACATAACCCCTGCCGCCTCGGTGGTCCCCACCGCTTCAGAGCGGGGCAGAATCAGAAGTGGCCCACTTGTGGGCAAGGTGGCTACTTAACCCCTGCCGCCTCGGGGATCCCCACCGCTTCAGAGCGGGGGGCAGAATCAGAAGTGGCCCACTTGTGGGCAAGGTGGCTACTTAACCCCTGCCGCCTCGGGGATCCCCACCGCTTCAGAGCGGGGGGCAGGATCAGAAGTGGCCCACAAGTGGGCCGGGTGGCTACATAACCCCTGCCGCCTGGGGGGTCCCCACCGCTTCAGAGCGGGGGGCAGAATCAGAGGTGGCCCACAAGTGGGCTGGGTGGCTACATACCCTTGCTGCCCGGGGGGTCCCCGACGCGGGAGGCAGAATCATCAGTGGCAGCAGTCAGAACTAGAAAATCTTATTTTTTGGGGGCCAGGCAACAAAGCGTGGATTGAGAGTCCCTAACCGCAACTCAAGGGGCCACACAACAAAGCTAGGAGTTCAGAGTGGGGGACAATATCAGAAATAGCCCACAAGTGGGCCCAGTGGCAGTCAGAAGTGGGAAAACTTATTTTTTGGGTAAATAATTTACTTGGTAAATTTTTTTTTCTACTAAGTAATTTACTCGCAGAAATTTTTTTTCTACTAAGTAATTTACTTAGTGAAATTTTTTTTCCACTAAGTAATTTACTTAGTAAAACCCACCCCCAGAGGAAAACTTAGTAAATAAATATTTTTCACCTAAGTTTTGAAACTTAGTAAATCTTTTTTTCAAAATTTTTTTTACTAAGTTTTACCACGGACCCCTGCCCCTTCCCCTACTCCTGATCCTCCTCGTGCATGTGCTGCAGCAAAACCAGGTGAAAATGGGTTAAAATGGTTGAACATGGGTGAAAATGGATGGTAATTCAAATGTGCCACATCCTCAATGCACAAGAAGCGTGAAAAAACCTGTTATGGAACACCAAACATGTGAAAAAGGGCCAAAACTAGGGTTCAAGTGGTTGTCGACATACAAAACTTTGCCGTGCGTGCGCGCTCGGTGGGCACTGCGTGGGCACTGCATGGACAGCATTCGTTGGGGGTGGGGATGATGATGGGGATGGAGAAGGAGACAGAAATGGGGGTGCAGAGGAGGATGGTGATGGTGGTGGGATGGGGAAGACCGATGAATCTTGTATTGAAAAGGGACGGGGCTTGCAGGGGAGTCGTTCTTCCAACAGTGCGCAGGCAAGGGGCAAGGGGCAGTGGTGCAGTGGTTCTTCCCATTCACCGTTGTTCGTTGATAAATTTGATGGATCATTGAGGATTTTTGTGTGAATTTCTTTTGCTGAATATTTGGCTGTTGTTACGCTTCAAAAAATGTTCCATGGGCTCCTTGTCCTTTCTTCCACGACCACCTCAAGGCTACCGCCACCCGGGGCCGGGCCACATGGGCCGTCGTTCACAATGTCTACACACCCTCGATGACGTTGGACCTCATTTGAAAAGACTCGCACTTGCCCACCAAAAAAATCCGGCAGTCGGCCATCGAATGCTTCAGGGCAGTCAGCGCCCTCGCCCCGCTCTCCCCCACCGCGTTCTTCCTGAGACCCAGAGTCAGCGTGCGCAGTCCAGTGGCCGCCCGCAAGTCCGCCAGCGCCTGCGCGCCGCGCGGCCCCACTTCGTTGCTGCCCAGGTCCAGCGCCAAAGAACAGAGGGACGCCGAGTCCTTGAGCCCCGCCAGCGCCTGTGCGCCGCAGTCCCGCACGGCGTTGTCGAACAGGTCCAGCGTCAGACTGCGCAGCGCGCGCGCGTCCTTCAGCTCCGCCAGCGCCAGGGCCCCCTCGGCCCCAATGCCATTGCACCCCAAACTCAGGGAAAGGGTGTGCAGCGCCGGCGCGTGCCTCAGCTCCGCGAGCGCTGCGGCCCCTCTGGCCCCGATCGCGTTCCGCCGCAGCACAATGGTTAGCGTGTGCAGCGCGGCCGCCTCCTTCAACGCGCTCAGCGCCTGCGCCCCGCCGTCCCCGACCGCGTTGTCGAAGAGGTCCAGAGAGAGGGCGCGCAGCGTCCGCGACGTCCTCAGCTCCGCGAGTGCCGCGGCGCCCCGGGGCCCCACGGAGTTGGACGAGAGGTGCAGGTGGAGCGAGTGCAGGGCCGGGGCGTCGCGCAGCGTCGCGAGCGCGCGCGCGCCGCCCGCGCCCAGTCCGTTCCGCGCGACGTCGAGGGTCAGCGCCCGCAGCGCCGTGGCCCGGCCGAGGGCCGCCAGCGCACAGGCCCCCGCGTCGCCCACCGCGTTGTCCCAGAGGTCTAAGGTCAGCGCACGCAGCGCGGGGGCCCCCGTCAGGTTGGCGAGCGCCTCCGCGCCGCTGGCGCCCAAATGACTCGAGCAGTTCCGGACGCTGAGCGCGCGGAGGAGCGGGGCCCGCGTGAGCGCGGCGACGGCGTCCGCCGGGTCCCACCCGCTGTGCTGGACCTCCAGCCGCAGCGACCGCACGTTGTCCAGGTCCTGCAGCTGCCGCTGCGCGTCATCGGCGGTGGCCGTGGTGTACACGAGGCGGCCGTACCGCCGGGTCCCCAGGAGCCCCAACATCCGTCGACAGACGAGGCTGAGCAGATCCGACTCCAGACAATCCGCGATGACGTCCCAAACGTCACGCGGGAGCCGCAGCACCATTCTGAAACTGCAACGGACGACGTGGGGGCTGCGGTAGCAAAGGGCACCCATCAGTAGCGGTACTGACCCCCCCCCCCCCCTCCCCACGCGTCCAGCGAACAATGAAGACCTCAAAAAATACGGCGCGAACAGGAGTGTTCGTTGGACACGCCGTTCGGTACTCAACTAATTCGGTACCGAAATCCGGGGCCCAAAAAATTGGGTCCCAAAAAAATACGGCCCGAACGGAAGTGCTCCTTGGATAAGGCATTCGTTGGACACGGGGGGGGGGGGGGGGGGCAGTATTGGTACCTGGCACCAGGACTTGTCCAACAAAAGAAGACAGATCGTGTGCCACTGCTGTGATGAGATGAGCCCTTGGGGAGTCAGGGGAAGGGGGAGGGGGGCAAAAAAGAGCTGGAGTATGGAAAGGGGAGAAGGAGGATTCACCGCCCTGTGGTTGCACAGGATGTTGCCAATGATGGGATCAATCAGTAGGCTAAGGACGTTCGGGGGCCCTTATCAGGGTGAGACAGCTGGTATGGAAAATCATAAGCCCAATGGTTAGGTTGTATTCGAAGACAATGTGGACAGCAATAGTATACTACCGTGTGACGTTTATTCGCAAGTTCTGGGTTGTGCATCCAGGTTTTGTGTGGTGAGTGGTTTTGAGATGGCTTTTGGTAAGGTCACCCCAATAACAGGCGTTGTGCACCCACTTTGTGGAAATCCACCCCTTTGACTATGGCATAAGCTACATGTTGCCCAATCCAACAGCTATGGGGTGGCAGAGTATCAGGGCTTTGCTTCTTGCCGAGCGAGGGCATTCCTTCCCCTCAACCATAGTAGAAAGGTGGGAGCGGGAATGTTGCCGTTCCGGGTGTGTGCTACACGTGTGCTGGGCAGACCTTTATGCTAAACGTTTATGACCACGCTGCACTATCCAAGATTTCCCCACCTTGGGGAATGTAGGACAATGTGAATTATGTAGCCATTCTCAACGCATTTGGGGTCAAATAGCCATTAGCCTCCCTGCTCTATGGACCCAAAATGGCGAGGGTTATGTAGCCCTTTCCCTCCTCCCCGCTCTTGGCACCACGGCTCTGTTCACAGGATTGCTGATTAGTTGCATGCCATTTATGAAGAGGTGGATACGTTTTCCGGCTGAGCATCCGCTGCTCTATGCAAACAGCAGCTTGGTGCCATCATCAGCCATCTACCGTTGCACAATGAAAGCCGCCATCGTCTGGGTGGGATGTCGGAGTCCATGGGGGAACCTTTGCACTGCGCGCGCACTGCGCGCTACTTTTAGACTATGTTCCCCCTGAAGAGCCCCCAAGCACACCCCTTAGAAACACCCTTAGAATTAGGTGACCCAAACTGCCCCAGCTCAAGAAAGTTGCAAACTACCTTCCCTTCCCACTACACACATCATGCACAACTGGAAAAGCCATGAACAGGCTTGGGTTGCACCATTTTTAGCGATGGAGGTTGGGGCGGGGCAAACTTGCATGCAACATGATCCATGAATGCCCTTTCCCTTACGTACATGGTACTCACACGAGCCTTAATCGCGTCCTTGTATCGGATAATCGGACTTGCTTCAATACTTCCACTTCCCTATGGAATCTTTGGCCGTCCAATGCGTGCTTGTCCCCCTGAGTGGAAATGACTCTATGGAATCTTTGGCCGTCCGATGCGTGCTTGCCCCCCTGAGTGGAAATGGCTCTTCGCCACTCTGCAGAGATATAATGTAAAGCATAAACACAATCAAGGCAAGAGAGTCGCAAACGGCATTGTAGTACAGAGGGCAGAAATGCTACGTCACCCCTGCATTCTCGGGGGTCCCCAAACAACGGGGGACAAAATCAGAAGTCAAAACGTATGCTAGGGGTCACCATGATGCCCCTAGGGGCCCCTAGTATCTCAAAGTATGGGTCTCTAGTACGGCCAGACGCCCAAATAGTTGCACTGCACGCGCACTGCGCTTGAGGCGCCCCCCATGACCACGGTGGGCTGCGCAGTGGTGTACAGCAAGAAAATTCTCACAAGCCAACATCACATCTTTGAGTAGGTCCGCAGCTGGCTTCTCAAGGCTGGAATGGAGCCGGGTATGTGTCACGGTACGCACCGCATTCAGAACTCTGTACGCACGCGTGCGCCGCACGGCACACAGATTTTCATGTCTGCAGTACACGGGGAGGAGGGTGGGCGGGGGGGGAAGGGGTAACGTTGATCATGGCAACACTCGCTGCGGTTGCAGGGTTCTGCTGTGGGTCTGCAGGGTTCGAGGTTGTGCGTTGTGTCCCTGTATGCAGGTCTGGAGCACAGCACACAACCGCCAACAGAGAGCAGTGTCCCCATGGGCACTGCGGTCTCCACAGGACAAGGCGAGACCGCTGTTCGCTACTCTACCTACAGACCAACAGGCGCCTATGGTACCACTGATGAGGCTTTTGTTGTGTCAGTGACTGCACGCCTTTGCTGGGCGGGGGGGGGGGGGATGCAGAGGTTGTTCGACCCCCCACGGGGGATGGTCTGGAAAGGGGGCTCTCTTGAAAGAGGCTTGACCACAGGGCAGTCTGAGGACTAGAATATCTCGGAAAATTGGGCCACATGGCAGCATCAAACGGACTTTCGTGAAAAAACCAATCCCTCATTATTGCTGACTTCAAACATGGGGGCTTCCCAGACCCGCTTACTGCCCGCGCCCCCAAAACACGGACGGCTTACTTTTTATTTTTTTCTTCCCGATGACAAGGTCCGGGTCCGATGGCGGTTGACCGCAACCGTTGGCGTTGGGGTCAAAGAAGTGATACCAATCGAAGACCGTTGCAAGCCATACTCCTATGACCAATTGATGGTTGTCGACAGTTGTCTCAGGCGAATGGCAGTTTTTTTCTACCTGCTGCTTTATGCGGGTAATCACTAACTGGATTACGATGCTGTAGTTGTGCAAAAGACGAGGAATGGCCCTTTGTAGTAAGGCGGAAATATCCTCCGTTGTGATCCACCTCACTGTCTATAACCCCACAGGTCCACCCCAACTAATGTATCACCCTGCGAACAGAACCATGCAGCTGGAACCAGGTGCATCAAGCACAGGGCAGCTTTGAAATGTGCGCTTCGCACTGCCATGGCCATGACAACGTGCTGTACAAGCTTTTAAAGCAGGCTCAGAGGTTTGGTGTATATACAACAAAGCCATTTCCGAAATGGACAGTGGTACGCACATGAGCGCTTTGAGTCCCAGCTTTGAGCTCGGGCTTCCAATACACTCTATGCAAATCCATACCATCTTCGCTGTGCTATGGGCCACGACGATTGCTGCACAACTGTCGTTTTGAGCAAATTCAGGGGTCGGGATATATACAACAAAACCATTCTAGAAGTTGACGTTTTGACGCCTTGATTAAGTCCTCAGGGCTCAATACACTCCATGTAAATCCACACCACCCTCGGTGAAATGTGGTCGAGTGCCACGGGCCACCACAATGTGTTGCACAAGTGCTGTTGAAGCAAGTTCAGAGGCCAGAATATACATTCCACAAAGTCATTTCCGAAGTTGACGTCCCCGATGCCACTGCAGGTTGTCAGCATTCAAAGGGGCTGGCCGATGGATCACCCCAAAGGAGGAAGGACGCCAGAAAACCACGTCTTGGTTACGGCCTCGGACACATCCCTTTTTTGGTGCTGGCCCTTAGATGGCTGCAACTTTCGTCAGCGGGATGCAATTGCGAGTACACGTGCTATCAAACGTGCGCTGATGGCTCTCGGTGCCATATTTTCGTCGAATGTGCAGGTGAGACAACGCAGCTTGCCAATGCTTGCAAGGAAGATTCAGGGAAGGCCAGAGGCGGGGAGACCTCTCAGCCTTACCAACAGAGCCCCCGTCCCATTTTTGTGGGCAGTGACCGGTGTAGCACTTCAGTCGCCCCCGACAATCCTCATCAATCCGCCACAAACTCAACAACCACCGTGACCCCCCACCAAGGCCACAAAAGCCCCCCACAAGCGGCAGTGAGCCGCGACAGGACGCGACGGAACGCTTAGGACTACGTTCATCGAGGCCCCAGTGCTTCCATGATAACACCCCCGCGGAGGCGTTGCAGCGACCCTGTGGGGGCAGCACTGCTGTCGTCTCGACACGGTGCACCAACAAGTGCAGATTCAAGTATCCGTGACACACGGGGAAAAGACGTGCGTGGCCCGGTCATTGCCCCAAACCCCCTGTTCTGGGATTTTTGGAAGGATCATTCACTGGGCGACGCGCACCAGCCATTGCAGATGGTGTCCGGGGCAATATGCAGAGGCATCCCCCTGGGACTCATCCCGCAGACGGGCCCTGGCTCATGCCAACCCGTGCTCCATCACATAAAGGCCTTCCTCTTCCTCGGCCGACTGCCGCAGACCGCCGGCGGCTTTCGCAACCGCGAACAAAACCAGCGACAGCGCAGTGATCGCCACGAGCGCCTCCACCAGAGCCCCGGCGGCAAACAGGGGGGCGCCCCACAGCTCCCCGGCCAGGAGCCCCCAAAGGCCGCATGCCCCGTGGATCGCGAAGGCGTCGAGGTCGTCCGCCTTCAGCCGGCAGGCGATCAGATACCGGCAGATGTGGTAGATCATGCCCCCGACGCCCCCAATGAGCGCCCCGAGCAGCACTTTGTCGGTCGCCCCCAGGCCGGCCGTCACCGACACAATCCCCGAGAGCATCCCGGCGGCCAGCGGCCCCAACGCCAGGGAGCCGCTCTGCAGCCGCGCCAGCCCCCCGGCCACCAGCCCCCCGGAGGCGGCGCCCAGCACCGTCATCGGGAGGGCCGGCGCCAGGGCAATGCCCGTGACGCTGAGCGGCACCTCCATGGCGCCCATCAACATCAGCAGCAGCCCCAGGGCCTGAAGGGGCGGGGACTGGCCCGGGAGCTGGAGGACGACGCCCTCGAAGCTGTAGCGGCCGACGCGGGGCCCCAGCACTGTCGCGCCGCTCAGCCCCGCGATGCCGCCCGTGAGATGCATCGCGGTGACCGCGGCCACGGGGGTGCCGGCGGACCGCAGCAGCAGTCGGGTGGCGACCGGGTAGAGCAGCCCCGCGACCGCGCCGGAGATGAGCAGCACCCCGGCAAAGCTGATGCGGTCCACCATCGCCCCGATGACGATCCCCGCGCCTGCGGCCGCGAGCGGGAAGGCGATCCAGGACCCCGCGAGGGCCTCTTCGGTGTCGAGGACCGTGGGGAAGGCGTCGAAGGCGAGGGCAGCGCCGAATCCCCACCAGACGAGGGCGCACAGGCAGACCGACCACAGGGCGTGGAGCAGGGACGTCGTGGCGGTCTTGGCCTTGCCGGCAGCGTTCACGACGAGCCCCGCCAGAAACAGGAAATTGAGGAGGCCGGCGAGCATCAGGACCTCCTCCATGTCCGTACCTTTCTTCATTGCTGAGACCAGTTGCGAAGACCGAATGGGAGGGGCCCCATCCCCATCCCCATCCCCAGCCCGCCTCGTCCCGTCCCCTCCCCTCTGCCATGGCAACACCCCTGCACGACAATGCGTCCACCGTATGGCACACGGTGTCCCTCACAGACATGTTTCTTGTGCTGGGCCATCCCGTTGCGGGAGCAGGGCTGATGGCCCTTCTATATCATATGCGTGTCATCGAGGCCTTTGAAGGCTGTTCTATATCATAAGCTTGTCCTCAAGGCCCTTGATGGCTAGTCTATATCATAAGGGTGTCCTCAAGGCCTTTGATGGCTGTTCTACATCATATGCGTGTCCACAACGCCCTTGATGGCTGTTCTCTATCACAGGCGTGTCCTCAAGGCCTCGATGGCTCTTCTATATCATAAGTGTGTCCTCGAGGCCCTTGATGGCTGTTCTATATAATATATTCTCACAATTCTCAGCCGGTACCGGCTGAGAATTTTTGATTCCCGGCTGGTATATTTTCTCAATTGTGGGCGAAAATGTACCAGCTGTGAATCAACAATTCTCAGCCGGTACATTTTCGCCCAAAATTGCGAAAATGCACCCGCTAGGAATTATCAATTCCCAGCCGGTACATTTTCACAATTTTGGGCGAAAATGTACCGGCTGGAAATTGATAATTCTCAAATCGCAACTAATGCAAATTCCTTGGGGATGCCTGCCCAATGGATGTATGATGAGGGATCAGTAACAAAGTTCCCTAATCTGTCCCTCAACCAAGCTCATTGTTTTGTTTGAGATTTTTCATCAGATGGTCAATTTTTTCTGTGATGTTGAGGGGTCTCCTGTCCAGCCAAAATACATTGCAGTTCCCTGATTCGATCGAGTCACAGTCTATCATCTTTTGCACCTCACAACAGTGACTAGCATGGTGTGTGCTGACTGGTGTTTGGTAGGGGTGAATCCTTGTGGTTATAAAACTGCGCAACGCTGCATGCACATCTGATCTCTGGTTGAGGGCTCTTTGAAAATTGAAAAGGCTGCATTCTTGTCCTCCTTTTTCCATGTTGCGAAACTTTTTGTACCTCAAGCATGTGGTAAGGGCACAGCATGAAAGGCACAGACCACTTTCTTGTGTTGGGCACTTCTTTCGGCTACACTTGAGCCCTCATCAGCCGACTATAACGAAGAAAGTGACACAGTATATGTAAAATGCGTGGCAAGCAACACAAACGGTTCAGCACTGCAGCAATACAACAAACCCACATCATTGCTCTCCATTTTGGACCCCAACACTCACTCTGACCCTAGCCTAGGGTGAGAGCCAGGGCTAGGGTTAGGGCTAGGGTCACCGAGCTGGTGGAACCAGTCTTGGTTTTATAACCCTTTTTAGGGTCTAGGGTGGACCTACCAGGTTTAGCAGCAGCAGCAGCAGCAGCAGCAAGCAGCAAGCAGCACGCGCGAAATGGGTAAAAATCAGATTTCCGTCGTGGTGCTTCGGATTCGGCTGAAATTTTGGTGGATGATACCTATGGGTGTGAGGGACAACCACACCAAGTATGAGCCAGAAACTCAACGGTGGCGGCCGGGAACGGGTGTCGCAAGTGGCGGACCTCAGTTTCAAAAACTGCAGTTTAGGGCCAAAAACAGCCATTTTTGGGCCAAAACGGCCCTAGAACCCATTCAAAACGGCCAAACGAAGGGAAAGGGTGGGTACACTCTATGTGCGACTTGACTTTCCCATGTCAACGAGCCCTTTGCGGCCCTCTAACTCCACGATATGTCCCGGAAACGGCCAAAAAGGCCCCCAGAAGCCCCAAATTTTGTGCAGATTGGCTGGTGACAGCCACAAACCAAGAATAGGCCATATCTTTGGCTACATGGCTCAAAACGCGATTCTGAGGGCACCTAATCCACCCGCAACCCCCCATGTTTTGTGGTTTCCACCCCTTAGAATTGCCCAAATGGACGCCTAGACCCCCGTACCTAGGCCCACTAGACTGCGGCAAGCAGCAAGCTCAAGCCCAAACAAGTGGGTGCCCAAATGGGTCACTATGGTCCAATAGGGGCAAAAAGATGACTTTTCTCAAAAATGATCCTAGACCATGTGTGATGCTAAAACAAGTGTTTTTGGACCGTTTTGAGCTTGTGGTGGCCCATTTTGGTCCTCCGAAAATCCCAAAATGCCTTGAAGATGCGCTATTTTGGGACCAAAAATGGGTCAAAAATGGGTCAAAAACGCATTTTTCCAAAACTCATCCTACACCATTTGGGGTGCACAAACGGGTGAAATGAGCCCATGTTGAGGCCATTTTGGGGCATTTTGGCCACTCACAAGTCCACAAAAGTCTTGAAAGTGGGCCTTGTGGTGAAGGGGATCACTTGCAAGCTGATTCCACTTTGTCAACGGCCTTCAATGTGTGACTCATTGGTGTCCCTCACCATTCATATCTAATGTTCCTTCCCCCACCAGCTCGGTCCCAATATTCAGTCTTGATTAGGGTTAGGTGTAGGGATAGGAGTAGGCTGAGGGTTGGGGGTGGGTGTTTGAGTCAAGGCTGGGTTTAAGGATAGTGTTGGGGTGCAAATTGAACAAAATTTTCCTTAGGGCACCTTGGGTGTTCATGGAGCATCGGGCGCCTTAGGCGCCCATGGACGCCTGAGGGCGACACCTTTGGCAACTAACTGTTGGCCGAAGGCCCCTAGGGGGGGGGGGCAGGGGTAGTTGGCGTCCTAGGACCCGCGGAGTCGCCCCCCCCGTGCAACAAACCAAAGGCCAAGCTGGCCAATCAACTATTGGTGGTAAAACAATGCGCAGCCTTATCCATACGGGTTCCTAGGCACGCGAGGTTGCAGGCAACCATGATAATATAGTGTACAAATGTATCAGTCCAATCAGACAACGTGGGAATTCTAAGCAAGTTAGGCAAGATCACACCAGTCTTGCTTTGATAGCCTCGTCCATCAGAAGTGGTTGTGTTCTACTGCTAGCAGTAGAATCTTCACTCCTTTTTTTCTTTTGTTCTCGTTGAAAAAGATTTCCATGTCCTTGGCACTGAGATCACAGCGGCAGCAACCTATGCTGCCTCACTTTTTGACTTGGCCTTGGGCTTGCCACCATGGGACCAGGGAGCGGGCTCTTCATCCTAGTTGTTGCTTGGCTGTGAGGCTTATGTTGCCGGGCTTGCTCCGTCTCAGGCTTTCGGGTGCCTCTGCTGCCTGTGGTGACGTCCACACTCCTTGTGCCAACAGCTAGTGGGTTCTTGTGCCTCGCCAACATCTGCACAACCTGGAGGCGGGGGGGGGAGTTTGCCGGATTTTTGGTCAATGGCAACCATTGTCCCACCACACAGTACACACACTTTTTCAACCCCCTGCCCCCCAATAAGCTGCGACCCACCCCGATAACCCCCCCCCCCCCCCCCACCGGTCCACCACCTTCACACAACTTCTGCGAACTTCTATGACGGCTGCCCTGGTGACTAGGTGACAGTAGGTAATGTTAGAGTCGGGTATCCCGTGGTCTAGTCCCCCAGCTCACTAGACAGGCTTTGCATTTTGGCAACACGGCATTGAATCCTGGATCTGATTGTGTCGTGGTGGCAAATTTGCTTGATGATGAACTCAGAGAGTCACAATGCCATCATAAAGAAAAAATTCCGAAATTTGGCGTTTCCACAACGTTACTAGTGGGGTATTGCCTGGAGGAAAGGAACAACGCACCAACTGCTGGGTACCTTCCCATTGATCCAGAATGCACAGGAAACAGCACATGAGAGTCACTGCATCATTTTCTTGATCCCAGAATTGAGATGGTGCAAATTGTTGATAAAGTATACATATAGACCCATACACCAGATGCATGGGCACACAAGTCAGAACGATGCCCTCCATGCACTCTCATCTCTTTCCGCTAGAATACAGCCACTCGCGGCCTTACAGGTCAACTGATGGCAGTTGGGGTGAGGGGAGGGGTACCCATGAGGAAAGAAGGATTTCAATTGGCAATTCAAATCTGCACCAAAAACCCTCGAAATTGTTTTTACCGTGCAGCAGGTGTCGGGATCCAGAACCACGCTGATGCCCTGCATTCCTTTTAACAAGCACATGCGCACATGGAGTGGTGTTGCCTGCTCCCTCTTTGCCTTGGCCTTGGGACGGTGAGCGGTCTGTGCCTAGTAACCCCCCCCCTTGCGCAAGCACGGCCGCGGTCCCAAAAGTCAGGTCAAAACGGCGGTTCAACGCCCACCCCGTGCTTAGACAGGGCCGTGCAGGGGCGCAACACGGCTGGCAGCAAACGTGTGGGGGATCAGATGGGGATGGCGAGGGGCTGCGAATGGGGAAGAGCACTTTATCAAAAGCGGCATTGTGCTCAATCTCCTTCCCATTCCGCATGTACTTCAACTGGATGTAGTTGTCCCCATACCCAGAGGAACCAAAAATATTGGCAGACACATGTTCCCCAGTGCTCCGAACGCATATGCCAGCCATGCCGGGAATAACATTGTTAGCCATGGCTGAAAATCACATCAGAAAAAACAGCATGGGGTTGCAATGTGTGGTACAATGTTGTTGTGAACACAATGCACTATCACAAACATGACTGAGCCCCTCTTTCCCTGTACAAACGCTCTACAAACACCCAATCCTCCATTCTGGACCACAAAAAGCAGCGGTCCCAAAATTTCCTCAAAACGGCGGTTCAACGCCCACCCCGTGCTTAGACAAGGCCGTGCATGCGCAAGGGGGGGGGACCACCTTGGTCTCTGGACAAAAACGTGAGCCAGGTCAAGCCTCTTTCCCAGTCCAGCCGACACCTGCCGTTGCATCTATGCGGCCATGTTTGGCTGTGCAAGGGGGCATTGTGCACTATCCTAGTCCCATTAGCAAAAAAACGGGAGAGTTGCGCTTTTCGTGAACCAGGAGGGCTCTGACGCTCTACCCCCCACATTTACTCCGCCGAACTCCTGGAACCTTTGGACTACACATACCGGGGGGCTAAAAAGAACATAATCACCACGCACCAAAAAAAAAACCAGCAAATTCTGACATCCAGTGGATTCGTAGGTGGGATGAATGCAGTCATACGCCTTGGCTTCCGTTTCTCAACTTGTCAATCCCTTCTGAGGAGGGGGGGGGGGATTGCATTGGAGGACGGGGTTGAACCACAAACGGCAGGGCATACAGCGGACAGGGGCGCGCGCGCGGGGGGGGTCGTCAAGATGTATTGTACAACGCATCGCCCTCACATGACAGGGGGCATGGGGATGTGTCCCTTCGTGCAACAGGAACACCATTCACATGATGGCCAATCCCTGGAGGGGCTCCTTGTGCCCGCGGCTGTGGTCCTTCACAACCTGTGCGCAGAGGCAAACACCAACAACAGGAGGGCGCGCGTGCGCACACACATGTAGACACACATGCATGTGCCTGTGTGCCTGTGTGCTGACTACCGCTGAGGCTCTGTGGGCGCATGGCTGGGCTATTGCGTAAACCGCGCGCATAGTGTTTTCCGCACCCCACTGGGATGCGCTGTACACACGACACACACACACACACACACACACACACACACACACACACAGCCACCTTCAGACATATGCACACCGCGCACCTACGCAAAGCAACTGTACCTGATGTGCAAATCACAATTTGGTCTGAAAGGAAACCATGGATAACCAAACTGGTCCCATCTCCGTTGCCTCCCCCTCCCCGCTCCCACTCCCATCGCTGAGCCTTTAGGGAAACTCCCCCCTCGCTCACACGCCCGCGCGCGCACACACACACACGATGAACGCACACACACGCACACACACACACACGCGCGCGATGAACGCACGCACGCACACACACACACACACACACACACACACACACACACAATGGAAACCGCAAAAACAAGAACAGAGCAAGAAAAGCGGTGAAAGAAAACTCCTCAGGAACAGCAGAGCTGTCCTAGACGTCTTTCGGTCTGTTGACAAATGCAGTAATGTGCAGCATTGCGTTCGGTCACAGTTCTTCCCCTCATCCCTGCCCTGCGTCCCATTCTGTGCTGCACCACCAACAGACCATAATTCACCTACGGAGGAGGTCGTGTTTTTCAAGTCCAACTTATGCAACCTGTGCTAGGTGCTTCCACCTAGCTGCACACACACAAGGGGGGCATAGCCGGAGGGCGTTTCACGGACCTGTTCCACGAACCTGCAATAAATGTATGTCCGTGCTCCAAGTGGGTTTGTACCCTTCCGGCTGGAGTTCAGGGGGTATCACGGTGTCTGTGTAGTGTTTGTCATTCCACTTAGCATTGTGCTTGAGCCAGTGGTGTGCAATGGCGTACACCGCGCGCATAGTGTTTTCTGCGTTCCAGGGAGATGCAGAGTACACACGGCGCACACACACACACACACACACACGCACACACACACACACACACACACACACACACACAGACACACACACACACACACACACACACACACGAGAACAAAAATTCAAGATCCATTTGTAAATGGCTGGCAGTGGCTCTGAACAGCACTTTCCACAATTTCAAGAAATGGTTCGGGTTTTTAGCACCTTTGGTACGCCTTCACAGTCACCGAGGGCTGATGGGCGTGGGGTGTGCCTGTCACAAGAAATCATCAACGATGCCGGACTCTGCACAAACCCCACAGCGTTGTGCCGCGGCAGCTGCTGCCGAGACCCGTCTGTACTGCCACCCGCTTACGGAGGTTGTATAGGCGCTTCATGGGCACATCCACGAGCGGTTATAAACCAGTCAACCAGCGAACTGGATTTAAAAGGCTGGGGGTTAAGTTTACGCCGGGGTTACCTCCATGCGACCCTCCAGGAGACGCACGGGGCCAGCCACAACCGAGGCCCTTCTTCTGAGTGGGCCCAAACAGCACCACTGCGTGCCCTTCGATGCCTTTCAATGCGGTGGTTAGGGGTCAGCACGCCGCCACTCTCTCGCAGGCAAATGAATGGACTGCCGATCAGTCAAAGTCCCGGTCCCGGAGCGCGATCGGGGCAAAGAGGGTCCAAGTGTACGTCACAATCGTGATCCACTGTGCGATGATCTTCACCCACATCGACGCGGTGGAGTGGTCGTAGCTCGAGGCACTGGTGTCGGCTGAGAGATGAAGGGCACGGGGGCGTGTGTGGGTGTGGCACCCCATGTCAGACCACCCGAGGCAGTGTGGTGAGGCCACGGCGTGCGCAGCGCGGGACGCATGGCATGCACGCCCCCCGCAGTCCGCGATCATTGCAGTGGGGCATTGCAGTCCGGCTAAACAGACGGAGGCTGAAACGCGGGGGAACGCGCCCGGCACAAAGTACCCCGGCACAGCGTATGTCCGTCGTTACGCGTGGACTGATGGGCATACACATGTGTGCAGGGGTGCGCACAGTGCGCTCGTCGCGTGCCTTGGGCACAGGCAGCAGCTTCCATGTGCGGGGGTGCGCCTCGCCTGCTGAACTCGTCACCATGGCACGCACCTCCGCTCTCTTTCCACGGCTGCAGACCCATGATCGTTGTGGGAGCGCTAATCCTGCGGCGCCTGTGGCGCCTGCGGCGTGCCCTCCGGCGGGCAATTTGGGTAATTGTCATGGAACATGGGAAATTGTTCCTTTTGTGAAAGGCAATTTTGAATGGGCAGTGGTTATCGCAACATTTTTGTCCGTTTTGAGTATTGTGCCTCGCCAGTGTGCCCGTTTGACCTACTTCCTCCACCCAAAATTGAGGGAAATGAATGCGGTGCTAATTACCCCACAGCCGATTGCCCTTGCCCCGCGGCGCCTGCGGCGCGCAGGAAGCCCTCCCGATGTTTTCGCACCGATGCACAGCCGAGGCATACTTCCCGCATTGATGCTCCAATTGGTCAGGATCATGGCCATGTACATGGACCCCAGGGCCATGATGAAGTGGAAGAACGTGAACTGTCCGGCCGCCGTCTCCGCTTCCTCACCTTCGTCCTGCGACACGGACACGTCGGTGGCGTCGAAAACGGCCCGACGATTGAAAAAAAGGACCAGCCAGTCCTCAGGCTGATACTCAAAATGAGGACCTGTGTCTCCCTCTGCCCCCGCCGCATCCCACACCCGGCCCTGCCCTGTTCCGAGCACCCGGGCCACCAGAATGCCCGTGTCTCGTCAGCTCTGTGCCAGCTGCCACCCAGAAAGGACTGCCCCAGATCGAGAACTGCTGCCCCGGGCCCCGCATGAGGATTGGTATCCCGAACACAATGGCTGGTCTGCTGCTTCTGTTGCATCCGCAGATTTGCGTTCCTGTTGTCCTGGGCAAAGGCACCTCCAATAGTACACGGGGGTCCGCTGTTTATGGGCCCGAAATGATGTGCCTTCCCAATGAGCACCGTTGTGTGGCTCATTGAGGCGCTTGTACTCTGTGCGATTGTTGTTGACTACTGCCCCGTGTCTTTGCTCTCAGTTTCCTAACCTGTGAGCAAAGTCGCCAAATCAACTGCTATATAAATCCACCCGCAATGTACGGCTCAAACCTTTGCCTGGTCGCGGCAAGGGAAGGCTGGTGGGCACTACATCTATTTTTCTTGTTGCCGTTGCTATGCACTTACTGTGCCATACATGTGAACTACCTGCCTCGGAGAGACAACTGAACACACAGAAACTCGAAGAGACAACTGAACACACAGAAATAAAACGGGGGCCGATGACAGGGCCAAAGCATTACACAAATCAAGCAACTAATCACCATGTGCCATGGGAGACTTTCCTCATAAGAACTCCGCATCAATCCAATGCAGAGTTTTTCCTGCGACGACCAGAACAAAAATAAAAACAAACTACGTGAGAAGACTAAGAGAATGCTGTCCAGCCAACTCCAGCTCGGTGCTGCCCCGCGGATTCGAATGTCCGGTGGGTTTCTCCCGCACAGACCGCAGAGCAGCGCCCTGCCCTCCGCACGTCGGGAGGTGTTCACCCCGACCCGCCCCCCCCCCCCCCCATGGGACCGTGTTGTGCGGTGCGCCTCATGGCTTGACTCCCTGGACAAGGTCAAGCCCTTGGCCTATAAGGCTGGGGCTCGTGAAGAGAAGCCCAAAGCCCCCCCCCCCCGCCCCCCCTACACACACCCTACACACAAGCCTAACCCCCAACACGCCAACCGTTTTTTCCACCGGCCTTGGGGTCGGATCCGGATCAAGTGGCCCGGTGCAAGCAAACAAGTGGGGCCACAAAAACTGCGGTTGGAAAAACAGCGGCCAGACGGCCCCGCGTGCCTGGCCATAAGACTGATGGTGATCGGCACCCCTCGGAATCCCTCCCAAGAAAACATCCAGCGACTGCCACACACACGGGGTCAGCGCGCTTGGACAAGGTGGTTCTTGCACAAGGGATGCCGGGGGGGCACCAAACATAGAACTGCAAGAACAGGGGGGGGGGGGCGGGATTAGCCCTGCAAAAGAGGGGGAGACATGGGCGGGCGGGTACTGGGGGGACTTGGGACGTGATTCTCAATCTCCGTTGTCCTGATTGGGGGTTCCATGACAGCCAGGGCAATGTATGGGGTGTGGCTGTGAGCGCTGCGGTCGGGGCACAGAACGCACCATGGGCACCACTTGGAACGCGCTGGCTGACCCCGAGGCAGAGACGCACGCGTACATCAGCGAGAAAACGGCGAACGCAGAGCTGATCAAGACCTGTTTCGAAGTGGGCAATGGGCTGAGGGAGACAGGGAGGAGAGGGGGGGTGGGGGGCTGGAGGGACGAAGGAGTGGGCGGGGGAAACTCTGGGTGACGGGGCGAGGGAGAACCCCTTCTGCCCCCTCCCTATCCCCGTTGGAGGCGAGCGATACAACAGACCCCAATCGTTGGAGGCGAGCGATACAACAGACCCCAATCGATATCACCACCAATACCTTCAGCCCCCCCCCCCCCCCCTCCTGCGCTGTGGGATGTTGAATGCTGACCTGCACGCTGCAAGGCACAAGGTTGCAAGGCAAAAAACCCAGACACAAAAAGAATTGCAAACCAAGTAGAAATTGTTGGTTTGAACCCAGACGCTAAAAGAATTCGAATTACACGTCTTCCTGTTTTGGGTGTAACCCCCTTACGAAACACACGGCATAATCGGGTCCACACCATCTGGGTTCATACGCACCAAAAATTTCCTACCCCCATGTGCCCCCCACATTCCCAGGGCCGAAACCTGGCACTCTTGGTAATTCCCTCAGCATCCCGAATCAGTGTGTTTCGGAGGACCGTCTTTTTGAGGCAAGTCGTGTGTTTGGGCTCTCAGCACAAAGCCTACACAACTGCTTCCACCAAACGCTCTGTAAGCCCTGCACAATACTAATAATACGTGGAGCAAACAGTCAGTAAACTGCATGAGATGCGGCATGTTAATGCACCGGCATTGTGTTCTTGAACAATTTTTTGGCAACTTCCAAAAAACAAAACACATACGAATTCGGCGTAGTTTTTGCAGACAGAAAAAAATTCAAATAAGTTGCTACTTCTGAGTACTGGTACTGAGCACTGGTACTTGATCCTCTGAGTGGTATACTCTGGTGACCATGCCTCAGGGATCACAGGGCGCATCAGTGAGGTAAGCCCGAGTGATCTGGTCAACCGCTTGTGATTTTTGCGTGTTTCGTGACATCCAAAACAGCAAGAGACTACGGGCACCGTTCCCTAGCCTCCCACAACGACACATCTCTGTCCTCGGACAAGGCGTCCCGAATGGACATTTCCACCGGGGCTCTGTCATTGCTAATTCGACGCCTGCTTTGTTGGCGCCATTACTTCCCCTCCGGTCGCCTCTGCTCCACAGCAGCTTCTCCTGTTGCCACTGCCCCCCTGAGCTCCCGTTCCACGCCACCACTGCTGCAGTAGTTGCCTTGCAATTTGTCACGGTTCCTCCGCCCCGCCCCTCCCCCACTCACCGCGACATGGGGCCGATGGATCAGCTTCGACGCATCCGCATCCCAAGGTATCCATGTCGGGGAGCAGGTGCATTGACAGTGCACGCAGTGAACGGATGGCGAAGTGCAAAGAAGGTGACCTGCCCATTGAGCCCTGTCGACGCCTTCTCGGACCACAGCAAATTGCACTCACCGGAGGTGGACCCGCTCTGTGACACAAAACGATGCAATTGTCTCCCTCCCTCGCCCTCTCTCCCTCCCTCTGTCTCCCTTGCCCTCTCTCCCTGCGCGACAGGCAATGAATGCGGCCTATGGTCTGGTGCTGAGGCTGGATTGAGTCTTAATAGAGACAGAGAGAGGGAAAGAGAGAGGGAGAGGGAGACAGTGGGAGGGAGAGAGGGAGAGGGAGAGGGAGAGAGGGCGAGGGAGACAGAGGGCGGAGAGGGAAAAGTACCGGGCCTCTGGTACCTGTCCTTACTGGTGGCCCGCACTGCCACTGGCAATGGCTGTCGGTTGTTGCGGTGCCCTTTGAGCGCCTCTTCTCCAGAGCCTCCCGCCGCCGTTCAGGGCTGCCAAGCCCAGGCCATTCTGGAGGTCTGTCCCCCCCCCCCTCCCCCCCGGGCCACACAGGGGTCTTGGGCAAAAACATGCGCCATCCACTTCGGTGGACAACGCCCTCTTTTGGATGACGGAGATCAATGAAATGGGCACATAACTGATCACATTCCGCAGCACCGTCGGGACTGTGTGTCGCCCACGAGGGAACATTGAAGGCTCAGGGCATTCTTCGAGCGCTTCTCCACCCCCCCCCCCCCCCTCGGACGGTCGGCCACCCGTCGCTCCCTCCGTCAGGACCAGATTCCTCCAAGGTACCAGCCTCGCGGGATGGCCGTGCAGGGCACTGCCTCTCCCCTACCCCTGCCCCCGACCGGCACCCGCGTACCCGCAGCCCTAAAAGGACGCAACGGTGGTGTGCCAGGGGTGCCTTTTAAGGGACGGGGGGGGGGGGGGCTTTGGTTCTGGACGCCAACTACCCCCCCCAACCAGTTGTTGGCCGGAGGCCCCTTGGGGGGGGGGGGGCTCGGAGGGAGATTTCTGGGAGGGGCCGTTCCCTGGGGGGAGGGGGGTGTCGGGCACCTCCGAACAGTCGGATACGTGGCCCAGGTGTGATTTGACAGTTCGCACCGCCCCTTCCCACAAAAAAGGGTAGGGTATCATCGGCTTGGGCATTCCCAGCCACATTGGGAACCTCAGGGGGGTGGGTCTTGAGGCGGTCATGGGATTAGAGTTACACCATGCCACAAGACATACATATATATAGGGGTTGGAATGCAACCGCAAAAGTGTGGTCATAGCAACGTGTGGCTGTGGTGGTGCTTATGGTGCTTGTGTACAATTGGGTGCCTTTGGCGCCCATCGGCTCCTTGGGTTGGCACCTTTGACAACTCACTGTTGGCCAGAGGCCCCTTGGGGGGGGGGGGTTGTTGGCGTCCTAGGACCCACGGAGCCCCCCCCCCCCCAGGGGGGGTCCAGGGGGGGGGGGGGGCACTGGTGTGGGACACCCCCCCCCAGGGCCATGTGAGACGGGTCGGTCGCTCTTCCCTTGGGTTCACCGGCATGCCACATTGAGGCCGAGGCTCCGGTTAAACGGGAGGGTCTAGGATGGGGTGATGGGGGGTTGGGGGGCGTGGGACCCCCAGTGCCGTTGAGTTGTTGAAAGGAGCCCCGGGTGGTGCTCTAAGCCCCTTAGGGACCGTGCCTCCGGAGCTGATTCGTCCTGCCGCAGTGTGCCCTATCAAGAGCAACACATTGCTTCGGGGGCATTGGGTCCGAGGACTCCGTGTCCGTAGGTCCATACTCTGTGCCGGGCCATTGTTCGCTTGAGCTCTCCCGTGTCCCCGCGGCTGTTGCCCGCCCTCTACGACCTCTGCACGGCAATCCCCCTGCAGTCCCGATTGGTCCCGGGGGCACCGCAGAGCCGCAGTCCGAGCGCTCTCTTTCCCCTCACATGTCATACCTGGGTTGGGGGAAAAAATAAATGTCGGGGCGGGGGCGGGGCAAGGAGTCCCTTTTCCCAACACCCCCGCCCTCCCCCCGGGCAGGCTGCCAAAAGAAGCCCTTCTCTCACACACCCCCTTTCAAAGGGGGGGCTCTTTGGGATTGCCCATCGAGCGCCTTCCTTGGCCATTTTAGACCAAAAAGCCTTGAAGCATCAGTGGTGGACAAAAATTGACTGACAGTGATCAAGACAAAATCCAATTCCCGGCATCTCAAGCCCTTGTGTGACATGCTGATGCACCCCACAAGCGAACAAAGGACTTTTACAAAGGCCCGGCGAAAAGCCCCTTTCTGCAACCCCTTCCGCCAAGAAATTGGGGGGCTCGTTGCCCCCCACCAAAAATTCTATTGCGTATCGGCAAGACACCTCGAAGAGGGAGGGAGCACAGTCCGTCAACCAATTAGCTAGTCATGAAGTCATTCAGAAGCCCCCCATCCTCCCTCCAATACCCAAATAGGGTGAAAAGCACATAAAAAGGGGGGAAAACATGGTTTACGTAGGATATTTGATCATTATGACTGGTCAAAACATCAAAAAAATCGGTTTTGAAAAATTCCATTTTTGAGCTGCCGAGAGTGGAAAAAAACTGCATAAGCAGGTTGTGCCCCAGCCCCTTGCCCCCGTCCAAACACCCAAATAGGGTGAAAAGCACATGAATAGGGTCTAAAACATGCTCTACGTAGGATATTTGATCATCGTGGATGGTTAGAATGTTAAAAAAAATTCAGTTTCGGAAATTTCCATTTTTGAGCGGCAGAGGTTGGAAAAATGCACAAGCAGGTTGTGCCTCAGCCCCCTTGCCCCCCCCCCCGCCCGCAAAAAAAACCCAAAGAGGGTGAAAAAGACATGAATAGGGTATTGCACTATTGCTATCCATAGGCCATGGGACCCCCCTGGCACCCCCTGGCAGTAGAAAAACCCCCAAATAGGGTGAAAAACACATGAATAGAGTCTAAAACATGCTTTACATAGGATATTTCATCATTTTGGATGGTGAGAATATAAAAAAAAAAACAGTTTCGGAAATTTCCATTTTTCAGCTGCCGAGGCTGGGTCTTGGGTGTCCCCCCCCAAAAAACACCCAAATGGGATGAAAAACACACAAAGAAGGTCCAAAACATGCTTTACATAGGATGTTTCATCATTGTGAATGGTCAAAATATCAATTTTTTTGAAAAATTTCCGCTTTTGACCTGTAAAGGATCGAAAACTGCTGAAGCAGATTGTGCGCACACCAAATACCATACAAACTTTTGGGGGGCCCACAGCTCGGGCTGGATGGGCCTAGTGGCCACTACGTGGGTCCCCATTGGTGCTCAAGTACCTATATTGTCACCAAATAATCACCCAAACCGATCCTAGGGGCATCAAAAGGGTCTCAAGAAAAGTCGAAAGTTGAAAAAATTTCAAATGTCACCAAAAAGCCCACGCAACAGCAATTTTGGAGTTTTTTTTGGGGGGGGGGGACGCCTCGGGCTACATAGGCCTAGCGGCAGCTACGTGGGTCCCCATGGGTGCTCAAGTACCCGTATTGTCACCAAATGATCACCCAAACCCATCCTAGGGGCAACGGAAGGGTTTCGAAGAAAACTGAATGTTGAAAAGTTTTTAGGTGCCACTCAACAGCCCACCCAACGTGAAAACGGCAAAGTCCTCACTCGCAAGGGGCCATATGGGGGGGCGAGTTGGGACTCGGGGTACGGGGTCAAAATCCAAAACAAATCATCGGAGGATCATTTTTGGTCCTAAAATGATGATTTTACAAGGGCTTAGACGTCAGAAACCATACACTGGGGTATGCTACCCGAACGACCCCCAAAAAGGGGGGTACACAACGCATGCGCCTGCGCTTGATCTAACAACCTCTCTTCAAGGTGATTTTTTGCCGTCGTCCCTGTCTTCTGCACTGAGATCCTGCCCGCTGCATCATGTGGCCCCCTTGCCAGGCCCGTACGTTAAAGACGGCGCACCGGTCATGGGGCCACAGGGGCAACTACAAAGCACAGACACGTGAGGGACCTGAATCGCACCGTAGCAGAGGATGGCGGTGTACATGAACACGAAGGAGGCAGGCAAAATGGACGCGTGCTCGAGTCTGAGGCAACGGACGAAGGGGAGAGTTCACAGGAGAGTGACTACAGAAAAAGTTGATCAAGTGTGCCGAGCACCCCCCTTCACCCACCAGACCTGAAGACCTAAGCAGCTGAACAAAATGTGCAGGGGGGTTCATAAAGGCTAAGTACCATGTCGGCAGAAGTGTGGGGTGATGTGGCCGCATGCTGTCCGCATTTAATCCGCACACATGGGTACATCCGCATATGTATCGGTATCCGGTGCCTGTCAAAACTTCCAAAAGTGTCAATTTTGTTGCAAACTAGTTGATGGGCTTTGTCAAATGGTGTTGTTGAGTGCTGGTAGCCAATTGGTTCATATCAATTGTCACAGTTCGAAGTGAAAGGAAATTTTTATGCATCATTTTGACACATCCCTGCAGCTTTGTTTGCCATATTGCTTGATAAGCAGGCAGAGCCACATCCCTCGTGGCAACGCTTTGTGATCGTAGATCTTAGTATTGAGCCGTTGCCTGCTCAAAGAACCCCAAGGTGCAAACCAAATTGGGCGGTTTTGTACGAGCCACAACCTTGCCTCTGTGTTACCCCTGCAGTGGAGCCTCGTGCTTGTGGTGGAATGGGATGCAGAGAGGTGATGGGGGTTGGTTGGTTGGTTAGGCTGCTGCTGTGTCCAAGCGCTAGGCCTGGGCCCCCTGGGCTGCAGGTGACATGCTGTGTATCGCATGAACCACGTGCTCTGGGGACCGTGCGCGCAGCTTTAGCGTGCGCGCCTCGCCGAGAAGGCAGGGGTGAGGCAGCCAATTCTGATTTTGTCCCCCTTTGTTTGGGCACCCCCGGGAATGCAGGGGTGACGTAGCATTTCCGCCCTCTCTTGGGCCCCTGAGAAGGCAGGGGTGAGGCGGCCACTTCTGGTTTGTCCCCCTTTGCTTGGGGAACCCCGATAAAGCAGGGGTGACCTAGCATTTCCGCCCGTGTGTCTCCCCGCAGGGCACGCCCAGGTCCACCATGCTCTGCGCGGCGCCTTGCCCATCCGCGTACCGTGGTGCCTGCTTGTCGCTCACCTCCTGCAGCCCCCCCTCCCCCCCCCGGATCTCTCGTGCTGGGACTGGCGGGCGCAACCCGGTGGTGCTGCCATCGTCGGTTTCTTCCCCATGGGTAGGTCGGGTGATGGGGGGATGTGAGGAGGTGCAGGGCGACACAGGCTCATGGCGGGAGGATATAGGAACATGCACGGAGGTGTAGGGAAGGAGATGCAGAAGCACACGCCTGCTTGGGGGGGGGGGGAGGGGATTGCAGTCCCCCAACCCCTGAAAAAACTGCGATAAATTGCGTTACGTTGCGCTTAAGGTGCGGTAAAATTGCGGTTGTTACTCCAAACCCACAGACAACACAAAGCGTGTACGTTGCACCAAAGCATTTAATCCAATCGTCCTTCCACTTCACCATTATCATGGGCCATGAAAGCCACACGGCGGGCATTGTCACGGATTGCATGCCTTTGGTCAGTGTCGGTGTACTTGCAAAAGGAAAAGAATTGCTCAACAGAGCCAGTCCCCACAATCGTAAGGTGCAGACCCCGGCACCGACACACCCCAAACATTTTGGCCCCATGAAGGGGGAGGGGGGTGGGGGGCAGCTGGATTGGGGTCCCGAGTAGCCCCAACATTCATACCTCAAAATGATCCCCTCGTTGCACTGATCATTTTGAATACGCATATGTGAGGGCTTTGAAAAAAATTTTACTTACCCCCTGGGGGGTCCGGTCCCAGAAGCCAGGGTGGGGGGGGGCGCAAGCAGGTCTCAAAGCGCTCTACACATGCACGTCCTGGTATGCATATGCAGCAATGTTGGTGTGGGGGGGGGGGGTGGCTGGATGGGGGAGGTCAGGGGTCAGAAAAATTTTCCTGTTTTGCATACATATTTGGATTCCACATCAAATTCTGAGCATTTTTAGTGTACACACGTGTAGTAACCAAAAATGTCTTCCGGTGCCTTCATAGCAGCCCTTTGCGCATTGTACAGAGAACGGTCACACTCTGCCTAGTCAAAAAGCCAACTACTGAAAAAATGCAGTAAAATTGCGGAAAAATTGTGGACCTCAGTGTGCTGTGAGCCCCCCCCCCCCCCCCGCTCTACGCACCCAGGACGGGTCCCCTAGGAGCCTACCGTCAGGGTGCCCCCACCAGAGGTAGCCACAGCACTACAGGCCTACATGTCAGTGTCCTATAAATGAGGAAGTGCCAAGCGCGTCCCCACGGCCTCCAGCAATGCCGCACACTCGGGGATATGGAAGCACAGCCCGGAGAGCCACTCTCCGTGGTCCCTCAGGGGTCAGGCAAGGAGTGCCTTCGGCCAGCTTGCCCTTCGTGGAAACCAGCCCATGGACGTGAGGGGTGCAGTCAGGAGGCAGCATGCCGCCCTCTCAGCGGCTGCAGTCCGTGGGCTACCAGACCCATGGTTCCCTGGCAGTCTTAGCGTAGGGCTCCCTGCCCCACGGCCAGAGCCCAGAGCACCGGGCACGGGGGTTACAACACCCAAACACACACCCAATGGGCACGCCGGCACCTGATCGCAAGCAAAATGTACAGCAGCCCACAAATCAAAGTGATGTGCAAAAACGTGGCATTCGTGTTGCAGTCGTCACTCGGCGTAAACCAGTGGTACATGAAGCCAATCAACACGCAGCCCGTAACAAAGAACACTGCAAACAAAGCAGATGAGGATCAGTGGCTGCCTGGACGGCGAAAAGCGTCGCAATTGCCAAGGGTTTTTGGGTTGATTCTCTTTAGGCTTCCCATCCGGAGCGACGATGGCCATCGCATGTGGCAAAATGGGTCAAAGCAAGCTTGAAATGACCCACATCCTTCCAGCGTGTGGGAGCTGGTGCTGGGGAAGAGAATACCCCCGTAGTACAATGCCCCCAACCAATCAGGAAATGAACCCATGTCCATCATTGTACTTGGCAGCCCATTGGATTGGAGGGTCCCTGTGTCTTGAGCTTGGAGATTGGGATGACACCATATTCCCAGCCTGGAAAACCACAGCCAAAAAAACCACTTCAGCGTCCTTCTATTCAGCCCCAGGAGGCCCACTCCTGCAATGCACGGAGCTGCTATGAATGCCGCATGCACCAGTGACCCACGCGATGATACAGCCCAAATTGGACAATTACTATATCACAATAACACGTATACACTGCAGCCGCTCTTTGACCCTGTTTGTTTGCGTGACCCATTCTGCAGAATCCCAAGACCCTGCAGCTGCTGTTGCGTACTCGCTTACCGCCGTCGGGGCCCCGCAAATCGCCGCATTCACAGCGATTGGTTGACTGCAGTTCTGCAATCCAGCACCTTCAGCTGCCCTCAACAGGGCCAAAAGTCTTACTCAAAAGGGACAGCGCGAGGACACCCAAACACCCAAGCACAAACGCACAAACGCACACACACACACACACACACGCACACGACGAGAACCGCGAAAACAAGGACAGAGCAAGAAAAGCGGTGAAAGAAAACTCCTCAGGAGCCGCAGAGCAGCCCGAGACGTCTTTCGGTCTGTTGATAGAAGCGGCAATGTGCAGCTCTGGAAAATGATTGCAGTACTGCCCTTGCGCCCTGACCTGCATCCACATCAGTTCTGCTTTATCAACACACACACACACACACACAGACACATACACACACTCACTCACGAGTGCCACAAATGCCACGAGAAACCACCTGCCACCGCCACTACCACACGCGGGCGCGTGCACGCACACACACCGAGGGAAGCCAGAAGCAGGAAGAAATTGTACTTCGGCTCCTCCTTCTCGACCCAAGCGTCGTTCCACTCGTACGCGAAGTCCAGCAGAATGATGATTTGCATGACAATGAAAAGCCCTAAGGCAAGAAGTTGAGACGGGGTTTGCAACAGCCTGGGCAGAAAATGCAGCAATACTGGTCATTTGAGAGTGTACCGGTGGTACATTGGCAGTGGTTTTGTCGATGCAGCTGCAGGGGGTGACGGCACCGGATCTTCTCTCCTAACCATGCCACCAACTGAATATATGGCAACTGACCGAATCTTCATTTTCCCTTGGCCTAAATCGCTCAGCCCACATGTTCACCACATGTTTTAGCGACTACTGTGACACCAGGAATTTTTGGTTAAGTCTGACACAATCCAAACACTTCACCACTCGTACCCATTTAAGCTCCGTGTGTTGGACTACAGATGTTTGGGTTGCAGGCTTATGCATTTCACATGTCGTGAGGTCCCAAAATCTACCCAATTCAGCTGCTGCTGTATGAGGATTTTGATTTGCATACTCAAGGGGAGGTGCAACCTTATCATAGGGCCCTGCAAGGGGCTGCATTTGTAAAACCATAGCGCACACATCTTGTCCAACTGTCCCTCCTTCTTCAGCTCCCATCACTCTTACGGCCCAGACGAGCATACACCGAAAACATGTGGATGCTCCGCATTCCAAAAGCGCTCGTAACCGTTTATTGGGCGCCGAAAAAGAGAGAGGGGCAGGGGAGTAGTGAGGTCTGCCAATTTGCCATAGAGAACTGTAGCACATCGGTGGTTGAAACGACAGTGCAGCATTCCCCAGACCCAACCCAGTCGCCCCCAATAAGACCTCAACATTTCTCGATACTAGAGAGCATAAAGACCTGCAAAGCAGAGCATTCAGGACCTCAGACCTCCCCTCAAATGGTGCACAAATCACACAAAATGGGCTATGGACCTTCGAGCCCCTTTCCTGCACCCCCTCCCCCCCCGCTCTAATTTTCAGGGGCTGGAAGGGTCCCCCGCCCACCCACTTCAATGTGCAACCTGCCAAAAATTTAGCAATTTTTCAGCGCTGGTCATCTGATGTCATCAACAGAAAATTGCAAAAAAAAAAAAAGGCTTTTTTGGAGCTGCAAAACGCATCCGCCGCCACAAATTCCGGACAGAATGCACCCGACATCCCCCTAAGGTTCGATGACCTTCTTTTTTTTTTGGCAATGACGTCGCAGCAAAGGCAGAAAAAGCAGAAACACACTGTCAGGCATGGGCACGGGTATGGGATCGCTCTGCACCGCAGGATGATGGGCCTGCCAATCAAACAACAGCACTGTGACGCAACGAGGGGGTTCACATTGCTGCCGCCAACTACCGGCACCCAAAGGGCTAAAGAAACTGATCTGGCGGGAGGTGGACCCCCGAGCCCTCCTTCTATGGAGCCCCCCCCTCTTATCGAGCACATGGGCAAAAAAACCGACGCACGATTTCGCAGTCATCGTTCTGGTCGCACGAAATTTCAGGGTGTGTTTCCGGCCGATCTTTGTCTTGAAAAGAAAAAAACCGTGTCAAAATAGCATGTAATGGCAGGACATTGTCAAGGCCCTGGGGATCCGGAGCACTCAGGAGACGGCCCCGTTACTCTGAGCACGAATCTCCCGCCGGTGACCCAGACCGCTTATGCAAGAATACCACACGTCCTCAACAACGTGTCCACAACAAAGAGCAATGTCTTCCTCTGAACGTCCCTACACAATTTCAGGAGTGGCACAGGGGGGCCAAATGTGCATTGCTCAAAATGCCCCGGGAATGCGGATGCATTCACGCAATAGGAGGCACACACACCACTTGCTCCGAGCGCGATCTTGGCATACCACCCGAAGAATTCAGTGCTCATAAAAATTGAGACGATGAAGATGAAGATCAAGAAGAGGGTCTTAATCCCAAAATGGCGTGTCTGCGACGAAAATGCATGGCAACAGCAGATTGTTGGCAGAGTCCAAAAGAACGTTGCAAGGCAGGCACCGTCAACATCGCTGCCGCACCCACGACAACTTCATACGGGCTTGCAGAAAATTTATCAGTGTTTGCCAGGAAAAATCGCCGCGACGGCGTTCCCATACAAACTCCCCTCCACCGATGTATGCCACGTCTGGTCATCATCGCGCGAAGAGACAACCAACAGACCAGACCTCCAGAGAGTTTTGAATCAAGGGCGACGGAAAGACCCCCTTTGTGAACCCCCTGTTCCCCCCCCGGTCGGACCGCCTCCCAGTGCACTGACACGACATACATGACACGCACGTCCCAGCGCACGATATGACTTACGCGACACGCATGTTCCAGTGTTCTCAAGGTACCAGACACCATGCAAGACGTGAAGCCACAAATGATACAGAGAACATTAAGTTGAAATGGCAGCCCATCGCAGTCGATCGCTCTTGCATCTGCTCTTCAGTGGATTGTCGTTTTGTTGCATGGCATAGCACCAAACAGAACGCCTGATGTGAATTGCATGACAAGCAGTAGACCTGGAGGGATCTCATGACACTAGAGTCCACGCCACAATCGCAGGTCATGAACATGTGCAGGACGTAGAACATGACCAGTGAGAACGTGATGCCTAACGAGGTAGACAGCGCTATCTGACCGCCAACCGGGCCAACCCCAACCACAACCCACTGATCCATCTACCCATCCATCCATCCATCCATCCATCCATCCATCCACCCATTCCACACAGCACACCGGGACGCACAGCTGTACCCTGCGTCCCTCCGTTGGGTGGGTGCCCTCTGATAAATTTGTTATCCATTGCCCATCTGTTGTTCGTATTACCATCTGTTTTGGTTTGCATTTTGGTTGTCCAAATGGGTGCACATGTCGTCTTTCTTTCTGGCATGAAACGGGCAATCGCGCATGCATCCCATGCAGCTGGACGGCAGCGGGGACACCGAAATCCTGCACGCAACTCCTCGCGTCCGGTTGTGTCACTGCAGCCGTACGCCCCGTTCGAACATGCGCAAACCGGGTCCCATTCGGAGCCGCAGCCCCGTCTGCGCCTCACGCGGCTCTCCAAGCCCCCGTCCCCATGCGCCTCGTGCAACAGGGTGCACACTTCCGGCGAAACTATGTTGTATCCTCTGCAGAGCACCACCTTTTCAGGGGTGCCAAAAAGGACGGGGAGACGGACGGGGGGGGGGGGGGGGGGCGGTGGTCGGGATACCGCAGCACCTCTTCTACCGCCAGGTCCGAGGCGCACAGGCGCGTCGCGGGTGCAAAGCGGCCGGCTTCGGTGGCTGTGGGACGGTGTCTCGCGTTCGGGTTTGACAGTGTGCGTGTTGTTGGGGGCGGGGGTTGAGTCATAAATGAGTGGGGCTTCAGGCCCACGGGCAGCGATGCGATGGAGCAAGGGGAGGGCGGGGGGTGGCTGAGAGCCAAGTTAGCGTGCCAAAAATAACCCCCCGACTTGGATTAGATGTGCAAATTGCCGGAGATGCACCTCCAAGTGCCCAGAGCCCCTGAACATACGGTAGACGTATGAATGTCCATAGCACAAGTCTTGAATGCTGGCACTATCGCAGGCATGGGACGCCAAGAAGGGGAACTTCTCAATGAGCCCTAAGCACATGACGCAGAGAGGGAGCAAATGCAAAGAACATTGAGGGAGTACTATTGGAGAGGGTGACGTTTGTCACGAAGTGTTTTCTCGGGGGTTGGGATGTAGTTTTGTGGGTGAGACCGGCACACTGCTCGACTTTCACGACGCTTTAAGGTTCATCGATGCGCACCAGCGTCAGCCCCAGACCGCAATAGTTCGGGTCAGGCAGTCAACTTATGCGCAGTCGATTCAAAAAAAACTTCAATATGGTTCACTTGTGGGCTCCAAAAACACCGCTTGTTGAGGGCCAAAGATATCGATCCACCCAGAGCCCAGGGGCCTCACAATCAGGTCCCGATCCATCTGAAACGCGCACAGCGCCAACTTGAAGGTGGCCCCAACAGTGTGACCCAAACGGTGACTGGTGGAAGTGACGCTGAACGGTGAACGCAGGGCTGACACACACGCCCATCATCAGTGTCATCAGGTTGCATCTATATTCCCGCAACCGGAACGTGGAGTAATTTTGGTCGTTGTCATGAATGTTGACACCAGGACGCCACGGCGCCCAAACCGTTGGGAATAGCGAGAGTGGATTTGTTACCACGAGGGTTGTTTTTTTGAGGGGCTTTTGTTGGGAGGGCCAAAATTGGGGTGGGGGGGCGAATTTTGGTACCACTCCTCAGAGATGAAGGAAAATTTTGGTATAAGGTCCCTTGCTGTTGTTTCCTAGTGGATGGTTGCTGCCATTGCTTGGTGGGTTCTGGATGGTTACTCCTTAAAATTGAAGGAAAATTTTTGGCAGGAGGGAGGGCTTCCAGATTTGCACATATCAATCTTCTCCTGATCTAAATTTTTCCTGTCCTGGTAGAGGTAATGATCATTGCCTCACGACAGAAATTATTGTTGGCAATCCCTTTGGCGGGGGAGCATGGTGGAGATGTACCTTAGGCAGCCCCGGGTTCTGACAAAAGGTTGTGCCGTGCGCGCACCGCATGCGCGCACCGCATGAACGGACCCCACACCCAGCGCAACAGGAACGGTGAGGCGCCTAGTTACGGTGGCCAACCAGGAGGGCAAAGACAAAGGCCATACCATGCATGCCGTCCTTCACACACAAGCATAACACGTACCCCACCATGAGGTACAGCGTGTAGAGCAATTTGGTGCAGATGGACACGGAGCCGCCGTCCATTCCTCCGGACTCTTCATCGCGCTCTGTGTCAGAACAGGCAGTGGGAGGGAGGGTCCGGGGTTTGGGTTCGTGGGCTGTGGTGAGACATGAGACATGAAGACCGTTGGCGCTGCAATCCATGCGGCACGATAGAGAGCTGGACGGAGGACCGGTGGACAGGAATTGTGGACGCGGCATTGGGGCCGCAGGTTTCAGACGTCAGCGGGTTCGGGAAGGACATGTGCATGCCATATTGAGACACTCTGGCTTTTTGTGACCTTGGCCTAATGCCCGGGTCGTAGGCGGACATATCGTATTTGTGTTGTGGGGACATTTCAGTTGCATACGCGCCGGCCACCACTTCAGGTGCTGCCGGTCGTTGCTTCACAAAGGTCGGGTCGGTGGTGATACTTTGGGGCCCGTGGCTTCTCCCTTAGATCAGGGGCACGACATGGACCCGACACTTGCATTGTGGGGAAGCATGATGCCTGAGTACCGTGCCAGCGCAGGGCCCTCAGACCGGACCCCGGAGGAGTTTACTTTCATGGGAGTCAAGGGGGTCGTCGGGGCGGGGTCAGCCTCCTCACTGTAAGGGGCCCTGTGCAGGGATCAAGCCTTTTTTGTGATACGGGGGGAGGGGGGGGGTGAAATCTTGCAGGAGGCAAGCACTTTTTCAGGGCAGGCACTGCTTTTGTCCTACCCCTACCCTAGGGGGGGGGGGGGGCAGTCAAGGAGGCAGGCACCCACTCACCGCCTTGTCCACAGTACCTACCCAATATCAAACCACACGCAATGCATCAAATCACTTTGAATCTATTCCATCACAAAATCTCCAGATGGCGCCTTAATTATGGCAGCGCCCAGGATTCGGACCCATGACCTCTGGACCGCATGTGCAATATGCTACCGCTAGGGTACTGACCGGATCCGTGAATCCACTGCTCAGGGACAGAATGGAAACTATGCGTACAAATATTTTCCCCAAAAAATCCCAACCCACTCTTGGCCTACCCCCACCGGGGGGGGGGGGGGGAGGGTGATTCCGCTGAGGGCACCCAGAATTTCCAAAAAGGCAGGCAGGCACCCCCCCCCCTGGGGGAGGGCATCCAAGCCACTAAAAAAAGGCTTGGCAGGGATGCACCCCTGGACCCATGGGGGGATGGGGGGGGGGGGGGGGGGTGCTGGGCAGTGTGTCCACAAATCGACACCCTTGGGATTCCCATCGGCACCGCTCGCTCAGCGCTTTGCCCACCCGAAAATAACCGGGCGGAAAGAGAAACATCTGACAAAACCAACATGTTCAGACATGCAGAAGCACCATAAATCCAGAACGGGAGCAGCCTCAGCAGACAACGCTGAAATGCAAATATGTTCTGCCGATTCCCTGTTGCACTGTGTCCGGCGGACCGCCGGGGAAATCTACAGAAGGAAGGGCCCGCCTCCGGTGCACCAGTCAACCCTTGGTTTTGATGTGTGTGACGAGGCTCCCAGCCTGGAGGGTGCGGGATCCTATGGACATGGCTGCAACACCCATCAGAAGCCACAGATCGGTGATGCTCGCCACTGCGCCCAGTCTTGGTCCAGCCCGCATTTTGGTCGGTGACTGCAGCGACTCTGCGTTGCTCGAAACCAAATTCTGAGCCAATTTTCATGATGTGATCAATCAGCCATTTGTCTGAGAGGTTCCCAAAGGTACTCTACTGAGCCGCTGGTCGTCACAATGTGTAGGTGAACAAACTGTTGCTACAAATGGGCGTAAATATGGGGCGTCTAGAGTGAGGGAGTGGCTGGGGTCGGATCCCCACTTAACCCCCCCCCCCCCCAGACAAACACATAGCGTGATTTCTCACCATCTGCAATGTGATGACCATCCTCTTGGCCGGCCCTTGAAAGTCGTCCTACTAGTGCTTCTTGTGTGCACAGGCTCAAATACCGCAACTGCCAACAGTCTGAACACCACTGCCGCACAAAGGTCACACCTTTGCCATCACAGCCACTGAAGCACTGCATACAGCAGCCTGCCATGGAGATAGCAGAGCAGCATGCACTGAGTCCCGAACATACAAGCCCCATATTGTGCAACAAAACCTGACGACAGCACAACGAACTCCGAATTGCAAAGCAATGAGACTTCACGGCATGACTTACGGGTGTGCACACATCGTTGGATCCCAAAACGATTGAAAACGGTGCCAGCCAATGCTGGCCCCTGTCATCAACGAAGTTTGCCGCTATAATCGCCCCCCCTTTTTTCCTACGGGCATCACTGTTGTAGGACGCAGCGTGGACGCATCTTGGGATTTTCAAGGCTCCTATGAAAAAAACCGAGTTGCATATGCCCACTCCAATGGTATGGCGCGAGGAACGAGGGTCGTGTAAGCCGCACGAGCAACAAACGGGTGAGCCCCAAGGGGCCACCGCAATTGATGTTGCCTTTTTCATCTGCTGTAGCGTCTGATAGAGCGTCTTATGGAGCGTTTTTTGGAGAGCGTCTGAGAGAGCGTCTCCGGAAATCTCAGGAAGGACGCTGCGTGTTAGAAACATTGTGCAACGGGCATCTTGGGATCGCGCGTGCACTCCTCCTGATCAGTCAGATTTGCCCCGCGCTGCGCCTTCCCAGCCTGCGCCCAGCTGACGAATACAGATGTTGGATGCTCACATTTCCCCTCTAGCCTCGCCAAAACTACGCGTGCGCACAACAGTCGGCTGGCTTGGCTGCATGTGCTGACTTATTTTTTCGAGAAGATTTACAGATAATATGAATTCCCTGTTCGATTCTGAGTATTTTGTTCATAAATGGCGGTAAAAAAAGTGCTGACAACTCACCCACCCACAGAAAAGGAGATTCTGGCACACACATAAAGAACCTCCCAAAGCAACGAGCAATCGACGAGCCGTAATGTTGTTGTCGGCCCCACTGTGCAGTCGAAATCCTGCCGCTCCCCATGGGTGTAGGGTTGGGGGCCTGGAGGCTGATGGGGAATTCGGATCCTGGTTGCTCCGTTCACTACAGCAGAGTGTTTCGTGTCAGGTCTGCTGCTTCACATTATGTCGTGTGCTGCCTTCGCTGCTGTGAAAATCACAACTGACAAGCCCGACTGTTTGCGCTGCGTTTGGTTTTCCTGATCGAAAACGAGCCGGACACCAAAATAAGGAAGTGGAGAAACGAGGCCTGGAACCCAAGCAATAAGAACAGCCTACAATCCAGTCCAGCAAGCAGTCCCACAAGAGAAGCGTCAACAAAAAACTCCGAAACGGAGGAAAGAAAGAGCGGCACGAGGGACGAGGATCGATTCGAGACACAGATGTAATGGTGACTGCTCAACGCCCTGTAAACGACCTATCATACAACGGGGATGGCAATCCGTCGGTTACCATCCGCAACAAGTCAGGGTGCCCACCGCCACCCAATTTTGTGTATCTACAGGCACCAAAAGGTAATGTGCGACACTTCATCCTTAAATGGCATCCATACGATGCGTTGAGCAGCCTTGGGCACCGCAGCGGGGAGCCTTCTGGGCTCGCCACTCGTCACACATGAGGTGACCACCAGCCAGCCCAGTCCGCACGTGCTCTGTTATTACCCAACGGTGGGCAGCAGGCGTACAGGTCTCTCGCACATACCACTGCACGGGTGGGCCTGTGCGTTTTGCCCATGGGCGATGCACCCCTGCCTCTGCAAACGCAAATACGACACCAGGTACTACTGGCCAAAACTGCCCTGCTCATGCTCCAGCGATTGGTGCAGGAATCCAATGATGGATCCCATGACCCGAAATGCTATCTACGACTGACTGGCCGTTTCCCCCATCTTCCCAGGCCCATCAAGGTTTCAGGGCAAATATTGAGGAGGTGTTCGCTACAGCCCTGAGCTGAGGGCACCCTGGAAATCCAACACCACCCCAGCCGTCCAACATATGGAGGTACCACAGAGCGCAAGCAGATTACAGAGCTTTGCGCCGTCCGCATCAGGGCTAAGGATTCTCACTGTTCGATGTGCGACAGGAGCTGAACTGAATGTAGAGAGAGCCCCCTTGTGTCTGGGGAATAGAGGCTGTTTGTGGGGCAAGCCCCAAATGTAGGAGCGGATGTATGGGGGATATTCCTTTGGGACGTGATTTGAGTGTCCGGCATTGTAGATGTATGATGAGGTTCATCGTGGTGGATTACGGAGCCAGCAGCTTCTGTTTGTTCACACAAGCAACAACACAGGATCGATCACCTTCGCATTTTTGCAGAACTGGAGCAGAGACACAAGGGGGGGTTGTGAACTACTGTCCGCCCAGAAAAACAGGGGCAGACAGGAGTCTGGCCCACCCTCCCACCGCCGGCCCCGGTGGGCACAAGCGGAAGGAGGGGTGCTCTGGCTCTCTGGCCTCCTCAGGCACAACAACAGCGATCACGCCAACCATGCGAACGAGGTGGTGGCGGAAGCCTCTTTGAGCTTGATGGGTAAGGGGGCAAGGTGGTGTGCCGGGAGGCCGCCTCAGGCACGCTGTGGAGGAACTGCAAGCTCTCCACCACCGGAGAATCCAATGTTTTGGGAGACCCCCCACCCCAGGAAGGTGCTCACCACCACAGGTTGCCGCCATCTAAGCGGCCCTAGTGACGGTTAGCCACGGTTTCAACCACCCGTAACCGCTTTTGCAACCACTCAGCCCTTCCGTTCTCCTCCCCCGTAGGGGCGTCCCTGCCCCAATCTTCCCCTGTCTTGCATGGGCTCGCGGGGAGGGAAGGAGCTGGTGCCCAATAGGAGGGCGCTGCATGACGAGGTATGGAAACCCTTGGTGACTCAACGTTTTGCATGCACGTCTGTGTGCCGTGCAAAAGATTGTTTCACTGGACTGCCGCCAATAATGACAGCTACGCAATGATGTCCAGCCCCGAAAACCACGGTCGAAAACCACGGTCGAAAACCACGAGTGAACACCCGTGCCCGTTTTCGCCCCCACGACTGAGCGGTGGTCAATAGTGGGGTGGATGGGTCCAAGCCACGCTCCAGCCCATACCCGTGCGGGTGAAAGTCCCACAGACCCACCACCACCACCACCCCTTCCAATTAAAAAAAAAACACATTCAGAGCTTAGAATGCAAATGAGGACCTGTTGACAAGGAAGCAGGTGTGCTTCGTTTTTACTTAGCTGCTCTTTGTGGTTGTGCATGGAGCTGCTCACGCCCAGCTGTTGTGCACAAATCTGTCAGAAACCCTTGACGGGCTGCAGGACAAACTCAAAGCTGCAGGCCACTGTTGACCGTACCTGAGACTCAAGTTCCTCGAGGGGCAGCCTTGGTTTTCGTTTTCTGTTCTGTGCAATAGAAAGTCCGGGCCGCCACCAGCGATAAACTGCCACCAACTGCCAAAATCATCAAGCAGAAGGACACCACATCAGCGTCCATTGCCCTGCTCATAACCCCCAACACCGAATGGGTACTCCCATATCTAGTAGGAGTCGGGTCGCAGGCGCCCTGGGTGCCAATCCGGCCGACCCCAGTGACACCGAAGGGGCTACCCAACCGCACCACCCGAGCCGTGGCTCAGTCGTTGATCACCCGGATTCCAGGCACTGAGCCCTGGGTTCGGGCCCAGCGGTGGCAAAACCGGCCGCGGGGGGGGCATGAGTCCGAAAATCGGCTGAGGGTGAATTAATTGCGCTGCTCCTCACGTACAAAGCCACAGTGCCACGTAGTGCGCGTGCACAGCCGGTTGTGGTAGACCCGCAGCGAAAGTGGCTCCATTGATGCCACCTTTGGGCCCACTGCCCCGTGTCGGCCCTCTTCACAGATCTTAATGGCCTCTGCCTGTTCCCACCGGCACTGTCGCGGCGGCGCAGCCCCGCTGCACATGCACCCCTGGTCTGGCAACCCCCAGCGGCGCGCCGGTCCTGGCGACAGCGTGCGCAGCCGGCAACGGCCGTTCTGATCCGGGACCGGCAGCGGGATCACGCATGGGATCGCAGCGACACTTGCGCACATGTCAGACCGGTCCTGCCACGTCGGTGGGTATCAGAGTCCCACGCAAGGCCCAGGGCGTGGCCGTCAAAACAGGCCCTTGAGCCAGGCCTGGCAGTCGTTCAGCTCGGACAATTGGGTCCAGTGCCCGAGCCCGGGGTAGATCTTGAGGGTCAGCCGCGTAAAGCCGCCGTCGGACAGGCGCGCGTTGGTGCGGTGCCCGTTGCTCTCGTCGATGATGTGGTCGTTGGTGCCGTGGCAGATCATGACCGGGAGCTGCGGGTTGCGGAGCGGCACAGTGTCCGGGTGCGGCAGGTAGCCGCTGAGAATGAGGACGCCCCCTGCACACGCGACGTCCGACGAGGAGGTCAGGCATCACAGGTCCTGGCACACCACCCCGTCCTCTGTGCGTCACCGGAACCATTCCGGCCACTTGAGTGGTCTACGAGGCACTCTTTCCCCCGTGCGGGCTTTTGACCGTCATAACTAACCCCACATGAACGCATGCATAGGCAAAACAGGGTGAGGCTTCGATTCAACAACGCGGCCCAAGAGCCCAAATATCCATAGCCCCGAGCCGTGTTCGGACAAAACATGAGTGTTCTGCAATACAAGGTGCACCAACTTTGAAATAAAACGCAGCAGATTGTCGTTCCGTCACCACAGCAACACAGCAACATGCCCGGCGGTACAAAAAATGCCCCGCACGCCCCGCGCAGCAAGTTGCCATCCACCGCCAAGCAAACGGGATCGGACCCTGGGTTCGGTGCAGGCGCCGGGAGTGGAGCCGAAGGTGCCGAACACCTTCCCAGAGGTCGTGGGTTTTGAACCAGAGTTTGACCCCGATGCTGCCGGATGAGGCCCAACTCTCTGCCGGAGGTCGCCAGATGTGCCTGCCTGTCCGGAGCCTACCTGATGGAGCAAAAGCTTCCGACAGACACTAATGTCAAGTCTGGTCACAGCACATTACCTCACCAACAGCAACAGGTCCCATCGCATTCCATCTTTCAAAATGGCAAGAGCAGAGGGTCAATGAAGCCCTTCCCCCAGGGCACCCCACACATGCCCTAAAGATCTCCCTTTGAAAAATGTGATGCGATCAATTGCGGCCATTTGTGGTTCCTTCTCTGATCAACGCAATCGTGAAAAGCTGCCACACACTTTTGGGAAACAACAAATTGTGTATCGGGCCATGAAATGCTGCAACAGGGGTTTTCGGTCCGCGCAAAATGACCCTGAGGCAAAACCGGTGGTGGCATTTGTGTTTCTGAGCAGGCGTAGTCGGGACGGGGGAGGGTGCACGTCATCCTCAATTTCCAAGGCAGGTGAAACACGGTCTTCCCTCGTCCCATGACCACTACCCATGACCCGGTGCACGTCAGACCACTATCGTACTGAAGCGAAGAGCAGACCTACGGGCGGCTGCAGCTGCACAGCCACGTAAGCGGCCAGGGCTGCCCCTTGGGAGAAGCCCCCGAGGAAGATTTTGTCTCTGGGTACGCCCTGGGCCTCCTCTTGCTTCACGAGCGCCTCTACTATGGCCATCGACGAGTCTATTCCTTCGCATGTCTCCAACGTCCGGTCTTCAAAGCCCTGCAAACAAGACCCGGGCGCAGAGAGGAGCCAACAATGCAGAAGTCATGAAGGTGGAGCAGGTCTGCTGGTCGGTACCCCCCCCCCCCTTTGTCCTGCCCCTCCATCCCCCACAGGGAAGACGGTCCCCCGCCACCCCCCCGGGGGGACGATTGCCAAATGACGGTTGCCCCCCCCCCACTCCTGGGGTAACCGCACTACCACCGTACACGCACATTTTCAGGCACAAAAATTGCACTGCAAAACGAAAGAATACAGCATAAGATGCGTTCAAAGGGCTGCCAATGTACCAAGACCTACTCCTTGACCGGCTCGGTGTAAAACTCTTGGTCCTGCTCCACTTGCCCTTGAACTCCTGAACATGCTGACGACTTTCCACTGGAACGCTTTGGGCAGCATTCTTGGGTGGTGGTTTGGCCCTTCTGTAGGAGGCTTGGCAGTGCCTCACAACACAGTGACCCACGCAACAACACAGTGAGCCGCAATAAACATTTTGTGTTGACCAAGTGACCCCCCCCCCCTCGGGGGAAGGACAAGGGGTGGGGCAAAACGTTCGACGCAGTTGTGCTTTGTGTATGCGTGCCTCTGCGCTGTATGAGAGACCAGGGGGCTGAGTCAGAGGAATTCGGCGCAAAAGATTGTGGCCGTCCGGAGTTCAGAGTCCGGAGAACGGGACGGCCAGACAAGTGGTGGCAGCCGTTGGTGGATCCCAAACAGCAGGTGATAAGCGGAGGCAACGGTTGAAGCTTCACTTGTGGATGTTGGATTCCATGAAACCCCTTTTGACCATCTTTGACCACCAAAAAACTTTTCTCCGGCCCCAAAGTGACTGATTAATGGCCCTGGTCCATTGAGCCCCTGGCCTGGACGCCCTCCTTCGGGGGCCATGAGGCAACGGATACTGGGCTCGCATACGCCCCCGTGTCACAGGCGCATGGTCATCACCACTCAGTTCAATGTTTTGCCTTGCTGCACTGCAGTGCAGACCAGTTCAGTACCACTCCAGGTGGCTTTTGATTGTGCTTTGGCTATCTGTACATCTGGGTCAGCTCGCACCCACCACCCTCCCACAGTGCCAGTTAGTCTCTAACTCTCGCTCTGCGGGTCTCTCTCTCTCTCTGCGGGTCTCTCTCTCTCTCTCTGGGTTAGGGTTCCTCCTTCGGGGGGGGGGGGTCCGTTGGACCTTGCAAATGAAAACCCGCCTTGCCCACCACTCCATTACGGTGGGTTCCGCCACTATCTGTCCTACAGTCAGAAGGCCGTACACTAGAACTGGATTGGTGGACGTGGTGAGCGAACACCCGAGGGGCGCCCGTGCTGAGGTGGGCACAGATCTGTCAATGCTCTCTAAGAGGTCTGGCGTTGGCTTCATTCATCACAGCGCATGTTGCCTTTGAATTAGGACATTTGTTCAAGGCCCCGCATGGACAGCGTTGCGACAACACCAACGATATTGCATCCATTTCCCCATGCGAACGATGGAGGCAGGGGATAGCACCGTGCCCTCCGCCCCCCTCTCCGGGCGCCAGGCACCCTCAAAACTCCCCGTTGCCCGCCTCCAGCCCTGAGCAGCACCTCCAAATCGTACCAGGCCGTGCACTCATCACCAGCGAATTTGGTCACAGGGCGCTTGGCCGCTGAGGGCAGCACAAAGCGCATGTTCGGCATGACCTCGGCCCAATCTGTCATGTACAGCTCCCACCCCTGGGCAGAGTCTCCAAGCCCGTGCAGGAACACGAGGCTCTGCAGATGCTCCTCCTTGGGATCGATAATGAGCGGCGAGGGCGCCGAGGCTGGGGCGCGCCCGCTGTCCTCTGCCTCAGGGGCGGGGACGGGCCCGTCGTCCGCGGGTTCAGCGCTGGGCACCAGGGGCTCATCGCTCATTTTGGAGCTGAGGGTCAAAAAATGAGGGCGTCGGCAGAGAACCGAGCAGTTCAGGGGAGCAGGATAGACTGGCAGGGCACAAAATGCCCATCCACCAAATCACAACCTCCAAGAAACACCGAAATGACGCTGAAAAATCGGTGGGATCACAGACACTCGAAGTGCACAGGCATCCCCAAGAACGATATCATGATGAATTTGCCCACTTTTAGGGAGGGCTGGCACGGCCTTAGATCGAACTTGGCCCAACAAATGGGGCAACGTTGGCACTGTGTGCACATCCCATAACCTTCCGATGAACATAGTCGTAGCGCTTGGAGCTCCTTTTCCACTCCCTGCCCTCCACCAGACAGGAGCTCCAATGCCCAAGCGCACACACATAGCAATAAATACGGCAAAACTGAACACAATTCATAGCAACAACACCAACACCAAGAGCCACCACCAAAGCAAGACTGCAAATTATTTGGCAACAACAATAGCAACAGCAGCAATCATCATTATCAGCAGCAGCAGCAGCAGCAGCAGCAGCAGCGCTGCAATATGCCCACATCAATCATCTGATAATTTGCGGCCGTTACTGCCAGAGGTCCTGCTGTCTTTGTGTGTGCCTGAGGAGTACCAACTGGGACCCTTGTAACGCTTGCGGGGTGGATTCTATTGTTGGGAACCCTGAGTTCTTGCGCCTTGTGCTTCCAGCTGCTCGTCGATGCCAAAGTGGAACTCAGAAAATGCCATGGTTTTGGATGCACATCTCTCAGCTTAAGGTATTAGTACTGTCATGCTCAGTTGTATCATCCTTGTGATTGACCATATCTGTATCCTTTATCCAAAACATTGAGCAACTGAAATGAAAAATTGCTTCTGCTCAATTTCAAAATCTTTACCGTAGCTGGGAGCGGACCCCACATACAGCCCCTGTCATCTACCTACTTGCACATGCATCTGTTGTTAAGCTGAGGTGAAACACTTGCACTGAGGCAAGATCAAAGACGGGCCTTTGCAGCTAAGCGCCTTTGATCTTTAATTGCATGGTGGCAGGGTCTGCAGGGTTCCTAGGCTTCTTCTGCAGCCAAGATCACTCTGCTCACCTTAATCCGGACGGGGAGGAGCGTTTTTCGGGGGCAAAACTGTTAGCCCCCCCCCCCTTACGCAAGCAGGCTGAAAGTCAGGAAAAGGAAGGTCAGGCAGGGTCCCGTGCTTAGACAAGCCCGTGCTTGTGCGCAACGCCTGGTGCGAAGAAAATGCATGCAGTGAACGCCTGCCCATACCTCACCCCAACCACAGCTGTAGCAACAGGGCACCAGAACACAGAAATGTGCAGGCAAATTTCAGCATGTTCTGGACGTCCTCACTTCCCATCAGGACCATCAGGAGTTGTGGAATAGAAACCCTTTCCAACCTTGTGCCTCATCTTAAACAATTGCCCATGCTTGCCCTCTGGGACGTAATAGCCGTGCCAGCGATGGCAACATTAGCCATGGCTGAAAATCACATCAAAACAAACAGGATTGGCTTGCACTTGCAAGCAGAATGTTGGCAATGAGCAGGAAGAACTACCACAGCCATGATCCAACCCCCCTTTCCCTCTACAATCGGAGCACAACCGCGTCACGTTGCACTTCTGACCACAAGAACCGTGGTCAGAAACAACCAGGACGGTCTGATGGGGTCCCGTGCTTGGACAGGCCGGTGCTTGCGCAAAGAGGGGGCTTACTTCTGGGCGCTTTCCATGTCTATCCTTATTCATGAATTCTGGCGTCCTTGCCCCAAAGGGCAATGTGGAGGCACTAGGTCTGAGGGCCTGCCAGATTCGCACCAAGGTGAGCTTATTCATGGGCTTGGGGGGGGGCGGGAAGGTTTGTGTGGCAATGTCGTTCTCAAACTGCAGATGCACAGTCCCGCAGGAGTGGATGCTTACAACTGCAATCACAGGATCCCCTATGCTATAAGACAGGGAGGTTAAGGGTCACCAAACTGGGGCTTTCCCAGTGCAGGTGATGTAGTTGAGGGTCAAGGGTGAGTGCTACGGAGACGGGTAGGCTGGAGTTCATGGCAAGGGTTATAACCACAGGCACAATGAGGGCTATGGTGAGGATCAAGGTAGACCATAGTCAGGGTCATTTTCAATACACCCAAAAAACGTTCCCAAACCACTTCTATTGTTAACTGGGACTGCGGGGGGAAGGGATGGGCGAAGGCTCCAACCCACTACCCCAAAAAGTTTTGATAAACGGCCGATTCCACCGAGCTGGGCTGTTAAAACCTGGGAAATTAGGCAAAGGATGTGTGCAATAATCTTCTGCGCTTGACAAGCGCCGGAACGGAAACACGTGCAACTTGATCAGCTCCACATCCGTAAGGTCCGTGGCATTGGGGCCTGGTGGATCGCGGGAGACATCTAGCAACTCAGCCCAGGTGTCATTGAGGATTGCAGACTGCCGCATGCGGCACAAATCTGGTCGCATTTTGCACATTGGGTGGCTTCGAAAGCCACGACCGTACAGCCGCTGCAACCGTGCCTCTGTGTCAAGGGGGCAATTCAGACTTATGTTGTAGTACCTGCATTTACACGTGGCCACTTCAAGATCAGGATTGAGGTCTAGCTGCCATGGGTAAAGGTAGTACAACATATTAAACTTCTGGTGGTACTTGTGGCATCGTTTGTAAACAGTGGTCACACACATCTGATAAAAGGGCGGTTTTGCATGATACAACTTGAGTCTGAAGCGGGAATGGTCCATTTCTGCCTTTAACACCTTGATGGCCCGTTCGTAGTCCGAGTTTGCAATGGAGAGGTCCATGTCGTTGTCCAAAAACGGAATTTGCGCCCGATGTCGGTAGATCCCCAAGAGGGTACCCCGCCTCACGTAATGTGTGATGTTGTGGCGATTGAGCAGCGTTGCCACAAACGTAATAAGCTCCAACAGATTTTGGGCAAAGAAATCCAATGGGCGGCCCTGTGATACTGGGAAATCCCAATGGCATTCGGTCGAACCCATGGATTTTGAGGTTGACGGCTGAATTGAAGTCTGCTCTCGCGGTGAGACTTCATCTGAAGTCTCATGCTGTGCCACACTTTCCGGTACCAAATGCGGTGGGCTTTGTGAGTGATTGGACCCCTCGATCCCCATGGACGAAACTGCTGTGCCCTGCTGTTGTGGTATCACTCTGGATGGGGGCCGTGCGTGGTTGCCAGATTCATCCTGCTCAGGCTGCGCCTGCCCAGACCACTCATGCCCGTGCATTGGATCCATCAGCCACCCAATGTCATCAGTGGTAGTCTTTCGCATCACCACGAACACTACGAAAATCACCGCACACAGGAACCCCGCCACTAAAGCATTCCTTGCCAGCATGATCAACCAACATATTATACAGTGGCGTGCAGGTTCCACTCTCCGTTATGTAGCCCATCATCCATACCAAAAAAAATAGACACTCTGAAAGTGCACACGGGGGGATTGGGTTGGGTTGGGTTCAGGCCTCTCCTGGTTACCATTGTCCCACGGTGCGTGCTGCCTTCCCTGCAGGACTCAACTGGGCACGGCGTACCCTGGTTTCCAGTCGCAAGGCCTGCCGGACTGCTGGCAGCCCCCAGACCCCACAGTGGCGCTCGCGAGCGGGAGACACCGCCGTGCCTGTGTGTGTCCTGGGAAGGGAGAACCATCCTCTTGTAGGGTACTGTCAGGTCCTGCTCCTCTTGTTCTCACCTGTGCAAGAGGGCAGGTGGGGTCAATGGGGGTGGGGCGCATGGAGGCACACTCCTGCTCCACAGAGAGTTGCTGTCAGGGTTGTGTGTGCCTGGTGCTCTAGGCCCCGGCAGGGAGGCAAGGAAGCCTGAGCTGGGGGAGATCTGGGCCTGGGCTAGCAACCTCCAAGGCACAAGAACAAGCTACCCGACCGCTCCACCACTGCCTGCTGGCACGTGAAGGGCGGTGGTACGCGGCACAACTGGGGTTGGACCCACACTTCTTGACTGCCATCCGGCACAGGTGGTGCTGCCACGTGGGCTGGGTCTGGCTCCCCACGGCCTGGGGCGTGCTCTAGGCAGGTGAAGGTGCCCCAGGGGGCACGGTGTGCTTCCCTGCCCTGGGAACCGCCGGTGCTAACTGCGCAGGCTGCGGCGCTACAGCCCGCGTAGAGGAGGGGGCCCAGATGGCACCACTCTTGAATGGCCTCTCCGCTACGCACAAGGGGGGGGGGGCGGGGGGCTACTGGCCCAGGGCCTCTTTTGTGGGAGCAAAAGAAGTGGACAAAGGTGGCAATAGGGGCCCGATGTTACGGGCTTTGTGAGAAGGGAGTCCGCAGCATGAATTCCCAGGCTTGATCCCTTCCCTTGCCTTTTGGGGGCCAAATGAGGGAGTACTTGCGCTGCGGGAAGCACATTCATGCGGGAAGCACATTCATCAACACGAAAATTTAGAAAGCAAACGCATTACAATATGCGGCCCAAAGAAGCCAATTCACCCATCACTACATAAGACAATGGAAGCTGGTTTTGGGCCTGTTGGCGAAATAGCCACGCCGCTTATTGCCCAATGGTGAAATATCACATGCTCATGAACCTTAAAGTGACCTTCTAATAGATTCAAAACGGTAGTGCTCTTAATCGTCATGCAGCAAGCACGGATCACCTCATACTGCAAATTCAGTGACAATGACACGCTCATAGCTGAGTGCTGCGTTTGAAACAAAAAGAAACCACCCCAAGCACCTTGATATCAACAACCATCAGCCTCCTCCCCAAATTCACGAATAGCAATTTCTTCATCGAGCAGGGTCTCAATGTCTTGCGACTCAAGGCAAGCTCACACAGCTTTCGAATCAGGACCTTCGATCGAAGCATCGCGCTGGTCAGAGTAGATGGGTAGGGCGGGGTCCTCAAGCTCAATAATGGCTTTATGTTTGCATACAGGTTCGCATACGGGTTTGCATACGGGTTTGCATCTGGGTTTGCATACGGATGTGGGCATACGGGTTTGCATACGGGTTTGCACACGGGTTTGCATACGGATTTGCATACAGGTATGCATACGGGTTTGCATACAGGTTTGCATAGGGGTTTGCATACTGGTTTGCAAACAGGTTTGCATACGCGTTTCCATACGGGTTTGCATACGGGTGTGCATACGGATTTGCATACAGGGTTGCATACTGGTTTGCATACGGGTTTGCAGACGGGTTTGCATACAAGTTTGCATACAGGTTTGCATACGGGTTTGCATACAGGTTTGCATACCGGTTTGCATACGGGGTTGCATACGGGTTTGCATACAGGTTTGCATACGGGTTTGCATACGGGTTTGCATACGGGTTTGCATACGGATTTGCATACAGGGTTGCATACTGGTTTGCATACGGGTTTGCAGACGGGTTTGCATACAAGTTTGCATACAGGTTTGCATACGGGTTTGCATACGGGTTTGCATACCGGTTTGCATACGGGGTTGCATACGGGTTTGCATACAGGTTTGCATACGGGTTTGCATACGGGTTTGCATACGGGTGTGCATACGGGCTTGCATAGATAATTGCATGTGTGTTTCCATATGGATTTGCATGCAGGTTTGCATACGGGCCTGCATACGGGTTTGCACACGGGTTTGCACACGGCTTTGCATACGGGTTTGCATGCGGGTTTGCATACGGGTTTGCATATGTGTTTCCATACAGGTTTGCATGCAGGTTTGCATACGGGTTTGCGTACAGGTTTGCATACGGGTTTGCATACGGGTTTGCATACTGGTTTGCATACAAGTTTGCATACAGGTTTGCATACCAGTTTGCATACAGGTTTGCATACGGGTTTGCATACGGGTTTGCATACGGGCTTGCATACAAGTTTGCATACGGGATTGCATACTGGTTTGCATACAGGTTCGCATACAGGTTTGCATACAGGTTTGCATACAGGTTTGCATACATGTTTGCAGACGTGTTTGCATACGGGTTTGCATACGGGCTTGCATACAGGTTTCCATGCGGGTTCGCACACGGGTTTGCATACGGGTTTCCCTACAGGTTTGCACACGGGTTTGCATACGGGTTTCCATACGGGTTTGCAGAAAGGATTGTATACGGGTTTGCATATGGGTTTGCATACGGGTTTGCATAGTCATAGTCATAGTCAAAACCACTTATCATGCCATCTACTGGAGTTACCGGGCATCTCGCACCGATAGGTGGTTCCTGCCTTGCTTGATCCCATGGGTCCCAGGGCTGCCTGAGGTGGCCCACGGAATGACGGAAGACCCAGAGGACCGGGGATCCCCGCCAACTAGGCTTTGGGGGCAGTGGGAACTGCAGAGTTTTAGCATTAGCAACGGCGGCGAGCGCTGGCCCGTTGAATCGCTAGGGGTAAGGGGGCAAGGCATGGCAACGCAGTAGCACAGCAACAAGCAGCAAGCAAGGGCGCTTCCTATGGGTGCACTGCAGCAACCAAGAAACAAAGCAGCATGCATGCGGCGAAAGAAGGTCAAGCCGCGTCATGGTGCTTCTTCCGGGTGTCCAACGCCTTATAACCCCCACTTCCCACATGCACCCTGAGTCTTCCTCTCGGTACCGCACATGCAATAGCCCACGGATTTGTAGCTAGGGGTTCTGGGGAGCTCCAGCCTAGCTTGGCCCCCATCTCCGTGTCGCATAGGTCGTCCGTACTTGCAGCCCATCTCGGGCACCACCCCTAGATCCCCTGCCCAACATACAATGATCCTTATATGCACAAGATAACTTTCTAGTACATACGGGTTTGCATACGGGTTTGCATACGGATTTGCATACGGGTTTGCATACGGATTTGCATACGGGTTTGCATACGGGTTTGCATGCGGGTTTGCATACGGGTTTGCATACAGGTTTGCATACGGGTTTGCACATAGGTTTGCATACGGATTTGCATACAGGTTTGCATACGGGTTTGCATACGGGTTTGCATGCGGGTTCTCCCCAATTCTTGCTCCGCTGCGTCCGTTGCCTCCAGCAAGGCCTCTCGGATCGACTGTACGGGGTCTTCCACTCCCTGGGCATGCGGTGCATGTGTTGGTGCCTGTCGTCTGCTCTCCACTTCCTCCCCTGGCACACCTCGCTCATCCCCCCCCAACCGGGCACGGCAGGTTCACCCACGAGTCACGAGCAGTTGAACTCCTTCCTCTCATGCCACCAATGTCGTTGCCCGCAGCGGTCACATGGCTTGCTGTGTGGACCACTGCAGTCCACCCACTTTCCGGAGCGTTGAAATGGCGTTTCCCATTTGTGATCTTGAATTCTGGCATCCCACTTGACACGGATCCCGACTTGCGGTTGAGAGGCCTCCCTCTAGGGGTGGATCTCCCGCTAGAAGAGGAACTGTGCGAGCTCTCGTCGCTGGAACTGCTCCCACTGGAGCTGTCTGAGGAGTCGGATGCGTCCTTGGTTTTCTTTCCCGCTGCTTTCCGAGATTGACGTTTTGCCTTCTTGCGGGCCTTCTGTGCCCAGGGCGGTAAATCCATCTCCCAGTCATTTTGATTCTCCAGAAGTTGTCCCAATTTACGTACCCATTTGATGGCACCCGGTCTCGTTCGGAGTTTCCTCACGTTTCTCTTCGACGGTTCCGTGCGAAGCACTCCCAAGCACTCCGCAGCACTGTGAAGCACTCCAAAGCATTCCCACTCCCAAGCACCGTGAAGCACTCCGAGGCACTCCGAGGCACTCCGAAGCACTCCAAAGCACTCCAAAGCACTCCCACTCCGAAGCTCTCTGAAGCACTTTGAAGCACTCCAAAGCACTCCGAAGCACTCCGAAGCACCGCGAAGCACTCGCTTAGTTCGTCAAGGGAACTGAAGTTCAGGCGACCAAATCCCTCCTTCCACAGAGCTCACAGTCACTGTAGTACAAATGTACAGTTGCCTGTTTTCCTACTCCTGGTGGTTTTTGATTTTACCATGGTGGGGCACGATGGGGTCGTCGACAAATTTACGCAACCGGCGGGAGGTACACCGATAGTGGGGGATTGGCCCAACAGTGGAGACGACGCGGGAGCCCATAGCGGGAAGCCGGCCAAGACCATGAAGACACAGATCCGTTAGATGCAACCCATGAGCCGTCTGATCTTGTACCGGGCTGTGCACTACGTGGACTATGCTGGCAACCTGCCCCCCGATCTCATCAACGTGGTAGTGGACAACGTCCGGAAGAGGGTCACCGAGGCTAGAGTGTCGGAGCAGATCATACAAGAGCTGCAGGGTATGTGTCCTAGAATGCCTGCTGACCGAACGTAGCTGGTTCTGGCCACATACGAGCTCTGGACAGGGGACAAACCGAGGGCTGCGGAACGCCTGTTTGAAACTGGAGCCACAGATCACCGGATGGAAGAGTGGATGCTGCGGAACTTGCAACGGTTGAGAGCACAATACCACCAGCAGGCACAAGAACGGGCCCAGACAGCGAAGTCCAGAGCACCGGAGGGGGGTGATCCGAGGAACGTGGACAACACTGTAGATCGGATGGAAGAGGATGATGTGGGCCTGACGGATGAATCTCGGGTGAAGAAAAACCCCAGTGCTTTGGATTGCTTCAAAGTGCTTCAGAGTGGAAGTGCTTTGGAGTGCTTGGGATTGCTTCGGAGTGGAAGTGCTTCGTAGTGGGAGTGCTTCGGAGTGCTCCGGAGTGCTCTAGAGTGCTTCGGAGTGCTTCGGAGTGCTTCGAAGTGCCTCAGAGTGCTTCGAAGTGCTTCCGAGTGCTTCAAAGTGCTCCGCGGAGTGCTTTAGAGTGCTTAAGAGTGCTTCGGAGTGTAGGGCAGGAGCAAGCATCATGAATCGGCATCATCCCAGGTTTGCTGTCATCGTCCCTTGGCTTTAGTTGCCGTGCCGCCAGATACTTTTCAATCGGCGCAACAACAACTACAAGCGAATGGTCCCATTGGCAGGCGAGACAAATCGGCAACAAGCTGCCATCGGCATCTAGCACCAAGCGCTCAAACCGAAAAAGTCCTTTGACATCTCGGGCAACATGTTGCGGCGGGTGGTGCCTGTTGTAGAACTAGAATACACGTTCATCAACACCTTTATGAATGTCACCCAGGCGGCACGTCTCACCAAAAAGATTGCACAGTGGCCAACACTGGGATATTTTTGGTTGTCATTTGTTGGTAATGTTGGGTTTTTTGTGGTAATATTTGCGGTTGTTCTATTGGTTAACTTTGTTATTTGGTAGAGATTTGTTTTTGGGGGGGGGGAAATTGGGAGGGTTTTTGGTAAGAACTGGGGTTTCTTTTGGTACAAAAAAGGGGGGGGGGGCTGATGTGGTACAAAGGCAGGGGATTTTTTGTCAATGGAGGCTTCTTTGGTACCTACCACCCCCCACGCCCCCCTTGGTTAGGGTGAGGGTTACCCTCACCAATTAACCTCATCACGGTGTCACCACGGAACCAGAAATGTGTTCCACACAACTGAATTTTTGTTATCTGATCTCCTCTCTCCTTCCTTTGCCCACGATTTCTTGCAATAAGGTGTGTCTTCCAACACAGAAAGAAAAAAACTCAAATCCCGCTTTCTCCGATCAATAAGGTACAGATTGTTTTCACCCAGTTTTGCCGAGCATCACACAAAACCTTCCAAATAGTGCTGATTGAGAGGTTTTCCTGACTGACTAGAACCTAGTCCAAAAGCCTACATTGGATTGGGCTCTGAACTCACTTTGCACCAGCACTACCACCAGGCAGAGGCCACACAAGACCTACAACACCAGCCCCCAATCTACCACAGCAGTAATGCACAGCCACTATCATCAGCAGCAGGCCCTAGCCCATCACAAGCCAAATGCAACATCTGTTCACAAATGTCATGAGAAAGCCAACACTGAGCGAACCTGCCAAATAACATGCGCAATAGAGAGTGTCATAACAGCATTCCTCCTTGCGAGCCCCAGCAACGTGTGCTGTTAGCACACAAAACACTGTAATCCTTGATGTAGATATCTCTCACACCTCAGATCTGGCCACGTTGCCTGTTGTGTCATCCTGTGGTGCCACATCTTTGGCCACACACACTCTCAGTGAATTCTGGGGTTTTGCAGCCATGTTTGCAGTGCTTGCAGTGGTCCCAAATATCACCCGATCTTAACTCTTAATATCAGGTCTGACTGTGTGGCTGATAACGCGGCGCCTGACTGTGTGGCTGAGCTGGGGGATGCAGAGCGAACACACAAGTCACAAACTGCACCCTCATTAGCATCAGGTGCTTGTCCTGCAGAAAAGTTTGATCAGCGGGAGACAAGAAATCCCAGGGGACCACAGATCACCGTTTTGTGGGCAGTAAAAACACTTTATGGTGTCAATCTGAACAATGAACAGCAAAAAATGAAGTCTCCAATGACCCAAATTGAACGATGCCTATCTCAGAGCATTTTACCTGCTTTCTAATCATGTGCCCTAGAAACCCTAACAAGTCGGCAGGGCAAATCAGCAAAATCCAGAAACCCAACTAATCGGCAGATTAGCAAATTGGCAAAGTCGGCGAAACTCAGCCGCCGATTTTTTTTTGGGGGGGGGGGGGTGGGCTGGTCAGTAAGTGAAGAGATAACGTCGAGAAAGGAAGGGGGCCAGTCACAAAAAAGTATCCGTTCTAATCCTGACACGCCACTGTGCTGCTTAATATCCGTCACTGCCATCCAGGCAAAAGCAGAGACACTGTGATTCCATCGTATGACTTGTGATATGGCATCATTACAACATTGTCCCTGATGTCCATTCCCTGGCAGCGCCACGGCTGATACTTGACACAAACGCAGCACTCGCCTTGTTTACGGTCTTTTGTTTGAACACAAACAATCGTTTCGCTGAGAGGGCACTTAAGGGCTTCATGTGCGGCTCAAATGCCAAAGGCAATCCCAGACCCTCTGCCCCTGGGCACAGACTGTTCGGCTTGTCCCGTGTGCCTGCTATGGGCTTCGCGGACCTTTCAGCTCAGCACTACCGGGCCAGGGGAGCGGGACTGCAGTGGAGATGCAGGGGACAGGGTGATAAAGTCAGGGGCGTGGTTGAACTTACCCCGCCCCCCCCTTGCGCAAGCACCCTGAAAGTCATCAAAACGACGGTAACACGGGCTCCCGTGCTTCGACAAGCCCGTGCTTGCGCGCGACGCGCGGTACCAAAAGAACGTATGTCACCGGAAACCTGCCCATACCTCACCCTAAGCACAATTGTCGCAACAAGGGCACTACAACACAATGTGCAGGCCAATTTCAGCGAGTTCTGGAGGTCCTCACTGCCCATCAGGGCCATCAGGAGCTGTGGAATAGAAGCCCTTTCCCACCTTGCGCCTCATCTTGAACAATTGCACATGCTTGCCCTTTGGGGCAGCCTTTGGGTAACAGCCATGCCAGGTGTAGCAACATGAGCCATGGCTGAAAATCACATCAACAGGGACATCATTGGGTTGCAATTGCAAGCAGAATGTTGGTATGAGCAGGAGGAACTACCACAAGCATGATCAAGTCCCTCTTTTCCTCTACAAGCGAAGCACAATCGCATAATGTTACATTTCTGACCATAAAAACCGTGGTCAGAAAATTCCATCAAAACGACGGTAACACGGGCTCATGTGCTTAGACAAAGCAGTGCTTGCGCAAGGGGGGGGGGGGTATGAGTAGACCGTGGTGCTGATCATCTGCGAGGCCGGTCATGCGCCCATTTCACAGCGTTGGGTGGTCTGGTCCACAGGGGATGGGCTGGACTCTGGCTGTACTCTGGGGGCCAATGGGGGGCACCGGTCGCAAATATCAACAGAAGGGCAGCGACAACGTGCGCTAGGCAGTGCAGCAGGCGGCGGGGGCCTGAAAACCGCTAAAATGAACAAATAGACAGGGACAACTCTGCCCCAATGCTGTGCAGCAGGACTCCACCAAGTGCTGTGGCCAAGACAGAATTGTGCACAAAATTCGATGCATATTGCATAAGAATTTGGAGTAAGCAACTTCCAAATGACAAATCAGATGATGCCTCGCCTTGCCTTGGCAAGGCGAGGCGAGGCAAGCGAGCGCGCGCGCATGTGTGTGGAGAAAAGTGCTGTGGTTGCGTTTGGTGTGGAGAAAGGTGTTGCATCCAAACCCTGCACCGACACCCAATGCCATCCAAACACGCCTCTGTTTCTCAAAATTCAATCTCGCAGTGGCTATTTCTTTTCCCCACAATTCCTTTGCCATGGCCAGGACGCAATTTTACGCTAAATTTGACGCAAAAATTGCGTAACAATTTTGAAGTAAGCAGGTTTCAAAATGACAAATCAGATGGTAAGGCGCACGCGCACCACACCAACCCATGCCATGCCTTGGCTTGGCTTGGCGAGGCAAGGGAAGGCGAGCAAACATACGCGCATGTGTGGAGAAAGAAGCTGCATCCAAACTCTGTCAGACATGCACCCCAATGCAATCCAAACACGCCTCTCCTTCTCAAAATTTAATTTTCGCAGTGGCCGTTTCTTTTCAACAACTCATTTGCCGTGGCCAAGACACAATTTTACACAAGATTTGACGCATAAATCGAATAACAATTTTGGAGTAAGCTTCCAAAATGACAAATCAGATAATAAGGCCTCAGGCCCTGTGCCATGGGACCTCAGGCACAAGGAAAAGAAAAGGAAAGGCGATCTCTGGGTTTTGCAGTCTCTGGACCGGCTGCCAATCGCCAGCGGTTAGCGGTTAGGGGGGCATTTCGGGGCATGAGTCGCAGGCTACTCGGCGACCTGTCTCCTTCCCAGCCCCCCACTCTGGGACCCTGCGACGACCCTACCTCTGGTCACGACTACTATCTCCCTGCCAACCCCCGCTCCCCGTCGCTACTGCACCGTCTGTACTACTAAACGCCCCCCCCCCCCCCTCACCCCCCGTGACTTCTGCCAACCCAGTCACTGCTGCGGTCTCCCCACGACTACCCCCGTTCCTGCTCCGCCCGCGTGCAGACCCGCCCAGATATGCCACTACCGTCCGCCACGTCAGACATATCAAGTGGGGGCATGCCCGTTGGCGCCGGGCACCGGGCGCAGCAGGTGCATACTCAGGATTCGCTGAGCGGCACCTGCGCGGCGGAATACCATGGGAATTGGCATAGGAGGGGCTTCGCCCGTTGAGTGGCAGCTTCGCCCCCACATGGACTGCACTGGACTCTTGGTCATGGACATTGGTCATGGACAGAGTTCATGACCAATGCGGGTGATTCGTGTAGACCAGTTGACAGGAAGCCGGACATTCACGTGGTACTAGAGTGACCAAGGGTCCTGAGTCCCAGACATTTGAGGACATCCGTTGTGACTGCGAACAACACAGTGCACCAATACCACCGGCTGCTGCAGATCGAGTGTGTTCCACACCGCAGGGATGCTCTTGACTGCCAGAAACGGCGTGCACAACACAGTGCAGCAGCACGAGGAGTGCTCAGTCAGCGCGTGACGCCGGAAGCCGCGTACCACGTTTAAGCTTCGCCCCTTATGGGCCATGCCGAATCGGTTGGGCGGCCAGTGCCTAGCGGTTTATGTAAGTCCGATGTACCAATCGACATGTAGTAAGTGGGCCTCGACGGAGTTGCGCTGGGGTGTACCGGCAACAAACTGCGTGGCCCGCTGTGTTGGTGGCCGCGGCAGACGGGGCGTGGGGTGCGCTGTTTTGTTGTGGTGCACGGGCACGCAGCAGGGTCTCGTGAGGTGGAGGGGAGGGGGGGGGTGAGGGTCGGGCCCAATGGACCTGAGTAGCAGGGGGCACTGTGAAGCAATCCCCCGGCGATGTAATGGTCGGTTGGGTAAAAAGTCGGTTGGGTAGCCAGGCCTGGGGCATATGTGCCCCGTGCAAACATGCCCTGACGGTGGAGTGCTCGGGTTGAAGCGGCGACTTGAGGCACGGACGGGTCCCCTGAGGGCGCAGGACTGAGACGCCTTAAGACTTCGGGTTGCGGTCTTATAGCCCCCACGCCCCAGTCCCGGTTGTGACCGGTCCTGATGCGAGCCAGCCCCCGCTATCTATCGAAACTTGGGGGGGGGGGCTGTGGGTTGGGGGGGAGATTGGCAGGAGGGCGGGTGTTGGGGTGTGGGGGGGGGGGGGTCATGGGGGGGGGGTGCACCCGTGGGGGGGGGGGGGCTTGCGCGCAACCGACTACTACCGCATGCATACCTCGAGGTTATGTGCCACCGTCATGTGCAACAGGACGCGCAAAGGCAACACACTGCACCGCCTTACCCAAGGGTGGGCAGGGCACATTGGGCCACATTTCTCCGAACATCTGACACACAACTCACACCCGCATGACATTCTCTGGCAGCGGAGGCAAAGGCACTCAGGGCAAGATACAAACCCTCACATGGCCCTGCCCGCCACACCACCGGGACCCACTATCTTTCAAAACCCGGGGGGCCGGGGGGGGGGGTATGGTATGGGCAGTGCCCTGCGGTCTCGAAGGCGTGGGGCTACCGCCCGCTCCTCACGCCCCCCGTGTTTAGGGCCCGGGGTCGTTCAGCCACGCCCTCGGCACCCGGGCTGCGGCTTCACGTGGGGCTTGGCGCTGCGGCCGTGCAGAGCCTACCCCCCCGAGTGGTGCGGTGCGGCCCTGCGCTGCTGCGCGTGTGCAGGGGAGGGGGACCACCTGCGCTGGCCACCCGGGGGGCAGCCCCCCCTCACTCTTTTGGTTCAGCACGCTGGTGCACTTGCTGCGTGCTTTGCAGGGGCGCCGGCCCAGAGCAGTGTTGCCGGCGCTCCTCACCGCGGGGGGTGGGGGCGGAGGGGGGAGGGTCGCATACAAGAAGCGGGCCGGGCTGCCCCCCCCCCCCCCCCCGTCATTTGTACAGAACCGGCCCCAATGGCGGTGGAGTCTGGGTTTTGGTCACGGCCACTCAATGGGCGAAGCTGCCACTCAATGAATCGATGACTGAACCGGTGAATACAGAAATGGTCCGTGGCGCGCCATGACCCAACAATCAAACAGCAACAGAGGCCGGCCCATGCCGCCTGTAGCACAGCAGAAGAGCCGGGACTCCAGCGGGTCCAGACTCCGAGTGTTCTGAAGGTTCAGCAACGGCGGTGCGGGTCAACGAAGTGTTCCATGTGTCCAAACAAGGGAAACGCAAGACAGCCCCTCCTCCGAAGAGAGCCTTCCCTGAAGTTGTGAGCTGGGCTACGAGCCCCCGGGGCTGCCCTCAACGGGAGGGGGGGGGGGAGGCACACCTCCTGCTACGCCTGTGTGGGGGGCTGACCACCAGCGGCGGGTGCTTCAGCGACAACGCTCGGCCAGGTTTTTGGAATTTTTTTGGAATTTTTTGGGATGAGCTTTGAGCTTGTCCTCGCCGGAAAATCCTGAGAAGGGGTCCTCAATCAGAAAATCAGCGGTGGTCACGGGCTACTTCACACACGGCTCACATGCAAGCGTCCACAAACAAAGCCAAAAAACGAGACCGGTTTCGGCCCAACACTAGGCCCTCATCAGTCTGAGCGTGAGATAACAAAGGATATTCAAAAAGACATTCTTTATCTCACACCAGTGCGTGTATCACACATGCAGACATCCGTCATTTTACTGGCGTGTTCCATCTGGTGTATTATACATCTGGTTCACTGACTTCACTGAAAATACATGTGCATAGCGCAGGAATTGCATTCACAAATATTCAAAACACATGATATTTTGGCAGTGTGCGCGACCTGTTCAGGCGACGCGGCGGCGCTTACTCTGGCTGCAGTTGCCATTTTCAGCTGCTGCCCTGCAATTCAACAACAGGCTGGCATCCACAGACAAACTGTCTGCAGCTGGCTGGACATTCCCCAGATCATTCAGGGTTTTTACCAGCGCTCTGTGCCAGCGCTTCCTGAGATTTGGCTGTGGACGGTTGACTGCAAACAGTTTGGTCCCAGGAATTGATTGTTTGATCTGTTGGTTCAGTCTGTGAATTGGATCTCCATACTTCAGGGGAATACACGCCTCATATGGCACTCTCCACACATGGATGCGAAAAAATTCCAAAAAACTACCCACCCTCCTACCCTTTGTTTTGGAATTTCGTGTCATGTATCTGTCCTTCTCAGACCAACTCACAGGCAAGGAACTGCAGAGCGTTTTGGGGTACCCTAGCCTGCGGCAGGCCCCATTCATCCTCTTTACGGCCGCCAGGAAATATCGTTCATGGGAGTTAGTACGAAGGAAGCGTACCCCCTCCCCCCGCCTCCACCCGAGTTTTGTACCTCGGGGGGTATTGCTGGACCAGGGGATGTTTTTGGAATTTTTTGGGATGAGCTTTGAGCTTGTCCTCGCCGGAAAATCCTGAGAAGGGGTCCTCAATCAGAAAATCAGCGGTGGTCACGGGCTACTTCACACACGGCTCACATGCAAGCGTCCACAAACAAAGCCAAAAAACGAGACCGGTTTCGGCCCAACACTAGGCCCTCATCAGTCTGAGCGTGAGATAACAAAGGATATTCAAAAAGACATTCTTTATCTCACACCAGTGCGTGTATCACACATGCAGACATCCGTCATTTTACTGGCGTGTTCCATCTGGTGTATTATACATCTGGTTCACTGACTTCACTGAAAATACATGTGCATAGCGCAGGAATTGCATTCACAAATATTCAAAACACATGATATTTTGGCAGTGTGCGCGACCTGTTCAGGCGACGCGGCGGCGCTTACTCTGGCTGCAGTTGCCATTTTCAGCTGCTGCCCTGCAATTCAACAACAGGCTGGCATCCATAGACAAACTGTCTGCAGCTGGCTGGACATTCCCCAGATCATTCAGGGTTTTTACCAGCGCTCTGTGCCAGCGCTTCCTGAGATTTGGCTGTGGACGGTTGACTGCAAACAGTTTGGTCCCAGGAATTGATTGTTTGATCTGTTGGTTCAGTCTGTGAATTGGATCTCCATACTTCAGGGGAATACACGCCTCATATGGCACTCTCCACACATGGATGCGAAAAAATTCCAAAAAACTACCCACCCTCCTACCCTTTGTTTTGGAATTTCGTGTCATGTATCTGTCCTTCTCAGACCAACTCACAGGCAAGGAACTGCAGAGCGTTTTGGGGTACCCTAGCCTGCGGCAGGCCCCATTCATCCTCTTTACGGCCGCCAGGAAATATCGTTCATGGGAGTTAGTACGAAGGAAGCGTACCCCCTCCCCCCGCCTCCACCCGAGTTTTGTACCTCGGGGGGTATTGCTGGACCAGGGGATGTTTTTGGAATTTTTTGGGATGAGCTTTGAGCTTGTCCTCGCCGGAAAATCCTGAGAAGGGGTCCTCAATCAGAAAATCAGCGGTGGTCACGGGCTACTTCACACACGGCTCACATGCAAGCGTCCACAAACAAAGCCAAAAAACGAGACCGGTTTCGGCCCAACACTAGGCCCTCATCAGTCTGAGCGTGAGATAACAAAGGATATTCAAAAAGACATTCTTTATCTCACACCAGTGCGTGTATCACACATGCAGACATCCGTCATTTTACTGGCGTGTTCCATCTGGTGTATTATACATCTGGTTCACTGACTTCACTGAAAATACATGTGCATAGCGCAGGAATTGCATTCACAAATATTCAAAACACATGATATTTTGGCAGTGTGCGCGACCTGTTCAGGCGACGCGGCGGCGCTTACTCTGGCTGCAGTTGCCATTTTCAGCTGCTGCCCTGCAATTCAACAACAGGCTGGCATCCACAGACAAACTGTCTGCAGCTGGCTGGACATTCCCCAGATCATTCAGGGTTTTTACCAGCGCTCTGTGCCAGCGCTTCCTGAGATTTGGCTGTGGACGGTTGACTGCAAACAGTTTGGTCCCAGGAATTGATTGTTTGATCTGTTGGTTCAGTCTGTGAATTGGATCTCCATACTTCAGGGGAATACACGCCTCATATGGCACTCTCCACACATGGATGCGAAAAAATTCCAAAAAACTACCCACCCTCCTACCCTTTGTTTTGGAATTTCGTGTCATGTATCTGTCCTTCTCAGACCAACTCACAGGCAAGGAACTGCAGAGCGTTTTGGGGTACCCTAGCCTGCGGCAGGCCCCATTCATCCTCTTTACGGCCGCCAGGAAATATCGTTCATGGGAGTTAGTACGAAGGAAGCGTACCCCCTCCCCCCGCCTCCACCCGAGTTTTGTACCTCGGGGGGTATTGCTGGACCAGGGGATGTTTTTGGAATTTTTTGGGATGAGCTTTGAGCTTGTCCTCGCCGGAAAATCCTGAGAAGGGGTCCTCAATCAGAAAATCAGCGGTGGTCACGGGCTACTTCACACACGGCTCACATGCAAGCGTACACAAACAAAGCCAAAAAACGAGACCGGTTTCGGCCCAACACTAGGCCCTCATCAGTCTGAGCGTGAGATAACAAAGGATATTCAAAAAGACATTCTTTATCTCACACCAGTGCGTGTATCACACATGCAGACATCCGTCATTTTACTGGCGTGTTCCATCTGGTGTATTATACATCTGGTTCACTGACTTCACTGAAAATACATGTGCATAGCGCAGGAATTGCATTCACAAATATTCAAAACACATGATATTTTGGCAGTGTGCGCGACCTGTTCAGGCGACGCGGCGGCGCTTACTCTGGCTGCAGTTGCCATTTTCAGCTGCTGCCCTGCAATTCAACAACAGGCTGGCATCCACAGACAAACTGTCTGCAGCTGGCTGGACATTCCCCAGATCATTCAGGGTTTTTACCAGCGCTCTGTGCCAGCGCTTCCTGAGATTTGGCTGTGGACGGTTGACTGCAAACAGTTTGGTCCCAGGAATTGATTGTTTGATCTGTTGGTTCAGTCTGTGAATTGGATCTCCATACTTCAGGGGAATACACGCCTCATATGGCACTCTCCACACATGGATGCGAAAAAATTCCAAAAAACTACCCACCCTCCTACCCTTTGTTTTGGAATTTCGTGTCATGTATCTGTCCTTCTCAGACCAACTCACAGGCAAGGAACTGCAGAGCGTTTTGGGGTACCCTAGCCTGCGGCAGGCCCCATTCATCCTCTTTACGGCCGCCAGGAAATATCGTTCATGGGAGTTAGTACGAAGGAAGCGTACCCCCTCCCCCCGCCTCCACCCGAGTTTTGTACCTCGGGGGGTATTGCTGGACCAGGGGATGTTTTTGGAATTTTTTGGGATGAGCTTTGAGCTTGTCCTCGCCGGAAAATCCTGAGAAGGGGTCCTCAATCAGAAAATCAGCGGTGGTCACGGGCTACTTCACACACGGCTCACATGCAAGCGTCCACAAACAAAGCCAAAAAACGAGACCGGTTTCGGCCCAACACTAGGCCCTCATCAGTCTGAGCGTGAGATAACAAAGGATATTCAAAAAGACATTCTTTATCTCACACCAGTGCGTGTATCACACATGCAGACATCCGTCATTTTACTGGCGTGTTCCATCTGGTGTATTATACATCTGGTTCACTGACTTCACTGAAAATACATGTGCATAGCGCAGGAATTGCATTCACAAATATTCAAAACACATGATATTTTGGCAGTGTGCGCGACCTGTTCAGGCGACGCGGCGGCGCTTACTCTGGCTGCAGTTGCCATTTTCAGCTGCTGCCCTGCAATTCAACAACAGGCTGGCATCCACAGACAAACTGTCTGCAGCTGGCTGGACATTCCCCAGATCATTCAGGGTTTTTACCAGCGCTCTGTGCCAGCGCTTCCTGAGATTTGGCTGTGGACGGTTGACTGCAAACAGTTTGGTCCCAGGAATTGATTGTTTGATCTGTTGGTTCAGTCTGTGAATTGGATCTCCATACTTCAGGGGAATACACGCCTCATATGGCACTCTCCACACATGGATGCGAAAAAATTCCAAAAAACTACCCACCCTCCTACCCTTTGTTTTGGAATTTCGTGTCATGTATCTGTCCTTCTCAGACCAACTCACAGGCAAGGAACTGCAGAGCGTTTTGGGGTACCCTAGCCTGCGGCAGGCCCCATTCATCCTCTTTACGGCCGCCAGGAAATATCGTTCATGGGAGTTAGTACGAAGGAAGCGTACCCCCTCCCCCCGCCTCCACCCGAGTTTTGTACCTCGGGGGGTATTGCTGGACCAGGGGATGTTTTTGGAATTTTTTGGGATGAGCTTTGAGCTTGTCCTCGCCGGAAAATCCTGAGAAGGGGTCCTCAATCAGAAAATCAGCGGTGGTCACGGGCTACTTCACACACGGCTCACATGCAAGCGTCCACAAACAAAGCCAAAAAACGAGACCGGTTTCGGCCCAACACTAGGCCCTCATCAGTCTGAGCGTGAGATAACAAAGGATATTCAAAAAGACATTCTTTATCTCACACCAGTGCGTGTATCACACATGCAGACATCCGTCATTTTACTGGCGTGTTCCATCTGGTGTATTATACATCTGGTTCACTGACTTCACTGAAAATACATGTGCATAGCGCAGGAATTGCATTCACAAATATTCAAAACACATGATATTTTGGCAGTGTGCGCGACCTGTTCAGGCGACGCGGCGGCGCTTACTCTGGCTGCAGTTGCCATTTTCAGCTGCTGCCCTGCAATTCAACAACAGGCTGGCATCCATAGACAAACTGTCTGCAGCTGGCTGGACATTCCCCAGATCATTCAGGGTTTTTACCAGCGCTCTGTGCCAGCGCTTCCTGAGATTTGGCTGTGGACGGTTGACTGCAAACAGTTTGGTCCCAGGAATTGATTGTTTGATCTGTTGGTTCAGTCTGTGAATTGGATCTCCATACTTCAGGGGAATACACGCCTCATATGGCACTCTCCACACATGGATGCGAAAAAATTCCAAAAAACTACCCACCCTCCTACCCTTTGTTTTGGAATTTCGTGTCATGTATCTGTCCTTCTCAGACCAACTCACAGGCAAGGAACTGCAGAGCGTTTTGGGGTACCCTAGCCTGCGGCAGGCCCCATTCATCCTCTTTACGGCCGCCAGGAAATATCGTTCATGGGAGTTAGTACGAAGGAAGCGTACCCCCTCCCCCCGCCTCCACCCGAGTTTTGTACCTCGGGGGGTATTGCTGGACCAGGGGATGTTTTTGGAATTTTTTGGGATGAGCTTTGAGCTTGTCCTCGCCGGAAAATCCTGAGAAGGGGTCCTCAATCAGAAAATCAGCGGTGGTCACGGGCTACTTCACACACGGCTCACATGCAAGCGTACACAAACAAAGCCAAAAAACGAGACCGGTTTCGGCCCAACACTAGGCCCTCATCAGTCTGAGCGTGAGATAACAAAGGATATTCAAAAAGACATTCTTTATCTCACACCAGTGCGTGTATCACACATGCAGACATCCGTCATTTTACTGGCGTGTTCCATCTGGTGTATTATACATCTGGTTCACTGACTTCACTGAAAATACATGTGCATAGCGCAGGAATTGCATTCACAAATATTCAAAACACATGATATTTTGGCAGTGTGCGCGACCTGTTCAGGCGACGCGGCGGCGCTTACTCTGGCTGCAGTTGCCATTTTCAGCTGCTGCCCTGCAATTCAACAACAGGCTGGCATCCACAGACAAACTGTCTGCAGCTGGCTGGACATTCCCCAGATCATTCAGGGTTTTTACCAGCGCTCTGTGCCAGCGCTTCCTGAGATTTGGCTGTGGACGGTTGACTGCAAACAGTTTGGTCCCAGGAATTGATTGTTTGATCTGTTGGTTCAGTCTGTGAATTGGATCTCCATACTTCAGGGGAATACACGCCTCATATGGCACTCTCCACACATGGATGCGAAAAAATTCCAAAAAACTACCCACCCTCCTACCCTTTGTTTTGGAATTTCGTGTCATGTATCTGTCCTTCTCAGACCAACTCACAGGCAAGGAACTGCAGAGCGTTTTGGGGTACCCTAGCCTGCGGCAGGCCCCATTCATCCTCTTTACGGCCGCCAGGAAATATCGTTCATGGGAGTTAGTACGAAGGAAGCGTACCCCCTCCCCCCGCCTCCACCCGAGTTTTGTACCTCGGGGGGTATTGCTGGACCAGGGGATGTTTTTGGAATTTTTTGGGATGAGCTTTGAGCTTGTCCTCGCCGGAAAATCCTGAGAAGGGGTCCTCAATCAGAAAATCAGCGGTGGTCACGGGCTACTTCACACACGGCTCACATGCAAGCGTACACAAACAAAGCCAAAAAACGAGACCGGTTTCGGCCCAACACTAGGCCCTCATCAGTCTGAGCGTGAGATAACAAAGGATATTCAAAAAGACATTCTTTATCTCACACCAGTGCGTGTATCACACATGCAGACATCCGTCATTTTACTGGCGTGTTCCATCTGGTGTATTATACATCTGGTTCACTGACTTCACTGAAAATACATGTGCATAGCGCAGGAATTGCATTCACAAATATTCAAAACACATGATATTTTGGCAGTGTGCGCGACCTGTTCAGGCGACGCGGCGGCGCTTACTCTGGCTGCAGTTGCCATTTTCAGCTGCTGCCCTGCAATTCAACAACAGGCTGGCATCCACAGACAAACTGTCTGCAGCTGGCTGGACATTCCCCAGATCATTCAGGGTTTTTACCAGCGCTCTGTGCCAGCGCTTCCTGAGATTTGGCTGTGGACGGTTGACTGCAAACAGTTTGGTCCCAGGAATTGATTGTTTGATCTGTTGGTTCAGTCTGTGAATTGGATCTCCATACTTCAGGGGAATACACGCCTCATATGGCACTCTCCACACATGGATGCGAAAAAATTCCAAAAAACTACCCACCCTCCTACCCTTTGTTTTGGAATTTCGTGTCATGTATCTGTCCTTCTCAGACCAACTCACAGGCAAGGAACTGCAGAGCGTTTTGGGGTACCCTAGCCTGCGGCAGGCCCCATTCATCCTCTTTACGGCCGCCAGGAAATATCGTTCATGGGAGTTAGTACGAAGGAAGCGTACCCCCTCCCCCCGCCTCCACCCGAGTTTTGTACCTCGGGGGGTATTGCTGGACCAGGGGATGTTTTTGGAATTTTTTGGGATGAGCTTTGAGCTTGTCCTCGCCGGAAAATCCTGAGAAGGGGTCCTCAATCAGAAAATCAGCGGTGGTCACGGGCTACTTCACACACGGCTCACATGCAAGCGTACACAAACAAAGCCAAAAAACGAGACCGGTTTCGGCCCAACACTAGGCCCTCATCAGTCTGAGCGTGAGATAACAAAGGATATTCAAAAAGACATTCTTTATCTCACACCAGTGCGTGTATCACACATGCAGACATCCGTCATTTTACTGGCGTGTTCCATCTGGTGTATTATACATCTGGTTCACTGACTTCACTGAAAATACATGTGCATAGCGCAGGAATTGCATTCACAAATATTCAAAACACATGATATTTTGGCAGTGTGCGCGACCTGTTCAGGCGACGCGGCGGCGCTTACTCTGGCTGCAGTTGCCATTTTCAGCTGCTGCCCTGCAATTCAACAACAGGCTGGCATCCACAGACAAACTGTCTGCAGCTGGCTGGACATTCCCCAGATCATTCAGGGTTTTTACCAGCGCTCTGTGCCAGCGCTTCCTGAGATTTGGCTGTGGACGGTTGACTGCAAACAGTTTGGTCCCAGGAATTGATTGTTTGATCTGTTGGTTCAGTCTGTGAATTGGATCTCCATACTTCAGGGGAATACACGCCTCATATGGCACTCTCCACACATGGATGCGAAAAAATTCCAAAAAACTACCCACCCTCCTACCCTTTGTTTTGGAATTTCGTGTCATGTATCTGTCCTTCTCAGACCAACTCACAGGCAAGGAACTGCAGAGCGTTTTGGGGTACCCTAGCCTGCGGCAGGCCCCATTCATCCTCTTTACGGCCGCCAGGAAATATCGTTCATGGGAGTTAGTACGAAGGAAGCGTACCCCCTCCCCCCGCCTCCACCCGAGTTTTGTACCTCGGGGGGTATTGCTGGACCAGGGGATGTTTTTGGAATTTTTTGGGATGAGCTTTGAGCTTGTCCTCGCCGGAAAATCCTGAGAAGGGGTCCTCAATCAGAAAATCAGCGGTGGTCACGGGCTACTTCACACACGGCTCACATGCAAGCGTACACAAACAAAGCCAAAAAACGAGACCGGTTTCGGCCCAACACTAGGCCCTCATCAGTCTGAGCGTGAGATAACAAAGGATATTCAAAAAGACATTCTTTATCTCACACCAGTGCGTGTATCACACATGCAGACATCCGTCATTTTACTGGCGTGTTCCATCTGGTGTATTATACATCTGGTTCACTGACTTCACTGAAAATACATGTGCATAGCGCAGGAATTGCATTCACAAATATTCAAAACACATGATATTTTGGCAGTGTGCGCGACCTGTTCAGGCGACGCGGCGGCGCTTACTCTGGCTGCAGTTGCCATTTTCAGCTGCTGCCCTGCAATTCAACAACAGGCTGGCATCCACAGACAAACTGTCTGCAGCTGGCTGGACATTCCCCAGATCATTCAGGGTTTTTACCAGCGCTCTGTGCCAGCGCTTCCTGAGATTTGGCTGTGGACGGTTGACTGCAAACAGTTTGGTCCCAGGAATTGATTGTTTGATCTGTTGGTTCAGTCTGTGAATTGGATCTCCATACTTCAGGGGAATACACGCCTCATATGGCACTCTCCACACATGGATGCGAAAAAATTCCAAAAAACTACCCACCCTCCTACCCTTTGTTTTGGAATTTCGTGTCATGTATCTGTCCTTCTCAGACCAACTCACAGGCAAGGAACTGCAGAGCGTTTTGGGGTACCCTAGCCTGCGGCAGGCCCCATTCATCCTCTTTACGGCCGCCAGGAAATATCGTTCATGGGAGTTAGTACGAAGGAAGCGTACCCCCTCCCCCCGCCTCCACCCGAGTTTTGTACCTCGGGGGGTATTGCTGGACCAGGGGATGTTTTTGGAATTTTTTGGGATGAGCTTTGAGCTTGTCCTCGCCGGAAAATCCTGAGAAGGGGTCCTCAATCAGAAAATCAGCGGTGGTCACGGGCTACTTCACACACGGCTCACATGCAAGCGTACACAAACAAAGCCAAAAAACGAGACCGGTTTCGGCCCAACACTAGGCCCTCATCAGTCTGAGCGTGAGATAACAAAGGATATTCAAAAAGACATTCTTTATCTCACACCAGTGCGTGTATCACACATGCAGACATCCGTCATTTTACTGGCGTGTTCCATCTGGTGTATTATACATCTGGTTCACTGACTTCACTGAAAATACATGTGCATAGCGCAGGAATTGCATTCACAAATATTCAAAACACATGATATTTTGGCAGTGTGCGCGACCTGTTCAGGCGACGCGGCGGCGCTTACTCTGGCTGCAGTTGCCATTTTCAGCTGCTGCCCTGCAATTCAACAACAGGCTGGCATCCACAGACAAACTGTCTGCAGCTGGCTGGACATTCCCCAGATCATTCAGGGTTTTTACCAGCGCTCTGTGCCAGCGCTTCCTGAGATTTGGCTGTGGACGGTTGACTGCAAACAGTTTGGTCCCAGGAATTGATTGTTTGATCTGTTGGTTCAGTCTGTGAATTGGATCTCCATACTTCAGGGGAATACACGCCTCATATGGCACTCTCCACACATGGATGCGAAAAAATTCCAAAAAACTACCCACCCTCCTACCCTTTGTTTTGGAATTTCGTGTCATGTATCTGTCCTTCTCAGACCAACTCACAGGCAAGGAACTGCAGAGCGTTTTGGGGTACCCTAGCCTGCGGCAGGCCCCATTCATCCTCTTTACGGCCGCCAGGAAATATCGTTCATGGGAGTTAGTACGAAGGAAGCGTACCCCCTCCCCCCGCCTCCACCCGAGTTTTGTACCTCGGGGGGTATTGCTGGACCAGGGGATGTTTTTGGAATTTTTTGGGATGAGCTTTGAGCTTGTCCTCGCCGGAAAATCCTGAGAAGGGGTCCTCAATCAGAAAATCAGCGGTGGTCACGGGCTACTTCACACACGGCTCACATGCAAGCGTCCACAAACAAAGCCAAAAAACGAGACCGGTTTCGGCCCAACACTAGGCCCTCATCAGTCTGAGCGTGAGATAACAAAGGATATTCAAAAAGACATTCTTTATCTCACACCAGTGCGTGTATCACACATGCAGACATCCGTCATTTTACTGGCGTGTTCCATCTGGTGTATTATACATCTGGTTCACTGACTTCACTGAAAATACATGTGCATAGCGCAGGAATTGCATTCACAAATATTCAAAACACATGATATTTTGGCAGTGTGCGCGACCTGTTCAGGCGACGCGGCGGCGCTTACTCTGGCTGCAGTTGCCATTTTCAGCTGCTGCCCTGCAATTCAACAACAGGCTGGCATCCACAGACAAACTGTCTGCAGCTGGCTGGACATTCCCCAGATCATTCAGGGTTTTTACCAGCGCTCTGTGCCAGCGCTTCCTGAGATTTGGCTGTGGACGGTTGACTGCAAACAGTTTGGTCCCAGGAATTGATTGTTTGATCTGTTGGTTCAGTCTGTGAATTGGATCTCCATACTTCAGGGGAATACACGCCTCATATGGCACTCTCCACACATGGATGCGAAAAAATTCCAAAAAACTACCCACCCTCCTACCCTTTGTTTTGGAATTTCGTGTCATGTATCTGTCCTTCTCAGACCAACTCACAGGCAAGGAACTGCAGAGCGTTTTGGGGTACCCTAGCCTGCGGCAGGCCCCATTCATCCTCTTTACGGCCGCCAGGAAATATCGTTCATGGGAGTTAGTACGAAGGAAGCGTACCCCCTCCCCCCGCCTCCACCCGAGTTTTGTACCTCGGGGGGTATTGCTGGACCAGGGGATGTTTTTGGAATTTTTTGGGATGAGCTTTGAGCTTGTCCTCGCCGGAAAATCCTGAGAAGGGGTCCTCAATCAGAAAATCAGCGGTGGTCACGGGCTACTTCACACACGGCTCACATGCAAGCGTCCACAAACAAAGCCAAAAAACGAGACCGGTTTCGGCCCAACACTAGGCCCTCATCAGTCTGAGCGTGAGATAACAAAGGATATTCAAAAAGACATTCTTTATCTCACACCAGTGCGTGTATCACACATGCAGACATCCGTCATTTTACTGGCGTGTTCCATCTGGTGTATTATACATCTGGTTCACTGACTTCACTGAAAATACATGTGCATAGCGCAGGAATTGCATTCACAAATATTCAAAACACATGATATTTTGGCAGTGTGCGCGACCTGTTCAGGCGACGCGGCGGCGCTTACTCTGGCTGCAGTTGCCATTTTCAGCTGCTGCCCTGCAATTCAACAACAGGCTGGCATCCATATACAAACTGTCTGCAGCTGGCTGGACATTCCCCAGATCATTCAGGGTTTTTACCAGCGCTCTGTGCCAGCGCTTCCTGAGATTTGGCTGTGGACGGTTGACTGCAAACAGTTTGGTCCCAGGAATTGATTGTTTGATCTGTTGGTTCAGTCTGTGAATTGGATCTCCATACTTCAGGGGAATACACGCCTCATATGGCACTCTCCACACATGGATGCGAAAAAATTCCAAAAAACTACCCACCCTCCTACCCTTTGTTTTGGAATTTCGTGTCATGTATCTGTCCTTCTCAGACCAACTCACAGGCAAGGAACTGCACAGCGTTTTGGGGTACCCTAGCCTGCGGCAGGCCCCATTCATCCTCTTTACGGCCGCCAGGAAATATCGTTCATGGGAGTTAGTACGAAGGAAGCGTACCCCCTCCCCCCGCCTCCACCCGAGTTTTGTACCTCGGGGGGTATTGCTGGACCAGGGGATGTTTTTGGAATTTTTTGGGATGAGCTTTGAGCTTGTCCTCGCCGGAAAATCCTGAGAAGGGGTCCTCAATCAGAAAATCAGCGGTGGTCACGGGCTACTTCACACACGGCTCACATGCAAGCGTCCACAAACAAAGCCAAAAAACGAGACCGGTTTCGGCCCAACACTAGGCCCTCATCAGTCTGAGCGTGAGATAACAAAGGATATTCAAAAAGACATTCTTTATCTCACACCAGTGCGTGTATCACACATGCAGACATCCGTCATTTTACTGGCGTGTTCCATCTGGTGTATTATACATCTGGTTCACTGACTTCACTGAAAATACATGTGCATAGCGCAGGAATTGCATTCACAAATATTCAAAACACATGATATTTTGGCAGTGTGCGCGACCTGTTCAGGCGACGCGGCGGCGCTTACTCTGGCTGCAGTTGCCATTTTCAGCTGCTGCCCTGCAATTCAACAACAGGCTGGCATCCACAGACAAACTGTCTGCAGCTGGCTGGACATTCCCCAGATCATTCAGGGTTTTTACCAGCGCTCTGTGCCAGCGCTTCCTGAGATTTGGCTGTGGACGGTTGACTGCAAACAGTTTGGTCCCAGGAATTGATTGTTTGATCTGTTGGTTCAGTCTGTGAATTGGATCTCCATACTTCAGGGGAATACACGCCTCATATGGCACTCTCCACACATGGATGCGAAAAAATTCCAAAAAACTACCCACCCTCCTACCCTTTGTTTTGGAATTTCGTGTCATGTATCTGTCCTTCTCAGACCAACTCACAGGCAAGGAACTGCAGAGCGTTTTGGGGTACCCTAGCCTGCGGCAGGCCCCATTCATCCTCTTTACGGCCGCCAGGAAATATCGTTCATGGGAGTTAGTACGAAGGAAGCGTACCCCCTCCCCCCGCCTCCACCCGAGTTTTGTACCTCGGGGGGTATTGCTGGACCAGGGGATGTTTTTGGAATTTTTTGGGATGAGCTTTGAGCTTGTCCTCGCCGGAAAATCCTGAGAAGGGGTCCTCAATCAGAAAATCAGCGGTGGTCACGGGCTACTTCACACACGGCTCACATGCAAGCGTACACAAACAAAGCCAAAAAACGAGACCGGTTTCGGCCCAACACTAGGCCCTCATCAGTCTGAGCGTGAGATAACAAAGGATATTCAAAAAGACATTCTTTATCTCACACCAGTGCGTGTATCACACATGCAGACATCCGTCATTTTACTGGCGTGTTCCATCTGGTGTATTATACATCTGGTTCACTGACTTCACTGAAAATACATGTGCATAGCGCAGGAATTGCATTCACAAATATTCAAAACACATGATATTTTGGCAGTGTGCGCGACCTGTTCAGGCGACGCGGCGGCGCTTACTCTGGCTGCAGTTGCCATTTTCAGCTGCTGCCCTGCAATTCAACAACAGGCTGGCATCCATAGACAAACTGTCTGCAGCTGGCTGGACATTCCCCAGATCATTCAGGGTTTTTACCAGCGCTCTGTGCCAGCGCTTCCTGAGATTTGGCTGTGGACGGTTGACTGCAAACAGTTTGGTCCCAGGAATTGATTGTTTGATCTGTTGGTTCAGTCTGTGAATTGGATCTCCATACTTCAGGGGAATACACGCCTCATATGGCACTCTCCACACATGGATGCGAAAAAATTCCAAAAAACTACCCACCCTCCTACCCTTTGTTTTGGAATTTCGTGTCATGTATCTGTCCTTCTCAGACCAACTCACAGGCAAGGAACTGCAGAGCGTTTTGGGGTACCCTAGCCTGCGGCAGGCCCCATTCATCCTCTTTACGGCCGCCAGGAAATATCGTTCATGGGAGTTAGTACGAAGGAAGCGTACCCCCTCCCCCCGCCTCCACCCGAGTTTTGTACCTCGGGGGGTATTGCTGGACCAGGGGATGTTTTTGGAATTTTTTGGGATGAGCTTTGAGCTTGTCCTCGCCGGAAAATCCTGAGAAGGGGTCCTCAATCAGAAAATCAGCGGTGGTCACGGGCTACTTCACACACGGCTCACATGCAAGCGTCCACAAACAAAGCCAAAAAACGAGACCGGTTTCGGCCCAACACTAGGCCCTCATCAGTCTGAGCGTGAGATAACAAAGGATATTCAAAAAGACATTCTTTATCTCACACCAGTGCGTGTATCACACATGCAGACATCCGTCATTTTACTGGCGTGTTCCATCTGGTGTATTATACATCTGGTTCACTGACTTCACTGAAAATACATGTGCATAGCGCAGGAATTGCATTCACAAATATTCAAAACACATGATATTTTGGCAGTGTGCGCGACCTGTTCAGGCGACGCGGCGGCGCTTACTCTGGCTGCAGTTGCCATTTTCAGCTGCTGCCCTGCAATTCAACAACAGGCTGGCATCCACAGACAAACTGTCTGCAGCTGGCTGGACATTCCCCAGATCATTCAGGGTTTTTACCAGCGCTCTGTGCCAGCGCTTCCTGAGATTTGGCTGTGGACGGTTGACTGCAAACAGTTTGGTCCCAGGAATTGATTGTTTGATCTGTTGGTTCAGTCTGTGAATTGGATCTCCATACTTCAGGGGAATACACGCCTCATATGGCACTCTCCACACATGGATGCGAAAAAATTCCAAAAAACTACCCACCCTCCTACCCTTTGTTTTGGAATTTCGTGTCATGTATCTGTCCTTCTCAGACCAACTCACAGGCAAGGAACTGCAGAGCGTTTTGGGGTACCCTAGCCTGCGGCAGGCCCCATTCATCCTCTTTACGGCCGCCAGGAAATATCGTTCATGGGAGTTAGTACGAAGGAAGCGTACCCCCTCCCCCCGCCTCCACCCGAGTTTTGTACCTCGGGGGGTATTGCTGGACCAGGGGATGTTTTTGGAATTTTTTGGGATGAGCTTTGAGCTTGTCCTCGCCGGAAAATCCTGAGAAGGGGTCCTCAATCAGAAAATCAGCGGTGGTCACGGGCTACTTCACACACGGCTCACATGCAAGCGTCCACAAACAAAGCCAAAAAACGAGACCGGTTTCGGCCCAACACTAGGCCCTCATCAGTCTGAGCGTGAGATAACAAAGGATATTCAAAAAGACATTCTTTATCTCACACCAGTGCGTGTATCACACATGCAGACATCCGTCATTTTACTGGCGTGTTCCATCTGGTGTATTATACATCTGGTTCACTGACTTCACTGAAAATACATGTGCATAGCGCAGGAATTGCATTCACAAATATTCAAAACACATGATATTTTGGCAGTGTGCGCGACCTGTTCAGGCGACGCGGCGGCGCTTACTCTGGCTGCAGTTGCCATTTTCAGCTGCTGCCCTGCAATTCAACAACAGGCTGGCATCCATAGACAAACTGTCTGCAGCTGGCTGGACATTCCCCAGATCATTCAGGGTTTTTACCAGCGCTCTGTGCCAGCGCTTCCTGAGATTTGGCTGTGGACGGTTGACTGCAAACAGTTTGGTCCCAGGAATTGATTGTTTGATCTGTTGGTTCAGTCTGTGAATTGGATCTCCATACTTCAGGGGAATACACGCCTCATATGGCACTCTCCACACATGGATGCGAAAAAATTCCAAAAAACTACCCACCCTCCTACCCTTTGTTTTGGAATTTCGTGTCATGTATCTGTCCTTCTCAGACCAACTCACAGGCAAGGAACTGCAGAGCGTTTTGGGGTACCCTAGCCTGCGGCAGGCCCCATTCATCCTCTTTACGGCCGCCAGGAAATATCGTTCATGGGAGTTAGTACGAAGGAAGCGTACCCCCTCCCCCCGCCTCCACCCGAGTTTTGTACCTCGGGGGGTATTGCTGGACCAGGGGATGTTTTTGGAATTTTTTGGGATGAGCTTTGAGCTTGTCCTCGCCGGAAAATCCTGAGAAGGGGTCCTCAATCAGAAAATCAGCGGTGGTCACGGGCTACTTCACACACGGCTCACATGCAAGCGTCCACAAACAAAGCCAAAAAACGAGACCGGTTTCGGCCCAACACTAGGCCCTCATCAGTCTGAGCGTGAGATAACAAAGGATATTCAAAAAGACATTCTTTATCTCACACCAGTGCGTGTATCACACATGCAGACATCCGTCATTTTACTGGCGTGTTCCATCTGGTGTATTATACATCTGGTTCACTGACTTCACTGAAAATACATGTGCATAGCGCAGGAATTGCATTCACAAATATTCAAAACACATGATATTTTGGCAGTGTGCGCGACCTGTTCAGGCGACGCGGCGGCGCTTACTCTGGCTGCAGTTGCCATTTTCAGCTGCTGCCCTGCAATTCAACAACAGGCTGGCATCCACAGACAAACTGTCTGCAGCTGGCTGGACATTCCCCAGATCATTCAGGGTTTTTACCAGCGCTCTGTGCCAGCGCTTCCTGAGATTTGGCTGTGGACGGTTGACTGCAAACAGTTTGGTCCCAGGAATTGATTGTTTGATCTGTTGGTTCAGTCTGTGAATTGGATCTCCATACTTCAGGGGAATACACGCCTCATATGGCACTCTCCACACATGGATGCGAAAAAATTCCAAAAAACTACCCACCCTCCTACCCTTTGTTTTGGAATTTCGTGTCATGTATCTGTCCTTCTCAGACCAACTCACAGGCAAGGAACTGCAGAGCGTTTTGGGGTACCCTAGCCTGCGGCAGGCCCCATTCATCCTCTTTACGGCCGCCAGGAAATATCGTTCATGGGAGTTAGTACGAAGGAAGCGTACCCCCTCCCCCCGCCTCCACCCGAGTTTTGTACCTCGGGGGGTATTGCTGGACCAGGGGATGTTTTTGGAATTTTTTGGGATGAGCTTTGAGCTTGTCCTCGCCGGAAAATCCTGAGAAGGGGTCCTCAATCAGAAAATCAGCGGTGGTCACGGGCTACTTCACACACGGCTCACATGCAAGCGTCCACAAACAAAGCCAAAAAACGAGACCGGTTTCGGCCCAACACTAGGCCCTCATCAGTCTGAGCGTGAGATAACAAAGGATATTCAAAAAGACATTCTTTATCTCACACCAGTGCGTGTATCACACATGCAGACATCCGTCATTTTACTGGCGTGTTCCATCTGGTGTATTATACATCTGGTTCACTGACTTCACTGAAAATACATGTGCATAGCGCAGGAATTGCATTCACAAATATTCAAAACACATGATATTTTGGCAGTGTGCGCGACCTGTTCAGGCGACGCGGCGGCGCTTACTCTGGCTGCAGTTGCCATTTTCAGCTGCTGCCCTGCAATTCAACAACAGGCTGGCATCCACAGACAAACTGTCTGCAGCTGGCTGGACATTCCCCAGATCATTCAGGGTTTTTACCAGCGCTCTGTGCCAGCGCTTCCTGAGATTTGGCTGTGGACGGTTGACTGCAAACAGTTTGGTCCCAGGAATTGATTGTTTGATCTGTTGGTTCAGTCTGTGAATTGGATCTCCATACTTCAGGGGAATACACGCCTCATATGGCACTCTCCACACATGGATGCGAAAAAATTCCAAAAAACTACCCACCCTCCTACCCTTTGTTTTGGAATTTTGTGTCATGTATCTGTCCTTCTCAGACCAACTCATAGGCAAGGAACTGCAGAGCGTTTTGGGGTACCCTAGCCTGCGGCAGGCCCCATTCATCCTCTTTACGGCCGCCAGGAAATATCGTTCATGGGAGTTAGTACGAAGGAAGCGTACCCCCTCCCCCCGCCTCCACCCGAGTTTTGTACCTCGGGGGGTATTGCTGGACCAGGGGATGTTTTTGGAATTTTTTGGGATGAGCTTTGAGCTTGTCCTCGCCGGAAAATCCTGAGAAGGGGTCCTCAATCAGAAAATCAGCGGTGGTCACGGGCTACTTCACACACGGCTCACATGCAAGCGTCCACAAACAAAGCCAAAAAACGAGACCGGTTTCGGCCCAACACTAGGCCCTCATCAGTCTGAGCGTGAGATAACAAAGGATATTCAAAAAGACATTCTTTATCTCACACCAGTGCGTGTATCACACATGCAGACATCCGTCATTTTACTGGCGTGTTCCATCTGGTGTATTATACATCTGGTTCACTGACTTCACTGAAAATACATGTGCATAGCGCAGGAATTGCATTCACAAATATTCAAAACACATGATATTTTGGCAGTGTGCGCGACCTGTTCAGGCGACGCGGCGGCGCTTACTCTGGCTGCAGTTGCCATTTTCAGCTGCTGCCCTGCAATTCAACAACAGGCTGGCATCCACAGACAAACTGTCTGCAGCTGGCTGGACATTCCCCAGATCATTCAGGGTTTTTACCAGCGCTCTGTGCCAGCGCTTCCTGAGATTTGGCTGTGGACGGTTGACTGCAAACAGTTTGGTCCCAGGAATTGATTGTTTGATCTGTTGGTTCAGTCTGTGAATTGGATCTCCATACTTCAGGGGAATACACGCCTCATATGGCACTCTCCACACATGGATGCGAAAAAATTCCAAAAAACTACCCACCCTCCTACCCTTTGTTTTGGAATTTCGTGTCATGTATCTGTCCTTCTCAGACCAACTCACAGGCAAGGAACTGCAGAGCGTTTTGGGGTACCCTAGCCTGCGGCAGGCCCCATTCATCCTCTTTACGGCCGCCAGGAAATATCGTTCATGGGAGTTAGTACGAAGGAAGCGTACCCCCTCCCCCCGCCTCCACCCGAGTTTTGTACCTCGGGGGGTATTGCTGGACCAGGGGATGTTTTTGGAATTTTTTGGGATGAGCTTTGAGCTTGTCCTCGCCGGAAAATCCTGAGAAGGGGTCCTCAATCAGAAAATCAGCGGTGGTCACGGGCTACTTCACACACGGCTCACATGCAAGCGTACACAAACAAAGCCAAAAAACGAGACCGGTTTCGGCCCAACACTAGGCCCTCATCAGTCTGAGCGTGAGATAACAAAGGATATTCAAAAAGACATTCTTTATCTCACACCAGTGCGTGTATCACACATGCAGACATCCGTCATTTTACTGGCGTGTTCCATCTGGTGTATTATACATCTGGTTCACTGACTTCACTGAAAATACATGTGCATAGCGCAGGAATTGCATTCACAAATATTCAAAACACATGATATTTTGGCAGTGTGCGCGACCTGTTCAGGCGACGCGGCGGCGCTTACTCTGGCTGCAGTTGCCATTTTCAGCTGCTGCCCTGCAATTCAACAACAGGCTGGCATCCATAGACAAACTGTCTGCAGCTGGCTGGACATTCCCCAGATCATTCAGGGTTTTTACCAGCGCTCTGTGCCAGCGCTTCCTGAGATTTGGCTGTGGACGGTTGACTGCAAACAGTTTGGTCCCAGGAATTGATTGTTTGATCTGTTGGTTCAGTCTGTGAATTGGATCTCCATACTTCAGGGGAATACACGCCTCATATGGCACTCTCCACACATGGATGCGAAAAAATTCCAAAAAACTACCCACCCTCCTACCCTTTGTTTTGGAATTTCGTGTCATGTATCTGTCCTTCTCAGACCAACTCACAGGCAAGGAACTGCAGAGCGTTTTGGGGTACCCTAGCCTGCGGCAGGCCCCATTCATCCTCTTTACGGCCGCCAGGAAATATCGTTCATGGGAGTTAGTACGAAGGAAGCGTACCCCCTCCCCCCGCCTCCACCCGAGTTTTGTACCTCGGGGGGTATTGCTGGACCAGGGGATGTATGTGGCACTGTTTGTAGGCTTGAAATGGGTACAGTACCTCGGTTCATGCAGGTCCAGGACATGTAGGTCCAGGAAAATGATATCCGCTGACACACCCAGAGCCAAAACCTCAAAAGGCAGGTGTGGGGGGTACCAAGAGGAAAGCATTGCAGTGATCTGCGGCGTATGGGCGTGGTGGTGAATACACGCGCCATCGTCGATACATCTCAGCAAAATGCATGGCAGTGCCTTCTGCCCCAGACGTTCAAAACAGCGCAGCGCTAGGTTAGCCCAGGCTGGGGCGCAATTCGTCCCCATGGAGAAGCCCTGGGCCTGCCTGTAAATTCCACTGCCTGGGGCCTTAAAAATATTACGAGTAAAAATTAGGTGCAGGAAAACCTCACCCAGGGCGTCCTCGCGGCCCCTCGACGACCGTCGCGCTGGGCCGTGTCGGAGGCCGGGGACACGGGCCTACTTCCTTGTCCTCCGGGAATGCGGGGGGGAGACGGGGACGGAGGCGCGGCCCCGCGGGGCTGCGGGGGGCATGACCCGAGGGAGAGGCCGCCGCACGGGGACGGGGGGCACGGAGGCCCCGGGCGAGCGCGCAGGGGAGGCCGGACCCGCGGGCCGCGCGCGCAGAGAGGGCGCCGGGACCGGCGTAGAGGCGGTGGGGCTCGGGGGGCCACTGTTGCGGGGGGAGTCCGCGTCCGCCGCCCGCGGCGGCCGCTGGACGGGGCCCTCGGGGCAGTGGGTGCGGACGGAGCCGTTGGACGCTACGAACGTCCAGCCCGAGGCCCGTGGGGACGGGGCCGTGGCGCTGTCCGGCGACGCCGGGGGACTTGAGGACGTGCCGGAGGGCCGCGGTCGGGGGGGGGGGCGGGGCGGTGACGTGGGGTGGCGCGCGGCCGGGCCGAGTCGCGGGCCGCGGGCCCTCGCGGGGCTCGGCGGTGGTGGCGGGTGGGGGCACGGCCTCCGGAGGTGCGGGGCTGGAGGTGCTGCCGGGCGGCGGCATCGGGACTGTCGCGGGGGCGGGGGCCGGTGCCTGCGCTGGGGCCGCGGGGACGTCTGCGGGATCGTCCACGGGCCCCATTCGGTAGGGCTGCAGGAGGTCGAGGGTGGGGGGGGACGTGGGGGTGGGGGGGTCCACTTCGATGTCCCCCCGCGGGCCCACGCCGGGCCCGGGCAGCGAGGGGCCGGCCCACGCGGCGTACGGGAGGTCCAGCGACAGTGCGCCCGGCGACGGGCCCCGGGGGCGCCGCAAGTCCTCCTCCGCATGCGCCCCCTCGTCGGATCGGGGCCGCTCCATCACGCGGGACAAGTTGTCGGCCAAACGCGCCACCGCCTCCTCGACCGCCTGCATCCGCTGGACCATGGCGGCCTCGAACTTGTCGATCCGCGCGGCCATTTGGTCCGTCGGGTCCGACCCCATCCGAGCGACTGCGGGGCTGGACCGGCGGCGCTCGCGGAAGGAGGGGGCCGTGTGCCGTAGGCCCTCCGCGTTGAGCCTCATCTCGTCTGACACGCCGAGAGACACTCTTCGCAATGCGGAGTCCCGGACTGCGAAGCTGCCGTCCCGGCCCAGGTCCCGATCGCGGGGGGACGCCGGGGACCCGGGGTCGGGCCGGGCCACTCCGGGGCGGTCCGGGGGCGGGGTGGTCTTGATTTGGGGGATGGCCACGGGTTTGCGGCCATCGCCGTCGTGCAGCGAATTGGGGGCGCCGTGCGCTGACGCTTCAAGATCCATCGCCTTGTTCAAAGGGAAGAAGGACGCGTCTTGAAGGGCGAGCTTGGCACTCACGTACGACTCCTGCCCTGTGTACTCGATCTCGGATTTCTGGTTCAGATGGACAATGAAGTACAGATAGTGCCACATGTTGTGGGCGTGCCGCACGTGCCGCGTGAACCCGCCCTCCACCAGGCGGTCGAATACGTTGGCGTCCTCCCCACAAATGAGGCAGTACCTCCGCGTGTCCTCTTCGATCGCGTTCTTCTGGTCGCGAAGCTGAGCAAACGTGTCGATGATGATGCCAAACACGATGTTCAGAATGATGACGACGACGACGAGATAGAACGCGAAATCGAACACGGGCCGCAAGCCGTTGCGGGGCTGCGGGAGCAGGTCTCCGAGTCCCCCGCCGGCCCGAATGCCACTCAGCAGTCCGAAGGCGAAGCACTCCAACAGAGTTCCACAGACCCCCTCCCCGTCATCTGCGCCCACGAAGTCCTCCCGAAAGAACGCGTACCCGATCACAACGAACAGGTACACGACGACGACGGTCAGCGCGGCGGTCAGCAGCAGGTTCCATCCGTTGAGAACGACGGAGCGAATCAAAATGTGGAGCATCGCACTTTTGTTGACGATCATGAGCAGATGCCCCGCGAACCAAAACGGCGACACGAAGACCCCCAACATCGCCATCAGCAGCAACAGGAACGTGTAGATCACGGGGAAATAAAACCGGAAGTGCACCGCACCGCCTTCCCTTACGACCCAGCCCTTCTGTTGAATGGTGAACCCGCTGCAGTACACGCGGATGGCGAAGTTGAAGGCCGTCAGGCACACGATGGCCCACCCCAGCGCACTGTTGACGACGCGCTCCCACGGCGCAGAGCTGCGGTCGTTGTAGAACACCACCGCCACCGCGTTCACGAGCAGCGCGGCCCCCAGGATCGCTTTGCCCAGGCGCCCCTTCAGCACCTCGCGGTGGTGGATCCAGTAGCGGCAGCGCGGGGCGAGGCGCGGCCACAGGGCGTGGACCGCGGGCAGAACGCCCTCCTGCAGCCACTCGGTCAGGCGCCGGTCGAATTCCATTTTGGAGCCCACCTCCACAGCTTTGGCCTGGAAGGACGTCACCTTTGCGCTCGCGCTACTGCGGTCGATGTGGAACAGGATCTCGTTCTTCAGGTCGTCGGTCAAGTACTGACAGTTCTGGGGAATCGGGAAGTAGACCTTCTCCGACGCGGCCCCTCGGGCGATCTCCACAACCCCCAAACGGGACTGGAGATACCCGTACCCCAGGCAGCCCTCGATGGCGCTCAGCAAGTTCTGGTCGTCGCTGAAGGTGCGGAGGTGGGACATCAGAATGAAGAGGTTGAAGGCCATTCCCAGGAGCGCCTGCTGGTCCTCTGGAAGGTATCCACCCGAGGCAATGGGGCCCTCCACTGCGATCCATATCCAATCCAAAATGGCTTGAACGGCCCCAAAGTTGATGGTTTGGACAATCAATTTGGGACGCACCTGTTCGTTGCACCCCTCGAGAAGGCTCAGCAACGTGAGGGTCGCTGCACAGCGCAGCTCGAACACAAGCGTGTCGTCCCTCTGAGGGAAAGCGGACTCCAGGACTTCGTTGATGTCCGATGTCACATTGCGAGCGACCAGGGCTGCCTGGTTTTCGGGGCATGGGCCCTGGCACAGTTCGGTGAGAGTGTGGAACGTTTGGATAGCGATGCTGAAGATGCTCTCCTCAAGTCCCCCGGAGATGACCTCCTTCAAAAATCGTATGATCTCGGTCACAACGTTGACAGGATTTGCCGTAGGCTGCTCCCGTAGGTAGTCCTGCAGCTTTAAATGATGTCCTTCACAGAGCAGCTGCAGAAGTCTGAGCACGTTCTTGCTCTCGATCACATCCGTTTTTGCCAACAACATCTCCCGATGGAGTTGCTCCCCGATTTCAGGGGCTGTGTTGGTCACGAAGGCCAGTTCGGACTTCCAGTTGCGCAGACTTGTTAAAGAGTGCTGTATCTTCTCCGAGAATGTCCGCACAAACGACTGGGTTTCGTCGCTTTCGAGGTGTTTGAAAAGGGAGTCCTGTACGACGCTGTTGCCCCCCCAGAAAAGGCTGGTGGCAAATTGGATGGTGGCGCAGAAGACCTCGGGGTCCGGGTCCTGGACCAGATGCACCACCATATTTGTTGCCCCGAGCCCTGCCATTTGGATCTGCGCCTTCCGCATGGCCGCCGTCTCAAGCCGCTTCTTGTGCTGGTTAATGAAGATCGTGAAAGCCCGCAACAGCCCCGCCTTCACTTTTGCGCTCAACGACCCGTCAGTGATCAGCCCCATCAACTTCTCCAACAATACCTCGTTCAGAGCCCCGTTCTCATCGATGCCCAGCAGCCGCTCATCAAACTCCTCGACCCCATCCAGCGTATCCGCCGGGAATTGTGCGCGGCACTGGGTCTGTACCAAGTGCAGAGCCCACAGCGGCGTATTGTTCGCCGGGTCCCAGTCCTGTGGCTCCTCCTCCGCCCGCCCCTCCGCGGCCTCAAAGGGCTCGTCACTGAAATCCGTGCTCGCCAACACCTGCGAAATCGCCTGCCTAAAGCCGTCCATGTGCTCCGCCTGCGCCTGCGTAAGACCCTCGTGCTGCCGTGCGACTGCGAGCAGTCCCTCAGCGACGCCCTGCGCGGTCGCGAGGCAGGAATCGTCCAGGAGCGTACGCAGCGATGTGTGAGAGCAGGCGTCGAAGAACTCCGTGAGATTCGGCGCCACGACGTCGAGAAGGAATTGGAGTTGCCGTCTGGAGGGCCCGTCAGAGGAAGCGGCCTGCAGCCCTTGGACGCGCGTCTGCAGCAGCTGCATGACCTGCCACCAGGTCCTCCACCAGGGGTCCGTGACGTTCCACCAGTTTGCCTCCAGCGCCGCGCTCTCGAGGTCTGCCCCGTGCCAGGCCCACCAGACGTCTCTCAGGCACCGCAGCAGCGCCATTTGCTCCTCCAGCGCTGCGTCCCCGTCCGCCTCGACGATCATCTTGAGCAGCCACGGCAGGGGCACGAGGCCCTGGGCCAGGCCCTGGGCCTCGTGGTCGTGCCCGATGCAGCAGGTGCAGACCAGGTCCACCACCGCCAGCAGCCACTGCCGCTCCGCATCGGGCAGCGAGGCCACCCGCTGGATGCCCTGGAGGCAGTCCCCGCGGGTCGAGACCACCGCGCGCAGGATCTGCTGCTGGTTGCGGTGCACGGGGATCTGGTTCGCCACGGCGAGCTCCTGCAGGCACTTGGTGCACAGGGGCGCCACGGGGGCCTTTTCGGACACCGGGATGATGAGGTCTTGGATCAGTTGGCTGTTGTTGCGGACGGAAAGCTCGTAATTGGCTTCGAGGATGGCCAGCAGCAGATGTTCGGCGCCCACGTCGTCTCGCAGGTGCTTTATAAACAATGCCAAACTTTCCGTTGTATACAGCGCCACTTGGTTCTTCGGGTTTCTCTTGCAGAACCAGCGGAGGAAGTCGTACAGCGCGGCAGTCATCTTCGAGGCCATCCCCGTGTCACTGGAGACCGCCTTCAAAACATTCACCGCAGTGCTATGCACCTTTAAGACCCGGCAGACGTCCTGCATCTCCAGCGTGTTCTCATCGGACAACTGCACGGAATCGCACCGCACTCGGAAGTGAAGCGACGAGACATCGACGCTGAAGTCGCGGTCCAAAGCCCGAAAGCTCGCAAAGCGCCCATTGGCCTGGAAGCACGGCAAGTGCTCATGAGCCTGCTCCTGGAACCAATCCAGCTCGTTCAACATCAGCTCACACCACTGCCCCCTCAAATTGCGCTTGTTGTTGAAGAACACCTGCAGGCGCACGGCGTGTGCGCCGGCCTCCTCGTAGAACTGCAGCATCCGGGACGAGTGCAAGAGGAGGACGTCCTGCAGCATGGCACTGGCCTCGGGGCGCATGGCGTTGAGGCGGAAGAGGAGGGTCAGGGCCTCCAGGACCAGCGGCGTGTGCTGGTACATGAGGAGGTCCCGCAGAATGGGCGGCAGCCGGTGCCGCATGGCCACGTACACGGGGTCCGCGATCGGCTGCTGCACCGCCGCCATCATCCGCGAGGCGAGGGCATGGGCGTCGTCGCTGTCGCCGTCAAAGAGGAGGTCGGCGACCTGGTGCACCTTCTCCTCCGTCATGAGATCGAGGGCGACCAGGAACAACTTGCACGCCGCGACCTTGCACTCCATGATGGACTGGTTGTGTTCGGTGCACTCGTACCGGTCCGCCTTCGGCCACGACAGGGACATGGCGCGCGTGGGAATGGACCCGTGCCGTCGGGATGGCCCCATCACGTCGGTGGTCCCGTCCACCAACTCCAGCAGAATGTCCACCACCTCCCGCAGCTCTGCCTCCGTGCACTCTTCGTACAGGATGATGCGCTCCCACACCTGAATCACTTGGTGCGTGAGGGCGTTGCGCTCCGGCGCACAGAGGTCCTGGACGACGTTGCGGCGGAGGTACGCCGTGGCGGCCCTCTTCATGGCCCCCACGACCTGCGCGACCGCCGGGGGGACGGCCACGCCGCTGCGGCGGGGGCGCAGGACGGTGCCGGAGCAGTCCTTGACGATGCCGCGCACGCCCAACACCGTCGGGGCGTGCGACGGCCGGTCCAGGTACACGAGGGACGCGATGGACCAGAACAGGGACTTGGCGCGGTCCGGGAGGCCGTCGTGCGCCGTGTCCAGGCTGATGGCCGCCACCAGCAGGTCAGAGGGCAGGCACCGCGCCACCACTTCCCGCGTCCGCATGTTGGCGCCCACACACAACTTGGCGAACAGGTCCAGCGACTGCTCGAAATAACTGATCAGCCGCGCGCCCGCGGTGCCGTAGAACTCGGAGAGCTGGAGCCACCTGCCGTCCGATGAGGTCTGCCCGGACGGACGCCGGCGCCTCTCCCGCTTGTTGATGTGCACGGGGATGGGAGCGGCGGCGCCGTCCCCGAACGACAAGTCCTCATCCTCCGGCACTCGCACTTCAATGGTGCCATCCTGCAGCCGCAGCAGCAGCAGCAGCCCCGCATCCTCCTCCAGGACCCGCTTGCAGATCATCGTTTGGTTGGACAAGACGCCGGTGCCCTCGCAGACACACAGCCCGCACAGGAACTTCAGGTATCCCGCCTGCCGCACCCGCTGCGTGCACAGCCGCACGAAGGCGGTCACGAAGCGCGCCGGCATCTGCTCGAGGAACAGGCGATTGTTGTGGAACATCTCCGACAGCGTGTCCGCCGCCAACCAACAGTACCCCATCTGCGAGAGCATGAAGGGGACGTAGGCCGCGAGGGAGAAGGCGAAGGCCCGGCGGCCGCGCACCATCTGCTGCAACAACCGGTACGCCAGAGCGCAGGTGTTCGCGAGCTCCGCGTTGTGGGCGCTCTGGAGGTCCCGCAGGCTGTACGGCGCGGTCTTGGCCCCCGACTCTCTGAACGGGCTGGACAAGAGGGTAATGACCAATGAGTGCACGTTCATGTCTAAGAGCAGCATCTGATGCCGCACTATCGGGACGCCACTCCGGTTCATGGGGTCCAGGTCCTGGCTGTCGGAGCAGTACAGGATCAGGCTGGTCAGCACGCTCTGGGCCGCCAGGATCTGCTTCAGCGTGGCCCCGTTTTGGAAGTCGGCCACGCACGCAGTCAGGGCCTCGATCATTTTCAGTGCGAAATGGACCTCATCCAGGTCCCCGGATTTGGGGATGTCCAGAGTGAACACGTCATCATCATCGGTCGTGTGCGACAACTCCAGCGCCATGGGCACGTCTTGCGGCGCGGAAGTTGATAGGAAGGTGGATGCAGAGGCTGCGGGGCGCTCCAACAGGGCGTGAGGCCGCTTGACGTACAGCCCCGTAGCCTCATGCCTCAATTGTACGGGGGTCGTTGAGGTCAAGGCAATGGTGTCCGAATCCAAGGGGTAGAGAACAAACAACGTGCGGTCGCTAGTAGCGCACGCGGGGTTGGCCGAGACCGCAAGCTGCTGGGCTGCGCTGCCGGGGCTGGAAACGACCGTCAGGTATGAACTGCTGGGGAGGTGCCGCAGGCGATAGAGCTCCCCGAATTGGATGCTGCCCCCCCGATCCGGCCGCGCGCTCTCCAGGATCCAGAGCGCGTTGGGGTGGAGGCTGTGATCAACCTTTTTCAGGAGCGAGACCTGCGCAGGGCCGTCGCTGGCCCATTCCGGCGGACGAAACTCGGAGACGAAATGGCTCATGGCGTACACGAGGGACGACGTGCCCTGCCGCTTGAGGGTCTTGAACGACGACGGGGTCGTCGGTGAGTAGACGGACGTAGGGTCCGACAGGCACCGCATCGCCCGGTCCGACAGGCCGCTGTCGAAGCGCCAAGGAATGGGGAGGATGTCGTCGACCCCCGCCCACGACGTGGGGCGTGCGTGGGACTGCGGCGAGGCCGCGTCGAGCGCCCACGACGTGGCGCGGACCCCCGTCCACGACGTTGTGCGTGCCCCCGCCCACGACGGGGCGTGGAACGGCCGCACGGGCGTGTCACTGCCGGGGAGGCTGGCGTCGCTGCGCCGGCTGGCGTCGCTGCGGCGGTCCGTGTCGCTGCGGCGGTCCACGTCGAGGAGGGTCGAGTCGCTGGCCTCGAGTTGGCGCCAGCGAAAGCTGCCCGACGCGCGCACCGCCGACGCCAACGGGGCGTACAAGCGCCCGAGGGACGGCCCCAGGGACTGGAGCCGCCCCGCGCTGTCTGTCCGCCCCGGCCCCGACGGAGGCCGGGCGGGGTGGCTGTAGGTGAGCGACTTCCGCGGGCTGTCGGGCTGCTGGCTGCTGGAGGGGCACGCTTCGGTCTCGACGGAGGTGTTCGGGCCGGGGGAGTCAGGCCGGCCCCGCTGCACTGTGGACTGGGACCGCGAGTGCACCGGCCCCGAGGCGGTCGAGGATTGTTTCGAGACGGTGGACAAGGCCTTGTTGGACAGCCCCACGCCGAACTCAAAGGAGGTGATGATTTCTTCAACGTCGGCGTCAGATTCTTCGCTGTCACTGGACGCATCTTCCGGGGGCGGCGCGCATTGCCCCGCTGGCATGGAGTCGCTGTGGAAAGGCCTGGCCGTGAAGAAGCCATCCATTTCGTTGTGATATAACAGCACCGGTTGACCGGCGCGAATGTCCGAGGGGTCGTTCGTGGGATCATCGTACACCTGAAGCCTCCACGCAAACCGCTGGGGCCCACAAGTGACTTCATGGGATCGCACGTCCGTAGACTTGAAACCTTCGAATGCGTTCAGGTGCCGCCAATCAGAGTGCGCAAACCGGAAGAGCACCTGGTCCTTGAGTCGGATATACTCTCCTTCCTGCCGGATCTTGTACTTCGGGAGTATCCGGAAGCAACGGTCGGCTGCATTGACTTGGTGCCCCGCCACAAAGTCCACCGTGAAGCAGTTTGGTGCAGACTCAGAGGGGAGATTGGTGCACACCGTCATGTAGCACCCGGTCTTCGCATGTTGCAGCAAAATAGTGTCTCCGTACCGCACGTACTTGGTCTCGTCCGGCCCCAGGCCAGCACCGATTCCCGCCCGGCTGACCCCACCGCCGTGCAATCTTTGGTATTGGAGGAGGTCTCGCGAGGATGCGGTTGTCGCGGCCGTGTTCCAGATATCAACCGGAAGGATGGACCAAACGCACCTTTCAAAGTTGCGCGGCGTTTCATCGTTGCTAGCTTCCTCCAACTCCACCGCGCTCGCAGCAATGCCTGTCCCTCCTGAGCACAAGTAGCCCAGTGTACCAACGCCCAAAATAGTGATCTTCGTGTAATACTGCAAATACCCATCAGAATCGGCTTCCATGGTGGGAAAGCTTGTTCCAAATTGGCATGAACTACATGAGATCTCGAGAAAAAAATAGACAATCAGAAAATGATGCAGGGTGTGTTCTTGTAAGGCATATGGTGAGAGTCTGTCAGATTCTGATTCATGTGTTGATTTGTTGTTAGATTTGCAACAAATGTGATTGTTCCACCTGTCACAGACCTGATGAGGGGCTCTCTGAGCCTGAAATCGATAGTCTGACAATGACATCTGCTTGTGGACCTGTTGTGCTACGCCAGTTTCTTGGGTTTGAGGCTACAGTCCGCTGTGGAAGTCACCCTTGAAGACTGAGGGCAAGCAGCTACCCGCATACCTCCCCTTTACAAGAAAATGATACAGGGTGTGTTCTTCAAAGGCCAAGTTAAAACCCATGCAACGAGCATTGGCCAAGAATGCTCACCCATCCTTGAAGACAATTTGCTTCATGGCCTGATTGGACCCATTTAAAGGGGCACACCGGGTTGATGGACATTGTCTTTGGGACCTGGGTTTTGGGTGTTGCAAAATCTCAGTGTGTGGATGACCATCCCCCTCCCGCCGAGTCTGTCTCAGTATGTGGTGTTGGAGACCATGACGTAATAATGAATGATGACATGGAAATCGAATGCACAACGCAATACAATTGTTGGATGCACATCCCAAGCGCTGCCGTCGGCCTTGTTAATACAGCCACATATTGGAGAAGCTGGGGATACGCAACTCATAGTTGGTATTTAGCTCATGCCGTCAACAACATAGGAACGCTGTCATCATCTGCCTACTGCTGGCGGGATGAGGAGGCTGTGTATGATTTTGCGTCCGGATTGGCTGTATGTAGCATTTGCAACACCCGGGGTCTGCTCATTTCATCGGCAAGCTTGGTGTGGAGTGGAGAGTACCAAGAGTTTCGCAAATCATAAGTCGGTGAGTAAAACTGCGCTCATTTACGAAAAAGGCTCTCTGAGCGCCGATGGGTCCTTACCCATATGGTTCATGGCGGTCTCTGCATATATCCGCAATTTGGTTGTCTTTCCTTTCTCACTGTTTGTCTACACTCGGTTTGCGGGCACACACTCAACCCACGCCACCAACGCACCATACATACTTATCCCATGAGACCCTTAGCCACGGGATGACCCGACCCACGATGCAATAGCTATTCTACATTGCCACACAGCACTGCAACTGAACGGAACCCCGATGATGATAAAAATTTCCCCCTGGTTCTGCCCCACTGTGCCATATGCACTGTCTGCCTGGTTGGGTGGGGAGGGGCGGACAGTGGTATCTTTTCTGACACCTGGCGCCTGTTTATGAGCGCCGCCTGCGGCGCTAATGCGCAATTCTTTTATCGCGCCTGTGCATCATTCAATGTGTTTCACGCAGGATCCTCGCGTGTTGTTCCGGAGTTTTTTTGCGATTTGCTATTTCTGAATTTTGCAATCTATGTATCAGACTTCTGCATGCCCTTTGGTGTCCAGTGCATTTCTGTTTGTCACGTGGCATCTCCACCTACCTTGTCGGTTTCACAAGGCTGAGCGACGTACATCACCTTTGGAGAGAGAGTATCACCGAACACACACAGGTGATTGATTTGAAGTAACAGGGAACCAATCCAAGGCCGTGTGTGACATAGGGGCAACACAAAGCACCATGGGCCATGTAGTTCCACCCCAGCCAAAATCCGTGTTCACGCAAACAAAGTAATTTCCAACCTTCGTACGTTGGGTGCGCAACGTTATACGCGTATGCCCCTTTGTTGAAGGACAATGATAGGGATGGATACCATGGTGGGAAGGCCACACAGGGGCTACCCCTCACGTCCCAGACGCGACTCCCACCATCACCCCCTCAGGTCTGCATTTCTCACTTGAAGCACTGGGCTGCATTTCGGCTGACACCAACCCACAATCACAATCCTCGAAAGAAGCATTACACGATGCGCACAGCCTGCACATGTGCCCCCACAGCCGCACACGAAAATTTTGGGGTGTTCCACGAAGGCTAGTTGTACAACTGGTGTCCAGTGTCATGTCTTTTGTATGACCTGCTTGTGGATCGAGGTCAGTTCTGGGGCAAGGGGGGGGGGGGGGGTTGCAAGGGTCTTTCAAGGCAAAGTGTGGTACCCTCCACTGATGCAAGCAAACAGAACACGGATGAAGGTTCAAGAGTAATGGCTGTGCAGGACCTCTGTTGGTGCACAGAGCCCCATGGGGACAGTTGCTCCAGGTGGACTCCGATTTGTGATGGACATGTCTGTGGTAGGAATCTTCGGCTTTGCCGTTCAATCACTGCTTATGCTGCGTAATTCGTCGTGTCTGAAATTTGATTGGGTTACAAAAAGCAGCGGTGATGTAAAAATGCGCATACTGTTCTGGGAGAACAATGTTCATGGGGCGTAGCATAGCATAGTGTTCAGGGGGGGCGTACTGCTGAGAGGGCCGTAGTGTTCTGCAGCGTAGTGTTCCAGGCGTAGCACACAGGGGCATTGTATTCGGGGCCTAGTGTTCCAGGCGCATACTGTTGCCCTAGGGGCATAGTATTCAGGGGCAGAGTGTTCTGGGGCAGACTGTTCTGGGGCAGACTGTTCTTGGGGCAGAGTGTTTTGGGGCAGAGTGTTCTTGCAGAGTGTTCCGGGAGCGCAGTATTGCGCGGGCAATGTCTTCAGGGGGCACACTGTACAAGGTGCAGAGTGTTCCCGGAAGCGGAGCGTAGCGGGGGGGGGGGGGTGTTCCGGGGGGCAGAGTGTTGCGGGGGCGCACGGCATATGACTGTCTTGCCACAAACCGCACAGTTCTGCACTCACGGCTCTTAGTTCACGAATTGGAATCAGAATCTCGCGATTGTCGGTAAATTTGCCGATGGAAACGAGGCATGACTGTCAATGCTTAAGGCAGGTGCCGGTGTGCAGGGCGCCGTGCAGCCCACACACCCGGCGGTACCATACCAGTGTCTTAGAATCCCACTAAACCCCAAGCCCCCCCCAAACGAAAAAAAACACGTTGTATCACCATTTTCAATCCTCTGTCTGATCTGCCAGTGCATGCGGAGTGCCTTAGACATGCGGTCCACAACCCCAAAAGGCATTGATACAATTTCTAATTTGATGCTCGTGGCCATCCCTCTGCACATGGTCCAGACAAGCCACAGCCCTCGGCCCCACCACAGTTTGGAAGGTGCAGTGCAGCAATACCTGTTGGACCGCCCTGTCATGATGTGAAAATGGACCTGAACGAACCCGCTTGCTGACCGAACAAAACGTCAAACAGGCAGAGAAGTACATAATAACAGGACAATAACACACAAAACCCACCGTGCCGACCAGAAGACCGTCAGCTGTGCATTTGGATGAAGCAATGCACGTCTCAGTGTGCATGAGGGCTTTCACGTACCCAAACGGGCTGTAGCCACTATCCAGACTGCCCGCACCGCCACTCCTTCCGAGGAACCATGAGCAGTGCCCAACAACCCCCAACTTGCAGGTTGGCATCCCGTGCCGCCCATGTGCTCAGGTTCAAATGGAAAAGAGACAGTACGAAGAATGACGGCCGGAACGCTTCACCTTCGGGGCCCTGGAGAGCGTGGGGTTGGTGGGCCTTGTGCACACGTCACCATCAGCACAGGCGTTTGTACAGAGCGGCACGGCCCAAATTATTTTTTGTTTCGTTTTTGAAACAGACGACCCCTTATCAGCAATTCAACGGCCAATGCCGAGCGGGTACTGCCCAAATTATTTTTTGTTTTTGAAACAGACGACCCCTGATCGGCAATTCAACAGCCAACGCCGAGCGGGTACGGCCCAACCGAATGCTCGTGAACCGCCCGTCCTCGTTGGGTACGTCCCAACCGCCATTGGTTCAGTGCCTCACGACCCGGGGCGCAGCACGTCATGGGGGCGATCGTCACAGGCCCTGGCACGGGAACATTCCAGGCATCCACGCTCAAGGCCACCGAACTCACCAACTCACCGAAGCAGGATTTTAGAGTCTGGAAAAATGGGGGAAATGGACAAAAATGGGGGGGGAATAAGGGGAAATGGGCAAAATGGGGGGAAATGGGGGGGAAATGTTGGGCACAGCACACGGGATGTGGGTTGTGGAGGGTCATAGAGGGATGTGGTTGAGGAAAATGGGACAAAAGCGGGAGAAGAGCAGGAGGAAAATGGGACGAGCCACCCATTTCTCACAGCCCCATTTCCCCATTTTTCCGAAGGCCGAACACATTCCCCACAGTCCCCTTTTGAAAAAATCAGCTCACTGCACTCACCAACGAAAAAAGGGGAATTTTTGCCACCCACGGACACTCACCGCCACGGCGGCTAGTGCGTATTCTTGGCATTCCCTCTCCGCGGTGCCCCTGCCACGGCATTGCAGTGGTCTCGTCCACCTTCGCCCGCGGCCGGGTCCCGGCATTCCACTTTCGCACGACTTCGCGGATGTGACGGGACACGCACACCAACAGCCATGCGCCCGGCCATTTGGTTGCTGCCTCTAACGAATAATGATCACGATCACGAACAACAACTTCAACTTTACATGAGCACTGCTCAGCGGAAACTGGACGAGGTGGCCTCTTCCCCGGTGCACGTCGCGTGGCTTTAGCAATATGCGTTCATGATCCAGCGGACGGTGCAGTAGCGGCGACAGACGTAGGGCACCCCACTTCAAAACCTCCTGAAACACGACCATCCTCCTCCAGAAACCTGGGCATCCTCAATGCCGGGGGTCAGCACGTTGATCTGGCCGGCGAATGCGTCGTCGGGGGGAAGCAACTGGGCACCACTGAACACTGGCGTTGCAACGATTGTCTGTCAAGCGCAGGATGCCTTTGGCCTCCCGAGAGCAGGTCACCAATGGCCGCCCGCCGACCAGACCACAGCAGCCCTTCTTTCTTCGGGACAGGTGGAGGGGTCTCGGGCACGCAACAGCCAGTCACTAGTCACTGCCCGCATGCTAGAGTATTTCGTATTGGTCACCACATGCATGCTGGGGTATTTCCTAATGGGCACTGCGTGCATGCTGGGGTATTTCCTAATGGGCACTGTGTGCATGCTGGGGTATTTCCTAATGGGCACTGTGTGCATGCTGGGGTATTTCCTAATGGACACTGCCTGCATGCTGAGGTATTTCCTAATGGGCACTGTGTGCATGCTGGGGTATTTCCTAATGGGCACTGCGTGCATGCTGGGGTATTTCCTAATGGGCACTGTGTGCATGCTGGGGTATTTCCTAATGGGCACTGCGTGCATGCTGAGGTATTTCCTAATGGGCACTGTGTGCATGCTGGGGTATTTCCTAATGGGCACTGCGTGCATGCTGGGGTATTTCCTAATGGGCACTGCCTGCATGCTGGGGTATTTCCTAATGGGCACTGCGTGCATGCTGGGGTATTTCCTAATGGGCACTGCGTGCATGCTGGGGTATTTCCTAATGGGCACTGTGTGCATGCGGAGGTATTTCCTAATGGGCACTGCGTGCATGCGGAGGTATTTCCTAATGGGCACTGCGTGCATGCTGGGGTATTTCCTAATGGGCACTGTGTGCATGCTGGGGTATTTCCTAATGGGCACTGCGTGCATGCTGGGGTATTTCCTAATGGGCACTGCCTGCATGCTGGGGTATTTCCTAATGGGCACTGCGTGCATGCTGGGGTATTTCCTAATGGGCACTGCGTGCATGCTGGGGTATTTCCTAATGGGCACTGTGTGCATGCGGAGGTATTTCCTAATGGGCACTGCGTGCATGCGGAGGTATTTCCTAATGGGCACTGCGTGCATGCTGGGGTATTTCCTAATGGGCACTGCGTGCATGCTGGGGTATTTCCTAATGGGCACTGCGTGCATGCGGAGGTATTTCCTAATGGGCAATGTGTGCATGCTGGCATATTTCCTAATGGGCACTGCGTGCATGCTGGGGTATTTCCTAATGGGCACTGCGTGCATGCGGAGGTATTTCCTAATGGGCAATGTGTGCATGCTGAGGTATTTCCTAATGGGCACTGTGTGCATGCTGAGGTATTTCCTAATGGGCACTGCCTGCATGCTGGGGTATTTCCTAATGGGCACTGCGTGCATGCTGGGGTATTTCCTAATGGGCACTGCGTGCATGCTGGGGTATTTCCTAATGGGCACTGCGTGCATGCTGGGGTATTTCCTAATGGGCACTGCGTGCATGCTGGGGTATTTCCTAATGGGCACTGCCTGCATGCTGGGGTATTTCCTAATGGGCACTGTGTGCATGCTGGGGTATTTCCTAATGGGCAATGTGTGCATGCTGGGGTATTTCCTGATGGGCACTGTGTTCATGCTGGGGTATTTCCTAATGGGCACTGCGTGCATGCTGAGGTATTTCCTAATGGGCACTGTGTGCATGCTGGGGTATTTCCTAATGGGCACTGCGTGCATGCTGGGGTATTTCCTAATGGGCACTGTGTGCATGCTGGGGTATTTCCTAATGGGCACTGCGTGCATGCTGGGGTATTTCCTAATGGGCACTGCGTGCATGCTGAGGTATTTCCTAATGGGCACTGTGTGCATGCTGGGGTATTTCCTAATGGGCACTGTCTGCATGCTGGGGTATTTCCTAATGGGCACTGTGTGCATGCTGGGGTATTTCCTAATGGGCACTGCGTGCATGCTGGGGTATTTCCTAATGGGCACTGCCTGCATGCTGGGGTATTTCCTAATGGGCACTGTGTGCATGCGGAGGTATTTCCTAATGGGCACTGCGTGCATGCGGAGGTATTTCCTAATGGGCACTGCGTGCATGCTGGGGTATTTCCTAATGGGCACTGTGTGCATGCTGGGGTATTTCCTAATGGGCACTGCGTGCATGCTGGGGTATTTCCTAATGGGCACTGCCTGCATGCTGGGGTATTTCCTAATGGGCACTGCGTGCATGCTGGGGTATTTCCTAATGGGCACTGCGTGCATGCTGGGGTATTTCCTAATGGGCACTGTGTGCATGCGGAGGTATTTCCTAATGGGCACTGCGTGCATGCGGAGGTATTTCCTAATGGGCACTGCGTGCATGCTGGGGTATTTCCTAATGGGCACTGCGTGCATGCTGGGGTATTTCCTAATGGGCACTGCGTGCATGCGGAGGTATTTCCTAATGGGCAATGTGTGCATGCTGGCATATTTCCTAATGGGCACTGCGTGCATGCTGGGGTATTTCCTAATGGGCACTGCGTGCATGCGGAGGTATTTCCTAATGGGCAATGTGTGCATGCTGGGGTATTTCCTAATGGGCACTGTGTGCATGCTGGGGTATTTCCTAATGGGCACTGCCTGCATGCTGGGGTATTTCCTAATGGGCACTGCGTGCATGCTGGGGTATTTCCTAATGGGCACTGCGTGCATGCTGGGGTATTTCCTAATGGGCACTGCGTGCATGCTGAGGTATTTCCTAATGGGCACTGCGTGCATGCTGAGGTATTTCCTAATGAGCACTGCGTGCATGCTGGGGTATTTCCTAATGGGCACTGTGTGCATGCTGGGGTATTTCGTAATGGGCACTGCCTGCATGCTGGGGTATTTCCTGATGGGCACTGTGTTCATGCTGGGGTATTTCCTAATGGGCACTGCGTGCATGCTGAGGTATTTCCTAATGGGCACTGTGTGCATGCTGGGGTATTTCCTAATGGGCACTGCGTGCATGCTGGGGTATTTCCTAATGGGCACTGTGTGCATGCTGGGGTATTTCCTAATGGGCACTGCGTGCATGCTGGGGTATTTCCTAATGGGCACTGCGTGCATGCTGAGGTATTTCCTAATGGGCACTGTGTGCATGCTGGGGTATTTCCTAATGGGCACTGTCTGCATGCTGGGGTATTTCCTAATGGGCACTGTGTGCATGCTGGGGTATTTCCTAATGGGCACTGCGTGCATGCTGGGGTATTTCCTAATGGGCACTGCCTGCATGCTGGGGTATTTCCTAATGGGCACTGCGTGCATGCTGGGGTATTTCCTAATGGGCACTGCGTGCATGCTGAGGTATTTCCTAATGGGCACTGCGTGCATGCCGGGGTAATTCCTAATGGGCACTGCGTGCATGCTGGGGTATTTCCTAATGGGCACTGCGTGCATGCTGGGGTATTTCCTAATGGGCACTGTGTGCATGCTGGGAATTCTTGGTGGTCACCGCATGTCCACTTTTCCGTCGTGGGGGGCGGTGCATGCATGTCGGCGGTACAGAAGGGCCATTTCCTGGACCGTAATCGCCACTCTTGCGAGCCAGAAGGGCTGATCCTGGTGGAGAGGCCCAGGCCTGTGCGGTGGCAGGGGCCCCAGTGGGTTGAGTGCCGTTGTGGTGTTGGTCAGGGCCCATGCGGGCGCACCCCCCTCCCCAAACACACCGGGTTTGTCTGCATGCTGAGGTATTCCTAATGGGCACTGCGTGCATGATAGGGTATTTCCTAATGGGCACTGCGTGCATGCTGGGGTATTTCGTAATGGGCACTGCGTGCATGCTGAGGTATTTCCTAATGGGCAATGTGTACGTGCTGGGGTATTTCCTAATGGGCACTGTGTGCATGCTGGGGTATTTCCTAATGGGCACTGTGTGCATGCTGGGGTATTTCCTAATGGGCACTGCGTGCATGCTGGGGTATTTCCTAATGGGCACTGTGTGCATGCTGGGAATTCTTGGTGGTCACCGCATGTCCACTTTTCCGTCGTGGGGGGCGGTGCATGCATGTCGGCGGTACAGAAGGGCCATTTCCTGGACCGTAATCGCCACTCTTGCGAGCCAGAAGGGCTGATCCTGGTGGAGAGGCCCAGGCCTGTGCGGTGGCAGGGGCCCCAGTGGGTTGAGTGCCGTTGTGGTGTTGGTCAGGGCCCATGCGGGCGCACCCCCCTCCCCAAACACACCGGGTTTGTCTGCATGCTGAGGTATTCCTAATGGGCACTGCGTGCATGATAGGGTATTTCCTAATGGGCACTGCGTGCATGCTGGGGTATTTCGTAATGGGCACTGCGTGCATGCTGAGGTATTTCCTAATGGGCAATGTGTACGTGCTGGGGTATTTCCTAATGGGCACTGCGTGCATGCTGGGGTATTTCCTAATGGGCACTGCGTGCATGCTGGGGTATTTCCTAATGGGCACTGTGTGCATGCTGGGGTATTTCCTAATGGGCACTGCGTGCATGCTGGGGTATTTCCTAATGGGCACTGCGTGCATGCTGGGGTATTTCCTAATGGACACTGCCTGCATGCTGAGGTATTTCCTAATGGGCACTGCGTGCATGCTGGGGTATTTCCTAATGGGCACTGCGTGCATGCCGGGGTAATTCCTAATGGGCACTGCGTGCATGCTGAGGTATTTCCTAATGGGCACTGCGTGCATGCTGGGGTATTTCCTAATGGGCACTGCGTGCATGCCGGGGTATTTCCTAATGGGCACTGCGTGCATGCTGGGGTATTTCCTAATGGGCACTGTGTGCATGCTGGGGTATTTCCTAATGGGCACTGCGTGCATGCTGGGGTATTTCCTAATGGGCACTGCGTGCATGCTGAGGTATTTCCTAATGGGCACTGCCTGCATGCTGAGGTATTTCGTAATGGGCACTGCCTGCATGCTGGGGTATTTCCTAATGGGCACTGCGTGCATGCTGGGGTATTTCCTAATGGACACTGCCTGCATGCTGAGGTATTTCCTAATGGGCACTGCGTGCATGCTGGGGTATTTCCTAATGGGCACTGTGTGCATGCTGGGGTATTTCCTAATGGGCACTGTGTGCATGCTGGGGGATTTCCTAATGGGCACTGCGTGCATGCTGGGGTATTTCCTAATGGGCAATGTGTGCATGCTGGGGTATTTCCTAATGGGCAATGTGTGCATGCTGGGGTATTTCCTAATGGGCACTGCCTGCATGCTGAGGTATTTCCTAATGGGCACTGCGTGCATGCTGGGGTATTTCCTAATGGGCACTGTGTGCATGCTGGGGTATTTCCTAATGGGCACTGTGTGCATGCTGGGGGATTTCCTAATGGGCACTGCGTGCATGCTGGGGTATTTCCTAATGGGCAATGTGTGCATGCTGGGGTATTTCCTAATGGGCAATGTGTGCATGCTGGGGTATTTCCTAATGGGCACTGCGTGCATGCTGAGGTATTTCCTAATGGGCACTGCCTGCATGCTGAGGTATTTCCTAATGGGCACTGCCTGCATGCTGGGGTATTTCCTAATGGGCACTGCGTGCATGCTGGGGTATTTCCTAATGGACACTGCCTGCATGCTGAGGTATTTCCTAATGGGCACTGCGTGCATGCTGGGGTATTTCCTAATGGGCACTGTGTGCATGCTGGGGTATTTCCTAATGGGCACTGTGTGCATGCTGGGGTATTTCCTAATGGGCACTGCGTGCATGCTGGGGTATTTCCTAATGGGCACTGCGTGCATGCTGGGGTATTTCCTAATGGACACTGCCTGCATGCTGGGGTATTTCCTAATGGGCACTGCGTGCATGATGGGGTATTTCCTAATGGGCACTGCGTGCATGCCGGGGTAATTCCTAATGGGCAATGTGTGCATGCTGGGGTATTTCCTAATGGGCACTGTGTGCATGCTGGGGTATTTCCTAATGGACACTGCCTGCATGCTGAGGTATTTCCTAATGGGCACTGCGTGCATGCTGGGGTATTTCCTAATGGGCACTGCGTGCATGCTGAGGTATTTCCTAATGGGCACTGCCTGCATGCTGAGGTATTTCGTAATGGGCACTGCCTGCATGCTGGGGTATTTCCTAATGGGCACTGCGTGCATGCTGGGGTATTTCCTAATGGACACTGCCTGCATGCTGAGGTATTTCCTAATGGGCACTGCGTGCATGCTGGGGTATTTCCTAATGGGCACTGTGTGCATGCTGGGGTATTTCCTAATGGGCACTGTGTGCATGCTGGGGGATTTCCTAATGGGCACTGCGTGCATGCTGGGGTATTTCCTAATGGGCAATGTGTGCATGCTGGGGTATTTCCTAATGGGCAATGTGTGCATGCTGGGGTATTTCCTAATGGGCACTGCCTGCATGCTGAGGTATTTCCTAATGGGCACTGCGTGCATGCTGGGGTATTTCCTAATGGGCACTGTGTGCATGCTGGGGTATTTCCTAATGGGCACTGTGTGCATGCTGGGGGATTTCCTAATGGGCACTGCGTGCATGCTGGGGTATTTCCTAATGGGCAATGTGTGCATGCTGGGGTATTTCCTAATGGGCAATGTGTGCATGCTGGGGTATTTCCTAATGGGCACTGCGTGCATGCTGAGGTATTTCCTAATGGGCACTGCCTGCATGCTGAGGTATTTCCTAATGGGCACTGCCTGCATGCTGGGGTATTTCCTAATGGGCACTGCGTGCATGCTGGGGTATTTCCTAATGGACACTGCCTGCATGCTGAGGTATTTCCTAATGGGCACTGCGTGCATGCTGGGGTATTTCCTAATGGGCACTGTGTGCATGCTGGGGTATTTCCTAATGGGCACTGTGTGCATGCTGGGGTATTTCCTAATGGGCACTGCGTGCATGCTGGGGTATTTCCTAATGGGCACTGCGTGCATGCTGGGGTATTTCCTAATGGACACTGCCTGCATGCTGGGGTATTTCCTAATGGGCACTGCGTGCATGATGGGGTATTTCCTAATGGGCACTGCGTGCATGCCGGGGTAATTCCTAATGGGCAATGTGTGCATGCTGGGGTATTTCCTAATGGGCACTGTGTGCATGCTGGGGTATTTCCTAATGGACACTGCCTGCATGCTGAGGTATTTCCTAATGGGCACTGCGTGCATGCTGGGGTATTTCCTAATGGGCACTGCGTGCATGCCGGGGTATTTCCTAATGGGCAATGTGTGCATGCTGGGGTATTTCCTAATGGGCACTGTGTGCATGCTGGGGTATTTCCTAATGGGCACTGCGTGCATGCTGGGGTATTTCCTAATGGGCACTGCGTGCATGCTGAGGTATTTCCTAATGGGCACTGCCTGCATGCTGAGGTATTTCCTAATGGGCACTGCCTGCATGCTGGGGTATTTCCTAATGGGCACTGCGTGCATGCTGGGGTATTTCCTAATGGACACTGCCTGCATGCTGGGGTATTTCCTAATGGGCACTGCGTGCATGCTGCGGTATTTCCTAATGGGCACTGCGTGCATGCCGGGGTAATTCCTAATGGGCACTGCGTGCATGCTGAGGTATTTCCTAATGGGCACTGCGTGCATGCTGGGGTATTTCCTAATGGGCACTGCGTGCATGCTGGGGTATTTCCTAATGGGCACTGTGTGCATGCTGGGGTATTTCCTAATGGGCACTGCGTGCATGCTGGGGTATTTCCTAATGGGCACTGCGTGCATGCTGAGGTATTTCCTAATGGGCACTGCCTGCATGCTGAGGTATTTCCTAATGGGCACTGCCTGCATGCTGGGGTATTTCCTAATGGGCACTGCGTGCATGCTGGGGTATTTCCTAATGGGCACTGCGTGCATGCTGAGGTATTTCCTAATGGGCACTGCGTGCATGCTGGGGTATTTCCTAATGGGCACTGTGTGCATGCTGGGAATTCTTGGTGGTCACCGCATGTCCACTTTTCCGTCATGGGGGGCGGTGCATGCATGTCGGCGGTACAGAGGGGCCATTTCCTGGACCGTAAGCGCCACTCTTGCGAGCCAGAAGGGCTGATCCCGGTGGAGAGGCCCAGGCCTGTGCGGTGGCAGGGGCCCCAGTGGGTTGAGTGCCGTTGTGGTGTTGGTCAGGGCCCATGCGGGCGCACCCCCCCCCCCCAAACAAACCGGGTTTGTCTGCATGCTGAGGTATTCCTAATGGGTACTGCGTGCATGCTGGGGGATTTCCTAATGGGCACTGCGTGCATGCTGGGGTATTTCCTAATGGGCAATGTGTGCATGCTGGGGTATTTCCTAATGGGCAATGTGTGCATGCTGGGGTATTTCCTAATGGGCACTGCCTGCATGTTGGGGTATTTCCTAATGGGCACTGTGTGCATGCTGGGGTATTTCCTAATGGGCACTGCGTGCATGCTGGGGTATTTCCTAATGGGCACTGCGTGCATGCTGGGGTATTTCCTAATGGGCACTGCGTGCATGCTGGGGTATTTCCTAATGGGCACTGCGTGCATGCCGGGGTATATCCTAATGGGCACTGCGTGCATGCTGAGGTATTTCCTAATGGGCACTGTGTGCATGCTGGGGTATTTCCTAATGGGCAATGTGTGCATGCTGGGGTATTTCCTAATGGGCACTGCGTGCATGCTGGGGTATTTCCTAATGGGCACTGTGTGCATGCTGGGGTATTTCCTAATGGGCACTGCGTGCATGCTGGGGTATTTCCTAATGGGCACTGCGTGCATGCTGGGGTATTTCCTAATGGGCACTGTGTGCATGCTGGGGTATTTCCTAATGGGCACTGTGTGCATGCTGGGGTATTTCCTAATGGGCACTGCCTGCATGCTGGGGTATTTCCTAATGGGCACTGCGTGCATGTTGGGGTATTTCCTAATGGGCACTGCGTGCATGCCGGGGTATTTCCTATTGGGCACTGCGTGCATGCTGAGGTATTTCCTAATGGGCACTGCGTGCATGCTGGGGTATTTCCTAATGGGCACTGCGTGCATGCTGGGGTATTTCCTAATGGGCACTGCGTGCATGCTGGGGCATTTCCTAATGGGCGTGCATGCTGGGGTATTTCCTAATGGGCACTGCCTGCATGCTGGGGTATTTCCTAATGGGCACTGTGTGCATGCTGGGGTATTTCCTAATGGGCACTGCGTGCATGCTGAGGTATTTCCTAATGGGCACTGCGTGCATGCTGAGGTATTTCCTAATGGGCACTGCGTGCATGCTGGGGTATTTCCTAATGGGCACTGTGTGCATGCTGGGGTATTTCCTAATGGGCACTGCGTGCATGCTGGGGTATTTCAACAGCCAGTCACTAGTCACTGCCCGCATGCTAGAGTATTTCGTATTGGTCACCACATGCATGCTGGGGTATTTCCTAATGGGCACTGCGTGCATGCTGAGGTATTTCCTAATGGGCACTGCGTGCATGCTGGGGTATTTCCTAATGGGCACTGCGTGCATGCTGGGGTATTTCCTAATGGGCACTGTGTGCATGCTGGGGTATTTCCTAATGGGCACTGCCTGCATGCTGGGGTATTTCCTAATGGGCACTGCCTGCATGCTGGGGTATTTCCTAATGGGCACTGCCTGCATGCTGGGGTATTTCCTAATGGGCACTGTGTGCATGCTGGGAATTCTTGGTGGTCACCGCATGTCCACTTTTCCGTCGTGGGGGGCGGTGCATGCATGTCGGCGGTACAGAAGGGCCATTTCCTGGACCGTAAGCGCCACTCTTGCGAGCCAGAAGGGCTGATCCCGGTGGAGAGGCCCAGGCCTGTGCGGTGGCAGGGGCCCCAGTGGGTTGAGTGCCGTTGTGGTGTTGGTCGGGGCCCATGCGGGTGCACCCCCCCCCCCCCCCAAACACACCGGGTTTGTCTGGCCCCGCACAGTGGCATGGGGTCCTGTTGGAATGGACCGGGCCCATGAGGCTGCTTGCGCGGGAGCCCCAGTGGGACGGACTTGACCCGTGCAGTCGCACCGGTCCCCAGTGGATTTGATTGGGGCCGTGCGGATGCACAGGGCTCTACTGCGTTTGATTGGGCGCATGCGGTGGCGCGGCGCCCCAGTGGACTGGACTGGGTGGGCCCTTGCCGTTGCACAGGGCCCCAGTGGCTTTGCTTATTCATGTTGCGCCTTGTGGAATGGCATGGTCTCAGGGGGTTGCACGGGGGGCCGGCGGTTACCGGCGGTTACCGGCCAACTGCGGCCAACCGTCGGATAACCGCCAACTGCTGGGGCTGGGGGTACTCCCGTAGCTGAGTGGTCAGAGGCCTGAACTCTACGAGTTCAGTTCCTGGCAAGCTCAGTGGTTAGCCACCCCAGGCTTAGGAACGCCTTGAATGGGGGTCGTAGGTTCGACCACCTGGGCATCGCCCTCCACTGCTGGGGTACCTACATCCATCCACCCCTGTACCCTGTTGCAGGGGAGGCAGGCACAAGGATTCCGCACCGGCCTGCGTTGCCCGGCTCATAACCGCTGACCGCTGGCTGCTACCAGCCAAAGCTGTCGATTAGTCCCGAACTGAAGTCGGTCAGCAGGTTACACAGGGACTATTTCTTGGGAATGCAGGTCCGGGTGAATCGCCTGTTGCAGGTTGAGTGTAGCAGGCTATCTGGGCACCCAATCTTGATAGCGGCAGACTGCCGCTTACCTGCCGTCGGACATCCAAATGCAACACGTCCTGTCGCAATCTCTCGTCCGTTCCACAGTCATGATGACGAAGGGATAAGAAAAAAAACCAAGGAAGGCCTTGCAACAACGAGAGCGTGCTGCATTGCACGGGCACTCCACATCCACGAGCCCATGCTGGTTCCATTCTCCTGGATGGGATTGCACTCTGACGCCTCCTGGGCATTTGTCTAAAGAACGCGGAGGCGACCCCGCCCAGCAACATCAATAAAGCGAATTGTCCGCCGGAGGGGGATATGATCGGCTTGTTCAAACGACAAGAAATGACAGACGGGACCAAACTCCGGGAGTTCTGGGAAGAGTTCGACATAAGATCGTGGTCAGCCGTAGCGCTTCTGCGCATACGACACCACCCGAATAGCCACCATAACGTTCAGGGCCAGCCACAGTCCCAGGATCGTCACTGGGTACGTTTGCAGCGACTTCTTGAATGTTTTGATGACGGATGAACCTTCCTGCTGCGCCTGCTGCGGTGACAGCGGCATACCACCAAATATTTGTTCCTCGAGCCTCGGCTTGAACTTTGGCAAGTCCACAAACGTCCAGCGGGTGCGGTTTCTGCTGGATGGCTCTCTCGCAGTGCAGCCCCCAACCTCCATGCGCTTGCGGCGCCCCTCGGCACTGAATCGGGTGGGAGGCCAACACATTCTGTCCAGGTTAGGGTTGGCGTCACACGAGACGACGTGCCACCCCGGCAGGGGCTGGTGCTCAGAGTGGCATCGTGGGTACACCACCATCATGCCTCCAAGCAGCCCAACCACATCCGAGAAGCTGCTGATGGAGGCCACCAGGAGGTCCGCCTTGACCATTTGCGTAAGGCAGTCCTGCAGGCTGTGCTCCTTGGCGGCCACGACCTCAACCTGCACAAGGCACAAGGCACTGGAAAGAGCACAGGGGCCCATGTGAACAGGCACGGACATGAACGTGATGCATTCGAAACAGACAGTCAAAGCGTCCACAACTCCGCATTCCGTGCGAGGCACAGCAGCACAGCCAGCGGTGCCGAGCCCATGGCATTGGCACATGCGGGTCAACTGTGTGTTGCCAAAGCAGCAACCACTGTCCATGTGAGTGCTTGACCCTCCCGCTTAGGGTTAGGGTCAGGGTTAGCGATGCCTTGGCGCCTCGAGCCACATCCGTGCGAGGCTGTGTATTTCAGCCCACGTCCCATGATTCTGTCGGGCTGATCGGTGCTTTGCATGTGGATTTTGCACACCCGAGGGGTCAAGGCGTGGGCGCAGAACCTGGAGGCCACGGCATCGATGATACGCAGGAGCGGCACGGGTTTGAGCGAATGTTGTGGGATTGCCAACCGACTGACAGCTGTTGTGGCGTGACTGACGGAGGCTGTGGGGCGACTGGCTGCCTTTGTGAGGTGACGGGCGTTCTCGGGGAGACTGACGGCGGTTCGCACCGGTGGTTTTGCCCCTTACAGCGTGGGGGTGAGGGGTTTCGGGTGGGGACAATTTCGGCGGGGAAAACTTCGTGAGGGGAAGGTTTCGGCACACCTCCAATTTTGGTGCGGGGCCATCAGACGCGGGATACTTCAACACCCCCAACCCTTGTTTCCTTGCGGACAAGCAGTTGTGCGATACTTTGGTAGGCCCAAGTTTTGAACAATACCCACTCACCAGAGATTAAAAAAAAAAAAGCAAGGCCCAGATTGGCTCTCCATACCGAAGGAGGCACTAACTCGAGGAAACGGTGTGATGCTGAGGGTCGAGTCTCCTCAGGTCCACACAGTCCACCAGCTGCAAAGGCCAAGGAGCAGTAAGTACCCCAAACTCTGCAAAAAAAAAGCTCGTGGGGAAAATTTCGGCACCAAACTGAAAAGCGAACTTTCCCCCATGAAATCGTCCCCTTACGAAATCCCCTGCACCCCCTGCGTGTAAGCGTGCACAGAGGCACGGTTTGGCTCGGTTCCGTTCTCGCACAAATATCGCACACACAAAGACTTGCCACTAGCATCTTCCAGCTCAGACATGATCAGAGGGTGCAGGGTCCTACTGAGCCACACGCTGGACACAGCACAGGACCCTGCACGTTCCTACTGAGTTCTAGTAGTGCAGGGGGTGGGTATTACTAAGTGGCCTTTGATACGGGGCCGATTCGTACTGAGAATCAGTTCCCCTGCCAGACGCCAGTGGCATGTCTGCACACACATGCACAAGTACCTCGTGGCGGCCCAGCTTCGGCATGGCGGCGGCGCGAAGCCGGGGGAAGTCCGTATGGATCCAGAACTTCAGCCCGAGCTTGGAGCCGCTGACTCGGACGTACCGGTCGTGGCGGTCCGCGATCTTCGCGGCAACGACAAAGTACCACCGGACGGGCAGTCCCCGCAGCCCCACGTCGCCCGTGCGGACGTGAAGGGCCACGTGGATGACGTGGGGTGCCATGCGGGGCACGGCCGGCAGGGACGGCAGGAAGGCGCCGCGGATCCGTGACATCACCGACTGCAGGTCCCGTGAGAAGATCGTGGTGCACCAGAAGCGGTCCCAGCAGTTGTCTGCCTGATACAGAGGGCGCACACAGGGCACACACTTTTTCGAACAAAAATTTTTCAACAAAAGATGTTTGTTGGAGAAAACTGTGCGTTGGAGAAAGTTTTTTGTTGGAAAATTTTTCCAACAATTTCTTTTTGTTGGAGTCCACTGGCAACGCAGGCAATGGACAGCAGGCGGTCACGCATGGGACACGGCGAAAGCACGGAGCACACGACGTCACAACGGTGGCATACACAGGCACGCACATATACATACCACGCAATGGGCACACCTGGTACACCGTCTGGCCATCCGCTTTGCATCGCGTCCAATTCTTTGCCACAGCGTCGAGCCAGCCAATCTCCTCGCATTTCCCAACCCACGGCAGCGGCTGACGCCCCACCCCGTGCATCTCGTCGGTCATCGTGGGGAAATCCGCATAGAACTTGAAGTATTCCTGCAACGGCTTGATGTCCCCCGTCTGCACATGTTCGAGCCGGTCCCAGGGCTTGACGACGTACCGCAAGCCCAACTCGTGAGCCACGGCGATGCACGAAATGTCCGATGACACGCGGTGGCCGACCCCGTCGCCCCCGTAACTGGTGATCATGCACGCAGGGGCCCCGGCCCCGAAGGGCAGGCACGGCAGGAGGACGAGGGACAATGGCAGCCCTGGCCCCTTCCCTGGCAGCATGTTGCCCATGCTGTCCAGGACTCAGGCACACGCCCAATACAATGACGCGCAGCGCTGTGGATAACGGAGCGACAGATGAATGCACAAGCGCATGCCAGGGCACAAGTCAAAGACGAGCCAGATCTGCGGAACCTCTGCACACCGCCTCCCTGTGGGTCTGAGAAATATGAAAGGGCTCCAGCGCCGAAAGGGTCATTGATCTTAAATCGCATGGCGTTTCGCAAAGGCGCTTCACAATTGCAACCCATCCCCAACAACCCAACAATAGGCCCTTGTTGCAAAATTTGGGACAAACCTGGAGAATAATGCCCTGATGGCGGCAAACGTTTGTGGATGGGTACATCTCACACACGACCTCCGCAAATATGGACTGCTAGGACTGCATGCGCATGGATTTGCAGCCACGTCTAATGGTATCCCAGCTGGAAATCACCCCCTGTGGCCATCCGCACGGCAGGGCACGTGGTAGTGTACTTGAACCCCATGCTACGCACTCACCTGCGCGAGCACTTCGGCGAACCTGCGGCCCAGGCCATGCATCCCCTTCTAAAGGAGGAACCACCGTGCTCGCCCTGCACAAAGCCTGGCATAAGGTGCCATCACCTCCTAGCCCTTGCAACTATCCAGGGCACCATAGCAGCGGTCAATGCAGGTACATCCTCGGCCAGTGTGCGGAGCGGCCCCAGGTAGGTGAACAAGCCCCCCCCCACCCGAACCTTGCTTGGTGTGCCGTTGAGCCGAGAGTGAGTCTTGTGGCCGGTAGGTCCTACAACGCGAGGGGTGGCGTCGGGTGCGGGCACGTCGCAGGAGGGGGAGGCCTTGATCCTCCTCTTGCGTGCCCGGCAGCCCTACCCCCCACGGGCGTCTACAGGCTGGTCCCTTGGGGCTTTAGCGAATTGGATTAATGGGTGGCCAAAATCTGTGGCATTGTGGCCAAACCAAAGTGAAGCCCACACAACATGCTAGGTGTGCACCATTTCTTAAAAAAGGCCCCAAAACCCCAGGTTTTCCAAAAAAAAAACAACAGAAAAAAAAACAACAGAATGCCCCACGCTGTCTCGTGTGAATGCCAATACTGGCACCGAAAGAAGCCGAGTCAAGACCTATCCTCAGACGGCACTTTCAAGGGGGAATGTTTGCCCGGCGCGCGCCCGGCGCGCTACTTTTCTATTAACTATCCCGACTTCAGCCCCAGATTTACCCTCCCATGGAGAAGCCCCCCAAGTAGACCACATTGCACTGCACACCTTCCCTACAAAGCACGTGGCAAAATAAAGCAATATCTGTGACTTCAACCACTCCAACTGTCATTTGTAGTGTAATTGACAAACAACATTGGTCCCACAAGTGTGGGTGTCAATACATTCATTACAATAGTGCTCCTTACACTCATCACAAACTGCGACGGTGGAGCGCCTTTGGCAACACAAAACACACACTTCCGCCTCATCCTCTGCCTCATCTTGCGTGGCGGCCGAGTTGCTTTGGTCAGTCCAAACGTGAGGCGGGACATGCTCCCATGGTCCGTAGGGGGGGTGACGGACTTGCCTCCGGATGCAAAACTGAGTGAAATGCAACAAAATGCGGACTGACTGGTGCAACTCATTGGGGCCGCCACGCCAGATGTTCCTAACCAAACCCCAATGCCACAACCGAGCAAACAGCTGCTCAATGCGTGCCCTGTACCACCCATGGACATCATTGTACCCTCGTTGGCGGGCTGTCAAAGTGCCATTCTTTCTTCCAATGAATGGCACAATGACATGAATCCGGCCTTTATAAGCGCCATCATGGCCCCCAACTTCACAAAATCAAAACGCAAAACCTACGCCGGGGGTCACCATGATGCACCACGCAACAAAGCGTGGATTCAAAGATTGTCCCGGTTTTCTCAATAGCACCGGACGGCTGGGGCCCAAAAGAGGGCGGAAATGCTACATCACCCCTGCATTCTCGGGGGTCCCCAACAAAGGGAACAAAATCAAAACGCAAAACCTACGCCGGGGGTCACCATGATGCACCACGCAACAAAGCGTGGATTCAAAGATTGTCCCGGTTTCCTCAATAGCACCGGACGGCTGGGGCCCAAAAGAGGGCGGAAATGCTACATCACCCCTGCATTCTCGGGGGTCCCCAACAAAGGGAACAAAATCAAAACGCAAAACCTACGCCGGGGGTCACCATGATGCACCACGCAACAAAGCGTGGATTCAAAGATTGTCCCGGTTTCCTCAATAGCACCGGACGGTTGGGGCCCAAAAGAGGGCGGAAATGCTACATCACCCCTGCATTCTCGGGGGTCCCCAACAAAGGGAACAAAATCGGAAGTCAAAACCTATGCCGGGGGTCACCATGATGCACCACACCACGAAGTGTGGAGTCAAAGATTGTCCTAAGTGCGCCCCCTTAGCGCACCCCCTAAAAGGTCACTGGTGGGGCACGGGTCCAAAAAGATGCCCGGCGCGCGCCCGGCGCGCTAACGTTCCCCCCAAGATCTTGTCAAAACCAGAGTCCCGCACCCGCCAAACGCACAATAGGTGCCAAGAAAACCGAGGTCGAGGAGTTTCAAAACAATTGCCATGGATGTATGGCATTTGGAAATAAGTAAGACATCCTTTAGCGCTTGTGTCTAGTGTGCATAGAAAGATCAGGCAGGTGGTTTTTTGCGCGTCAAATGATCATGATGGTTGCCAACAAGTGTGTTGCCAACAAGTTTTAAGGAGGGTGTCACTTTGGTACTACGAAAATGCTTGTTGGACACTTTAAGTACTGCAGCAGTGGCAAGGCCACATGTCTGCCAAGCATTTTTGGATGGAGGGCAGGCCTCGCTTGTCTTCGAAACCAAGGTCCATGTCTATGGTTTGTGCTCATGATGGCTGGTTTTCATTGTTTGTATCTCAACTCTAAATGCCACCGCAATTGCGTCAAATTTGAGCAACATACCGATGTTAAGGACGTGAGGATCAGTTTTTTGATGGATTGGACTTGTGGTAGTGCACTAGCCAAGCACAAGGAAACGAAGAGTGCTTCAAAGAAAATGCTGAGATTGGCATTGGCGCTGGTCAAATTGGTTGCGGTCCTTGTTGGCATACTACACGCTTCGGGTCGCCTTCCAGGAGGTGCTTCCCATCGAGTGGTTCTGTAGGACTGCGGCCATGCTTGCGCAACGGAGAAGGGGGGGACAGCCTGTTCTGTTGTCCTTGTTGTCTTGGCCTGTTCTGTTGTTCTTGTTGTCTTGGCCTGTTCTGTTGTCCTTGTTGTCTTGGCCTGAAAGGAAGATGGGGGGGCAACAATGCACAACCAGGTTCTTCAAAGGTTGATTTGGGGCGGCATTTGGAGGGTGGGCTATTTTGAGGCTGGTTTGGGGAAGCAGGTCGCAACTGCGTCGCGCAGTGTGTGCACCGCACGCCTTGTAAAACTTCCCCCACGGCTGCGCAACGGGGCAGGGCTGGCATGCACATGCAACTCAAAGTAAGACAATCTAGGAGATCTGAGGTTTTTATGCCCATTCTTGTTCTCACCCTTGAAAGTGCATCCTAAAAATGTCAGAAAACCGCATATTGCATCCAACACCCCCCCCGTAGCAATCAAGTACATTGTCCAAGGCACCACTGCATGGGCACATGTATTGTGTCAGCTGTGTGACTATTGCTGTACACAAAGCACAACCACTACTAGTGTAACATACACGTGCTGTCAAGGGTGGGAGGTGCTAAATTCCAAATATAACGCCGAAGCCTTTGGCTCTAGCCTCACCAACTTTCTTGCAATACCATACTTGTCCCATATTGAAACAACAAATGAAGTGGACTGATGCAAATAATGTTCCCTAAGCAATCATAGCAACAGTTATCTTCCACCAATAATCCTTGCTGTATTAGCATCTGCAAACTGGATAGGAGTGGTGTGACCATAACCCTTGACCCTTGACATCTTCGAGACCCCAAAGCGGAGAGGAATGGCATGCAAATGACGCACGCCACGTGTAATTGCACGTCAGCATGTCATGTCGTGTCCACCCACAAAGAACAATAAAGGGGGGAAATGGGGGGAAATGGGTGAAAATAGAATATCCAACACCCCCCATACGGTGGGCCCTTTTGAAAAATGCCAGTACCAAACAACAACAATGCCCCAACTCCCATGAAATGTAGGTCACTGAGACGGCACTACACGACAAGTCCAGCCTCCCCAAAGCAAGCCCCCCCCCCCCACCGCACACAGAGCGAAATGGGAGGCGTTTGCGTGCAGAATAACAGGTGATCTGAATCTTCTTCATAATTAGGCATTGTTGAATATATATGGACAATAATATAATACAGGCCTCTTCGTCGCCGCCCTTTTTCATGAACCCGCACCACCACCTGAATGACGCCCCCGGGAGACATCAATCACCGGTTGAAGGTTGAAGAGGTGTGCCTGTGGTAGGATGCAAGCATGCGATTGCGGCACAGGGCCATTTATGATCCCAGAATGTAACGCGTACGTGAAGATCGTTGGGCTGCAGAGCTTATTGCTGGCGGACTCTGGTCTGGAAATGAGCACAAGGTCCCAAATCAACCCCGCACCCTTGCGGATGAACAGGCAATGGGCTGAGAACAGCTGGCGATCCCCGGCTTGCAGAAGGCACGCCCCCCCCCCCCCCGACACCAGTGTGCGGCCAAAACCTTCCAACATCACCATGACCATCACCGGATGTCCAATGCGGATGGGAACGTGCTGCGGGGTCAATTGACACAGTCATGCGAGGCGTCGCATGCTAATTTCGTGACCATTCAAAAACTGATCAAAAGCTTTGATGTTCATGAGCCGTCGACGAAAAGAGTGGCCAGTGCATATCTCAAAACCTGCCGCCATGGCCCTTTACGTGGACAAGGTGGCGTCCAAAAAAGACAGCAGTGGTTGTTGTCGTCGAATTTTTCGTTTGACCGTATGGTTTGGCAGTAGTTGGAGCACTTGTATTGTGCTGTAATGCCTTGAACAATGTCTTGTCTGAACAACAATAGGCCCAATAGACATGGGCAACAGAGGGCTGCCCCGCCCCCCGGTCAAGAACTGGCCACACCACCGCCGTGGCAGCGGTGCGCTCTGTGACGTATTTACAGACCCCAAAGCGGAGAGGAGTGGCGTATAAATGATGCATGCCGTGTGTACCTGCCCATCAGCGTGTTCTCTTCCAAAGGGACGACACAGGGGGATTGCGGCATTCCAACCACCAAATTTCCAGACGCAAATATTTGAGGCGCTCGCTTCTGATGTTCTTTGGGAAGAGCCATGTGGAATGTCAGGGGCTTCGTTACTCTTCTGAAATGCAGCAGCAAGACACACCACAACACCAGACGTCTGCCCCACTTGGCTCCTGCACCGCAGCGCGGAAGGCGTTCTGCATAACGTGTGCCCGCAAAAGTCGTAGCCGCACCCAACACCTGGACCATCGCTCTCAGTGCGGCGCTGCCGCGGGGGGGGCTCATGGCGTGACAACGTACTGCGGGCACTGGGCCGCACTGACCAGCCCTCCGACAAGCACTCGGAGCTGCAAACGTCCTCCAAGATGCAGAGGCGGAACAAATGGCGAAAATGTCCCCATCAGATTTGTCCCCGGACGAATGTTTCCAGCCCCCCTCCCCCGGGCACGCAGTAGAACACGGCCAGGCAATGGCCAGCAGGACACGGTGCGGGGATGTGGCCACGGGAGTTCCACGCAATGACAAAGACGCCAACCCATCAACCCAATAAACCAATGAACACGGTGAGAGTTCGTATCCGTTGCAACGCGGTTGGCGGTGGAGCAGCTTGGGCCCACACGGGGACGGGAAAGGGGGGGGGGGGGCGCCTCAAAGCAGTGCCAGCCCTGCCAAGCCCTGGCTCATGCTTGACAAAGACCGTTGCAGCGGGGACTGCAACGACTGACCCATGACGCAAAGACTACTCAACATGCGGTGATGATTCTGATTCGCACTGCTCAGTCGGTGGATCGTCGAATCCCTGGAACTGAATCTGGTACAAGATGCCGTACTTGTTCTCTCGATGTTTGCGGAACCGGTCAAAAGTCATCGTTCTCCGACCCCGTCGCATGGGGTCCCGAATGTAAAACAGCCTGACAACACAAGAACATCGCAACCCTGAGGTCGTCATCGAATCAGTCTAACCTACTGAGGCCCTCGTTCAAAGCGGTTTTAGTCAAAGAGTGGCTGACATGGTCGGGGCACATGGTCGTGGAGGGCTGCACAAGACTGGGGCATTACACTGTAGACCGCAAGATGCCCCGCGCTGCTTCCAAGCAAAATTGTTTCAGGCGGGTGCGGAAGCCAAGGCCGTCGAAATCAAGGGCACTGGAAGGAGCCATCACCCAACCCATCCGCGCCAATCAAGTGCTGCGGGGCGTGCCGAACACAGGGTCATGCCCCTGGGCGTCGATAATGACGCCCCAAGCTAGTCCACCGAGTTCTGGTCATTTTGGTCGCCCGGCCGGCACGGCCGGGCCGAGGATTTCAAAACCGAAAGTGACTTTTTCTGCTCGGATTCGAAAAATTCCTACAAAAATTTGTGATTTTGAGCACAAATACAGGCCACAAAAAATTTTTGGACGCGCGCGCGCCCTGCCCTTTTCGACCGATTTTTGGGCCCCAGTCCGGCTGGGCACTCTGCGACGGATAGGAGAGTATTCCATATGGCATGACTTCGATTGATAAGGACAGTGTTTGAGACCTCCGAATTTACGTTTCAGCTCTTGGCTCCCGCAGGCGCGGATCTGGGACAAGTGGTGGTGGGATCTGGGTACTGCAACCACTCAACCGACCAGGGAATGGTCAATAGCCACGGGACAATTACAAAGCAGTTTCCATTGACCACCTGCTGTCGGCTGACCTCCATCCGCTGCGGGTCATATTCTGCTTTCAAAACAAGAAACTCGTCAGACGGTGCGCGGCACCTTTTTCGGCTCGTCCACAGGAGGCCCACGGACCCCAGGCCAAGCCAACCCCCAACCCAAAACCAAAAAACAAGTCCTCGGGGGAAAAACGAAATTGTGAATAGAGAGCGGGCCCAGTGAGGTACACAAACTTCTTTTTGACCTCATACCCACCCCAGCCCCTGTCCCGTAGGCCAAACACTCAGCACAACCCTGGCCCTGGCACACCTGCGGTTCAGATCATATCCGATCAGCAGAACAAAATGGCTGCAGACGAAGCCCTCCCACGCCGGTATGTCTCCAAGACGGTCCCAAATCCCGACCAAGACGGGCTGGCGCGCGGTCAGGCTGTCGATCAGAAACTGCACGTTTCGATTGTACTGCAGCGCGAAGGGTCACCAGGTGCGCAAGGCCCTTGGGAGCACAGCGAGACACAACGCGGGGGTTGCGGTATTGCTGTCATGTCCAAGAACAAGCCCAAAAGAACAAGGTCTGGCCGTTACGTGTGTCCCACTGCAAATCGTTGCGCGGGTGCACAGGTACAAGTGCTACCGACGCCACACAGGGCAGAGCTGCAAGGCCTCACTTACCGCCCCCTCCCCCCCCCATGCCAATGGCCTGGGCCATGCGTCTTCGTTCCGGAAGGGGGGTCCAATGTCACAGGGGCATGTTTCCTCCTTCTCAAGGGGGGATGGGGATGGTGCGTCTGTCGGACTTGCACCTGCACTGGTGCGGCCCAGAGCTTTGGCTCAGCGCCACCCACCAGCATTGTGGCTGTGCTGGGAACTGGGCATTCACCTTTTCCCGCCGGCCGAGACAAGTCCGGAAAACTGAACAGGTCCGCCATGCCAACGCGCCCCCAGACCTTCCAGGCATCGGCCGGTTGTGGCCAACGAGAGACATGGGTGGGGTCCACGGTTCCCACCGGGGGACACCTGGGCACCGCAGCGGGTGTGACAGGCGTGTGCGATTTGAGGGGGTGGCTACCCCCTGGCAGTCCCTTGGGCTGCTGTGAGAGCAGGTGGGGACATGGTGTGAACACAGGGCCACGCAATGACCTACGGCGGTATGGGAGCCGCAGGACTCGCTGCAGCGTGGCTTAATGCTCTGTGGTTGTTGTGTGTTATTGGGCGCACCCCGACCTATGGAAGCCCCGGGACTCGGTGTAGCGTGGCTCTCCCCGTGGCCGAAGGGGGATGACAGGGGACAACTCAGTCCGTCATGGACCTTGCGGGGGTGTTCCGCAGAAGGAGTGTCCTGCAGAAGGAGTTTAGACCTCTACAGCAGCGCGGCGTGAGAAGAAATGAGCTCTGAGCCCCCTGTCACCGGAATGGCCGGAGGGAGGCCGGCAGCACAAACCCTCTCAACAGCTTTGCTGTTCGCATTTCGTGGGCTGTGCACATGCTTTCAACAGCCGTTGGAAGGACATTTGGTACATCTGAAGGGCTGCTGGCGGTCCTGGACTTGAATTTGGCTGAAAAAAATTTCGATTGTTTTTGGACCTGGGGGACGATTCTTCGTTGAACCTGGTCCCATACCATGATGCCAGACCCATATCAATACCAGACGGTGCCTGGGCAAGGGTGGGTGGGGCTTGGATGAGAACACAGCGAGTACAGCATGGACAGGGGCGGAGAGTATGCAAACGCAGGGGTTTATGGCGTTTTGCAGGTCTGAGTATGTGGGCCGTGGGCCCATCTTTTCCCCTGTGTGGCATCACTGTCTAGGACTATCCCCCCTTCCTTGGGATTCCACAATCCTGCAGAGGGTCGATTGTCCAAAGGGGCAAGCAGGCCATCAACCAAATGACAGTTGGTGATTGGCCATCCGGCATTCACGCCGTCGCACACAACAGTAGCACAACTGCTGGTTGGGACTGACAGACTTAAGTCTGGCACTCTTCGGTGGCTGCTGCCATCAGTCCTCACGCCCGCTCGCAGCAGCAACAGAGGTCAGTCTGCCGGCGGCGAAGGCGGGGGTCACCCTTCAATCACCGCCTCGGGGACCGTTCGCTCCCACCACCGTCGGTTCCTCCTCCATTACCTTTGGTGAAGCATCTGCAATTGTTGCCACTGTCGCGCCATACCGTCCCGGTGACCTTGAAAACAGGGGCTGACGGGGGCGGTGCGGGACAAGCGGGCAGGACACCTCGTCTTCGGTCACATAATGCCAATCCATTGTGCTCTCCGGATTCGTCTTCAATCCGAGATTCCGGATTGCCAGAAACATATCCGAGCCATAGGCCCCCCTCTTGACCTTCTTCAGGCCAGCCGCTTCATGCACTTTGGTCTGGGACACGGGTCTTCCAAAGTACGTCGTCACCATTTGCACAACTGCCTCACCACAGAAATCGGGCTTCTGACTAACATAAGCAATGTCCAGCACCACGTGCCCTGCGTTCGGCGCAGGCATTCAGAGAGGCATTTAGCAGTCTAAACGTCTGCAGGCGATAGGGAAACGAGTCCATCGTTTGCATGCACGCCAGCAACCCCGGCCATCACCATCAACGGGGCGAGTGGATCATTTCGTGGGGATACTGCGTGGTACAACCTTGCCCTGCGCCATGTCTTCCGTATGCCCTGGTTTTCTGTTGATTTCAGAGAGCGCACTTTTGTGTGTGTGTTAGGGAGGCTGATCGGTGGTGCTTGGAGGTGATCGCATGCGGTCGGGACACAGAGACATGTATGGACTAGAAACACAGGGAGCATGCCCTGAGACACTGAGATGAAGGGCAAGGGCTGCCCCCACTGCATGGCGGCACTGGGCACACACTTGCATCCGGCTCTGTAGTCGGAGACGATCCGTTATGGAATCCCATGAACTTGGTGTGGATCCCCGGTGCATAGCACTGGACCAACTACATGGCCCTAAAAGGCTGAGAATAATCCGGGAGTTTCGCCGTCTTGGGGGTGCGCCGTGCGGTGGCTTGGCGACATCATGCTTCATTGCAATGGAAATCCCTCGTAGGCGTGCAAGCAATCAGTTCTGCGGGCAAACCAGAAACGAATGAGGCATGGCAGTATATCTTTATTTGTGCTTGGTCTGACGGGCTGGCAACGTAGTTTTCCTGTGACATCCGCGCGCACGCTCTCGCTCCCTTTTTGTCTCCCTCCACCTCCTCTCCGTGCGTTCCAAGCACTGCTTGGGGAGAAGGGGGCTAGGGTTTGGAAGTGCGACCTGATATGGTGTCGTCTGTGTATGCAACAGGTGTGCCGGAGTTTCTGTGCTCTTTCGCTCGGGGGGTCGGGGTGCAGATCTTGAAATCGACAACGGGGGGTGGGTGGGTGGGTGGATGGGCAACTGGGGTGTCCCAGTTCCGCCTCGGGTGTGGCTGCGTATGGGAGCACGCCCAGGCGCCCAGGAGGGGGGCCTGTTCTGGGGCCTCGTCTGGGCCCTCCATGTCACAATCATGTGCTGCCTGCCTGGCAGCGCAGGGGTGTAGAATTGGTGGTGGTGGGGGGGGGGGGGATGCCGTGATTGTTACCTAGCTCAGACTGTTCAAGGCATAATGCCCAAAGCCACAGAGTCCCGGGAGTTTCTGCTGCGTCGTGAGGTGAGCATTTGCTGTTGGGCTGTGACAAAATCGTGGTGGCGGATGATGGGTTGCCCTACACCTTTCCGGTACGGGCCGTCCAGATGCTGTTCGTGGGCCTTTTGGGCTGTGGAATAGAGCGGTGCATCCAAAATGCACCCACCCACACCCACTCTCACGACATTCACCTGTCTATTTGGGCGATTGACTCGGTTTTTCATCTGCTTGCCTGTGCCGCTCGGCTTTTTGCCATTTGTACCCTCAAAACAAGGGAGGGATGGGATGGAATTGTGTCGGTCACCAGTATTGATGCTCACTGAAGCGCCCGCCGTCGCCTCGGCTGTTGGGCCTACCTACTAGGGCATCACTGTCGCTTTAGAGCCAGGAGGCAGGGACAGAATGCGATGGCACAATTCCGCACACAACACACACAAGGGGCAAGAAATTGGCACCAAACCCTAGTTGCCCAACAGAGGGCCAAACCCTCCGCCTCCCCCGGGGAAGGGGCGATTTTGTGCCTTTTTGGTGGAATCTGCAACGCTGGACGGAACGCCGTAGACGCGGTTGATGATTGCTGGACGGTGGTTGGCAAATGGCTGACTTTTGTTGGTAGTCGGCGGAAGCGGCCATACCAAATGTCATGAGGCAAAGCAGAGAAATTTTTGATGCGCAAGGTGAAAACAGCACGCAAAAATCACACATGGTCTGAATTGCGAACGGTGCTAATGAACAACGATTTCCTAATTTGTGGTAAGGTTTGTCTCTGCGATGAACGGTGCAGGGTGATTCGCAGATTGCCAAGGCGCAGAAATTGCAAGAGTGACCGGAGCCCTTCGTCGAGTTCTGATTGTAAACATGCGCAACTCATCGGTTTCAAAGAATGCCTGCTTCATGCATTTGTGCAATGCCGGTCACATTACATTCCACACCGCTTTGGGTTTGGGTGCACGCCGGCCACGAAACACACACCACCAGCCGTACAGCAGTGACAGACGCAACAAGCCCGTGTGCAGCATCCCGGGGCTGAGAGGCAACAGGAATGGAGCGGCAGGACTATCGGCTCGCATCTCGCCGCTTGGGTCAAGGCAGACCCCCACAGCCAGGGTCCACGCTGCTATGTGCCATTTGCTTCGGTCCCACTGCCCTCGTCGCGCGCGCCCAGACGCTCGAGACAATGCTCAGCCTCATGCGCTTTCTGCTGAGCTCGAGTGGTCTGCTGCACAGTGCTCGAGAACACGGCACCGCAGCCGCCGCAGGACCCGAACCGAGCAAGGCAGTGCTCCGCCTCATGCTCCGCCTTCCTTTGCCGCGCTGCCTGGCCACCACCGCTTTCAAAGGCAGCGTCGAATGCGCCACACTTCCCAAACCTCGCGAGGCAATGCTCTTGCTCATGCTCCAGCCTCAGGACAGGACGATTTTGCTGTGCACCCTCAAATACTGCAACTCCGCCGGGATGACTGCTCGCCCACACCTCTGGCACACCCTGCACCCCTGCTGCAAGTGGGCCTGCTTGACACAGGGTAGCCCGAGGGGGCCAGGGCAGCCGGGTCGGAAGACCTGCCCACAGAAGTGACGCACGGAGCAGTACTGTTGGTGGTCGTCCAGCCGCTGCCGGGCTGTGCGCAGCAGTTGCGAGTTGCGGAAAGGAGTCCACGTGTGTGTCGAGGAACTGCTTCTTGGGCCCCGGGATCCTGGTTACTTTGCATTGGCGTACTTGTACAGATGGTCCCCACATGCAACAACAACGTTGCCATCAGCATCAATGGATACTCCAACACTGGCATTGCGAAGTCCTCTACAGTTCTCAAGAATGCGGAAATCTGCGCAACGGATCCCGTTGTGATGCAGAACGGTCAAATGCATGGTGTCTCTTACCACATCATGAATTATTGCCACCAATTTTCCTTCTGCATCCACAGCTAATGCCTTGACTGCATCTCCAGCCTCGAATCCATATCTCGGGGGTTGAATGGTGTACAGCAAACCCCCACCATATTGGCAAACATAAATAGATTCTCCAAGGCACTGCGGTGCCACTACCACCTGCTGACGTGGGCGGTCGTAGCATACATCAAAGTACAAGTACTCATCGATGATAGGGATGGTGGTTTCTTTTATCACTGTGCCGTCCTGGCGGATGGTGATTCCCTGGCCTTTGTGGTCATCAAAAATCACAAGATTGTCGGAAGCATCAAATGCCACCCAGGCTGGGTCATGGTCACCGGTGGAGAACTCCAAAAAAGGCTCGCCGTTTTCGCGGAAAAGCTGGACGTTCCGCTCTTTAGCATCGCTGATGGCGAGAAGCCCGTTTGCAGAACACGCAATCCCCACGGGCAGCAGGAAACCACTCGGGCCCAATGGGTCTGATCCGGGAATAGTGCGCAGCAAACGCCCGTCGTCGCTGTAGATGTGGGCCATGTGCCTGCGGGATTCGATGGCAGCGACGTTTCCATTGGGAAAATGGCAACACCGTCTGAAATTCGGCCCACAAGCCAAAAGGCACATCTCCGGTGGAGGGGGCTCTCCAAACACGATTGGGGTGGGGGAAAGCACGCCCACGGTACCCGGTACGGTGGGATGCGCCAGGGCGCGCTGGGCCTGTCGCTGGACCTCGTCGATTCCAAAAAATGCCGCCTCCTGCACGAGGGCATGTGTTTCCTCCCTTGTGGCAGGAAGCTGGATGTCACCCTCTCGAAGGAAGGCGGCCAGAGTGTCAAAACGGGACCCATCTCGGTCAATGAACACAACCCCCTCGCAATCAGGGCTGAGATCAAATGGCCCAGAGAACATTGCGGCGAGCATGGAGTCCGGACAGCGGAGAATGCTTTGCTCGGACAGGTGGACGCGAACCCCTCCGATGCTGAGCTGTTTGCACTGGAGTTGCAAGGCGGCAATGTTCTGCACTTGCTGAGAGCATTCCTCGAACCTACGCCTGTTCCATTGGAGCACACCAGCTGCATGGTCCACACGAGCCGAGAGAGCGGCCACGGCTTCAGTGACACGGTCCATATTGCTTGACCTAAAGAGAAAGGCACATGCCCCCATCTGTCGATCTTCGTACTCAGTAGGAGGTGGTATCAGTGGGGCTGGGGCTTTCAATGGCGGGCATCAATGTGGTCAGGTTGCAACATCCACATTCGACTCCGACCGCGCCTGCTCCCCACGGCCTTCATCGCCTACTGTCCATGCATTGGTCATCGGTTCATCATCCATCAGTGCATCTAATGGCGGGGGGCTGCAAATGGTGAGGTATGCCGCCACGCATTGGCGCCAGTCGCCCCTGCCACATGACCTTCGTCACCGACTACTAATTGTTCGCTGGTAGTGCCAGTGCAAGACGCATGCCATGGTGCGTGCGGTTCATTCATTTAGTCCACTGGTCAGGGCCTCCGGACAACTGACAGGCGCGTCCCTTCTTCGTGCCCTGCCATCCCTTGTGTCCTTTGGATGTGGGCTGTCGGCTAGTGCCCCTTCAGCATCACGGCGTGGTCTCACTCTGCTGTATCTAGGGGCTGTGGCATGCATGGTACCTGATGACCTCACCCTAGGGCCTGTACCCAAGTTTGCATCACTGCTCGCCCGTTTTGGCCACGCTGGTCCGGTCTCCTAATCTCAGGTCAATGTGGCTTTGTTGGGGTGAGGCAGCGCAGGGATGTAGAAACTGGTGGTGGTGGGGGGTGGGGGGGGAAGCCGTGGTCAGGCGTTTTGTTTGTTCAAGGCATAATACCCAAAGCCACAGAGTACAGCGAGCTGTTGCCGCCACGGCGAACTCTTAGTCAGCGACACAAAAACTATGCCACTCTCACGACATTCACCTGTCTATTTGGGCGATTGACTCGGTTTTTCAGCAGCTTGCCTGTGCCGCTCGGCTTTTTGCCATTTGTACCCTCAAAACAAGCGAGGGATGGGATGGAATTGTGTCGGCCACCAGTGTTGATGCTCACTGAAGCGCCCGCCGTCGCCTCGGCTGTTGGGCCCACCTGCGAGGGCATCACCTTCCCTGATCTGAAACAGCCTGACTCTTCATCACTGTTGCTTACGAGCCAGGAGGGAAGGTAGGAGAGGGGGGTTGGCATAATGCTGTGCGAGTTCCCGCCCCACCAGAAGAGTATTGTGATGCAAATCAAGATCAAAGATGGGCTTGATGATATTACTGATGCATCAGCAAAGCACTCCTCTGAAACTATCTCCCCTCACAAGGAGCTGCTCTCATTACCAACTGCTTTCCTCGCACCGCACTTATTCCTCCTTGAAGACACCAATCCGCGAGCACACCGTTCCTGGCACTACAAAGCAACAGCAGCATCATTATCATATCGCAGGCGTCTACCTGCTCAAAGAGTCCAGTGCGACTCCTGTGCACATTGAATGCATCCCCCAGATCGCATCTCCATGCAGGACAGCCACACCAAATGACACAAAGCAGGATGCTTGCAACGACCAAAGGACGGTGGCGAATGAGTCGTGTTTCGCACCACCTTGCCCGCCCCTCCAGCCATTGAAACCCCTCCCCCTTGTGTGTGCCGACCAAACGACTCACTGGGGCACTTATTCCTCCTTGAAGACACCAATCCGCGAGCACACCGTTCCTGGCACTACAAAGCAACAGCAGCATCATTATCATATCGCAGGCGTCTACCTGCTCAAAGAGTCCAGTGCGACTCCTGTGCACATTGAATGCATCCCCCAGATCGCATCTCCATGCAGGACAGCCACACCAAATGACACAAAGCAGGATGCTTGCAACGACCAAAGGACGGTGGCGAATGAGTCGTGTTTCGCACCACCTTGCCCGCCCCTCCAGCCATTGAAACCCCTCCCCCTTGTGTGTGCCGACCAAACGACTCACTGGGGCACTTATTCCTCCTTGAAGACACCAATCCGCGAGCACACCGTTCCTGGCACTACAAAGCAACAGCAGCATCATTATCATATCGCAGGCGTCTACCTGCTCAAAGAGTCCAGTGCGACTCCTGTGCACATTGAATGCATCCCCCAGATCGCATCTCCATGCAGGACAGCCACACCAAATGACACAAAGCAGGATGCTTGCAACGACCAAAGGACGGTGGCGAATGAGTCGTGTTTCGCACCACCTTGCCCGCCCCTCCAGCCATTGAAACCCCTCCCCCTTGTGTGTGCCGACCAAACGACTCACTGGGGCACTTATTCCTCCTTGAAGACACCAATCCGCGAGCACACCGTTCCTGGCACTACAAAGCAACAGCAGCATCATTATCATATCGCAGGCGTCTACCTGCTCAAAGAGTCCAGTGCGACTCCTGTGCACATTGAATGCATCCCCCAGATCGCATCTCCATGCAGGACAACCACACCAAATGACACAAAGCAAGATGCTTGCAACGACCAAAGGACGGTGGCGAATGAGTCGTGTTTCGCACCACCTTGCCCGCCCCTCCAGCCATTGAAACCCCTCCCCCTTGTGTGTGCCGACCAAACGACTCACTGGGGCACTCTCATTGTTGAGAACTCTGGGGTTTGCCTTCAGATAGTGTGTGAAAGCCAGCTCCAGTTCATTAGGGGCTAATGAATGTGGCCAGAACTGGCCCGCCAAGATCGTGGGAATTGTACCAAACATGTTCGCCTGGAATACATGGGGTACCACCAATACGGCCAATGGTGATACCCACAGGCTGGGAAATCGGCTTGGAAATGGTGCTCGAAAATTTCTATGGGGCTATACGTGCCACAAAGTAGGATGGGGATGTCCTCCTTTCACAGCAATTGGACACTTTTGGTGGAAGGAGCAACAGCAAACACCCCTTTGGGCAATTGCTAAAAAAGCACACAGTGGAAAACAAAGGGCATGTCCAATTGTCCAAAAATCATAGGTCTTCACTGAGATGCAAGGTGCCTATCAGCACTAAGATGACAAGTTGTGTGAGTGCCTAACAACCTTGGATGACAGTTTGTGTGGGTGCCCATCGTCACTAGGATGACAATTTGTCTAGGTGCCACATGGCACCAGGATAACAATTTGTGTGCATGCCTTACAACACTAAGATGACAATGTGGGTGGTGATCAGGACCTCACAGCACTAGGATGACAAATTGTGTGTGTGTGTGTGTGGTCTGTACTATTTACGAGGTAGATCCTTATGCAGCCATGAGATGGCAGGTGCATTCGGCTCAGTCTGCTGTCACCTCTTTGCGCCTGTGATCCACCCCTTCTGCGGAATCAGAACCTCTGTGTGAAATCTGGTTATGCAACCTCGGAGCTGGCCCCTCCGTGTGCCCCCAGAAAAAGCTGGCGGCAGATCGCTTCCGTATCCGACGTCTCTGCCAGCCCCTGTGGAACAGGGGTTGGTGGGGAGGGCGGGGATGGCGTTTTGGGCCTCCGCCGCTTAGGGGCGGGAGGCGTTGGGGGTTGATGTGGAGACCTCAAGAAGGCTTGACTTGGTTGTGAAGGCCCTACTACTCGTGGGCGCTTACATGTTTGTTTTGGTTGTTGAGAGGAGCAACGCTTCCTGGATGGCTGGACCGGGGTGCATACTTTGTGATGCCCCCTCGCACAACAGTGCCTTACCCCCCGTTGTGTGCGCGTGCAAATGGGGCACGGCGGCAGCCTGTGGGCTTCACAGAGCTGTAGTTGCGGGCGGCGAGGGACGTGCCCCGCTTCGTGATGCCCCAGAGAGCAGCATTCGTTGGCTGTTTTGCGCAGCCTCTTGCACGTGATGCACGCTGGGAGAGAGTGTGTGTCACATACAGTGGCATTTGCTGGTGCCCTGGTTATGTTTGTCTGTGCTGCTTGCGGTGTGTGCCTGCGTGTTCCCGTGTACGGGCGCTGTGGCAAGCGACCGTCGCCGATGATGGGGAAAAAATCTGCTCCAAAATTGGAGCCTGTGTGTGTGTGTGCGCCAAGGAATCCATTCAAATCTGCTCCAACTGCGAGGTTCAACAATCCGAAAATCCTATCACTGCTGCAAACCATGAGTTTGATTGTTACGCCTTGCAGGCGGGGCTGCCTAGCGGGCACTCGACGCCATAAGTACAGATGCCGCCAACGCACCACGGCTCTTGCCCTCAGAACCATCCACATGACAGCAAGACACACATTGCATGCTCGTGTGCCCTACCGATCCCCACATCCCAGCCCCATGCATCCCTGGAGACGCAGGTTCGTTCATTACCAACTATACCTACATGAGTGTACACATGCTTCCAGAGTGTCTCTGCCGAATGGGCCTGCTGCACCGCTTTGAGGGACTCCCACAGGTCCTGGTTGGTGACTCAGCAGCCGTGTAGTGCCCAGCGGTGCATGTACATGGTCACACCATCGTAAACATACTTACAGTCGGTAATGATACACAATGGCCGCGACAACGGGACTGCTCGCAAGGCCTCAAGGCATGCAATCAGCTCCGCTCTATTATTGGTTTGGACTGGCCCCGGCAGGGGGGAGGATATACTCAGGGGGTGAAGGGCACCAAACCACACTCCATAACCAGGTAAGCCCCCCTTTGGCCCTTCCTCTGCATACAAGCCGTCTACATATGCGTCAGGCACATGAATCGCCTCCAACACCCTCCCTGCTTGTTCCGCACGGGCCCGTTTCCGCCCCACTTTGTCCGCTTTGTCCGGTCGGAACATGTAGGGGTCGAGGTTGCCGGACGAGTCTGCTGGGCGCTTTGCTGTGTCTACCTCTGAGCCGAAGACAGTTGTGGTCATCACGCAAATGGTGTTCCACAACACCGACGACCGACAGGTGGTGTCGCCGAAACATTTTAAAGGTGTACACATGGCGCTCGACAAGCTTGCCCCGAGCGCCCCCTGGTTTCTTAGGCCTCTCCGGAACTGTGTTCTGACCGTTCAGGTTAGACACGCACACGGTGAAGTTACTAAACGGATGCACATGGTGTTCGCCCGCCGGCACTGGGTCGGAGGCCAGATTCATGGCTAATCCGCAGCGCCCGTACGCTTACGCTTAGCATTGACAGCTGACCAATCCACGGCGGACATGTCTTCTGAGTGTTTTTGCGGAGACTCTGCTGTGAGCCCCCCCCTCCCGGGTCCGCGACCACGGGCCTTAGGGCCAGAGGGGGGTGAAGAGCCCTTGCCGCTGCCCTTGGCTGGGCGCGAGTTGCGCTAGGCCGCATGCGCTGACATGTAGTCTTTAACGGAATACACCAACGCCTGCTGGACACCACCAAATGGGTCAGGGACATCTATGTCCAGCATAGAACCAACCAGAGGAGCAGACAGACCCACTGGGCTAGCAACCTGCCAACAGGGGAGGCAGGCATTCCCCATAGTCCAGTCCAGACGTTTAACCTGCAGAGGAATGTTGCCGACACCTTGCACCGTGCCCTTGGCCACAAGTGCCTGGCGCACTAGGCTCTTGACATCCGGTTTGAGCAAGTGGTCAGGGACATCTACTAGCACTATAGGCTCCAACTCCCCGGTGGCGGTCACCAGGGACGCAGTGGAGTAGGCAGACGAACCACTATGTACCGACATTACTTCTCTCTCATCTATCCATGTGCCCGTACGCTCGTCACTCATCGAAAAACCAGACGACAACAGGTGGGGGGCCGCTTTAAGAATGAAAGGCACAACATCCGCCTTGTCCCACAACGCAACTCGCAGTTTCGATGCAGTCTCCCATTGCACGTCAGGCATAATCGAAAAATAGGCCTCATGAACTTTACAACGATAATCAATCGCGCGCCACGCCCCCCTGAGAGCAGCGGGGGTGCGCTTCTTTTTCTGAAGAAAGGTCTCAATGACCGTGGCAGCGCCATTGAGGCGGCCTTTATATACTCCATATGATACAAAGGTAGCATACAGCACACTGTAAAATTCTTTTGGAACCTCAAGCCGTTTATCCTCCGGGCTGGGGCAGGAGCACCCACCGGGTGTCCTGCCGGCTACTGGGGCCCTGCAAAAGCTGTGCGTGATCATCTAATCACCTGATCACCTGATCACTTGATCACCTGATCATCTGATCACCTGATCATCTGATCACACTCATAGCCGGCGACTTTCAGCAGCTCATCCACCCGGTTAGTCGGCACCGAAACTGCCCATAGGTCATCCGGGGCCGGGCCGGGAACAGCGCCAAGGTTTCCCCCGCTAAACCGCCGATCAAATCCCAACCCCTCCTCAAAGTGGGCACGCCCCCAACCGACTGTGACCATTGGAGTGCGGAAATATGAGGCAATCTTTGCGAATCCTCGAATGAGCCGGTTGGCATCGATTGTCACACATCTCCAAATTGTGCCCCTACTTTTAGCCTATAGATTTAGCATCCCAAAAGGGCCGGAACCTGTAACAATGGGTGGCCCGGATGCTTTTTAGTCTGGTGGGGTGCTCTGTCAAAAACCCTTGCCCAAAGCGGTCCTCTTGGGAGAGAAAACTGACCGACGTTTTTGCAAGTTGGGGTGGTCCGCTACCTGGGTGTCATATTCACAGCTAGCGAGCCGCCAACCACTGGCACCGTCTCAAGCATTAGAGGGAGGCCTTGCCGTCGCCTAAGGCGGGGCTTAAACGCGGAGGCAAGCCCGCCCCCTCTCCGGTCGCAATGGCGCTGTTCCCGGCCAATTGTGACCATTGGAGTAAAATCCGAGGTAGTATGCATATGCCAAGCTGTAAGGAGAACCCCCCCAGTCCCAGACAGGGGGCGCTGAAACATACTTACCTCTACCCACGCCCAGGGCACTTTCTCCCTCAGGAAGGTGGCCCCGTCGTATAGGGTCAGCAGCCCCAACACAATCAGATGCATTGCATTGACGCGAACGGATCGGTGCACTTGCTGCATGATCTTCATCACGTCTGCAAGAGAGTCCTCAGATGCAAAAAAGGCAACATTGAGCGCCCCAGTACTTGCGGCAAGGGAGTGGGGTCTTCAAGAAGTCGCTTGCAGCACAACATGGTACCCGGTGCATCTGAGGCTTGTAGCCAGGGCCGATCCAAGAAAAGATAATCGATATGCTCTGGCGCAACGCCCGCAGCAATAGACAATTGTGTTCTTCATGGGCCATCAGAGGCGACGGGCCCTGAACCACATGTTTCTGAAGAAACTGTTCACACACCGCAAACATGGCAACATCATCAACACTCCCTCCAGACACAACCGCGGGCAGAGACGAAGCAGAGGCAGCAACTGGCGCACGTGGTGGCTGCTCATCCCTTGCTGGGGGAGCCACAGACGGTCCAGCAGACGCAACAAGCAACAAAGAGGTCGGTGGCGGCAACGATTGCGGCGGCGGTCGTGGCTCGGCCGCTGCCATGCGGTCAGGCCACTGTTGTTGCTGTTGCTGCTGATTCCAAACTCTCCACTGTTCCTCGGTACATTGAGCACCATCAAATTCATCCATGGAAGAAGAAGCAGATGCATCATAGATGCTGTATTGGGCCTCCGGAGGGACCCTACCAGATCGTGAATTCTCTCCAGCAGGCACCGGCAGGTACTGGGGCGGTGGGGGGAGCAAAGAAGGATCGGCACCCGACAATACTAGCGCCTGCATGTACAACGCCACGGAGCCGGCGGCTGCCAGCAAAGACGATCCAGTGGACATCAAGATATTTTATATGTGGGCAGTGGAGAGTTGCGTTGTTGTGGCCTAGGCATAGAGCCCAAGCCTAGTAACAAGGACATATTGAAAAGAAAACATTGTGCCCACCTGTGTGTGTGTGTGTGTGTGTGCCGCATGGAATCATGAGCACAATTCGTGTGGAGCCAAACGACACTTCTTTGGGTGCACATCCGCACTAGAAAGGCGATATGTGTGCGTGAATTCTGCAAACAATGCGCATTGGCACCCTCTCAAGCATAACACTAGAATATACCGCACGCATAGTTTTGGACATTTCATAAGATTGTTCACCATACTTTTGTATAAACACTAATTTCAGGTTTTTTCAACCCACTATCCTTCTACTATAACTAGTCGCCATAATTCATATATTTTGCCTGGACGTCCCTGTTTTGGTGGCCCATGTGACAACCAAACCTAGGTTACTTGTACTTCATAGCATCTCTGTTTCGCAATCCGATTCCTGCCTCTAATGCAGGCACCCTCACCGAAAAGGAGTAAAAATGTGGCACCACACCAACGGGGACTTGGGGAGACATGGGTACCGTGCTGGAACCAACGACCTCCGCTGCCGCCATATGCAGTCCACCCCCACAACCACAATACCTCTATGAGAGATATGCGGAGATCCAGTGGTACTTGCCATCAAGAATGGACCTTACTAGACTTTTCCATGCTATGCAGCGCATGCTCCTTCCCAGTGCATGCTCCTTCCCAGATAGAGAGCATAAGATGTCCCCATCCTCCATCCTGCAATACTTCATTTGGAAACCTTTCTGCAGGCAATCCTTCCCGTACGCAGGCCGTCCCCTACTGAAACTATGCTACCCTCAAGAGCTGTCTCATTTGATCCTTGTCCAAGTGTTGACAACAATACAGGGGTGTTATTAACTGGGCTTGACGGATCTACTTGCACTATTTTCGTCACTGCAGTTGAATTTCTTCTTGGGCTTTGCCTGTCATCTCAGATCCGCCTCTAGCATGTGCCTACTGTGGGTAGTTTGCATTATGGCTGTCCTGTGTCTTTGCTCTGGTTTCCATCGGGCGTGTGGTGTTCTTGGGCACACCTGCTCCTTTCAAGTGCCACACAGTAAGTGCCTCAATTTGGTGGACGCAATTCCTTATTTACGAACATGGCATATGAATCGAAATTTCTTCCCATTTCATTCATACTCCTCTATGGTTGCTGCTGGTGGGTGACTGATTGGGATGTGCAAGGCAGGGAGGGCGGCGGGGGGGGGGGGGGCTACAATAGGGAGGGTTTGTGAGAAAACGAGATAGCACACAAAGAATGCGTTTTTCGATTTGAGAAATCCAGTGTAGAGCTTGGATATCATCCTGTGTTTTCCAAATATCCATTTCTGCCATTTTCCCCTATTTTCGGTTGTGCTTGGTTCTGGAGGCAGGTTTGGACAGTCGACGGTTGCCAGTGCCAAAGCAATGCCACTGACCAATTGAAAGAAAACCACAGAGGCTGCAATAGGAAAATAAGGCAAATCAGGGGCAGAGTCTGGAGGCAAATCAGGGGCAGAATCTGGAACAAGCAATAGAAACCATTAAACCAGGCAAATACCAGGGAAACCCAGGGTGCCGCCGAGGAAATGTTTGTGCATTGTGTTTCCTTGGACACCAAGCAACTAAGGCATAACATGTGCTGTGTTACCATTGTATTCTCGGACCTGGGCCTTGCTTGTACCACGGGGGGGCGACTACAACCGGTCCTGATGCGACCCACCCCCCAACTATCTTTCAAAACTCGGGGGGGGGGGGGGGGGGGGGGGGGGGTCCAGCCGGGGGGTCGGGGGGGGGGGTTCCTCCCGGGGGTCGGGGGGGGGGGTGTTCCTGCCGGGGGTCGGGGGGGGGTCTGGCCCGGGGTCATGGGGGTGTCCAGCCAAGGGTGAGGGGGGGGGGGGTTAGGGTTAGGGTTAAGGTCACCGAGCTGGTGGAACCAGTCTTGGTTTTATAACCCTTTTTAGGGTCTAGGGTGGACCTACCAGGTTTAGCAGCAGCAGCAACAAGCAGCAAGCAGCAAGCAGCAACAAGCAGCAAGCAGCACGCGCGAAATGGGTAAAAATCAGACATCCGTCGTGGTGCTTCACATTCGGCTGAAATTTTGGTGGATGATACCTATGGGTGTGAGGGACAACCACACAAAGTTTGAGCCAGAAACTCAACGGTGGCGGCCGGGAATGGGTGCCGCAAGTGGCGGACCTCAGTTTCAAAATCTGCAGTTTAGGGCCAAAAACAGCCACTTTTGGGCCAAAAATGCCCTAGAACCCATTCAAAACGGCCAAGGAAAGGGAAAGGGTGGGTGCACTCCATGTGCGGCTTGACTTTCTTGTGTCAACGAGCCATTTGCGGCCCTCTGACTCCACCATATGTCCCGGAAACGGCCCAAAAAGGCCCCCACAAGCCCCAAATTGGCGACAGCCACAAACCAAGAATAGGCCATATCTTTGGCTACATGGCTCAAAACGCGATTCCGAGGGCACCTAGTCCACCCGCAACCCCCCTCGTTTTGTGGTTTCCACCCCTCAAAATTGCCCAAATGGACGCCTAGACCCCCGTACCCAAGCCCAGTAGGCCGCGGCAAGCTGCAAGCTCAAGCCCAAACAGGTGGGTGCCCAAATGGGTCAATAGGGTCCAATAGGGGCAGAAAGATGACTTTTCTCAAAAATGATCCTAGACCATGTGTGATGCTAAAACAAGTGTTTTTGGACTGTTTTGAGCTTGGGGTGGCCCATTTTGGTCCTCCGAAAATCCCAAAATGCCTTGAAGATGCGCTGTTTTGGGACCAAAAATGGGTCAAAAATGGGTCAAAAACGCATTTTTCCAAAACTCATCCTAGACCATTTGGGGTGCACAAACGGGTGAAATGAGCCTATTTTGAGCCCATTTTGGGGCATTTTGGCCCCTCACAAGTCCACAAAAGCCTTGAAAGTGGGCCTTGTGGTGAAGGGGATCACTTGCAAGCTGATTCCACCCCGTCAACGGCCTTCAATGTGTAACTCATTGGTGTCCCTCACCATTCATATCTAATGTTCCCTCCCCCACCAGCTCGGTCCCAATATTCAGTCTTGATTAGGGTTAGGGTCACCGAGCTGGTGGAACCAGTCTTGGTTTTATAACCCTTTTTAGGGTCTAGGGTGGACCTACCAGGTTTAGCAGCAGCAGCAGCAAGCAGCAAGCAGCAGCAAGCAGCACGCGCGAAATGGGGAAAACTCAGAACTCTGTCGTGGTGTTTTGGATTTGGTTGAAATTTTGGTGCATGATACCTATGGGTGTGAAGTACAATCACACAAAGTTTGAGCGAGAAACTCAACAGTGGCGGCCGGGAACGGGATTCGCAAGTGGCGGACCTCAGTTTCAAAATCTGCAGTTTAGGGCCAAAAACAGCCACTTTTGGGCCAAAAATGCCCTAGAACACATTCAAAACGGCCAAACGAAGGGAAACGGTGGGTACACTCCACGTGCCGCTTGACTTCCCCGTGTCAACGAGCTCTTTGCGGCCCTCTAACTCCATGATATGTCCCGGAAGCGGCCCAAAAAGGCCCCCAGAAGCTCCAAATGCCAACCGCCACAAACCAAGAATAGGCCATATCTTGGGCTACATGGCTCAAAATGCGATTCCGAGGGCACCTACTCCACCCACAACCCCCCACTTTTTGTGGTTTCCACCCCTCAGAATTGCCCAAACGGACGCCTAGACCCCAATACCTAGGCCCACTAGGCTGCGGCAAGCTGCAAGCTCAAGCCCAAACAGGTGGGTGCCCAAATGGGTCAACAGGGTCCAGTAGGGGCAAAAAGATGACTTTTCTCAAAAATGATCCTAGACCATGTGCGACGCTAAAACAAGTGTTTTTGGACTGTTTTGAGCTTGTGGTGGCCCATTTTGGTACTCCGAAAATCCCAAAATGCCTTGAAACTGGGCTGTTTTGGGACCAAAAATGGGTCAAAAATGGGTCAAAAACGCATTTTTCCAGACCTCATCCTAGACCATTTGGGGTGCACAAACGGGTGAAATGGGCCCATTTGGAGCCCATTTTGGGGTCATTTTGGCCCCTGAGAAGTCCAAAAAGCCTTGAAAGTGGGCCTCGTGGCACCCCGTAATGCGTGAAACAAGGAACATGCAACACTTGACAGGCACACAATAGCCGGATAGAGACATCAATTTTTTGGTACAGGTATGTGGCAGGAAGTACAATGCATTGTACATATGCATCGATTTGCTCATAACAAGAGAAAGAGGAACGGGATCGCGGTGAGGGGGAGGGGAATACAAAACGGACAGTGACATTCATGCGCTAATGGGATCGCGGTCAAGCGAAAGCCATTTGCAAGCTCAAAAGGAGGGAAGGGAAGACAAAACAGACAGTGACATTCATGCCATGGGATCGCGATGAAGCGAAAGCCATTTGCTAGTGCAAAAAAGAGGGGAGAGAAATACGGAACACACAACCACATGCATGCAACCCTCAATCGCCATCCTACATGCAACTCCCAATTGACTTTCCTCCACCCTAGCACGAACAAAAGCAAGTGTTGGAACTCATGCGGCCAAGAAATAACCGGAGGGTGGTTGGGACACGCAATGACATGCATATAACCCTCAATGTCCATCCTCTCTGCAAACCTATGCAGTCAAAAATTGAAACTCATGCAGTCAAAAATGAATGGGACTGTGGTGAGGCGAAAGCCATTTGCAAACACGAAAGGGGGGAGGGGAACCCAAAACAGACAGGGACAGTCATGCTATAATGGGATCGCGGTGAAGCGAAAGCCATTTGCAAACACGTAAAGGGGGAAGGGAATTGAGAACAGACAGTGACAGTCAAGCAATAATGGGATCGCGGTGAAGCGAAAGCCATTTGCAAACACATAAAGGGGGAGGGGAATACGAACCAGACAGTGACTTTCATGCGATAATGGGATCGCGGTGAAGCGAAAGCCATTTGCAAACTCAAAAGAAGGGAGGGGAAGACTAAACATATAGTGACATTCATGCAATAAAGCGATCGCGGTGAAGCGAAAGCCAGTTGCCAATACAAAAGGAGGGGAGGGAATACAAAACACACAACCACGTGCATGCAACCCTCAATTGCCATCCCCCAACCCCCGGTTGCAACCCCCAATTGACTTTCCTCCACCATAGTACGTACAAAAGCATAGGCACTACCCCACCAGCTCGGTCCCAATATTCAGTCTTGATTAGCCCTAGGGTTAGGGTTACCGAGCTGGTGGAACCAGTCTTGGTTTTATAACCCTTTTTAGTGTCTAGGGTGGACCTACCAGGTTTAGCAGCAGCAGCAAGCAGCAAGCAGCAGCAGCAAGCAGCAAGCAGCAGCACGCGCGAAATGGGTAAAAATCAGAACTCCGTCGTGGTGCTTCAGATTCGGGTGAAATTTTGGTGGATGATACCTATGGGTGTGAAGTACAATCACACAAAGTTTGAGCAAGAAACTCAACGGTGGCGGCCGGGAACGGGATTCGCAAGTGGCGGACCTCAGTTTCAAAATCTGCAGTTTAGGGCCAAAAACAGCCACTTTTGGGCCAAAAATGCCCTAGAACACATTCAAAACGGCCAAACGAAGGGAAACGGTGGGTACACTCCACGTGCCGCTTGACTTCCCCGTGTCAACGAGCTCTTTGCGGCCCTCTAACTCCATGATATGCCGCGGAAGCGGCCCAAAAAGGCCCCCAGAAGCTCCAACTGCCGACAGCCACAAACCAAGAATAGGCCATATCTTGGGCTACATGGCTCAAAATGCGATTCCGAGGGCACCTACTCCACCCACAACCCCCCACGTTTTGTGGTTTCCACCCCTCAGAATTGCCCAAACGGACGCCTAGACCCCAATAACTAGGCCCACTAGGCTGTGGCAAGCTGCAAGCTCAAGCCCAAATAGGTGGGTGCCCAAATGGGTCAACAGGGTCCAAAAGGGGTAAAAATGTGACTTTCCGCAAAAATGATCCTAGACCATGTGCGACGCTAAAACAAGTGTTTTTGGACTGTTTTGAGCTTGTGGTGGCCCATTTGGGTCCTCCAAAAATCCCAAAATGCCTTGAAAATGGGCTGTTTTGGGACCAAAAATGGGTCAAAAATGGGTCAAAAACACATTTTTCCAGACCTCATCCTAGACCATTTGGGGTGCACAAAAGGGTGAAATGAGCCCATTTTGAGCCCATTTTGGGGCATTTTGGCCCCTGAGAAGTCCAAAAAGCCTTGAAAGTGGGCGTCGTGGTGATGGGGTTCAGGTGCATTTCACTTTGTCAAGAGCAATCAATGTGTGAATCATTCTTGATGTCCCTCACCATTCATATCTAATGTTCCCTCCCCCACCAGCTCGGTCCCAATATTCAGTCTTGATTAGGGTTAGGGCTAGGGTTAGGGCTAGGGTCGTGGTTGCTGTTAGGGCCTGCAGCCCTCCTGTAGCCCTCCTTCAGGTCAAAAAATTTTTCTTGTTGTTTTAACACAAATATGATTTCTCTACAAAATTTTGAGTATTTTGAGTATAAACACATAGTATGAAAAAAAATTTTTGGTGCCTTTGGCGCCAGACAGTTTTCTCTAGAGACATTTGTTGGTGGCCGACCCGGCACCACTATCTTTCAAAACCGGGGGGGGGGGGGGGCTGGGGGGGGGTCGCATACAAGGACCGGGCCTGGCCGCCCCCCTGGGGCTTGTACTACCTGTGGGACACACTATAGTGAGCAGATGTAGCTTTCATGGCTTGAAGCCAGCGGTTTCAGAAATTCACATGGTGCCAGTGGTGCCCGCTGGTAAAATCTGCTGCTGAGGCCTTCGGTTTTCTCAGTCGATGACACATGTACTCATAGAAGCGTAACAACAGGACAAAGATGGGTCACTGTGCTGTGACAAAGCGGTGTGTAGGTGTGAAGCGTCGCATGTTGGGCGCAGTAACAGTAGCCAGGGCTCATGATACCATCATGGCTTGCACTCCGAGGCACAATGATGCAATGGGCAAATGCAAGTCTTGCACACAGGAGCTGGTCCCTGTTTCCTTGTCCCCCCACACACAATTTGCTGGCATTCTTGTGATTTTAGGCGAGATTTGCCGCCTTTCAATTCCAGTGGGCTGTCTAGGAGGTTCCAGGATTGTACTGTTCAGTTCCAAGAATTGATTCCACAGCAATCAGGCCATGGAACAAATGTCTGCGCTGCAATACACAATTGAAGAGCTGTTTGAGGTGACTAGGCATTGAAAAAAGCATTTGGGCTGTGGAAAAAAACAGTTGAAGAGCTGTTGCAGCGCAGCACTTGGGCTGTGTTGACAAGGGACACAAAATGACATTATTTATGTGGCTCCTTTTTGTGCCGCTTCTTGCGCAACTCCACAAAAGAGGAAGTATGCAATGGCCTCTTGCATGGCTGCTTTTGAGGCAGCACAGCGCTTCTTTATTTCAGCCACTATCCTCAGCGCATGGCAGTCCAATACTTTACATACTTCAAAGTGATCAGGGCTAGCTCACTTCCAAGTGATCAGGGCTAGCTCAGCCACAGAAGCAGAACCTGCCTGCGCCAAAGCTGTTGCATACTGCTTGCATCCAAAGGTGCCCAAAAGGGTCAGTACATGTGAACCAGCGGATATAGCTTTGAGGTGCCGAGCCATTGCAGAAATCTTCTAATTCATCAGTTTAGTTTTGGGCTTGATTGTCAAAAAACGAAGCATGGCGGGTAGAAACAGCACAGTGTATGCAGAAAAGTGGACAACGGTGCAGCAAAGGGATGATCAACAGCGAGAGGCTTTGGGCCCACAAAGTTTGACCAAACCCCATCTACAAATTGTGAGCTATGATTGGCAGAGAGAATTGAACAACAAGCGATGTTGCTAAATTTCAACATGAGGTTATTTTGCACACCAGCCTGAAAATTGCGTTAGGAATTTTCGCACAAAATTCAAATGCCAAATTTCCCACAAAGAAAATGTTGTTACTTCATCACATGCCCATGCGTGACCAACTCACGGAGTGAGGTTCCCCTGAACTCCTGCCAAAACCCCTGTGTCGCGCGTGCAGCAGTTGGGTTATGGTGCACGTCAGCCTGCAAAGGTATCTTTCTTTCTCTTGTATGATGATTACTACTGGCCCTGACCCGATCCCATCTGCAATGTCCAAAACTCTCATCTGGAAAATCAGAACATGTGACTCTGGAAATGGAAATGGACACCATGGACTTGGCTTTCAGCTTCGAAGATGCAACAAGCTGACATATTGATCAACACCTCCAGCATCGCGCTGAAAACCCCGAGCTTGAGAGGCAAAAATGGGCCACTTTTTCACCATCAGCACATAGTGAATTTTGTGAATCCTCGTTGGCAGTTCCCCTGACAGCCTGAGCCCCCCACCCCTACCCTCCCATGATTCGCCTTCTGCGCTTCCTTCGTATTTTCCAGCCCAATCCATGCAGCCCTGGGCATAAACAAAACTTGCGTTTGTGCCCGAGGGGCTCAATGTGTCAATGCCTCTACAGGCAACCAAAGATGTAGCCCTGCTTGGTTGCATGCTTGTTGACGTACCGATGGTGGGCCCACGCAAAATAGCGGAGCACCTGGTCAAAGCTATCGCGCACGTATTTCTTGTAATACATGTGCACAACTGCAAGCACCCGGCGCTGGAGCACCTCCGCGGGGAAATGTGCCACAATGTTCTCGAGAATGGTTGGGATGGGCGGGTTAGTCTGCAGCAAGTCCATGCCGGTCCCAGGCTGCATTGAGTCCTCCCACGGAGGGTCCAACACGAAGACTATCAAGGCATCGGAAGGCAGGCAGCGGGTGCGGACCAGATGCCGTATGCCCTCCACGTAGTCCATCGGCAGAAGCCGGACGTCGGCAGAGCAGTGCACTGCCCGCAGATTGCGTTGGGTGAGAGCAGAGACCTTTTGGTGCAGCTCAAAGCCGTAGCAAGGGCACGAGAAAACCCTTTGGAACCAAAACATCATGTTCCCGCTGCCGGCGAAGAGGTCAACGACCACCATCTTAGGCTTGAATAACGTGTGCTGCACCTTCGCCTGAGGCAGCCACTCGCTGTGAATGGCAACGTCTTGTTCAAGTAAGGTGCGGATCTGCACAAGGGCCGGGGGACAGCGGTGAGGCTGGTGTCTGCGCTTGCACAACTCCAACCACAAACCGATGAACCTGCAACGCATTCATAGACTTGGACGACCCCCGACTTGTCCTTTGCTGACCAGGACCCAAGTATTGCCATGGCAAAATGTAGCAGGGCGCAAGGAAAATGGCGCTGTGGGGCAGAGCGGAACAGGACCATTTCCCGAATTCCCACGCCTCTTTTGAGGCCGTACTGGAACACCTGCCCAGCCATCGATAGGGCCGACAGGGAGGCCAGGGCGGGGATGCTCCCCAACATGCGTCGGTATATCTCTCGGGGACGCCAGCATTTGTGCCAACACGGAGCGTTTTCGGGGGGTTGGAGCCATTGTGCCCACTGAGTGTCCCGTAGGTAGGGGTATGTGGGGCATATTCGGAAAGCCCTCAGAAAAGGGCTCTTCGGAGATGTATGGGTTGGGAAGGGGGGGGTCTGGAACCGTGTTTTTTTCGAAAATTGGCCGTTACCGTTGGCGGTTTGGTTTTTGTTGGCCTGTTCTGGTTAGGTTTTGAACAGCCTGCACTGCACAACTACCCCCAGTACTGGGTGCACTTTTGGGGGGGTGGGACCCCACTCCCCTAGTTTAGGTTTGGGGAAATCAAAAAATTGAGAAGCTTAGCACAAGTGGGAGAGCTGAACGAGGGCAAAATTATGAAAATGGGGTAGGACATCACTGTTGATACAATCCTACTGAGAGTGCTAAAAATAGCAACTTTAACCTAAAAATAGCCCATCCCTACCATGGAATTTGGAAACATTCCCCTTGCTTTTGCTCATTTTCATCATTCCTGGCCACTTTTAGGGGTGAATAATGACTCAAGTCACCAATTTTGTCCCTAAGCTGCCCACTTTTAGCAATCTGCGTAGGATCATGTCGTGCCCTATTTTTAGCCCTCCCAACCCCTTCCTAGGCCCCAAAACCCACCCCTACCCATCTAAATACCTTATGAAACCTGTTTTCTTGAGTTTTCCACCCTCAACATAGGGGAAGGGGGTGTCCTTACTTCCACACATTGAAGGGAAACTTGCAAAATTTGGCAAAAAGTGCCAAAACGCTCCATGTTGGCACATTATGAATGTCGCCGAGAGATATGTGTGCATATGTGTAGAAATATGTGTGTACACATGCACAGGGCTGAGAACTCCCTGGGCAGGGTGGCACTTCATACTCCAGTAGCGATCCCAGGGGAACTAAGAAACTAGGAAACAAGGAAGGAAAGGTGGGGCAAAAGGGGAATCAGGAATAGGGAAAAGTGGGGTACTGCAAGGGGTACCCAACATCTGGGGAGCCCAGTATCCACGGTGCGGGTGTCATCCCCCAACCATGGACACTTTGTAACCAGCATTTGAGAGGCAGGATCACAGAATGCCAATTGAGTACAATTGCTTCGGTCCACACAGTGCAAAAATCCCATTATACTGCAGCATCACAGCAGCGTGGTGGCTCTCGCATTTCATACATTCCTGTTGTTCATCCGTAACCCACTTTGGTTGGCATCATAAGAAGTTACTGGTACAGCCCAGGCACGGCACGTGACAGCATTTGCATTAGCCATCCCATTTTAGACTCCAATGCATCAGGGCACCCCTTTGTGGAACGTGGCATCGTACACTTCCATATTCCAATCTCCCTCCATTTTCTGGCATGACCCCATTTTCCCCCATTCCACCCCATTTTTCCAAATATGTCTCCGTCACTAAATGTTTTGGACAGCGTTCCGGTAAGTCTGCCAACCCAAGGAATTCCGAGGTTTGCAAGACGTGTGCAGATGGAGCAGATGCAATGCACTGCACATTTGTGTCTACCCATAGCCAGTCTGAGCTCCAACCCAACCACCCTCAACCCGAACCCTCAACCCGAACCTAGGAAGGTCCCCAGTTAAAGGCTCCGTGTGCAAAAGGCCGCCGCTGAGTCCCGTGGGGAATGAGATGTTAACAGTGGACGTTGCGTTTCCTTCCACCAACGCCGACTACTCCCTCCCCCTGTTCCTGTGGTCCCCGCTGACACCTGCCACCAAGAGCCTATGCTCCACAGGTGCCACCCACCCTCCCAGAACAACCCCCCCCCCTGCCCTGGCCCCTGCCCACATGTCTCTGCCTGGACCTACCCACTCATACCACTGCCCCTGCCCCGGGCTCCGGCCCTGCCTCTGCCCCTGACCGCCTGCCCTGCACTGCCTCCGCGCTTTCATCCAGTTCCATCCTTCGGACAGAAGCGTGTGCACAACTGCACTCGTGCGAGTGTGGCCCTCTTTGCTTTACACTGTCCAAAATGCAGCCGGCCCCTGTCCTCTTTGGTCTATGATTCCTGTCCTCAGTGGACGCGACGGCCACCCTACCTCCATCTGACTAGGCCAAAGCTGCCCGTCACGCTGCAGATTGGGCTTTCAATGTGATGGCACGAATGAAGCGGCGCTCGTGGGCAGTTTCAACAAATGATGCCCCACCCCAAGGCCAAGGAGAGCAAACACGAGGGGCGGGGTCTACAGCAAAGCAACAGAGATGAAAGACTGGCACGCACATCGTTGTTGCGCCAGGGCAACCTCAACAATTGCGACGATTTGCGAAGCGTCACCGGGGCGACCGAGAGCGGCGCACCATAGATCGCGGGGGATCGCGGGGGGCACCGAAAGCCTGCGGAGGGCACACCTGCTCCACCATGGGCTCCGCGATTCGATCCGGCTTGCACTCCATCACCGTCCGGTTCAGTAACGTCGCCCCACAGGCAAAGAGGTCCCGGGGCCGCAGGCCGTAAACTGTGTACACGTCGGCCCTCCGCCACATCCACCGGCTGTACTCCAACAGAGTGCCCGCATCCTCCAGTTCCTCGTCGGGGACGGCCTTCAATAAATACTCCCGGAGCTTGAAAAACTCCGTCTGTCCGCTTGCGTCAGCCACCGCCTCTCGTTGGCCCGCCTCCGGCACCGCCCTATCTGCGTCCTGCACGGCAGAATCCGCAGCTGTCGCGGCCCCGTCCCCGGCACCCACACGTAGTCCCCCGGCCGCCCCCGTATCACACCCCCGTGTCTCGGCCCGGACACCCTCCCCTTCCTGCGGTGCATCGTCGCGCGCGCGCGTCACCCCCGCCTCGTCCCCGGCCTCCTGCCCCCCGGCCTCCATGTCCATGGGGTCCATCCCCAGATCCAAATCCTCGTCGCTAAACATCACGTCGCCAAGCGGGACCCTCTCCACTGGCCACTGCTGGCCCTCGTCCAAGAACTGCACTTCGCAGTACCCCTCCTCCTCGTCCACGGCCACGATCTCCGCCGGCCACCAATCGTCGTCGTACGGGACGTAGCAGCGCTGCCGCTGTTCGGCCGGGCCACCCTCCGCCGTCCCCGGTCCGACCTCCGCCGCGGCAGCCCCTGCCACCCCCGCGTCCACGTGCCGCCCTGAGTCTTGTGCGGCGCAACTCGCACCCTCGAGACCGCGTCGCGGCTCCGCCCCATGCGCAAGCAACTCCGCGGCCACTGCCCGGCAGCCCCAGTGGCAGGCCAGCCACAGCGCCGTGCAGTGCTCGTGCGGCATCCCGCACAGGTCCGCGGGGATCGGCACCGCAGTATTGGGGTCCCATCCGCGTGACAGTCGCGCTGCCACCTCCGCACGGTCCTGCAGCCACTGCCATCCCTCGGGTGCGGCTGGTGCGCCTAGTTCAGCGGTTGTCTCTCCGTCCACAACACGTTGCAACAGGTCCATCCTCTGACGCTGCACCGACTCCTTGGACGCATTTGAAGGTGTGGCATGGGTCCGAGGCTGCGGCATGGGCTGCTGTCGTGACGAAGAAGTAGTCGATGACGTTGTTGGAGTCGTTGTTGATGCTGCTGAAGTAGTTGTGCACGATGTGGAAGTAGTTGAAGATGAAGGTGCTGTTGTTGTTGCTGTTGTTGGGTCAGTTGCTGTTGTCGGTGAAAAAGTGGAAGCTGATGATGATGTTGTTGTTGTAGTCGTAGTTGGTGTTGGAGCAGTAGGAGCTGAAGCTGACAGCGACGGTGGTTGCGTTGCTGTCTGCTGCGACTCCATCTGTGGAAGCGCCTGTGGCCGTGTTTGTGTCCGCACTTGTACGTCTGGCGCCGCCAGTGACTGAGCCGGTGCCTGCGCTTGGGCGTCGGAGAAGACCTGTCCGACGCACTGCTGCATTCTCTGCAGTACCGCCCCCGGCGTCGATGGTAATCGGGTCGGGAGGTTGTAGTGGGCAGCCACTGCATCTGCAGCCGCAGCCGCCGCATCCATCTCGGTGAGAATGCGCAGCACCTGCTGCCAGCTCAGGTCCGCTGCCGCCGGCAATTGCAGCACCGGCCTCGGACTTTGTGACGACCCGGACGGCCCCGAGCCGTCATCGGCGGCGTCTGCACCGGTTTCGAGACTGAGCCCCGGCTCTGTGTCGGGCTGAGGGTCAGGGGGCGGGCCGGAGCCGGGCAGTGGCCCCCACAACCAGCACGCATCTGGCGCAAAGGGGTCGAAATCCGCGCCCGGTGCGTGATCCCGGTGGTCGCCTGCGCCCTTGACCTCGAGAATCCCAAGGTCAGAAGGCGCGGGGGCAGACGGCCGTGGGGATGGCCCAGAGACAATGCCAGGCGCCGGTTCGGCTCTCACGGCAGGGGCCTTGGGGCTGGGGACGGGGCCAGCGCTGTGGCTGCAGCGGGGGCGGGACGCAGGAACACAGTCAGCGACGGCGGTGGCTAAACTGTTCCGGGCGGGGCTTGGGGCGGAGTCGGGGGCCCAGATCTGCGAGTGTTCTGCCGCAAACGGATCGAACACCGCGGACTCGCAACGAGAGTCACCGCGTTCCGGACCGCGAGGCCCACCGCCGTGCCCCGGGAGCACGGCGGGTGCAGCGACCCACGGGTCCCTGGCAGGGGCCACGCCGGCGCCACTACGCGCCGGCTCTCCCGGGTGTCGACCCTCCGAGTCGGTCCGCCGTGCCACAAGGCCGGAGCTGGAGCTGGGGTGAGCACCGGCAGGGGCATCGGCGGGGTCGGGGAACAGCAGGCCGACGGCCGTCCGCAGCACCCCCCCGGCGGCTTGCAGAGCGGCGCGCGCGTCACTCTCAACGACACCCATCTCCAACAGAACACGCAGCGCCTCGTCGCACGCCGCGCCTCTGCCGGCCGCAGCGGTGGCGGGCGCAAGAATGTCATGGGTGCCGGCGGCCCGACCCGGGGCGATCGCGGCACCGGAAATAACAGGTCCCGCGCCAGTGGTGGGGGTCTGGCTTCGGTTCCGATTCTGCGTGCACAACTGCGACGCGCCGAGGGTGAGGTCCTCCGCGTGGCGGGCCGGCACGCCCCCCTGAGCCCACAACTCCGCGTGCATCCCCGTGACACCGGGGTCACCGACACGGGGTACACTCTCCAAAAAAGAAAATCCGACTTCAGGCCCGGGACGCCACGCGGTGCCGCCCGGCGTGCCATGCGCCGCCACGACGGGCGCAGAGGAGGGGCAGCGGAGGGCCGGGACTTCGGACGGCGGAGGCAGAGAATCCGCGTTGGCGCCGGCGCTCGGCGCGAACGGCGCCGGGGCAAAGGGACCCGGGAGCGCCGCAGAGGCACCGCCGCAGCCTTCGCTGGTGCGAGGGCCCGGCGCGGCATCGCGCTCCGGGTCACTGCCCACCGGCGGGTCCGAATACCGCAGCAGCGCCTCCTCGGCCGCGACCTGGCGCGAGGTGGTCGCGCGCACCCACGGGTCGCCCTCCTCCTGCGCCCCGTCGCCCATCAGCAGCGCGTCCAGTGCATGCCCCGACACGCCCGCCCGCCACGCCCCAAAGTGGCCCCACGCGGGCACGGCGCTCGGGTCATGCAGCGCTTTGACGAGCGCCAGCAGCCCCGCGGCGGCGGCCTCCGGCAGCAGCGAGTCCTCGTCCACAGACGCGATTTGCCCATCGGCCCCCGGCGCAGTGCCCTCGCCAACGGAGCCAGAGCCGCTGCCGGACTCCCACGCGGCGTTGGGGGTGAAGTCCGCGTCCCGCGCGGCCCCCGCCGCCTCCCCGTCGTCCGCGTCGTCCCCCATCAGAAACGCCTCAACGCCGGCCAAGTGCCGCCGCATGTGCCGGCGCAGCGCGCGCACCTGCGCCGCCGCCCGCCCGCCGGCCCCGCACAGCGCCCCCACGTGCACGTCCGCGTCCGGCGTGAGGGTGCCAACGCGCAGCCACAACGCGGGCCCGCGCTCGCCCCCGCTCCCCCCGCGGTCCGAGTCGGGCGGGCCGTCCGGCCGCGGGCTGGGCTCGGCGCGGGAATCGGCCCCGCCTGCGGGGCCCTGCACGCGGGCCTCTGCCGCAAACAGCCACAGCACGAGCTTCCAGAGCCCCGGGAGGGACCGTGGCAGCACCACGAGGCAGCCCGCGTGCAGGTTCTTGCCGCGCCGCGTGCAGTACATGCGGCAGGCCACGCAGGCGAGCGCGCCTGCGGTCTCCGGATCTACGGTGTCCGGTGTGGCGAGGATGGGCACCGCGACGCTCTGCGTCTGGAGCGTGACGCGTTGGAACTTCCCGAAGAGACTGCGCACATCCGCCGCGAGCCGCGGGCACGCCTCGGGCGCGCGCCGGAAGCGGAACCCGCGGGCGGCGGCAGCCGCGGCCCGTGCCGTCCCGACGATGCCGGACGCGTTGGGCGCGAGTTTCGCGCAGAGGTACGCCGGCCAGGGGGCGTCGGCGGGCCGGTCGGGGGCCTCGAAGACGACGTCAACGTCGTCCGTGAACCCGATGGGGGTCGCTGCGCGCACGCGCCCGACCCCTTGGGCGGCCATAAAGGCTCCGATGGCCTCGGTGTTGCCGCTGCCGGACTCGACCCCAGTGAACCGGACAGTGAGCGCGGCTTCCGGCGACGGGCTGTGGGGGGCGACCTGCGGCAGCACCTCCAACATGTGCCGCGCGTACGCACCGCCGACCAGCACCGTCAGCAGCAGCCGCGCGTCCCGGCAACGAAGCGCAGCCGTCAGCGCGTCGTGCAGCGCGTGCTGCTGCTGCTGGTCCCGGCTCCAGCCCTCGATGCGGGAGCCCAAGTCCCAGAGGCAGCAGCGCCGCAGCGCGGAGAGGATGCGCGTCAGCAGCTGGTCCAGGTCCAGCAGCGCGTGTAGGTCGAGGCCCCGTTCCGCGCAGGCGGACTGCAGCCGGCCGCGCGCGGTGGCGAAGGTGGCCTCCCCAAGCCCGAGGCGGATGCCCAGGAAATCGTTGTACGCGGCCACGCCGGCCACCACGTCATTCTCCCACCGCCCGGCGTAGCGCCAGCGCGCGCGCGCCTCCCCGACGCCGTCCCACAGATTGCGGCCGGCCGTGGGGTAGTGCGCGGCGGAGACGACGGCGGCGGCGCAGGCGGCGAGTGGCGCGCAGCCGTACATGACGCCGTAGAGCACCAGGAGGCCCGCGGGGAGGTCCAGGGGGAGCAGCCCCAGGATCTGGCCGCGGTGCGTGAGGTGGTCGTGGCACTGCGCGAGCGCGCTGGGGTCTGAGTGGGCGCTGCACGCAGTGGACGGGCTGGGTGTCTCGGAGGTGGTGGCGGATGGTGACGCAGAAGGGGGCGCAGAGGTGTGGGGAGAGGGTGTGGCAGAGGGTGTGGCCGGAGTAGTGGCACCGACGTTCGCGACCCAGTCACTGTGACGGCCCGGGGACGTGTCACCCTCGGCCTGTGGCTGCAGGAACTCCACGAGTGCCTCCCAGCCGCCCGTCTGCGGGCCCACGGATGCACTGCACTGCGGCTTCGGGGGCGGTGGGGGTGTGCGCACGCTGGAGCGCTCCGTGGAGGAGGACTCCGAGGCCCCCGCAGCGCTGCACGAGGGGTCTTGCCCGGGGCGTCGGGACCCTCGTCGCACTGAGCGCCGGGACGCCGAGCTTGTGGCCCGTGACTCCTCCTCCGAAAGCGCGTCCTCGTCATCGTCGTCCTCCCCGGCCTCGTCCGCCCGCCAATCCACGTCCGGGACCACACAGCCCAGGTCCAGCAGCGCGTCGCGCGCCTGCGCCAGCACCGCCCCCTTCGGCGGGTTCAGCGCCTCCTGGAACACGCGGTACGGGCCGCCCGCGAACGCCTCGACCTGCATCGCCCGCAGCACCTGCGCCGCCAGCGGCAGCCGGACCATCTCCGGCTCGCGGGTCACGGGGAGGCGCGCGTAGTCCCGCTCCGCGATGAGGCGGTAGACGGTGCCGGGCCCGACGCGGCCGGTGCGGCCGGCGCGCTGCTTGAGGGAGTCGTGGCTGCACCACTCCTCGTCCAGCGACTGCAGCTCCGTGGCGCTGTCCCAGTGCATCTCTTTGCAGATGCCGTAGTCGATGACGATGTCGACGCCGGGGAGCGTGACGGAGGACTCGGCGATGTTGGTGCTGAGGATCAGCTTCCGCATGCCCTGCGGAGGCGAGCGGGAAGTGCGACGTGCCCGACAACAAAGGTCCTGCACCGGTCCCATAAACATAGCGTGACCCGTGTACTGACGTATGTGTGGGTGATCTGGTCCACCCTGGAAAGGAGTTGTGACCCAGTTGTCTCGCCTCAGGTGATCCGGTCCCCCATTGACAAATGTCATGGAGCTGTGCCTGTTTCTTGCGGGACCGATACCCGGGCGGTGTCGTGCCCGGGGGGGGGGGAGGGGGCAGGGGGTTCTGCACTGCGCGCGCACCGCGCGCACGTCCCACAAGAGTAGGCAGTGCCCGCGGAAAGGGGGCATCGTGGAACAATCGATCATCGGGCGAGAAATTCGCCATTTCCGACGCATTGACCCGTTTGTTTCGCCCGAAACCCCCGTGACAGCTGAGCCATGTGACCTCCGGACACGTCGCCGCCATATCCGCGAGTCGGGAGCACGTCATGAGGGAGGCCCCTCGCCCGAGTCCACACGACAGGCATGGATGAGACCTCGGGCGCTGCCCCTCGTGGGGCACAGGGTAAAGGTAAAGTGCTCGGGCACTCTCCGAACTCCAGCGTAACCGTGATCCCTACCTGTCCCTCGCAGCATCCCTTCGGGCTCGCGGGGTCACAAACACCCTAGCGCCTAGGGTATTGCGTTCCGACCCCGCAGGGAGTCGAACTAAGCACCTCTAGTTCAGGCGTCACATGCATGACCGCTGAACTACACGACCTTCTTTCGTGCGGCACAGGGGTGGAGATGAGGGGCAGGGGTCGGACCTCGGGTGCGAGCTCCAAGACACGGCTCTGCTCCTCCATGTTCTGCTCCGAATGCAACACATAAATCCGCAAACTGATGCTGTGGTCCTCCAGGAATCTATAGAAATCCCGAATGTGCCCGAGGCCTGGCAGGAACACCAGGATGGCCTGTGCCAGGGGTCGGGTCTCGTGCAGATAGAGTATCCACTCGCACCCGAACACCTGCGGATTGAAACGAGGGCTGAGGGTTGCGGAGAGACGATGCCTATGCGGCTGATGCAGGATTGCGCTTAGCTACGGGAGGGAGTGGGGAAAGGGGGGGTAATTGCGAAACCCACCCACCCCTGCCGCCCAGTGTGCTCCCTAATGAAGAATAAGTAAACCAAGTAAAAGCAAAAGTAGATCATACTCGCTAAGCACTGAATCTTACGTGATGACGCTGCTGTGTGACACATGTGTCTAACAGGCGCTCCTTAATGACAAAAAACAAATAAGAAACTGAGCACTGAGCGCCCTGCTGCCATCCAAGGTTTCGGCCGAACCCCACCACCCAGAAAAAACCCAAGCCTCAGCCCAGGGGCTGGGGAGGGGCTGCCACGGCAAAACCTGACGCCTCCAGTCTCAGCACAAACCCTGCTAAACGGCCCATCCGCAGCCGCAGAGGGGAGGAGGGCGCTGTCAGGGACCCACCTGTCCAGAATTTCTCAAGCACCTCCCACACCCCACCCCTACCCCCCATCCCCCGTCGTGTAGGGCAACTCTTAGGCACGAGCGAGCGCTGGGCCTGAGTCTGCGGCAGATGAAGCAGGAGGCTGCAGGAGGAGACTGCAGTGTGTCCCACATCGTTGGCTTGTGGGGCACGGATGTCCAGCAAAAGCCTGGAAGTCGAGTGCCAACCCCATAAAGGAGAGTCTTTGTTTCCTAGGGACCCACACCTCCGTTGGTGGCATCCCCACCCATTCCAGCGTTGCTAGTGCAAAAGACTCAGCGGCCTGTGCTGTTGAGAGGCACCCTGAGGTTTTGCTAGGCTGCACGCTCCCCTGCCCGCCCTACACAGCACTGCACTGATGAAAGTAAACCCCACCCTGGAGAGAGTTTTCGGCCCACTCTGGGCATGATGCCAGCCATGCAATCGCTCAATTCTGAATAGTGCATGGGCTAGCTGCCTCGCAAATAAAGCGTCACTGTAGGCGGGAAAGCAAAGCGTGTGGGCGTACAGCGGCATGAGAATTTCCTCTCTAGGTCTCTCGCCCTGAGGGCACTCGGCACCAGGATGTGGGTTGTGTAACGCAGGGCCAGGGGGCTTCGGATCGCCCCATCGCCCCCCAGCACCTGCACAACCCCAGTGTTACATTAGAACGAACCGAAGCATTGTTCGCTGGGCGCATCGGATTGAAACGGAACCAGTGCGACCTTCTACTGTCAAATGCCGGGCCTATTCTGCGTTGTGATTCCGGCTCTGTCCTCTTTGCGGGGGATCGTGCAGCTCACTGCCAACGGGTAATACTCAATGAGCGCGCGTTGCGTGACGCAGCATGTCACGCAGGTTACTGTGGTGGTGAGCGCACCATCGAATATTCAATTCTATGGCTGGATTTTCTGTGACTCGTCGCCGTCACTCGGGTGTGGATGCCAAACGACAGACGCTGCACATAGCTTACCGCCCACTTTGCCCCACATCACACATCCACAGTGTATTTTGGAATCGGGGCCATGCCGCCCTCCATACCCATTTCTGGGAGGTAGTGAACGGTTGGATCGCCGGTAAGCTACAATACCAGGTTGCTTGCAAATGTTTGGGCACCTTGCCCAAGGCAGCACTTGCCGCACTGTCTAGCACAGTTGGATGGAGACCTGTAGCATCCACCCACAAGTGCCCCTTATGTGGTAGCAACCAACCAAGTGAGGGCTATCGCTCCAGCCACCTGTCCCTCTCGCTTGCCCTGCCACTGCTTCCAAGACTTGAAAATCTAATCTGCGGCACACACATCAAAACAGTCACTGGCAACTTGCTGTGCACTTCATCCATTGCCACGCACCGTCAGGCGCTCACCAAATGACTGTCTGGTACTGTGCCAGACATAGTCTGTAATGGACAAAATGCTGGGGGGTAGGGGCCACCAATGGAGATGGAGCCAAAGGAAAATGAAGAAGGAGAATGGGACGCTGATGTACTGTGTCCCTCCCGGGGGAAATGGAAGAACAAGGGGGGAAAGGGGCGAAAATGGGGGGGGGGGGGACGGGGGGATAGCGGGCGTAGCACAATGAAATACCCATTTTTCACAGTCCCATTTTCCCCATCTTCCGGAGGTCGAAGATATTCCCCACAATTCCCTTCATAAAATCAGCTCACCGCACTCACTGACGGAAAAATGGGATTTTGCAACTCGCCGACACTCACCGCCACGTCGGCTGGTGCGGACACTTGTACAATGGTCCCTCGCAACTCGCTCCGGCCTCCCACGTGCAGACCTTTCGAGCATCACTCAGCAGTCCCTGGGGACCAGCACTTTGGGGACGCTTCGTGATGTCGCTGACGCCCAGGCCCTCAGCGTTGAAGATGTCAGTCATGGGCTGGTACTGTGGGCCTTCCACGGCCAGCTTCAACTGAAACACAGCATCCTCCAGGTACATGGTTTCCACAGGGTGGAGTTGCGACTCTGCTATGTCGACGAACCCCACGGTACGCCTAAACATGCGGGTGAACGTGCAAGTCCTTGAGGCTGAAATGCACCAAGGCACTTCACCTTCGTATCGTCCAACGTTGTTCGACTTCACTTGGCATTGGTAACATTGCTTTTTGCAATGTTGCAGTCAGTGCTGTGCATTTGCACGTTAGGAGTACTTTGAGGGGGTTTTTTTTGGGAGGGCCAAAATTACAGGGGGAAAATTTTGGTACGGCTCCTTAGAGATGAAGGAACAATTTGGTATAAGGCCCCTTGCTGTTGCTTCCTCATGGATGGTTGTTGTTGTTTCCTGGTGGGTCCTGGATGGTTCCTGTTGTTTTCTTGATGGGCTCTGGATGGTTGCTGGTATTTCCTGATGCGTCCTGGATGCAGCATTGACCATCCGCCCAGCGTCTGCTGGACTGACACCCCTTGCCAATCGCCCAGCCCCCGCTTGGATGTGCACTGCAGTCTTGAGGACCTATAGAGAACACAGTGTCAGTTGACACCGCGTCTCATCTCTATGTTGTCGCATTCACACTGTATGTAGCATGCAGAAACCCCCCCCCCTGCAGCCCGTGTCCGGTGCACACATTTTGGCACATAGCATCCTTAAATTTGAAAGAATTATTTGGTACGAGGTGGGGCTTCCCAATATGTCCACATAAATTTTGTCCCTTTCAAAATTCTCCTTTCCTGGCACCGGCCCCCAGCCGGTTAATACTGGGTCACGTGCGCACCGCCTTCAGTTGCCACTCTACTGCCAGTGGACAGCCTTTCAGCTGCCAGTCAACCGCCTCAGCGCTGCCAGTCCATCGCCAGCCAACGCTTTCAAAACAAAAGACTCTCGTCTTGGACATCAAGGGAGAGACATTGAGAACAGAGACAGGTGAGACTAGGACTCTGCCCTCACAATGCTACAGGCGAGGAAACCACTCGGGTGAACGGCGTCTAGGTTGGTGCTCACCTCCCGGAATCCTCGAAGTAATTGAAGAATTGCTTTTTGCTGAGGGTTGCGGACATAATGATGACCTTCAGGCGGGACTCTGGTCGGCGGAGGCTCATACGCAGCCAAGACAACAGCAAATCGCCTTCCAACACTCGCTCGTGAACCTGCAAAGTGTGACGTGCGGGAAGTCGCCTTTTGGTGTCTGCTGCTGGAGGTCATGTCATGACTCATGGCTAGCGTGGCTTCTCCAGGGTTCCCCACCGCTCACCAAGGACTCGCCCAATGTTTTGTTCAGACCTGTCTGGTCTATGGTCTCTGTATATTGTGGGCCTAAGTTGTAAAAAGTCAACCCCATCCCCAGCCCTGTCACCAGGTACCACCAGCCCCAACAAGGGTTTTAGGGCTAAAACATCAATCAACGCACGGAGGCAAGCTGTCCACACACCATATACGCAACAAACAGGCAGGGGTCGAGGTCACCTGAATGTTCAGAACCCTGGTAAAAAGCAATGTCAGACTTGTCTCGCACCACAAGGCACCTTTCTACAAGGCAGCACCACCTGTACCACTCCAAGCACCACGCACACGCACGCACGCATGCATGCACACACACACACACACACGCACACACACTCGTGTAGGAACTCACGAAACGACCCTGTTGGCCGGTGGCGTCGCATGCACACACACACACACACACACACACACACACGTTGAGAATCGTGAGACAAGAACAAAGCAAGAAAGGCGGTGGAAAGAAAACTCCTCAGGAACAGCAGAGCTGTCCTAGACGTCTTTCGGTCTGGTGAAGATGAGGGTAACGGAAGCATGTTCAGTGCTGGGCAAAGCAAATGAACCTCTCCCTTCCCTAGACCGTAAAAACCGCCCGCGGAGGAGCTCGTGAACTACCTATGCCACAGCCTAGTATTTACGTGTGCTGGGTGCAACCACCCCGCCACACACACACACACACACAAAACGAAGGGGGTCGGGGAGGGGATCACGACAGTGCCGCGATGTGGCGCAGCAGTGCGATGCCGTCACACTAGGCGGGTGTGTACCCTTTTGGCTGAAAATCCGTGGGTATTTCCCTATCCGTGTATTGGTTCCCACTCCAGACGGCGTTGCCCGTGAGCTAGTGGACCAGCTTTGCTGTGGCTGTACTCCTTTGGTAAGGGAGGTCGTGGCCAACGCTGTACACAGCGCGCATAGTGTTTTCCGGCCACCACTGGGAGGCGGCATGCACATGGCGCACTGCTTTGTGCAGCGCACGCATCACGGTCATTCTCCTGTACCCGGATAGCATTGCCAGCTGGGCCCATGACAGCGCAGACAGGATCTGGGAGGCCCATGTTTCTTGCCAGGGGAGGGTGCCTGTGAGACTACTAATAAGAATGCACGGAAGGTACTCTCTTGCTGCACGTGTTGGGCTGATGACGGGGCCCCGTAGTTCCAGATGTCAGTGAGTGCTGAGGGGTGTGCAACAGTGCCCCTCTATCCGCCTCCCACCGTCATATGCACTCCCAGGGCCCGGCGGCTCTGTTGCAGGCAGTCGCCCACGCATGTGGCTGCCCCTGCATCAACACAGTCGCACAGGACTTCCAGCTTCCAAATCTCAGAGAGGAGGTCACAAACTTCCTAGGCCAGTGTCGTGCGCGTGCAGGGGGGTATGTTTGTAGCAAGCAGGTCGTTGTCGCGGAACTGCGCCAGGCTGAACTGCCCCTGGTCCATGGTCCAGCATACGTATCCATCCTCAGACAGGCTCAGTGCACCCCAATCCCTCAGTGGTTTTCTACCCCTTTTCACCCCCCACAGTGTGTGCAGGTCTGCACTTTGGGCGGAAAACGGTCCCCCCATCGGGATGCTGATTTCTCTGCTCCACAATTCCCCCACCGCATGCAATACATTATTGTGGAGCAGTTCGAAAATTTGCATTCGCGCCAGGCGGTCATGCTGCTGTCCACAAAACTTGTCACTCGTGGCCACCCCCGCCCTGTCCAGCTTCGGGGTGTCCCTGTGAATTGACCAGTGTAACTCTTGCTGACGCCAGCGCCGTTTTTTGGTCGGCCACTTTGTTGCCTTGCTGAATGCCCGTGTCACGTCTCTGGGGTGTATATTGTCAAACTGTCTCACACACACACACACACACACACACACACACACACACACACACACACACACACACACACACACACACACACACACACACACACACACACACACACACACACACACACACACACACAGCTCGGAAAGACGCCAAAACCTACCACCCACGGTACGCCACCCACCCCCATCCGCCCCCCTCCCCCACCCCCCGAAACACCACAATGACACACCCCTCTCATCGCACGCATGTCCCTCATGCATACCTCGTCGCAGATTACATGCGTGAACTGGTCGAGAGTGAAATCTCGTCGGAGACAATTCAGCAGAATCCCAAACGTACAAAACACAATCTGAGCCGAGTCCACATTGAACCGCTTGCCACCGATGACAAACCCCACCATGCGTGCACCCTCCTCCCCCATCTCCTGCATCACTCGCTGGCACAGGTTCACGGCCGCCAGCCGCCGCGGCTGCGTCACAAGCACGCGGACGAGTTGCCCTTGCTCCCGTGCACGCTGAACAATGTACTGTGGGGCCTGCGTGCTCTTGCCACAGCCTGAGAGGGCGTCGGGGCTTAGTGAAAGACTCGACGGTGGTGCAAGCACTCGCTGCCATTGGCTTGTCCTGGACCCGGTGGAGGGGGGGGGGCGCAGGCCTACGGGTGTGTGCCAGAAGCGGAAAAAGGCAAGACCACTGACAGCCCGCAAAGGGGCTCCACGTGCGGTCCTGGGCTGGGTGGGCTTTCAACTTCGTGGGGGGGGGGGGGGAGGGTCGATACAGCCCTCTGGCGAGACCCCCCGCCCCTGGCTAGACCCCCCGCCCCCAACAAAGGCTCAATTGACGGGCCCCCAAAAATTCTACCGAGACTAACCCTGGGGGCCCGGAGGTGACCCGGAACCAAAACTCGGCAAAAAATGAAAATGGGAGTTTTGGAATCAGCGCGTCGAGGGGTTCAGAAAGGTCAGTTAACCCTCTTAAATGCTGAAAAAAATTGCGGCGCCTTCAGCGCCAGAGTTCATAATAACTGATGAATGGTCCTGTCAATTGGGCCCTTTTCCCGAACCCCCAAATTTTGGGGCCTCTATTGACCCCCCCCCCCCCCGCCCCAAAGTTGAAAACCCGAGTCCCCCTGTGCTTGTTGCTTGTCGTTGGGCTTGTTGTTTCGTGACAGCGCCGGGTACTGTAAGGCAGGCTGCAACGTCAACCGCTTTCGCTGGTCGCACGCACCATATTCAGTGCAGGAGATCCGCGGTGCAAACACGCCAGAGCACACAACGCGCGACACAAAGACGGCACAGGAGGGCGCACCACAGCCCACCCGCACGCGGGCAGAGGGTGGACTGCACTGCACGGCGCGCGCACACACACGCTCCAGGGCCGTGAACAGCCTGACTACCCCGGGAAATCCCAGAAGAGCAGGAAATCGTCAATGAGCAATGCAATGTAGGCACGCCTTGCCCGATCTACGAAGCCTTGCCCGATCTACGAAGACCCCCGTCCCATGCCGTGTGATCCGGACAATGGGTGGTACCACACCGTCTTTGAATGGGCCGAACGAAAACGCCAGTACAAAGCAGCGGGGGGTCATCGCCAACGGCTGTCGGGTGCATCTTGAGAGCGGTTGCCAGACGCAGCGTCTCGGGGTTTCCACCAGCTGTTCGGCGCTTCGGGTGTCGCACGCTCGTCGCTCAGGTCGCCCGCGCGAACATTGGGGTGGGCATATGCGCCCCTCTTTTTGCAACACGCGTCTCGGAAAAGCTGCGACACGCCGCAGATTTCCCCACAAATGGCGCCCGACACCAGCGATGCCGCATGGGAGATCAACGCCCCCCTACCGCAAGTTCCTTGCACACAGCGAGCTGGGGATGGATTGCGTGTGTTGGCCAGGTCTGGGGACACAGGGGGGGGTTCCGGGGGGGACAATTTCGTGAGGGGAAAATTTCGGCGCACCTCCAATTCGGGTGCGGGGCCATCAGACGCGGGATACTTCAGCACCCCCAACCCTCTACTTCCTTGCGGACAAGCAGTTGTGTGCAACTTTGGTAGGCCCGAATGTTGAACAGTACTCCCCAGCGACGAAGGTGAACGGACGTGACGAACAGACTGCCGACAACAGCACAACAATACCGGGCTACCGCCGCCACGGAGGATGCACAAGGGCCAGGAACTGGGGAAGATCAACACCGACCTCCAAAACGAAGTTTTCCACACGAACTTGTCTCCTAACGAAGTCCCCCCCCCCCGTAATACGGACATGCAATGCGTGTTTGTGTGTCCGATTCTGAACGGTTGGGGGGATCAGCCACAAAGGCAGCGGAACACGGCCTTTGCCGGTGAAGGAAAGACGGCCACCTGTGTGCCCGCTGACGATTGTGACCTGATGGTCCGCCACGCTTTCCAGGAACGCTGTCCGGTACTTGAACATTGGCAGCCTTTGAGCACCGTCCGCGGGGCTGAAGTGGCGGGAGCCCGCCGCCTCGCGCCACTCCCGCACCAATCGGTCACTGGCTTCCAACTTCGCGTGCTGGGGCCGTAGCTCGTCCTCGTACATCCTCCGCACCTGTGGCAGGGCAGACCAGGCAGGCAGGCAGCGCATGCAGCACGGCCGGGCAGACCGCTGGTACACGGGGGGGGGGGGGGTCGTCTGGGGACAATTTCGGCGCACCTCCGATTTTGGTGCGGGGCCATCAGACGCGGGAAACTTCAACGCCCCCCCACTTTCCAAAAAAAAAAAAAAAGCGGCCTTGTTTCCACTCGACCCAGGCCCACAAACGTCCTCGACGACGACCAACTTCCCCCTCCCAAGCGCGCAAGATGGACCGACGCGACGCACAGACGGGCTGCCGACAGACAAACAGCGCAACAACACCGGGCCACCGCCGCCGGGGCGGATGCACAAGGAGCAGGAAGTCCCCCAAATGGAGCAGGAAAACTTCGGCACCAAACTGAAAAACGAAATTGTACCCTTACGGAATCCCCCCCGGTGTTTCGACGCCTGAGGGCCTGGTGCCGACACGCACGACTCGGCGTGTCGCCGGTGCGGTCCCTTCGGCTTTACTGCCGGCGCCAGTCGAGTGGTGGTGTCCTGCCTGGGGTTCGATCCTGCAATCTTGACTACAGGATTCGGGCGCGAGAACCACTCAATCAGCCGTAGTCTCTAAGGCAGACCCATGGTATCCGGCACCGGGCGCCGCAGACGCCACACAACAGTGAACCCCCTCCCGTGCGGTAGCACATGGAAGACGACGGTCAGACGGAGATCCCGTTGCTGTTATTTCCTGGTGGGCTCTGGATGGTGCCATCCTGTGTTTTGGCCTTCAGGTGGCCCTGTCAGAACAAAAACACCGGTCAGCCAATTGTGTGTCGCAAATAAAAAAACGGCAACGAAGGAAAGGCAAATATTGGGACACAGCATCCCTAAAATTGAAGGCAGTATTTAGTAGGGGGCAGGGCGTCCAAATTTGTCCACATAAATTTTCTCTCCCCCTCAATTCTTCCTCCCCCAGCACCTGTGGGGATGGGGTGCACTGTCTGTGGCGAAGCCAGCGGTGTAGGGCTGACCGCACAGAGGGCACGGTACTGTGAAGGTGCCGTTGTATGACCGGAGGCCCGGGTCCGTGTCCGTCGGCTCAAGCGCGACAGACACGGTCTGCCCGAGGGCCGGCGGGGGGATGAGAAGGATCAGCTTAGACAAAAATTCATCAGCTGTCAACACAGAAATCACAGAGGCCGACACGTGACTGTCACCCCCCCCCAAAAAAAATACCCCCCAGCCAGGAACTTTTTCTTGGTGGTGCTCACAATTGCGGCACACGGCCTCTGCGGCGTCCACTCCACTGCCAGTCATGGCAGGCCTCCCGCTGATGTGGAATTTGGGGCACAGGTCGCGGGGCTCCGGATCCCCCTGTGTCACACACCGGTGGTGCACTGCCTGCCCAATTTGCTCGGGGCAAACCACGCAACTGGTCGAGAGGTAGGGGCTCAGATCACGGGGGCTCATGTGTTGCAGTGAAGTCCTCAGCTCCGAGGGTCTCGAACCGTGGCTCGGTCAGGGCCTTTGTTTCTCTGCCGTGCCGAGTTACTGCGTTGCACATACCTATTTCCGGGGCGACTGCATGTTGCCTTTTTTTTTAAAAAAAAAAAAGCAATCCCAGTAGTGGCATGTGTAGCTCCAGGCGTGTCCTTCTTCTGTGCTCAAGCTGAGCCTCTGTGCCCCGGGAGCCAGAATTTGCCGAGGTCCCCCTGAGGCGCTGGCGCTCCACGCGGTGATGAGCCCATGCTTGGACAAGGGGTTCAGGGGTCACCACAGCTTCCACCCGGAAGGTGGGCTCACCGCCGATGCCATCGTCTCCCGTACCACCGGGGGAACAATTTGAGGGTTTTTGGAAGGGCCAAAATTAGGGGGGGCCGGGGGGGGGGGGGGGGGTTGGTACTACTCCTTGGAAATGCAGGGAAATTTGGGTACAAGGCCCCTTGCCGTTGTTTCCTGGTGGATGCAGCAGCACCTCTTGCATTGCCTGACCCAGTCCCTCACCAACAGCTCACCCGCCCCCATCGGCCCCCCCTCTCCCCATCCCGTCACAGCACACACACGTACTTGTCAACGCTATTCCCCTCAGCGCTGGGCGCTCAGCGCCATATCGTACCCCCAACGGGGGCGGTGAAAGCAGTTCTTCCCAGGTTCGAGTGTTGCTGCAGGGCAGGGAAGGGCTGGGTCGAGGGCTGGGCCGTCGAGCTGTCCAGCTGCCCCCCAGAACTGACCTGGACCAAACAAGTGGGGCCACAAAAACTGCGGTTGGAAAAACAACGGCCAGACGGCCCCGCGCGCCTGGCCATAAGACTGATGGTGATCGTCACCCCTCGGAATCCCTCCCAAGAAAACATCCAGCGACTGCCACACACACGGGGTCAGCGCGCTTGGACAAGGTGGTTCTTGCACAAGGGATGCCAGGGGGCACCAAACATAGAACTGCAAGAACAGGGGGGGGGGGGGGGGCGGGATTAGCCCTGCAAAAGAGGGGGAGACATGGGCGGGCGGGTACTGGGGGGACTTGGGACGTGATTCTCAATCTCCGTTGTCCTGATTGGGGGTTCCATGACAGCCAGGGCAACGTATGAGGTGTGGCTATGGCAACACAATTCCTCTGCTATTGGAAGCCTGAGCACGGAGAAACAAAGTGCAAGAGCAAGGGGCAGCCGATCGTTGATGAAAATCTGGTTGTCGGTCTGTTTTAGAACACATGCATTTCCAGGAAAAACAACAAGGACAGGGCCGCAGACGACGAGGAGGGTTGTGATGGCAGGCACGGCCTTACATTGGAGCCGGTTTGGAGGCTGATGACGGCCGTTTTGTCCTGTCGGCAGCCGAAAGAAAGGCGGCAGCTGTTTCAGGCGAACCGGCCGTTCTGGACCAACTGATGGCGGTTGTGGGCTAACCGACGGCGGTTGTACTGGACATTTTTCAACAAAACAAAAAAAGTCCCATGTTCAATAAAAACGCCCTGACGTGGCACACCTTTTCGGCATCCCAGACGTCGTGTTGCACGAGGTGCAGGATGGTCTTGCACTGGCTGCGCATGGACCCAAGGCCCATCCCATCCTCCACTGCAAATTGAGCGAGCGTGATCTGTGCCCCCTTGCGGCGCTTCGGCTTTTCCTGAAGGACTTCGTACACCTGTTGATGAAGGATGCAGGAGCTGCCATGCAGTGCATGAGCGGTGGTACCACGGAGGAGCTGTGGTACTGAAGACAGGTTGGCAACAGATGAGCACATGGGTCGGTATGGTGGGGCGGGGCCCCCGGACCGAGTTGCGCTGGATATGTCTCGGCCACGACCCATTCATTACACGACGCGGCTGCCAATGGTCTGTTTGCATGCTTCAGCCCAAGCCTCACGCTTGCAAATGGCACCCGTTTTCTATGCGATGTTCTGGTTCCGATGCCACACGCTTGTGCTCTGCGCCCCGAAACTGTCCGACGTTCAGGTCCACACTCGGGTCTAGCCTGGCACCCGATACTCTGTTCTGACTGACGTACCCTTCCCGTTCCCTTGCGAGAACAACGGTGAAGGCACTGAAAATGATGAAAGCAACGCCCCCTGTTGTTCTGGCAAGGGCCGTGTTCGCGCGCGCCATGAGAGGGCACAGGCAGTGACAGCAGCGGACGGCATTATTGAGGTCCGCACAAACGTATCCGCGGAGGCGCAAAGGAGGGGCAAAACAGCGGCAGGACAATAATTAGCATCCCCAAAATATCATCCCCAGCCCCAAATCACAGGCAACAACTTAAATCTTCAGGGACAACCAGATAATGGAACTGCCGAGTTTGATGGTTCAAAACCTCGTGTTGTTCTGAAGAGGGTGTTGTCCTCGCAAGGAGCGGGGGGGACGGGGGTTACGAAACAAATACGGTGCAGGGGGGGGGGGGGGGCTGGGGGGCAGGAGGTTAGCCCCTCCGAAAAGAGTGCCAGAGAAATGCTGTCAAAAAACAGCGGGGTTCACCCATTTTGGTGCACATTTCCAATACTGAAAAGCGAAGGGGCTTCATTGAGAATCAGGTGGATTCACGGATTTGCACAACCCTGCCCTACCCCGCCCCCCCCCCTTGTCCAAACAACGGAAAAATTCCAAAAAGATGCCGAAACCTCGCGTTGTTTAGACAAGGGCGTTGTTTAGCCACAGATCGACGATTGTTGTCAGCCTCTCAACAGTATGACAGGTCTCATGGCGGCGGAGCCGCGGCACAAATTGTCCAAGCTGCACAGCAAGGCGCCGTAAGGCGCCGGCACACATTGTGCGCCACTGGCGCCCCCACCGATTGGGTTTCAGGTCAGAACTGCGCCATTAGGCACATCAGAATTACTCTTGATCAACCCCTCCCTTGCCCGTGCGACGCTTCCGGCGCGTGTCGCTTACATCAGTACTAAACCCCTCACTTTCACAGTCCAGATGCATAAGCAGGCGAGTGTCACCAACATCCTTGCTGTACGAATCCCCATCGACCCCTGGGGGCTCCACCTCATCTGATGAATCCCGCCCTGAGTCGACGTCGGAGTCCACCACTGCCCCCTCCGAGGCCAGCAGTGGCTCTAACCCCAACGCTGTCCGCTCCACCACTCGGCGACGTTTCGACAGAGGCAGCAGATTGTTGGGGTGCAGGAGCCTGCCCTGCATTGTGAGCTCCATCCGCCCCATCATTGCCTGGTACCTTGAGGTGTGAAGGTACCCACCGTAACTCCACCATGTCCTTGCGCTCTCCCGCAGCCAGGTCACGGTGCCCCACCTCCCCTGTGGAGTTGCGCCACCCGTGGCGGCGCCACTTGACTGATCACTGCGTGATTCCTTTCAACACACACTCAGCGTCTTGACCATCATTCGTTCCCCTGCCGCCCTGGTCGGCATCGCATGCAGGACACCCCGCAACTCCCCCCGACTGATGCTCTGCCGTTGGTGGGCGGGGACATGGGCGTGGAAATTTCTCACACTCCATACCCCGCTTGCATCCACCCTCTGACCAAGGGCGTTATTTGGCCATAGAACAGTGGAAAGTTCAGCGATAGGTCCCCACCGACAGACCTACACCCTCACTCATCAAGTATCACGCGGCGGAGCCGCGGCACACATTGTCCCATCTGTCCAGCAATGCGCCGTTAGGCGCCGTCACACATAGTTCAAAGCAGTCCGAGAGCGCCACTGGCGCCCTCTCTCGCTGGGTACGTTGTGGCCTCTTTACCCAACCCCCCCTCCCTTCGGCGCCTCTTTCTACTGTCACTGACATCCGTACTAAACTCGTTACTGTCACTCCCCATGGCCCTGCCCAACCGCGTATCACTGACGTCGGTACTGTATTGCTCCTCACCGTCCGAGCCAGACAGGGACTCCCCAATTTCCGAAGACGAGGAACTTGTCGTGTCACTAGGGCGTTAGTTGGACAAAGGGGGGAGGTTGACATCTGTATATCTGCAGATCAGGCTGCAAGGTATTCTCAGCATTCTACGGTGGGATGGAAGCGTTCTTCAAGTGCAGCTACCCAGGGGGAGTATCCGCACCGCGCGCGCACCGCGCGCGCACCGCGTCAGGTATTTGAACAACTTCTCCAGGAGATGGTCTACGGGGAGAGGAGTTGCAGATGGTATCTGCTGGGCTCTGAGGCGTTACCATTCCCCCTGATTGGCTCTGGATGAAAGGGTCTACGGAACAACCCCAGTACCCGCACCGCGCATGCACCGCGCGCGCACCGCGTCTGATACTCCCCCCCAGTCCCGATTGGAGTCCATGCCTGCAGCGACGGCCAAAATCGATGCGGATCGTCATTTCTTTCCTCCTGATGGCATTGTAAAGCAGAGTTGGCAACAGCAGGGCAAGGCTAACAAGTCCAGTGCAAATGTCCGAAAAGCCCGAGCGGTGCACTTACCTTTGTGAGGTCCATGTTCTTGCCGACAAAGGTCAGATTTCGGAGGCTCTCCCTGTACTTCTTCACAACGCGCTGGACAACAGAGATCAGCGACGTCTCACGACCCTTGATCCGGTGCATTGACACGGTCACATGGCCCTGGGCCGTGAACCCCAGAGTCCGTGTCAGCTCCAGCTCCCGCGCCTCGACGGCGGACATGTCCCTCGAAGGGATTTTGTCTTTTTTGTTTGTTGAAGGGATGAAGATCTTCTCCGTAAAGTACTGGTGCTGCCGCGCCAGCAGCTTCACGAGCTTGCCGTAATCGACGCAGCTCGTGTACCCAATGTTGCCTGTTGGGGGTCGCGGAGGCAGGGGGTGCCGTAATGAAAAAAAAAAAACTCGGAGTTTCCAATACAGCCTACGATGGCGGTTGGTGTGTAACCGATGGTGATTGGTGGTTAACCGATGGCGGTTGGTGGGTAACCGATGGTGGTTGGTGGGTAACCGATGGCGGTTGGTGTGTAACCGATGGCGGTTGGTGGGTAACCGATGTCGGTTGGTGTGTAACCGATGGCGGTTGGTGGGTAACCGATGGCGGTTGGTGGGTAACCGATGGCGGTTGGTGGGTAACCGATGGCGGTTGGTGGGTAACCGATGGCGGTTGGTGGGTAGCCACCAAACATCAGAGAGTGGATGCCATAGTTAAAAAAAAAGGGGGTGAGCGTCCTTATGGCACCCCCTGCGTGGAGGAAGAAGGGAAGGAAACCGTATCACAGGGCCTGGGGCCGTTCACATCAGGGCCAAGGGTGAATGCGCCAGGCCGCAAGACTGAGCACAGAGAGAGCCCCTCGGTATTTGGGCTCTGCTTCTCTCCGCTGGTGTGTGACCTGAGGTTGCTTGTCCGTGGCCGTGCGAATCCCAGGCTGCCATGCTGTACGCCACTGCGGGTGTCCACACAAAGAAGGGGCTGTATTGTCCCAACGCAAAATGTGCGCGCGATTTATTCGCCTGTTTTAAGGATCGCCGCGGCGCATTTGTCGCAACTTCTCCGGTTCAGCACCACGGCCCAAAAACCGATGCAACGCGTAGTTTGACATGCGCACACTAGTTCAGTCACAACGGCAGTGGGCGGGCCCTGGCAAAGCGTTCAAGCGCCCCGTTGTTCGTCACGGGCACATTTTGGCTCCCGTACACGATTTGTGCGCCCTTTTTCAAAGCATTGGTACAGCATTTGTCATGCGAGAAGAAGGGGCTGCAGAACATGTCCCGCACGGTCTTCCCGACCCACGGTCATCACTGCACAGCGCTGGGAGCACATTGTGCACCGATGGTGATGGGGGAGTCAGAGGAGTCCTTTGGGTGTGGGGGGCTAGGCCGGTTGTCTCTTCTGCCCTTTCCCGCCCCTGAGCAATGACGGCACGTCAAACATGAATCACATATCCACTGCAGTTGCAGGTGGTGGCTGTGGGTTGGCGAGGCTCGGTATCAGGCCGATGGGGGAAGGGGGCACACCCTCGATGTATTCCACGTCGATGATCAAGATCGCATCGCCCTGGCGCCACGAGCCGTGCCGGCCTCGGGGCATGTGCGGAAACCCACTGTGCACACGCTCATACACCACCCTCTGGTACCGGACCTTGTTCTGCTCTGTGGCGCACGAGCCATCGAGGCCAGCGGGCCCAGCATCGTACATAAAATGCTGGAATCACAGGGCAATGGCTGTTGCAAGTACCTGGAAATACCTACGGCGAGGCCCGAAGCCACACACCCCCTCCTCTTGTACACTCAGAAAAGGGTATTTATGAGTACCATGACTGATTGACTTGATGCATTTGTCGAGAAAAAATGCGCACAACATCAAGCATGCCCGCTTTCAGCAGTTCAAGCAAATGGTACAAACTTGTGAACCCTACAGTAGCTGGTTGTAACGTGGTCATGAGTCTTAGCCAAGGGCAAGTGGTCATATGGTGGTCATAAGGTGCTCATAGGGTGGTTGCAACGTGGTCATAGGGTGGTCACAGTCTCACAGAACCAACATGCAAAATCAGGCTGTCACATCACGACCACCGATGCCTGATCTTGTACATTGCCATTCGGCGGTGGCATCTAATGCCTCCGCAGTCCAGACGTTGCTAGGTTTTGTTTAATGGTGCCCCAACACCCATGGGGGCTGTGCACCTCAAACCAGAGCTGCCCTTTCCACTATAATTATACCGTGAAGTATTTCTCCAGCCCCTACAAGTGAAGGTGCCCCCCCTAGATATTGTGCATAGACAGGTACTACTCGGGGGAGGGGAAGGTATGCATAAGATTAGTCGTCAGCATGCTATCAGACAGTCAGGAAATGACCCAGAGACATTAAGAGGCAAACAAATTCCAATGGTCTTTTCCCGATGAATTGTTTCTATGACTGCACCCAACTCAGTGTGGAACCTGTATGTTCTTTTTCTTGTTCCAGCACACAAACTTCGAAGTGAGCTCTTGGGCAACAGCCTGGATGAAAGAATAGCGCATATAGTACAAATGAGGGTCCCACATGTGCAATGCATTGCGTCCCGGACTGAACGGATGGATCTCAACAACATTTGTATGTTCAAGCTGTGCTGGTGAGCAGTGATTGAAATTGACAGGGTTGAAGCTCACTGTCCATGTCATTATGAATCAGCTTGTACGGCCAAATGGCCAAATTTGCGATAGCATGCACATGTCGCAATGCAAAAATTGTTCCATTTTGACTGGGACTCGGTTTGGGTGGAATCTGCTCAGTGAAAAACATAGGATACCCTGCATATGCCCATGTTACATAGCATTTGTATTTGTGCTCGCTCCCACATACATGCACATGGCAACACCAAAAATGGCGGTAGGCTGGATAATTGCAACACTGAAGCTTCCCACTTGGCTGGAAGTTCACATTGCTGATATGCCAAACGTGGACGCATGGGACTATCCCTATGATGCCGGTGTCGTATTTTGTGTACTTGGATGATATGGTGATGGTGGGTGATAGGTGGTTTGTTCCACTCGCAGTGAGGAAGGCGAGGTGTAGACGACAGACGGCGGATTGTGTAATCCGCATGAAGTCTCAGTCTGATCCTCACTCTGTGTTTTTCTTGGTTCTTTTTCTTGGTAAGATATTTGATTTGACGAATAAGGTGTTGAAAAGTAGAAGAGGTATGTTAAGAGTTCTTTTGCAGATGTGGTTTTTGTTGGTCATGAAGTTGGTGTCGAGGAAGGAATGGAGAGCGTGCTGGGTAAATTGGAGTGGACTTTGAGACCCGCCGCTGACTCATTGCATTTTTCGGCGTGCGCTTATGGATGGAATCTGCCAGAAATTGCGTAAAAATAGCAATTTTGACTTCGCGGTGAGCTTGTTCTCTCATAACCCAGCCCACCACCAAAATTGGTGTTGCTATGAGGCACTACCAGCTTCGGTGGTGCCATGTTATCCAAAAGCCAGTGCACACCAGCCAAGTGTTGCACACAACTTAGGATAAATGAAAATTCTTCCTGGTTCCTAGGGACTACTCTTGCCGTGCCTGACCCCCTCCCCTCAGGCTTCTTCCCAATTGCACCCTGCAAAACCAAGGAATAAAGCATCTCTTTGACCCCAACACCAGAACTGTCCTCCATCCCCCCACAGTCCATCCCCCCTATAAATCTCCTTCAGGTCTTGCGGTACACATCTGCTCACCAATGGTACATCGCCCACAATCCCCAAACCCTACTCCCAATGCTAACTTGTGCCAAAGGTGGATATCAGCCTCGAATTTTGGGAACGGCGGTGTTCATTTCAACAAAGAGTTTGCGAGCAGCTGACAACCCCTCCATGCTACCGCACACTAACCAAACGGGTTGGCTATGCTGGCGTTCCCCCAAATATTTGGCAAAGCTGACATTCCCCCGAATGGTGTTCAAAACCCCCGTGTGGGGGAACCCTTGCACTGCGCGCACGTCGCGTGCACTGCACGCTACTTTTAGACTAGATTCCCCTGTGAAGAAACCCCATACCGACCCCTTCCAAACACCCTCAAAATTAGGCAACCCTAGCTACCCAAATGCCCCTAAATTTAAGTCACTCAAACTACCCCAGCTCAAGACAAATGCAAGCTACATTCCCTTTCTATAAGACATCATGCAAAATGTGGAAAGCCACGCACATATCCTCTTTTTTGTTCCATTGAAAGCTCACTCACCCTACTAGCTAGTCCCAAAGCCGCGTATGTGTCCACCCCATCCTCAACTAGACTGCGGGGCAAAGTTTCTTGCAAGAGGGAATCCACATCAACCTCTGTTTTCAACTTGTGGTACAACCACGCTTCCTCATCAGCAGGGATGCGGCCTCGCATAGGGCATTTGACTGTGGTCAGGCAAAAACTGCGGAGTCCGTCACGTCAACTCGAGGGGCCACGCCAAAGCGTGGGAGTCCATCACCCCAACCCAAGGGCCCACACCAAAGTGTGGGAGTCCATGGTGAAGGTGAGCAAAAAAAACTGTGAAAAGGGGTGGAAATGGGTGAAAAAGGGTGAAAATCCAAAAATGCCATATCCCCCATGTGGAAGATGCATCAAAACCTATGCTAGGGGCAACAATGATGCCCCTAGTATCACAAAGTATGGGTCTCCAGTACGGGTAGACGCCCAAATAGTTGCACTACGCCCGCACTGCGCACGCACTGCGCTAAGGGCGCCCCCTGTAGCCCGCAGTCTTACCTCACCAAAGCTAAATGCCTTCGGGGCATTTCAAGGTTTGTAAGCAAACCTCCTACAGGCATCTCACATGGGTACTCACCAGTTTGGGTTGGCACGCCCGCTCCCCCCAAAGGGTGATGCCCCTTACTAGGACCTCGCTGGGCCCCAATTAGCAGTGGAGTTGCACAAACACCACACCCTTTGAGGGACCTCCGCAGTACAAAGTGAATCAACGAGAAAGGAAGGAAAGAAGGAGAACCATACACCACCTGCTAGCAAACATGTAACATGTGCATGGTCCCTCTGCAGTGACAGAGGAGTCTGGTTCAATCGTTTTGCGGTCTGATGATTCCGGCAACAAAGCATGGAGCGTCCCCTAGCTGCTTTGATGACTCCCAGATGATTGTTTCAAACTGCAAGGCATCCAATTGCCTCCTGCCCAATCGTCCACGATTGTTCGTAGCGCTACCTACCAGATCAACAGACTGGTGTCCGCTGCAGCTCCTGATTGTGAGCATTTGCCTTTTTGAAAATAGGGAGCAAGATCATGTCACGATAACAGATCACACAAGCCTCTGTAGCAAGGTCACCGCAACCCCACTTATCCCCTCGTTGAAGTCCAACTTGTGCTGCCACCTGTGGTTCAGCCCTTCCGCATTCATCCCAAATGTACAGCTCCTTGTCATACACCCCGGGCCCATAAATATTGCTCAAACTTCAAACCAATCCCGAACAACCCCGAATTACTTGCGAAGATAAAGGGTGTTATGTTAATGAATTTCGTTGTTGTCGATTCGTGTTCACTGCGTCCAGAACCCCAACACCCCCTACACCCGCAACGACCCCACTGGGTCTTGCAACAAGTTAAGTTAATACACGCAAAAATCGACTACCACTGACATTTTTCTCCCCAAGCCTTACCCCATGGACAACCTCACAACCCCCCACCTTCCCCCTTTGCGAGTGTCAGGTTGTGGAGCACAGAGCATCGTCGCCAGCACCGGTGAAGCTTGAGTGCCAGGGTAAAACGAATCGCCTCACTACACTGTGCGCGTGCGCGCTCGAATCTGCATCCCGTCACACATCATATGGCGCAGCGATTCCCGGCCGTGGGGTCGGGCAATGCCGCCAAGAGGCTAGTGGCCCAGTGAATGACGCGACATTAATCGCAAATGACACGATAAAAACCGCTGTGCTTTGCCTCGGTCCGATTTGGTTTGCTGTACCCCGCCCCTTGCACAAGCACAGCCACGGTCCCAGACAACCAGGGAAAACAGCGGTTCAACGCCCACCTTGTGCTTAGATAAGACCGTGCTTGCACTACCCTCGTGTGGAAGAGTCCTCAGATGCAGATGGTGACGCGCTGTGGATGGGGAACAGCACATTGGCAAATGCGGAATGTTGATCCATCACCTTCCCAACCCGCGTACACTCAGGGGTCCAAGGTTCCCATACCCAATAGGCGTTTGGTTCCCGGTAGCAGGGGAAAACGGGGGAAAACGGAGAAAAATGGGGGAAACCGGGGGAAAACGGGGGAAAACAGGGGGAACTACGGGGGAAATCTGGGGGGGGTATGTTGGACAAGACCCACCCACCCGACTTTTGACCCACCCGGACCCCCCCCCATCTTATGATTCTGTGGGGAGCATTTTTTGCAAACCAAATTGAAGCCAAGGCGCTCTCCCGGGTTAGGCATCCCAGCCCCAAAGGGTGATGCACATAGCAAAAGGAAAATCATCAATATGCACGTCACCCATTGATGCTGCTGTACATGCCAACAAATGTACGGCCCCGCCGGCAGCTTCGTGTCGTTTCGTTAAATGTTTCGTTAAATGTTGTATGCGCACATACAATATACCTTCATGAGGATGAAAATTGGGCATATCTGTGGGGAGATGAGAGCAACATAAGCAGGGGTATGCATATAAAAAATAGTGGCAGTGCAAGAGACCTGAGGACCTTGACCCATTCATCACCGTTCCCCATCTTCCCCCATTTCCCCCCCGTTTTCCCCCTGTTTTCCCCCGTTTCCCCCCTTGTTTTCCCCCGATTTTCCTCCATCTGTATCCCTTAATCTGCGTCACAGACTTTCCTCTCTTTGATCCTTTAGGAAAAAACCCTCTCCTGTATCCCGCACCCGAACGGCGTTTAGTCGCCTACTGTTCCCGGATCCTGGGAACCTTGGACCCCTGTACCCAGCAAATGGGCGTAGCGTATGACGAGAGGGACCAATGATAGTGGCAGGTGCATTTTCCCCGGTGCTCCGCATGTGCATGACAGCCATGCCAGGAATAGCACTGCTGGCCATGGCTGAGAATCGCATCACACATGCATGGTGGAATGTTGTTATGAACTGAACGAACAATCATGAATGAGCTCCTGTTTCCCTCTACAACCACCTCACGAACGCCCAATCGTACATTCAGGACCACAAAACCAGCAGTCCCCCAAAATGTAAACAAGCAGTGGTTCCATGCCCACCCTGTGCAACGTTAGGCCGTGCAGGGCCATGCAAGTGCAAGGGGGTGGTGGTATGTCGGCTGCCTTCAAGCACAGTCCCATCATCCAATTTAGCACCCACGACGCAACAATGGCCCCACCCTCACTGCCAGAGCACGAGGAGAGCTCGGCGTTTATTGTCGCGTAACGTCAGGATGCCATTTTAAGCGCAAGGGTGGGGCAAGGTCAGCGGCGCCAGGTGTGGTCATGTCAAAGTCTATGGAAATCGGATGTAACAGCGAAGCGAGAATTTTGAGTGCGCTTGGATTGGGCCAGGTCCTGAGACATCATTGTAAGAACTATCAGGAGGCAGCGGGACGAGGTGTGTGTGAGTTCCGGGTCCAGGTTGAAGAGGGGGGGGGGGGGGCAATGTTTTTTTTTTTGAGACGCAGGGAAGAAACCTGAGCTTGTCGTCCCCGCTTGGGCTGGGCACTCTGCCAGAGTGCCGGCGCTTGTTGGGGATTACCAATCTGGGGGCTGAGCCTACAGGGCCTTCGACAAGTCCGTCCGTCTGTCCTTGCACAAGAGGGGGGATACCTGACTGCTGTTCTCACCGGTGTGCCTGGTTACAGATACAGCCAGGTCCCACATTCATGTTGCACATACGCCTTTCATTATAGTAAAAAAAATTGTATGGGGGCATTTTCGCACAGTGCCAATTATTATGTTGTTTACACCCCTGAAAAACACCCACCTACAGAAGCATGCATGATCCATTCCAAACAGCATCGGGGGTGCAGAATTCAGGACCCTGGGACCCGTGGCTACAGGTGGTGGAAAACAGCCCACTTTTCACACAGCGCACGGTGCGCCCCCTATGAGCGAGGCACGTGGACGCAACCAGCTCCAACACCACTTATGTTTCATCGACAACACAAAACTGGCCAAGTGACAGGGGGGGGGGGGGGGGCAAGGGGGCTGCAAGGGGGGAGAAGGGGATTTCAAAGGGGCTAGCGAGAAGCGAATCTGCAATACGGATCTTGTGCACCTGCTTATATCACAAATTTCGAGCCGGAGAAAGCCGCTGTCTCGCAGCAATAAAAAGGGATTTCGATGGAGGGGAGATGGGATGAAGGGTAATATTGCGCGTTCAATGAAGAGCTCACAAGGTGATGAAACTTCGAGGCGATTGGACCCGGCCTACCACTGACAACCTCCAAAAAAAAGTTCATTGCTCAAAGGGGGGCGGCAACATAAATTGATAGAAGATTGTGCTTGTGATTGGGTGACCCCAGGGCATCGGACAGAAATGGGAGCAACAGGGAAAAGGCCGCTGATTCCGGTGCTATACCGGCGTGAAATCGATGCGGTATGGACAAAGTGGCATATTATGCCGACAAATGGTCTCGGGCAAAAAAAGAAGTTCAGTGGTTACCACAACTGTAGACCCAGTGAACAAGCGGGTGTAATATATCATTTGGTGTATTGCACAAAAATTCAGGAGGTGAAGAACTCGCACGTGTGAGCACCACACTGAAGCCCTTCCGGCACCCACAACACAAGAAAAAAGGAGAGACATCAGCCCACTATCGGGCACATGACCAGTGAAACATGCTGCTGACCCCCGCCAGGACTCTGAAGGCCTGTGTTTGCACGTAACTTTTGCACTCAAAAGTTCGTTGCCTGTGCTGTTGCTGTCCGTTTGCATGTCCCGTGTTAAGTTGTCCAGGGGGACGGGGGGGAGATTGGCCAGCGATTTGTCCTCCTTGTCTAAATCCCCACAACGTAATAGTGTGCCTGGGCTACAAGCGGTGTTCATTACGGACTGAAAGCCAACTGAAGACCTCGGAGGGTGGACAAATAGTTCCCCCCCCTGCATGTGTCGCCTCAAACAAACAGGGCGATGTACAGCTGCATTTGAGGCCCTCCACCAACTGAAAAAATAAACCAGGTCCCTTGGTTGCCCCCGGACCCCTGGACACCAGCACTGATGCATTACTGACACTTCCGCCTCTTCGACACAAAACCGCGATTTTCCTACCCCACAAAGCCAAGTTAGCGCTCACAGAGGTCAAAGTAGGGCTTAGGACCCTTCCAGATGACACATCGTGGATTGATGGGTGCCGAACCGTCTTCAATACGCATGGCTGGAGAATGTGACTGCACATGGCCAGGGAAGTGGCTTTGTCCAGCGGTGCTGAGCCCAAGCACACAAATGGCTTCATGGTGCTTCTGACACTCTGGGGCCAGATTGTGAACCAAAACTGACAATGTCGGCGCTCAAAGTGGGCCTGATTGAGACAAGGTTTGTAGGTTGTGCACCACAATGGGCACTGGTACTGCTGCAGGTGCCGCAAGACTCCTTATTAGAAGGTCAGGTCTGTAAGATAATTTGATGAAACAGCCACATCAAAATGGCCCAGAATTAGTCTGACCCCCACAAAATCCCCTACCTTCAGTCTTTTCAGTACCATGGCAAAGCTGTCAGCAGTTCATAGAATTTTTGGCCAACCCTGCCATAGACTTCTCTGCCGCACATGAACGTAGCATTTGGCAACGGGGTTGCAACATACGTGCTGCGTACCCAGACATGACCTTGTGGTTCGTGCTGCACTCGGACAAATCACCTGCGCTGAAAAACCAACACGCAACTGTGCTACGTGTGCTCTACTCCCTGAGCAAAGCACCATTTAACTTTGAAACCGACACAACAGTAATACGCACTCAGTCAAGCATGCACAAACACAGTCACCAAAAGATTTGCCCCTGTGCGGCTGTAGCTGTACACATGGTGTAATACAGTGAACGCTATGCCATGTTTTGGGTGTCTTCGGTGCCTTGGGTGTTGCATACACAGTCACGCATCGCGATGTTGGAGAATCAGGCAGGGGCCTGTGCGGAGTCTGGCTTGCTCCTTACAATTTGGGCCCATGTCATGCAGCATGGGGTAATGCACAGCCCCAGACCATCAACTACTCACAGGCCTGATGAGTAGCTAGCACCGAAGTCACCGGCCATTTCCGGGCTTTATAAAAAACTGTAAAAACTGTAAAACAATGTGGCAATTGTAAATACCTGTAAAAAAAACTGTAAAAAAATTTGTAAAAAACTGTAAGAAACTTGTAAATACCTGTAAAAAGGGTATCTGGTCCATGTCATCGATCTTTGTGTGGCTCTGTGTGGCTCTCATGTGCTGAGGTGGTTTAGTGGAGGTGGCAGCCATGGATAGCCTTGCACTGGAAAACGAGGGGTTGGAATGGGATGGGGTGGGATGGGGTGGGATGGGCGGAAATGGATGGAAGGTGAGCCATGAGCACACTGGAGTTACGGGGTATTGCGTGGGTAGTATCCAGAAGAGCTTCGTGGCGTAGTGCCCTGTTGCGCTGACGCCGCACCATTGATTTGCGCACTGGCCACCTTGACAAAGCGGGCGATTCCCACCGCAGCCTTGGCAACCTGCTTAACTTCTCTCACAGTGAAGCGGCTCACAACCTCTTCGAGCTGAGTGGGATCGCCTTTGAAGTCGTCGGTGGTGAATTTGTGGAATGCTTCATAGATGTCTGTCCGGGGCTTGGTCAGAAACTTCCTGCTGGAGGGCCTGCAGGCACGCACATGGGTATGAAGGGAGCAGGGGAAAGGGGTGAAGCCAGGCCCAAAACAATGCACGAGTGCGTGTGCGTGCTCTGTATGCATGTAAATGCCATTTCAGCTCATGATGCAGGGAGGAAGGCTGGACAGAGGAGGATACTTTACACTGGATGCTGCATGGGAAGTTTCAATTGAGTACCATAGTGGCTCGAAGGCCAACACCATTGCAGGTCACGTTGTTCTGGTTGGAGCTTTCATCCTCACCATAGTAACACAGATTTCACAACTTAGAAATCCCCACCACTGCATTCAGCAGTCTGAAGGACAAGGGGGCGTCTTCGCACAGCGCCAATTATTATGTTGTTTATCCCAGGAACACCCCTGAAAACCACCCCCCTACAAAAGCGTGCATAATCCATTCAAAACAGCTTCGGGGGTGCAGAATTCAGGACCCTGGGACCCGTGGTAAGCATCAAACTAAAACAAAAAAACATCCTTGGTGTACCAGCAGGGGCTGTAGGGTGCAGAATTCAGGACCCCAGGACCCCCACTCTCAAGCAAGCAAGCACCCAAGAATTGAACCTGGGACCCCTGATTGGAGGGTAGGTCTGCTCACCTCAAGTCGATTCTAGCACCTCAAGTCGAGCACTAGGAACAAGTTCCATTACATGTCCAACTTGGACGTTTAGCCTGTCACCGATTTTTGGTGGTCAGCATATTAAAGGCCATGAGATGATGCAGCGCACAGCTTTTTCTCGCATCTTTCAAACAATGGCCTGTTGCTTGTATTCTGCCATCCCCGCAGCTGATAGCTGATAGCTATCGAATGGCACATTCATGTTGTCTAATGAAGATGGCAATGCAGACCCGAAAGCATATGCTACGTGCATCAAGTCCCCTAAATGGGTAGATGAAGGACACTGTTCATGGAGATGACAAACCATCAACACTGAGGGTACGTTTGCCCGGCGTGCCCGGCGCGCCCAGCATCCAAATGAATATTCCGGCCATCTATCACAATGCTTTACCCCAGCATCACCCCCTCCTCCAGCACAGGAACCCTGAGCACAAACACATGGTATGATTGTTGGCAATCAAATAACTTCCCATTTTTTCGCCCAACAAATGGGACGATCACATGCACCCTACCCTTGTAGGCCCCATCATGGCCACCCACCTCAAAATCAAAGAATGCCCCTCTTGTGTGTGACGGACCACTCAAGTGGCCACACCGAAGAGTGGGAGCCCTTAACCCCAACTTGAGGGGTCACACCAAAGCGTGGGAAAAATTTGCTAGGCGCGTGCCCGGCGCGCTAATGTACTCTCACTATCCCCCATCTGCAACACTAAAGCATGACGGCTGATGGTCACATGAAGGAATAGGATGCTGCTTATGTGAGCCAAGACACACAGTTAATGTACGGCCAATGACAATGGGGTTCAGGGTTGGACCGTTCACCCCAATCCCTGGTGCTGTGGCCGGTCGTCTTTGCATACCCCACTCTGCCCCATCATTGTCCCCCCACTTGTGCATGACCAATAGCGAGGGCATGGTAGCCAAATGATGGTGATGGGGGGTATCATCACTGTGCAGAAAAATCACAGTCATTAGGATCCCTAGCGCCATCATTGGACAAGCCACGTGTGCCTGTCTTGGCCGGCTCCTTTGATACGAGGTCGCATATGGCGAAGCTGACGGCCGCAGCGTCGGGTGTCAGGTTGAAGGACGTTATTTCCGTGCCCCATGCCAGTGTCAGTCCGTACAGTAAGGCGTCCAGATAATTCTGCGGGTCAGCCGAGTGGAAGGACACTCCCAGGGCATCGTGGTACGCCTGAGCCATGTGTGCTGGCCCCCAGGCACCTCCTTCGGGGCCCCACCCGGCCACTCCGGCCATGAGCACCTCGGTTTTGTGCTGTAGGGGGACCATGCGAGCCATCCAAGGTGTTTGCAGTAGGTGTGACCATGCATTTGATTTCACCACGGGGCTGTCGTCTCGGAGACGTGTCTAGTCCCAAGCCCCTTCGTTGACCATGGTACTCATTGCTTGCCTGAAGTCCCCCCCCACTCGCACAGAAATAATAAAAGGCTGGGGAGGGAGCGGCATCAGGGGCGGGAATGGGGAGGGGTTGAGCTGGGGCCCCGCTGGTAGAACTTCCATTACCTCCGCTACGCTACACTAACTGCAGTCACCAAACCCATTGCTTATGAGGCTGCACTACATTTGGTACCAAATCATTAGGTCCCAAAATTTGCCAAATAAATATGGTCCCCAGCACACTGTAGCTGAAACAAGAACGTAGCTTATACAAGGGAAGGTGGGGGGGGGATCGATATCCCCGAGGCGTTGCCTACAAAGCACTTTGGACTCCTTTCTGCAGCCCGTTGCTCCCACAGCTAGTAGTACAGCTAGCACCAGTCCACTCTCTGGGAAACATCCACACATCAGCAAAAATAAACAGCAGAAATCCAGAAGTGTCCGGGGATCATCAGCAAGCCGCAAGAAGCCACAGGTGTATAGCCCCAAGAAGTCATCTGGTTACCATCCTCCTGGGGTCCGGGGAACTGTTGCGCGTTCTGGGGAGATGAAAGGGAGCGGAAGGGGCTAGATGAATATGATGATACTGGTGTGCACTGTGCTTGTTGTCATGGAAAATGCTCCATTGAGCGTTGCACATCATTTATAGTTGATAGGCTCAACTTTAAGATATTCAACTAGACATGTTTGTATTATCCTACGCGGCGTTTATGCACAGCGCAGGCCCAGCACGCATAGCGCGGGCATAGCGCGCAGGCTGGTGAAGAACAGCAGTGTTCTGAAGATGCCTCAAGTTAGGCCCCTGCCCAAAAAGTGATTTCTGTTTTCTCCATTGCACACACTTTTGGGGACGAGGCATGCTGGAAGGAGGGGAGGGGGGGGGGATCTGGCAAGGGAGACCACCTCTCCTTGCGGCAGCCAGAATTCACATTCAAGGAACACCACAATTCACATTCAAGGAACACCACAGTGAAGGTGTGCACTGCACGAAGACCGCTCCCAAATGCATTTTGCAGGGAGAGATTGGGGATTTTTCAGGCAATACCCTTGACTATACAGACCATACTAAACTCCCACAACCCCATGTTTCACTCCAGCCCCATCCCCCAAGCCACCTAAGGACCTGAATTGCAACCTTGACACCACCTCGGAACATAGTGAAAGGCACATGCATATACCTTTGTGAATGGGGGTCAAGCGGTCGCTCGAATGGGCAATTCACATTCACATGAATTTGGTCCAATTTTGATGTTTTCTGAAGAAAAACCTATGTTTTGGTTCAAATAGGTCGCGTGTTAAGGTCTCAAACTCTTGCCCCACTTTCGTTCTGCATCATGCAGTAAAAGTCCCACCTTAAACGGACCGCAGGGAGACTGGTTGTGTTGTATATTCTTGAGCGGCACACATGGGTTGGGTGGCCGCAATCATGCCTTCCCAAGTCACATGCGGGAGCAGCTTGGTGAGGTGCATTGCATAGGACAGTGGGAGGGGTGATTGCCCTTCTTCCTTCTTCCTGCAATGCCAAAGGAGGCATCCCCAGCTCCCAAAGATACCTACCTGCCTACCTTGGTATGGTCCCCCACAAACTTTTTGCACAGCGCGGGCACAGCATGCAATACGCCCCCCCTAGCAACAGTGGGGTATACTGAGCCCCCTCCCCTTCCACACACACACACAATAAACGCGACAAAACAGGCATCAGGGAACAAGCACACACACACACACACACAGTTTAATTGTCAAACTTCTGGAGAGTGCAAAATAAAAGGCGTCTGACCTTCTGGAGAGTGCAGGGGCCATACCAGTAGTCCAGGACATTGTTGCCATCACCGTCCTTGTGTTTCTTTCCTGGGAGACCGAAGATGATGCAGCATGCCTCCATCACGGACTTGACAGCTTCCGGCGGGTTGACTACATGCTTGAGCGCAGTCAAGTCGGACATATAAACCCGTTTGATTGCCTGCTCCAGGGGGTCTCCCTTGGCAGGCAGGTTGTAGGGAGAGGCCGAATCGACGGACGCCTGACGCGCTGTCATGGGTGCAGACCTGGGGGACATAGACATTGAGGTAGAGTACCCATCAACAGAGGAAACTCTGGGTGTGGTCTTGGGGCTGGCAGGCTTGTGCAGTGGTGCAGCGGTCGCAGAAGGAGTGGAAGTTGCTGCGGTCACAGCAGCCAGTGCCTGCTTCAAAGCTGCATTCTCTGCATTGAGCCGTTTCTCCACCTGCTGCAGGCGGTCTATTTCATCATTGCAGAGCAGAAGTTGGTCAATGAGTAGGCGGTAGTTCGCAGCGCTGACGGGAGCTGACATTGCGGCAACACAGAGACAGTTCCTGCGGATCTGCAAGATGTGCAAAGGGTATTGCAGGAGACGGATGGCGACCACAAGGGGGAATGATACCCTGGAAAGTCCATCCCGGGTACAAACGAAAGAGTGGGTCCATTCATGGTCTCAAAAACTTTACATATTACCCCCCCCCCCTTTGTAATAGCTACGCAAAAGTACGAAATTAATACGGTCCCTACGCCTGCTGTAGCTTAGACAAGGGCATGGCTTGCGCGCAACACATACAACTACCGACATACACGTGAGTGAGTGCGTGGTATGAGTGCACCTTAACCTCCGCCCACGTTCCCAAAGGCATGTAAACACAAGAAAGTGTTTGAAACATGAGACTTCAGGTTCACACCCATGTTCCTACAAGCAATGAGGCATGAGAAGCCTACAACCATCCTCATCGGTGTCCGTCCCCAAATGAGAATCAGAATCAAAACTTGAATCAGAATCAGAATCACCGAAATAGTTCAAATCCTCAAGCCCTGACAACTTCATCCCTTTGGGGAAGCTTTTTTTTTTTAGTTGCTGACACCAAACTGAGTTCAGGCCATCTTGCCTACAGTGTGCAGTGTGCGTGGGCACTCAGGCGCAGAAAATATGTACAGCATGAATTGGGAACCTACAACTTCATGCGGATGAGCATGTCCCCGTGCTGGGGACGTTGTGGGGCGGGCAATTCGTAGCTTTGGGGAAGCAAAGACCTAGCACCACACATCACATCCCAGCAGTGTACAGCATTCACTCGGTGCCCAAAGAATCTACAATCAAAACACAGTCAGACAGACCCATTTTAATGGAATCTGGAGGAAGAACGCTCTGCAGAGCGTTTCGTCCAGTGAACTCCTCCACACCAGAGTAGTCTGGCAGAGTTGACAGCAACTTGCGGAATGGCCCGGGATCCATTGTGCAGCTGCCAAGGGACCCATGAGGTACAGAAGTACTTGGGTAGGTGTTGCCCCACAACCCGCCAGTCCATTGACTCCGATACCAGGAAGAGTTTTGGGACAAGAACGCTCTGCAGTCTCTGATGTCCATTGGGCCAGAACGGGTGCAGCAAAAGAGATAACAAGTACGACAGTAAAATGCAACCATTATTGAGGAGCTTCCAATAAAGAACGCTCTGCAGAGCGTTCTTCACCAATGTTCCAGTTTTGAAGGGTATTCATAATGATATTCGGTGCGCACAAGCACCATACCTTGTGGTAGCTGAGGTAATGCAACCTCCAAGCAATAAATGACCAACATAACCCAAAGTTGTCTTTGTCAATTGAAGTACCCCTCAGTGGACGGCAACAACACGACATTGGCGAAGGTCTTCACAATATTGAGGTAATGGGTGCTGCAGCTGTTAACCACACTCAACAACGAACCAAACAACAGGGGCAAACACAACAGTGTAGAACCATTGCATGGGGGGTGTTTGAAGTGGATTTTAGTTGAAAGAACGCTCTACAAAGCGTTCTTGAACACAAACTCCATAAATCGTGGTATGAATAAGCAATGTGTACACAGAAATAAAACGCAAGCATTGCGGGTTGGTACAGGAGGCAAGGCAGCAAACATAGTAAAATATGCGAGTAGTAGAGGAATTTTGGAACAAGAACACTCTCCAGAGCGTTCTTGTTGCCAATATCCATTACAAGCATGCTCGTATTGTGTATCCAACATGTAAATAACACAACAAAAAAGAGCATGTGAAAGAAACAGGTTATACCGACCCTCTGTAGGTACAAAGGTTAATACGGCGCTTAGTGCACCCCCTAAAAGGGTACCGGTGGGGCACGGGTCAAAAAAGATACCCGGTGCGCGCCCGGCGCGCTAACGCTCCCCCTTCAAGATAGATTTGGAGACCATGCACGCGCATTGTACCCCCCCCCCCCCTCGTAATAGCCACGCCCTTGTCCAAGCTACAGTAGGCGTAGGGACCGTATTAATTTTGTACATAATTTTAATTCGGTACCAAATGTAGTGCACCCACATAAGACATGGGTTTGGGTTTGACCGTCATTTTTCTTGGTTCTTCTGAAAACAGTTTTCATGGTCAGAAACTTAGTGAAACGTGATTGCACCTAGTGAATGCCGTACGCTGCTGGATGTGATGTGTGGTGCTAGGTCTTGTAGTAGTGGCAGTGGTCAGCGTGGTGATGTGCTTTTGCCACAAGTGTGCTCGCAGTGCAAGTATTTGGACGTCTAGCCGTACTAGAACCCAATACTTTGTGATACTATGGGCATTATTGTTGCTTGAAAACGGGTATTTTGATGCTTCTTTCACATTGGCGGTTTCACCCATGTTCATCCATTTTTTGCTCGTTTCCACGACATCTACTCCTTATTAGGTTGATTTCCTCCCACCATGGGGACTCCGAGAGGGCAGGGGTGATGTAGCCATATTGATTTCTCCCCACCATGGGGACCCCGAGAAGGCTGGGGTGACGTAGCCATATTGATTTCTCCTCACCATGGGGATCCTGAGAAGGCTGGGGTGATGTAGCCATATTGATTTCTCCCCACCAAAGGATGAGGCAGAATTGTGTGTGTTGTGTTGTTAGAAGCGTTCCACCACCACAGTTTGTGGTGAGTGTAAGGAGCACTATTGTGCTGAATGTACCCCCCCCCCCTTGTCCTTCCCCACCCCAGGGAAGACGGTCCCCCACCACCCCCTGGGGGACGGTCACCAAGTGACGGTCCCCCACCCCCCCTAGGGAACCGCACTGCCACCTTACACGCACATTTGCGAGCACAGGAATTGCAGCATAAAACGAAAGAATTCGGTATAAGATACGTCCAAAGGGCTACCAATGTACGGAAACCTACTCCTTGACCAGCTCGGTGTAAATTTTCTTGGTCCTGCTCCACTTAACCTTGCGCATGCTCACCACTTTTCACTTGATTGCTTTGGGCAGCACTCTTGGGTGGTGGTTTTGCCACAACAACATAGTGAGCTGCAAGAAAAAAATTTGGGTTGAGTAAGTGACGGTCCCCCACCCCCCCCTGGGGAAGGACAAGGGGTGGCCAACAACAGGGGGCACAATGGGGCAGATTTGCTTCACTGCAATTAGCTCCAACCGCACCTGCCCCACGGTCTTCATTGCTCTCAGTTCGGTGTAACAGATCATTGTTCTCTGTGCTTGCTGTCCGAGTGTTCAATGGCTGAGGGCCAAGGTCCCTTCCTCCTTGCGGCACTGTACCAGGTTAGCTGTCGCATGTTGGGCTCTAGGTTGGCAAACATGCAGCCAGACTCACGCCCGTATGCCTGGCCGTGTTTCTATAGGATCAGGGGCGTACATGCAGGTCAGTGGTCACCGGTGGGTGGGCACTTGCTGCCGCTGGCCCCATTCGGCCATGCCCTCCCCTTGTTTGCTGTTGTTGGACCTTGGGCCGAAAGGCCTAGTAGGCACACGATAACATACAGAGTTACCAGACACATACATGTGTGTGTTTGGGTGTGTCAGGCGCAGGTCGATGTTGTGTGGACAGGAGAGAGAGAATCAGTGAGGGGGGGGTACCACTTGCCGTTCACTTGGGTATATTCCATCTGTGGCGGCCGCTGTCCGAGTGGCGGCGCACTCGGCGCCAGTCCTGGTAGCGCCGGTTCGAGTCCCGTTGCCGCTCATCAATGGGCGGGACCTCCCATCGATCCATTCGAGTACTGGTGGCGGCGCGCGCTGCTACAGGTGTGTGGTGCCACAATACGTTTTCTTTTTGGGGCGGTGGTGTTCTTAGGTGCAAAAAGAGACGAGACCTCCACCCGATCCGCCGGTACCGGCGGTGGCGCGGGCTGCTGTAGGGGTGGTTGGTTCCAACGATGCCCACTAGAGAGCTCTACGTGCATGGGACCCAGGAGCCGCAGCCCCCGGGAATCGAACCCCCGCACTGGACGACTGAAGACTACCGCTCTCGCTATTGGGCCATCTATGTCTCTTACCAGTTTCCTAGCTCTGCCACTTGGTGGGGGGTGTTCCCGGGGCGGGGTTGTACTTGCGGCCGTGGTGAGTCCCGTGGGCGTGTGTGTAAGGGTGTGTTAGCACAGGGGAGACATCTTGATCGGTGTGACACACCGAGAGCCTTCAGTGCCGCAGGTCGATGTTGTGTCCGTGGAGAGTGAGAGTGTGTCAGGGGAGAGAAATCCAATCCGTGTAGGCGACCTCGTTGGTGGGGAGTGGGGAGCTGGTGCCCAAGTTTGGGCCCGAGATCGCCAGTGGGAGGGTGGGGTGGAGCGGCCCGTGGACTGACAGGGCGCCCTTGAGGGGGGGCTGCAAACTTCGATGTCAACCACACCACCGCGTGGCCCATGGACTTGGGGCGTGACATATTCTGCGTGGCGACAGCTGCGTTTGGGTTGTGGAGTGGTCGCTGGCTTTGGGGGGGGGGCAGGGTGTTGAGCAAGGGTTGTTCCCTCCTCCCCTCCCTTTCTTCGTTGCTCGCCGCCTGCCGTGCGGGGGGGCGGGGCCAGTGCCGCGGCCCGTCTCCCCCCCCCCTTGTTGCCCCTTCCTCGCGCCCCTCGCGATGCATGTGGCGGGTTGTCCCGTCTGGGTGTCCCTTGCCCTCGCCTGCTGGTACGCCATTCCATGTGATCTGTGCGTTCCGAGGGCTCGGTCCGGTTGCCCTTCTGGTTCGCCCCGCGTGCCCGTTGTGTGCTTGTGCACACTCGCTCTTGCGGCGCCCGCGTGCCCCCCGCCTTTTTTGTCGCGCGTACACCTCGCGAGGTCCCCTCGCAGGGCGCTGGTGGGGCCGTTCCATGTGGTTCGTGCCCCTCCGTGTTTCCTGCTCGGGTCCCTGGCTCTGTTCGTCCTGTGTGTGTGTGGGGGGGGGGTGCGGCCCGGCCCTTGTGCCTCCCTTCCTGTTGCCCATTGGCGTCCACCTGTCGGTTCGCGCCCCGGTGAGGGGTGTCTGTGTTCGGGCACTCGCCCTCCCCAGGCCGCTCGTCCGCCGGGCGGGCGTCCGCAGCACGCTTCCCTTGTTCCTTGGGCGCGGGGGGTGCGGGTTTGGGGGCCCGTCACCAGCCCCACGTTGCAAGCTCTTGCGAGCTAGTGTTGCGCGCCGCGGGGGTGGCAGGAGGGCGTCCGGGGGGGGGGGGGGCACCTCGTGCCTACATGAGGGGTGTCGGAGTTCAGGCACTCACCCTCCCCCGGCTGCTCGTCCTTCGGGCGGGCAGTCGGGGTGCGCTGCCCACTGGCTGTGGGTGCAGCGTGCGGGCGTGGGGGCCCGGCACTGGCCCCTTGGCTCGCATGCCCTTTCGGACATAGCGCGCCGCGGGGGTGGCAGAAGGATGCCCGGTGGGGGGCTCCTCTTGCCCAGGTGAGGGGTGCCTGTGTTCAGGCACTCACCCTCCCCCGACAGCCCGTCCTTTGGGTGTGCACCGGGGCCCACTGCCCTTGTTCCTTGGGCGCAGGGGGTGCGGGTGTGGGGGGCCGTCACCGACCGCACAGCGCACACTCTTGTGCGCTGGCGTTGCGCGCTGTGGGGGTGGCAAGAGGGCGTCCGGGGGGGGGGGGGGGGGCTCATGCCACCGTGAGGGGTGTCTCAGTTCAGGCACTCACCCTCCCCCGGCTGCTCGTCCTTCAAGCGGGCAGTTGGGGTCCGCTGCCCACTGGCTGCGGGTGCAGGATGCGGGCGTGGGGGCCCGGCACTGGCCCCTTGGCTCGCATGCCCTTTCGGACATAGCGCGCCGCGGGGGTGGCAGGAGGTTGCCCGGGGGGGGTGGGGGGCTCCTCTTGCCCAAGTGAGGGGTGTCGGTGGTTAGGCACTCCCCCTCCCCCGACCACCCGTCCTTCGGGCGTGCAACCGGGGCCCACTGCCCTTGTTCCTTGGGGGATCAATGGTCGGTTCTGATAGACTGAATGTCCCTGCCATAGACAATTCCAGCCATTAGTCCAGCAGTACTGCGAAATCCAATCAATGCACGTGTCCCCTTCTTGGTTGGGGTGCTCCACTATGTAAAATACAGCGAGGCGTTGCGGTTAGCTCCGTGGGTCACTTGTGTGCTTGTCCTTTGCTGCCGGCTCTAGCGAACAACCTGGATCAATATAAAGCAGGCGTGCAGCCGGGGCCCACTGCCCTTGTTCCTTGGGCGCAGGGGTGCGGGTGTGGGGGTCCGTCACCGACCCCACAGCCCACGCTCTTGCGAGCTGGCATTGCGGGCTGTGGGGGTGGAGGGCGTCCAGGGGGGGGCGCCTCGTGCCTTGTGAGAGGTGCCTTGGTTCAAGCACTCACCCTCCCCCGGCCGCTCGTCCTCGGGGGGGTGCCGTGGTCCCCCACCCCCTCCATCGCTGTCAACATAATTGGGGCTTCAAGGTCGAACTCCGGTTCCAACTCCGACTCGACTAGTGATTCCCCGCCCGCCAGTGACACCGTGACTTGCCCCTTTGGCAGGGGGGAGCGCCGGCGTCATATGTTAGCCAGCTGGTCCGCGTGCATGTTACCATCCACGCCTATGTGCGAGGGGACATGCGGCCACTGAATGGCTGTCCCTTGTGACTCAGTTTCGTGCAGCAGCTCGGTCTAGAGGTCCACGTGCCCCACGGGCCCTGCCGATCCTTGCCAGTCATGGCGACGCCATTTCTAGGCTTTCCCCGTGATGCCTTGGGAGTGTTTGGCTGAAATTGCGCGCCTCGTTATACGAGGCGCAAATTGGGCTCGGCGCGTGCCTCGTTAGCGCCAAACCCCCCCCTCCCCTGCGCTTCGTTAGCGCCAAACTCCCCCCCCCCCCCCGTGCGCCTCGTTAGCGCCAAACCCCCCCCCCCGTGCGCCTCGTTAGGGCGCCAACCCCCCCCCCCCCCGTGCACCGCCTTGTGTGTGTACCGCCTTGCCTGTGGCCCCTTAAATAACAAGACTCCTGCGGTGGCTATAGAACGCCTTTTGTGTGCACCGCCTTGTGTGTATACCGCCTTTTGTGTGTACCGCCTTGCCTGTGGCCCCTTAAATAACAAGAAGCCTGCGGTGGCTACAGACCGCCTTTTGTGTGCACCGCCTTGTGTGTGTACCGCCTTGTGTGTGTACCGCCTTGCCTGTGGCCCCTTAAATAACAAGACTCCTGCGGTGGCTACAGACCGCCTTTTTTGTGTACCGCCTTGTGTGTTTACCGCCTTCTAGTACCCCGCCTTGCCTGTGGCCCCTTAAATAACAAGACTCCTGCGGTGGCTACAGACCGCCTTTTTTGTGCACCGCCTTGTGTGTGTACCGCCTTGCGTGTGGCCCCTTAAATAACAAGACTCCTGCGGTGGCTATGGAATGCCTTTTGTGTGCACCGCCTTGTGTGTATACCACCTTTTGTGTGTACCGCCTTGCCTGTGGCCCCTTATTAAATAACAAGAAGCCTGCGGTGGCTACAGACCGCCTTTTGTGTGCACCGCCTTGTGTGTGTACTGCCTTGTGTGTGTACCGCCTTGCCTGTGGCCCCTTAAATAACAAGACTCCTGCGGTGGCTACAGACCGCCTTTTATGTGCACCGCCTTGTGTGTGTACCGCCTTCTAGTGCCCCGCCTTGCCTGTGGCCCCTTAAATAACAAGACTCCTGCGGTGGCTACAGACCGCCTTTTTTGTGTACCGCCTTGTGTGTGTACCGCCTTCTAGTGCCCCGCCTTGCCTGTGGCCCCTTAAATAATAAGACTCCTGCGGTGGCTACGGACCGCCTTTTGTGTGCACCGCCTTGTGTGTGTACCGCCTTGCCTATGGCCCCTTAAATAACAAGACTCCTGCGGTGGCTACAGACCGCCTTTGGTGTGCACCGCCTTATGTGTATACCGCCTTTCGTGTGTACAGCCTTGCCTGTGGCCCCTTAAATAACAAGAGACTCCTGCGGTGGCTACAGCCGCCTTTTGTGTGTACCGCCTTGTGTGTGTACCGCCTTGTGTGTGTACCGCCTTGCCTGTGGCCCCTTAAATAACAAGACTCCTGCGGTCGCTACAGACCGCCTTTTTTGTGTACCGCCTTGTGTGTGTACCGCCTTCTAGTACCCCGCCTTGCCTGTGGCCC